>BSAI01000189.1:5346592-5667646 GCA_036245035.1 Adrianichthys oophorus | reverse complement strand
CTTACCAATTTGGTTTGGATTCATTAGTGAGCACACCTGGCCCCTCTCCCAAATTAACTGTGGAAAACTCCCCCGATGTATTTTCTTTGGGCTTTGAAGACCATTTTTAAATCCAGCAGACCTTACTGGAACTACTGAACAACCTGACTGAGAGAATCACCTTATTGGAAATGTTTGACACACACAGAAGCTACTGCAGTTCGTGGATCTGCGTGATGCTGGAAGCTTTACATGGAGAATGCCATTAGAATGGTTTTCTCTGCCAAGCACCTCGGACGCAGGCAGCACAGGCATCCATTAAATTAATTTGACTTCATTAGCCCAGACCTGCTAGGCATGGGGTGCCCACAGAGATAGCAATAGGTGGGAGGTAGGGAAGTGGCGTTTGAGTGGCATCAGCCACTGTGCTCAGAGGAGAGCTAACACATGGCGCTGACAGGCCGAATATGGCCTCAATTCATACCCCGGGAAGGTTGCCAGACAAAGGCAACATGCGTCACTGGCTTTCGGGAAGCTCAATCAACACCGCGTCGGAGCATTAACGCCATACGTGCCGCTCTACAGCAGCAAGGAGCCAGCAGGTCACTCGGCAGCCTGCAAGTCAAGCATGCCATGGACATGGCATGGAGAACTCATGCAAACACTTTGACAGTTGCTTGAGCCAGTGCCATCACCTTTTTGCCAGCTGACAAATCTTCAGTATTACTTTCAACAATTTATTTTTAGTGCTTTTGGATGCATGTGACTATGACACTGATGTTTTTCTCTGCACGCTAATTGGTTGATAAAGGAAGGACTAAATTTGTGAAGTTTTTTTACGCAATAGGAACGACAAAAAGAAAAAAAAATCACTTTTTAGCCTTTTAATGAAACATTCATTTTATTCTTTACCTATAAGAACTTTCAGACTGTACTTTTCACAACACAGTTCCTGATTCACAAGGATTTGAATAAAGACATGAGTATAATTGTATTTGTATATGTCCTCCATCATCAGAAAATTCCACTAGAACATGTTAAAAACACCAAAAACACAATTTTCATCAAAATCAGTCTTTTAAAAAAGCGCATATTTTGCTTGAAATAGTGTCCTTAGGCAAGTCATACAACACTACATTGCTCTGGTGCAGGGGTGCCTACATCCAGGTCTCCAGGGCTGGTGTCCTACAAGTTTTTCAATCAACCTGCCATTGAAGCTCCGTATTGGCTAAACACACCTTATCCAGGTAATCAGCAACAGATAAGGCAGGGTTTCTGGAAAAACCAGCAGGAGGCGGGCCCTCGAGGCCTGGGTTTGGGCACCCCTGCTCTGGTGAATTGCCCTTTAAGTAGTTGACTGGAAAAATGGTAAATTAATGCAGGCCATATACATGGTTGCATGTTGTAACTAATAGCACTTCTTGCCTGTAACCCAAAGCGGCCAAAGCTGCCGCTTTGGGTTACTCTGCCTCAAGGCAACGATTGCAGCTTTTTGAGATGACCCCGAGCTCTTCTAGGAATGGTGCACCTGATAAATACACAAGGATGGAAATAAATAAAAAATGGGAAGCATTAAGTCCAGATAGGACTGGATGGTAGCCTGGGGGTGGTAAGTGTTCTGCCTGACAGCAGCAAACACTTTGATCGGAGGGCCCGTCTGAAGATCGCTTCCACATCTGCACAGGAGAAACGAGCTGTAAACTGCCAAGAAGCATTTTAATGACAGTTGGGTTATAAAATAAAAGAGGGCTCCAGATGGCAGGCAGTGCTGCGGCTGTGGTTTGAGAGTGTGTGTGTGTATATGTGGGTGGGGGGAGACTGTTTAAACTGCTTTTTTATTGATAAAATATGGGGTGAAAAATTGTGCAAGGCTTATTAGGCATCCCGCTGGGATGTTGCTCAGCTGGCCAAGCTGTTCACCGTGGCTCCTGTCCAAATGTCTGAACGTAAATTCTTGTTTTGAAGTACTGTAAAAATCGGTGGGATTCCTGCTTGTTAAGTTCACTCCTATTCCCTGTTACACCCCATCCCCCAAAGGACACATACATGTTTGAAAATCACACTTGTGTCCATTGATAATATTAGTGGCTCAGTATATAGTAAAAAGT
Organism: Adrianichthys oophorus; assembly: GCA_036245035.1. Taxonomy (NCBI): domain Eukaryota; kingdom Metazoa; phylum Chordata; class Actinopteri; order Beloniformes; family Adrianichthyidae; genus Adrianichthys; species Adrianichthys oophorus. Next base: position 5,665,559 of record BSAI01000189.1, on the reverse strand, counting down.
TCTCACTTAGCCTCCTTAGCAACCAGGAACTGCTGTGTAATGCTACATTCACACCAAGCATGTGATGCATGTTTAAGAATGGGCTATATGCAGTTTCACGAACGCGTATTCATTCTGTAGTGTTTACGCTAGCAAGCAACGAGCAGCACGGAGGGGCTTCTTCCTTTTTTTTTCTAATGTTTACTAGCACTACTCCTACTACTATAATGTCTGCCACCTACAGTTGTAAGAGGCTTGGTGTAAAATAACAAAGCAGTGCAAGTCTCGCAAACCTTGCTCCAGGCTTTTTTTTATCACAGCTCTATTCCGATATATGAAAGAATTGGGTGTCATAGAATTCCATCCACCCATGGAGTTAAAATTGATTAGTGTGGATCGTGCCTGCAGCAGAAGGGCGGTCGTCCTCTGATCAGAAGACTGCAGGTTCGATTCTCGCCTATCGGCTGTCCTTGTGCAAGACACTGAACCCCAAATTGCCTCTGGTGGAAGGTTGGCGCCAGTGTTCGGCAGCGGAGCTACCATCAGTGTGTGAATGGGACTGTGAAGCGCTTTGGGCCTTCAAGGGAGGTTAAAAAAAAGCTATACTAGTAAACGCAATTTAACACTTACCATTACAGCTTTTGCCCTGCTGGAAGTATATGACACAGAATCTTTCTTATATTTGAATACAGCTGGGATAAAAAAAAAACTAAAGCAACATTCACGAGGTTTGCACCGCATCAACATTTTGCACCAAGCCTTTCAGTCTATATACGCTAGTATAGGGTAGTGATAAACCAGTGTAAACATCATATGGTTTTGCATAATGCGTGTTCAGCATGACGCGAGGTTAGCTTAACGCAGGTTTAGCATAACATGTGCGTAGCATAATGCAGGTTTAGCAAAACACAGGTTTAGCATAACACAGATTTACCGTAACATTGGTTTAGCCAAAAACGCGGATTTTGCATAGCACAGGTTTAGCATAACTCAGGTTTAGCCTAACACATGTGTTTAGCATAACACGGATTTAGCATAACATAGATTTACCATAACATGAGTTTAGCCTAACACGTGGGTTTAGCAAAACACGAGTTTAGCCTTACACGTGGGTTTAGCATAACACATGGGTTTAGCATAATACGGGTTTAGCATAACATATGTCTTTGACTGGAAATTCTAATCCAATACTTCTGCAAAAAGAAGGGTGCAGTAAAAGCCATTATTACTTAAGATCTCTTCATAGCATGCACTCCATGGAGTGGCTTGTTTTTAGCTGAGAGATTTTAGCCATCATGCTACAACTTATTTCAAACTCATTTGGAGTTACAGTGTAGTTGACTGAAAAGCTGTCATGATCCACTCGCAAATGTTACCACATATATCTTTTTCTCTATATTCAAAGTAGAAAACAGACTCAATTTATATTCCATAAGTAACACTTTAAGGTCCCAGCGCGCCTCCATTCCACACGCCTACCATTGGCTTTAAAGATAATTACTGTCAGCATCACATCAAATTACAACTGTTGGTTTGCTTGTTTGTCTTGTTATGTGACTTGAAAACTGCCATCTTCCACCACAAGAAGGTCTCCTCCCATCTGCTCTTCCCCCAGAGCCCACCCTTCTGGGCCTACATGCAGCCGCACACATAAATCCCCTCCCAGTGCAGAGAATAGAGAGGACGGACAGCCGACAGCCTAATGGACTAATTTGTAATTGGGAATGAGAAAAAGCTGTGAACATGCTATAATTTGACAGAGAGTGGCAGCTCTGAGCCAGACCAAAACGCCTCAGCCACAAATCTTTCCCTCCCTCCACTTCCCTTTCTCCCTCCATCAAATGCTCCCGTTCTTTTCTACTCCCCTTTGGAGGATAGTCAAATAAGAAGGTGATGCTAGTGATGCTTTCGGCACATTCTGGTGCTTATACCTCCTGGCTCTGTCATCTTCCCTTTCTTTACTTTCCACACAACCCCCCCTCCTCCTCCTCCCTCTCTTCCATCGTTACCTCCCTTCCTTCTCCACCTTAACATGGATCCCCAAGGACAGAATAAGAAAAGTATCTCAGAGCATTCAGATGTGTTTGAAGTGCAGGACAGATGGGGGGAGGAGCTCGAGGGACTGTAAAAAATGAATCGAGACAAGTAATAGGAGAGCTGTTTTGAATCCTCACCCCCATGAGTTATTTATCAGGGGCCCTTAGTGGTGGAGGAAGACTTCAGAGTGCTCCCTTAATGTAGCATCTGATGACTAGTAGGGGGGCTGTTCCAGGAAGTACTGTTGTAAAACAGGAGTAGAACATTAGCAGGAACGACTCTCAGGGGCCCAAGAAGAGAAAAAAAACAGGTACAACACAGAGGGCGGTTCTTTCCCAGCATGCAACACAGGTCAGAGATGAGAGGTGTACAAGAAGATGTCCCGGAGCCCCCCACCAGCCAGTGATATCAAACGAGGTACAGAACAAGATGTTCTTTAAAAACGATTCCTTCCAGGTTAGGCACATTCGAGTAACAAGAGTGCACTTCAAAAAGTAGAAGAACAGAAATGAGGAACGGTAGGTTTTTTTCAGCACTTTTAGGTCTTTGTGCAGCAAAGCAGTTGCTGTTTACATTTATTTTTAGATTAATACACCAGTTTTTGTTATTGGTCAGTTATTTTAATAAATGAACCCTTACAATAGGTGTAGTTGGGTGTGCTTAGAGCCTCGTTTCCTGTAGGATACGGTCCAGTCTGGCATTTTGAGCATTTCCATTATAAAATGGACCCATTAATGCGGACCAAACTGTACCATTTTGGCCCCCCGTTGGTTGTAGGTCACTGAGGCTAATAAAGACCAGCTAATAGCATAGCTGCTTTGTTGTTACTAATTGCTCTTCCTGGACTCCCCAGTGTGACTTGTTTCACAGAGCATCTGTCATGTGACATATTTCGTGGCCCGGCTCAGACCGGGACCTCAAGGCAGCTTCACTGCAAGTCAATTGTCCTGTGGTCATCATTTACTGTACTCTAGAGAGGTGGAAATAACATCTTTGTGTATTGTGTGTGTATCTGAGTCAAATTGGAGAAACTGGATCATGTGTGAATGTGGAGCTAAGACATGCTTTCAAAGTAAATGCATTGTTGCATTTTATATCATATATCATTTACCCTTTCAAAATAAAAGAAAACAAAACAACGGCATCTGCAAAGTTTAGGCCCCCTGCAGAATTTATAATATGCATTGCCGCCTTTGGAAAAGCTAAGACCTGACAGTCATGGATTGTTCACGATCATCATTTGCAAAGACCAGGTGATTTTAATCTCAAAGATTTGAAATAATCTGAGTCATCTGACTTTGCCCCAACAATCAACATCATGGGTTCTTCCAAGCAGTTGTCCAGAACAATGAAACTGAAAATAGTTGATGCTCACAAAGCAGCAGAAGGCTATAAGAAGATAGCAAAGCGTTTTCCGATGCCAATATCCTCTGGTGTGAATGTCATTAATAAATGTCAATCAACAGGAACAGTGGAAGTTAAAGCAAGATCTGGAAGACCAAGAAAAATCTCAGACAGAGCAGCTCGCAGGATTGTGAGAAAAGCAAATCAAAACCCATGTTTGACTGCAGCAACCCTCCAGAAAGACCTGAAAGACTTTGGAGTCATGGTTCACTGGTCTACTGTCAAGAGATACTTGTACAAATATGATCTTCATGGAAGAGTCATCAGAAGAAAACCTCTTCTACGTCATCACCACAAAAATCAATGTTTGAAGTTCACAAATGAACAGATAAACAAGCCTGATGCATTTTGGAAACTTTGGAAAGTTTGAAACATTTTGGAAAGTTCTGTGGACCGACCAGGTTCAAATGGAATTTTTTGGCTGCAATGAGCAAAAGTACGTTTGGAAAAGAAAAGGTACAGAGATTAATGAAAAGAACCTCTAACTGTTAGGCATGGGGGTGGATCAATCAAGCTTTGGGCTTGTATTGCAGCCAGCGGCACAGGAAATGTTTTACGAGTAGAAGGGAGAATGGATTCCAGAAAATGTCAGCAAATTTTAGACACTAACTTGATGCCATCTGTGAAAAAGTAGAAGTTGAAGAGAGGATCGCTTCTACAAATGGATAATGATCCTAAACACACCACAAAATCCACAGTCTTACATTAAGAGGCAGAAACTGAAGGTTTTGCAGTGACTTTCCAATCACCTGACCTTAACATCATTGAAAATCTATGGATAGACCTGAAAAGAGCAGTGCAAAGACCATTATTTTATTTTCTGTTGTTTTGAAAGAGTAAATATTGGAAATAAAGCCTTTTTTTGACATATTAAAATGATGTCTTATCTGTAAACTAATGCCTTTAGGAGATTTTTCAATCCTTCTTTGGGTTCTTTATGCACAATAATAGCTGGGGTGCCCAAACTTTTGATCCCACTATATATCACTTGTAATCGTTGACTGTATGAGAACTGGACTGAGTATGACATCATCCATAAAAACTGACTTGCTTCTGGCTCCGAATTTGAAATGAAGTAAATTCAGTCACTATTTTTTCACGATAAAGACGCCACCATGTCATCAGTAAGCAGTGATTGGTCAGAGTTAGTCTAAGTCAACATTTCTATGGCAACCGCTGTTGCCAATCAGGAGTGAGCTTGTTGGAAAGGCCACAAACCTACCACTTGAAAGCAGGTCTTACGAAGTATATCAATCGTCAAAGGTTCGACAAATTTCGATTGGTCAGTTTATAACTTGAATAACTTACACTGCAAAAACAATATCGTGAAAACAATAAGGGTTAGCAAGAACATGTTAAAAAATGTATCAACATGTATCAGCCAGAATGGTTATTCTCATAAATATAATGACTGAGTAACAGCTGTTTATTTCTCTATAAAGAGAAATAGAGTTTTGGCTTTTTGGAACCAGTTGGTACTTCCTGTTTGGAACATGAGGAGGGGTCATTCAGACCAGTTATCATATACAGTCAAAAAGTGTAATTTATACCAAAAATGTGTATGAAAACAGCATGAATTTACTGGCATTACCAGATAAATTACAAACATTTTTTATTCAAATTTCTCACATTTTCATAAAATATCAAGGGTAAGCAGTCATTTTAGAAATGATTGTGTTTACTGACTGTGTTACGTAAATCAGGTGAGCTATATAGCTTAGCATCAACACTAAAAATTCACTAAATGAAGTTCAAACTGCAGTAAAAACAGACATTTTGTAGATGTGCTGTCATAAAGCTCCCAACTTCTGCTTTCATTTATTGGTTTGTGCCAGATTGGTTTTAGCATTTCTTGTACAGTTTCTGTATCATTGCTGAGATTTTTACAACAAAATAACAAAATGTCATCAGTTGTATTTACCCTATTTTGGAGCCAGGTATGGACAAAATGTTTTTTTTTTTTTTATTTCAGTAGATGCAACCCTTAAAATGTAAACAAATGCGGCTGTTCATGGTTGGTTTGCTCATTGGCTTGCCGTGACACATCCGTCTTTTTTGGTGCGGCAAACTTGTGATGTGACTGCGGTCATTCTGAAGCACTGATGCTTGATGAGGCATTACAACTTGCTGCAATTTGCATATCATTTCATGTTAGGGATATTAGATTAATGGCTTGCAACTAGTGCGATGAATACCAATTTAGCCTCCAATTATGTCACGTTCAGTCATCAGCAGCCTGCCCCATTGACGGCAGAGCAACTAGACATTTTATAAGGTCACCTAGCCTTGGTGGCCTAATTTCTTGTGTACCTTGTTTCTGCTAACCCTTTATAGCACTTGTAAATGTGCGCTATTGCAGGCACAGTTGCCTTTACTGTTAAAGCTATATGAGCGCACCATAGAGGTTAATGTCATCTCCATTTACACGCACAGACAGTAAAACCTGCAGATAGAGTCAAAGCAGCGCCTGGGGAAAATCATAAATGTTGCTGTACTCTAACCCTGTCCCCCCACTGGCCTCAGTCTGACACGCAGCGTGTTGGTTCCGGCGTTGGCAGCTTTGGTGGGCACAAAGGGAAATGATGTTAATGTTGTGTGAAACGACTGCAGAGCTAGGTAGACTGGAATCGCGTCGTGCTGAGCTTTAATCCCATCATAGACCATTTTGATAAATTCCTACTAGTTCTGCGGTTAAACAATATGAAGAGAGTTGATGCTGATTTTGGATTAGGATTGGAACTCAAGTTAACTTGAAATGAAATCCAACTTTTGAGACTGGAAAAGTCAGTTGGTCCGGACCGAGTCCACTTAATTTGGTCCGGATAAAGTCCTAAATCTTGCGTTTGGCCTGTATTCAGACTGCTGTTAACCTGTTCCGAACCAAAGCTTGGAAACAGAAGCATGTGACTAAAAATCTCTTCACTCATTGGCCAGGAATTACGTGGGCGGGGCAAAGGAACGACAGAAAGAATGATAGAAGTCCTACGCTTTACAATCATTTCACTGATTCAAACTTTATATTTCACTGACCAACTTCAAACATCTGTATCAACTTCAAATACAACACTTTTTACTCTTTGGTATGGTGGAGGAATGCCGCAAGGCAGTTACTGAGGAGACAACGGCTAAGAAGGTACGCTGATGAGTGTTTATGACAGATAGATTGTCAGGAAAACAATATGAGAAGCAATGTGTATCAGGTTAAAAGTTGTTTTTAATGAGCCTGCATTCATCCAACCAGATTTCAATGAGTTGCTGTGTCTCATCGTTGCTCCATGTTTGTCTGCGGCTCATTGGTTGCTTCCTTTCTACTCTGTTTACATCCCATACTGCCTGGCTACGGTGGCCGTATTGGTCCAGTTGTTATCTTCTGAGCACAGAGCCTATTCAGACTGAGAACAACTCAGAATGAACCGGATGGAGCACAATCCAACTGGAAACAAACCGAGACCACCTCAAAAGATGGGTCGGAGAGCGGTTCCTGGTCCAGGACCAGAGTTTGCTTAGGTGTTTTCAGACTGAAAATTTGTTCCGGGTTACAAACTCTTGTTTACTTTTAGTGAATCAAATGTGTCCAATCTTTAATTTAAAAAATGTTAACTTATTTTGGATGAATCTAACCTCTGTTGGATGCAAGGCCAAATCAGATAAAGGAAAATATTACGTTAAGTTGGGTCAGTTTTGTGTTCGCTGACATTATTCACAAAACAGTAGAGAAAAGAAGCATTGGGGCATACCGGTACCATATTTTTGCCAGATGTCTCCAGTGAGCACAGAGTGATTAAAGCACACTGGTTTCTGAGGAATATAGCTTTTATAAATCTCTATAGCGTGGAGTCACATAATTGTATGGGTCTCAGCAGGGCAGTCATCAGCCTGACTGTGGATTCAAATATACTGCCCTGATTTAATTTTTTTATTAAACTGCTTTAGTGGGCTTAATAAATAATGTTTCAAGACATTTTTTGAGAAGACTTTTACCAGCCAGTGTGTTTGTCGCTTCATAGATTCTCCTGAGGGAAGCTGGCTAGCCGGGATGCGGGGAGGAGCTGAGAGAGCGTCCACAGGGAGATGTTTGATTGATGGCTTTTGGGGTACCAGAGGTGTTGGGGGGGAGTGGAAGATGAGAGGGGAAGGGAGCTTGATGAGGGCCCAGCTCAGAGAAAGGGAGACCATCTTTTTTTGAAATGAAGGGAGGAGGGAGCTTGTACAAGCTCTAGATTGTTAGTGACAGGCAGATACTTCAACACTTAAAGTAGAAGGTTTGATTTAATCAAAGAGCTGTCATTTGTTATTTGTCTGGCCTGCTCCACCGGGGCCACGGCTGATCAACTGCCTGGTCCCAAGAGAGCCCCTTTTCCCCCAGTAATGTCTAAATCCCCTGCACAAATTACAGCCTGCACCTCCGATCCCCACCGCCCCTCCCCGCTTCACTCCTGGCACGTTAGGAGATGAGGGCCAGAATGGTGGATTCAAAAAGAGAGGGAAGCAGGCCTGGCTTTTCACAAGGAAGGAGCAGAGACAGGTATGGGAGGAGGGGAGACGAATGGAATTGCCTGAGGGCAAGTAAAGATCATTAATAGGACTGCTAGCGAGGTTGCCTGTTGGTTATCTCCTCATGAGTAAGAGATGAGCTCGCCCATTTTAATTTATTAATATTGCCTGCTGTAGCTGTTTTTGCTGCATCATGCTCCGAAGGCAAAAGGCAGAGAGATGGAGGCAACATAAATGGAAATGTAGGGATCGATCGCCATCAGGAAGACGAAATCCCAGAATGAAAATGAGATTGCAATGCAAAGTCACAGATTCAGATCATGCAACAAGGAAGCTAGACATGAAGAAAGCACGGAAATCTGTGTGTGAATAAATGGAGAAGCATTCATGCAATCCCTTTTCAACATGGTTTTGAATTTCCTTTTGAATTCTGAAATATCTGACTGAAATAGAAACTGGAAGTAAGTTCAGGTGGTTTAACCTCCAGGTAAAAGCTTTGCCTTTTAATGAAGGTGAAGGGGTATGATTCTCCAATAAAGGCTACGAGCCCTGGCAGTCATTGGGGTTGATAACAGTCTTTTTCATTCATTAACTTCACTTCCTCTTCCAGGAATTTAGCCATATTGGATGCCGGTTGAATATCAAGGGGGGCAATCCTTGGTGTGATCCCTCCAAGCCCCTAAAGTGGATAGAAAACCAGACTATCACAATATCAGTTCATCTATCCATATTTCTATCATCTCCTTTGTCTTATAAGGTTTATGTTGACTCTACACTTTGGGTTTGCCGGGCTTGGGACAGGTACAAGCAGGGCACTGGCCTTGTTGAGGCTGAATTTATCTTTTTTATGTCTATTTGCTCCACTTGTCTTTTATTTTATTGTATTTTTGAATTGTGTTCTTGTTTTCTGTGATTTTTGTTTGTTTGTTTATTTGTTGGTTTTTTTCTTCAATTTTTACTTCTTTAGTTAACTTTGGATTCTGGCGAGCCATCGCGTTTGGAGGGGGCAGTCGCTGCATTTGGGGGCATTGCCCCCCCGCCCCATATCCGGCCTTGGCATCACTCAATTTTAAGAAAGTATACAAAAATGAGTCTGTCAAAGAAGACAGCTTCCAACTGTCTATACCGTTTCCCTTTCTTCCACTCCTCTTCACTATTTATATTCATCTGTTTACCCTGTCTGCAGTTGTTGCCAACGTCTTGATCTCCTGAGCTTGTCCTGGATTATGCTCTATCTCTCCGAAGGGAGTTTCTTTGCAGAAGTGGGGTTGTGTTACACCTGGTGGAGTCCTACAGTAATTGGTGGTTTTGTTATGAGGATATTTCCCTGTAATGTTTTTGTTTATTGCACGAAACAGTGGAGGCACCGCAGAAGGGGTGTGTCATGTTACAGCTCTTGGACGGTCTAATTTTTACACACATGCAGCTAGTTAAACTATCAACAAACTGCAGTATTTAAATATATGTGTATTTTTTTCACATGAACTTTATACAGGGATCTTTCTCCTGGGCTTTCCAGGGTCCTTTGTTTTTGAACCCCACATCATCCTCCAGTTATTTATAGATATCAAACAGCCATTTGAGAGCCAGGGGAAGGAGAATAGCAGGAGGCCAGCGATCATAAAGCCATGATGTATGATTTTATTCATTCTTCCTTCCTGCTCCTGATTAGGGGCCTTTAAGCTGTGATCAGCTGACCCTAGACCAGCCTCAAATCAAAGGCAGAGAATGTATGTGTTGAGTGAGAGGGAAACATGGAAGCATTAGGGGCCTGTAGCTCTGAGACTCACAGCCAGAGGTTGATTCACTTTGTGAAGGCCAGCTAGGGAAAAGAAAGGTGAGAATGAGGTTGTGGAGTGATGAAAGACCATGGCACACACTGGCCGGCTACAACTGACTACAAGAAATGTTCCTCTGTGCTCCCTGTCAGTACATGTGGAGCTCCGGACATGGATTTGCTTGACCCCTTTCAACTCCTGCCTAGTTTGTCTGTTTCCAGATTAGCTAAACAACAAGCAGGATGTTGAAATAGGCACCCTTCTTTACCCAGATACAATATCCAAATGTGAAAATGGCAAATTATTTACAACATTCAAATCTCATTTTTTGATGCACGTTCAAGAACATGCATTACCAAACACACGTTTAGCCCACGATGTTCACACTGGACAAGCAGGTAGGGCTTCTTCTTCTTTTTCTTTGCTACTGTTTACTAGCGCATCTATCACTTGTAGAAGCCCAAGACGCATGTTCCCATGCATTTAAATAGACTTTTCATTGGAAGTGGGTGCTTGAGCGCACATTGAAAAAGATAGTGTAAACATAGCTTAAGAGATTAGCACGTCGTGAATAGTCTATGAAGCCTTTTGACACAAATCAGTTCTAACCTCATACTTTGGAAGTTGTGGTTCTTGGGGATTTTTTTTTCTGTTTTCTTCTGTTTATCTGTGCTGCTCCCGTTGACTGTATATGAGAACTGGACTGAGGGAGTGAGGCGTTACGACTAGAAAATTGTTTACTTCTGGCTCCAAACACATAAAGTCAATTCAGTCGCCATTTTTTCGCAATACGTACATCTTCATTTTGGAACCAGAAATCATTAGTAAGCAGTGATTGGCCTGAGTCGGTCTGAGTCATCGTTTCTATGGCAACCACTTTCTTCAGTCAGGTGTAAGCTGGTCGGAAGGCCTTACCACTTGAAAAACGGACTACACAAAGTCTCTCAATCAAATGCTTCAAACGTTTCTCGTGAGACCACATACATTTGTTGAGGCATCTGATTGATCAGTTTATAACTTGCAAAAAAACTGAAAAATGTTGATTAACAAGAACATGTTAAAAAAAGGTAGCAGAGCAAAAATTGGTATTTTGACAAATATAACAACTGAGTAATAACTTTGTATTTTTATATAGAAATCTATGGGGTTTGCAGCAGATACTTCCTGATGGGAACATGTTGTTGTTCTTTTCTGAAAGTTGGTTTCAGGCCCTCTTTCTGGACTGTAACCGAGCAAATGAGTGCACAGAGATGCATATAGACACACTTAAATTTCTGTTGTCTGCTATTTTCATTTTTGATCTATTGTATCTCACAAGCTTCAGACAAGGAGACAATGTCTTGTTGAATAAGCGCAAATTCATGCTGATCATCTCAAGTCAATAACCTTTTTGCCCAGATGTTACGCCACATAACCCACTAGTGTCATTTTGGAGCGCTGTAAAGAATGATCACGGCACGTATTCCCATCCAGCAATATGTTGCAAATAATATCAGCAGCCACCAACAGATTGATGTTGGATCTGAATAGGAAATGGAGTACATCCAGCTGCTGAGGCATGTCTCAGAAGTAGATGAGGGGAGGTGGTGGTGGTGAGGGGGGTGCATCCCAGTCACGATGGCATCACTTCTCAAAGCGCACACGCCTGTGACAAGTTTACTGAAATCATCACTGATGTTATTTATTTTCAAATGCTCCCTGCTTGACAGGCGACATCTTGTTCGGCACATGTCCCATGGGAGAGCTCGGTGTTCCTCGGCTCCATCACGCGCAGACAGTCGCTCTGCTCTGAGACCAAAGCAGTGGCACTCACTAGAGACTTGCTCTGGAATTTGTCACAATCCTGCTCCACGCGAAGAAAAGCACAAACGCACTCGGCTTCTTGTTTACACACATATCCAGATCTGTCGGAATACTTGTCTCCCCACCTCAGCATCTGCCACCACACTGAGAAACGAGAAACTGTTTGCAAAAAAAAAAACATGTTAAAGACTTCTTTTTTTTTTTTTTTTTTTGTGCTCAATAAATGTCGACAAAAGTTTTATCTGTGGAGAGGATGTGTGCTGTAAATGCCACAGCACCGGCTTCCCATCTGTCTGATTAAGATGTGACACATGCAATTCAGGAGCAAATTAACATCTGTCAAAACAAAAACCTCAAGATGTTTTCCAAAAGCTCAACCAAATCCCTGCCTGTGGTTGTTATTTTTTTGTTATCTTGCTTGATCAAATATTTCTCCGAACATTAGGGAATAGCTAATGCTAATCATTGTAAATTACTTCAAGCTTCATTTATTACCTTCATTTCCAAAGATTATGTGAGGTTTTCCTTGCCAGTTTTCCACTGTAATCCATCACTGGCATCATAGGGGTGACGGTGACTTCAAGTTCACATTTTCTCCAAATCATCCTGCCATGAGCTTCTTATCTCAGTTCATTTTCCCTCGGTGTGTGTGGCTTCACTCGTGTGTCTGTGCGAGCCTTGCCCATCCATTCATGTGGCCTCATTATGAGCATCTGCTGAAGCTCAGGGAACACGGTGCAAATGAAGAGACGAGCATGGCGGTGGGCAGGTAAGCCTGCAACAGAGACCAGATACCCTCGGTGCAGCTCCGCTAAAGGAGCCCATTTGTCAAACGTGGCTCTGCCGAAACCCGCCAGGGATCACATTAGTGGCTGAGGCCCCTGCAGGGATCCGTCTTCTGACACCAAGCCACTCGCGTTCACCGGGTTGGCCAACCAAGCCGCTTCCCTGCAGTCAGAAGTGTCCAGTCCTTAGCCTGTTCCATGATTGACTCATTAATAAAACAGGCCCAACCTGATTGCATGGGACATGCTCCAGTGCTCTGGAACCTTGCATTTTCCAGCAAATAAACCAGAACCACAGGTTTTTGTCCACCTGGTTCTCGCATATTACATTTGTCCAAAAATCTAGAAAGTTTAGAGAACCCTAATGTTTTGTAGTCGCAATAGTCACATGCACCTGTTCAAGGATCAACCTGTACGTGGGGTTGACCCGTACAGGTGCTGTGGAGTCATAGAGAGAAGCGGTTGCATCTTGCAGTTCCCTTATAGCTAGTGCGGCCAACTTAAGGAACATCATGAAAATGTCACGTGTGTGTTAAGTGTATCGTGAAATATTTGCAATGATGATGTATGTTGCATGCACTTATGATGTACTGGCGATGTTGTCAAACGTTAGTCGTTGGTGAGGTGCAAGTCCTGGCTCCTTAATGACCGCGTGCAAATGCTGCGTGCACGAGGTGTGCAGGTGATATGTAAGTGCTCGTAGGACACCAGTAGGATGCCCACTAAAACTACGCTCTATTGTACTATGATTTCCTAATTTTCTCATTTCTGACATAGCTTTAACAGCACTAATGGGCTCCCTGCACAATGCACAGGTTTCAGGGAGGTTAAATAAAGACAAACTCCATAGGACATGCCTGCTTCTCACTTCCTCCCTCCCTACTTACCCTGACGTGTTGTAAAGGTGTTCGATACGACCTGTCGCTTTCCACATGCCTCTAGAAGACAAAATACATGAACATTTTCATTCTGCAGGCTCACAGAGTGGTCAGCCGTCTTGATATTTTGTGCAGACCACCTGCATGATCCGTACAGGTTTGCCTATTTTTCACACGCATACAACCCGTATCCACCCATAAGGGCAGTTGTGACTGATGCTACATACACACCAGGATTTGTAAAGCACATTAAGGTTCTTGAACACACTTTTAGCATATGGCTTTCAAACTAGATTGTCGCTACCCGATACTAGCGCATGTACTCCCGGTTGGAGGAGGCTTGATGCGAAACAACTATATTCTAATATATAAAAGACTTGGTGTCATATAGTACCAGCAGGGCACAAACCACAATTAAGTTCTAATGAATAAATGAATTTTCAAACTTTTGGCACTTTTGTGAATTGAAAGGCACGCCATCCATATGCAACTACCAAATCCAAGTCCCTGATCCGTCAAGGTTCAACTGGTTTAACTGTCAACACACAATCAATGGCCACGCGTTTTGTATGTAGAGCCCAAAAACAGTCATAGAAACGTGCGTAGCTACATGTAAACGTGAGAACGCAGAAGCCTAAAACATGCACATACGAGCATTTACATAGACATTTCTTTAGTGTGAATGATTTTAGTGTTCTTCAGTGTGAACATAGCAGAAATCAATATGTCTGTGAGGTTTCATGTTTATAATAGTCTGCATTGACTCCTTTTGTATTGCTTGTGTGTCCGAAATCTGCTGTAATTATTTTTGTGATGTTCTTCTTCCATTTTTTTTGACTTGGTATGAGAATATAGCCTTTTCTTACTCTTTTTTTCAGTCTTCCTGTTTTGCATGTTGAACCCTGATTGAAGCAACCCTGATCCCAAGCTGGGCTCTGGGGAGAGAAGCAAGAGTTTTGTTTATGTTGTTGTCGGATGTAAATTTAACAGAAGAGGTGGAGAAAGAGCACCAGGGCTTATGGATCCCTCAGGGGTCTTGCAGAGTCTTTCACTAAATAAATCTGAATTGAAAATACATATGGAGCTGTAAGCTGTTCGCATAAAGGAGCCCTTGTTCTCTTCAAGGAGAGTATCAGATTTACTGGCTCAATGGTCTGTCTGCTGGATCTCAGCCTTAAAACAGTTAGACAGAGACAGTCAAAGTACACAAAGTTCATCGACTTGATTGTTATGATCAAGAACTGAACCAAAACCCAGAAGAGGAAACTGTAAACTTGTTGGATTGGGTTTGTCTGCATGTTCTGGACCATTTTGCGTCTAAAATTACATTCTGTGAACTATTTTGTTCTGGTCATTTGCGTTGCATCGAAATTCCCTTCCTGCTTCGTTGCATGGTAAAACTGCACATGTTCTGTAAGATTCCCAGATGCAGTTCACAGAGAGAGGTGGCTCTCTCCAATTATTAGCTTTAGGAAGCAGTCTAGAGATTTATGAATATCCCCAGTTGACTTAGAACAGCTCTAGTCACTTCCATATGTGACCCTGAGGCTGAGTGGTTGACAGGGCCCTTCCAGGCCGATTAGGTCTCGCTGAGAGACCTGCCTTGTTGGCAGCTTGGGGCCAGGAGAGCAAAGCCTCTTGAGCTCAATTGGTAAAGATCACAGATGTAGAGGCCCAGTGAGGGCAGCCAGTTTCTGGGTCGCCACAGCCAGTGAGGCCCTCTTCCTTAACACTGGGTTTATTGTTACCCCCAAACCCTTGAAGAGGAAATAACAGAGGCGCCAATTAAAGCTTTAAGACATTAAATAAAAACCCTCTGTTGTTGCCTTTAAAACATCCCAGTTAATGCTTGTTTATCTTTGCAATGAAACCCTAGTCAGTCGCTGTAACTCTGTTTTTGATTAAAGTGGGATTGAGTGTTGGGTTCTTTTTCCCCTCTTTGTTTTTTTAGGATCCTATCTTTTTTTCTTCTTGTAGCTTTATTGGTACACAAGCAGCATTTTTGTGCAGAAATGCATGCCGTCAGAAAGCAAAGCATTGGTGTTTGCAGACCTTTGAAGGCTTTAACCCGTGAACATCTGTAGGCTATAACAAGTATCTGGTCTGTAATGTGATTTTGAAGCGGTTTTGCCCGTCAGAATAGATTTGTAAGGTGAAAGGGCTCCATGATAAAGGTCCTGTGATGAACCATGAGACATTCTGATGTTTGCGGGTTCAATTCAATGAATCCAGTCATTTCTGGAATCCCTGGATTCCCAATTTAAACAGTCTTTAAGTCTAGCAAGAGCTTTGTGTCAAGGGGAGGAAATTATATCTTGGCTTGCACTCTAGGAGAAAGTCCAAATTGTATGTAGTTAAAGTGGTTAGATGCTTTTTTTTATTAGTTATCATTCATTCTTTGCAGAATTTCCTAAATGTTTTTCCTTTCAAACTCATTCTTTGTTATTTTAGTTGAAAAAAAATTTTTTTTTTAAACAAAACTCATGCTTTCAAGAAATGGCTCCTGCAGATAAAAGACCTGCTTGCTCTTTGTCTCTGCAGCTGTATGGGTGTAATTAGCAGGGTGGACCTTTCCCTGTTGGTCTTTTTGCCCCCCCCCCCATCCCTCAGTGGGGAAACTGGCGTTAGCAGAATCGGTGCAGTTTGCTCAGGGGAACGAGCAGAGTGGCCATGTGGGCCATGTCCCCGGGGAAAGACGAGGCGAGAAGTCATGGCAGCCTTGCAGTCAGATGAACAGAGAAGCTGTGATGCAAAGAGGCTTTTCTGGCATCATGACTGAGCTCCCTGAGAGCTAAGTGCCTAATCCATATTACATCCACAAAGGCCTGACAGATTAGCACACATCCCCACAAAGATGAAATAAAACTTGTCCATTTCAGGGGAGGGGAGGTCTCAAAAATGTATTTTTTTAACCAGAACTGCTGAGAGAACATTTTTTGTGTGTGCTTAAATATTAACCTGTGATGTCAAAGCCATTAGTTTTGGGGTTAGGGGTCTCCTGGCTTAAAATATGAGATTTCGGGCTAAGGCTAAAATGGAAACCATCTGACTGGTATTAATGTCCTAACTCGCTTAGACAATGACTCTCTCCCACTTGAAAGCAGCAACATTTGTTCCTTGGTCCGCTGTTGCTTCCCAGAGCCCTGACATACGAGCTCAGTGCTGATCATTAACGTGGCCTTCGGCATGGCCTTAGATGGACTGTACTTTATAAAATAAGATGTGATTGAATAAAAGCAATTTTCTGTTAATGGGCAATAAGTGGCTCAAATCTAATTTTACCAATTTTCTTGGTCTCTTCATCATTGATTTGTAAGTAGCTGGATAGTGTTCGCTGGATGGAGATGTTTGTTGCATAAATCGTGCATTCGTCAGTGACAGACTCAAACAAGGAGACAAAAGCGAGAGAATGAGGAGATGCTGGATTAAATCTGAAGCCCTTGACAGAGATCTGGCTAGTTGTTTGTTTTGTTTTTCCAGTTTCATTCACCTGGCTTGTCTTGACTTGTGGTTTGTTGACCTTGAGTTTTCTACACATGAAACTGTCTAAACTGTCACCAGTTCAGTGACGAGTGCAAACAGCTGGCTTGTGGGTCCCTAATTGAATTTAAAATGCTGTTGGAAATTTTATTTTAGATAATAATGTGATATTCCTAACCTAATTTCAAATAATTACTTGCTGTTGATTTTTATTTTGCAAGGGGACTTTTTTTTGTAACCACATTCCGGTTTGATGGAGGTTTTTTCTTCTGCATTGACATGAATTGATATTGAATTTGTCGTCTTTACTTTGTGGCGCCTGCGCTTCGGTCAGGCATTTTTGCAGACTCCATCATGAGGAAGTCATTTAAAGGTTCTTATTGGGGAAACAGTTTGCACGTGCTCTGATTGGTTAAAAACATTTGTAATCACGTTACGAGACTCATCTGTATAAACACGCCTCCAATAGGCTAAAAATGGCCCCGGGTTATAGCTAGATACTTTTCTCCTTCTCTTTATGAGGGGAAAGTCCCTTTTTCTTTATGTCTGGATTGCATATGATTTAAAAAAATGTCCTCGCCACCATCTTAGGTGCAGTGTTAAGCGTGAGGGACACTAACAGCCATTTTCTTTTGCTCCTGTTAAAATCAGCCGCCTGTGCTTGGAGTTAATTAAGCCATAGCTTTAGAGGCATAATTGATTGAATCATGGGTCATAATAGAAATTACGGGGCCTCCACAGCTGTGTCGGACTGATTCAAAACCAGTGGCATCCTCTGCTAGTCAAAAAATATGTTAATAAGAACTTGAATGCAATCAGATTTTGTTTTTTATTTTTTTCTAAGCTTGTGTGCTCCCCCCACCCCAACCCTTTTCCTCAAGGGGACTTATTATACACTCCTGTACCACTATAGAGTTTGCGTGCGTCACCGATGGAAGCCAAAAGGACCCCCGCTCCCCCTAGCTTCCTTAAATCTGTCAAAGCATCTGCCTGATCCACCCTGACAAATCCTTTGATGTGTGCCTCCGAAAAGAAGGCCTTGTATCTTGAAAGCTGCTGGATTTCCATATCTGACTCTGTGCTGACTTACTACACTCATGTCCACAGTCGTCGGTCCAAAACACAGCAACACACAGCTTCAGAAAATTCTTTCAATCGCCTTCCGGAGCCATATACTGCATGTATGTATATGTATTTACTGCACTATTAGGCACACTTAAAAGGCTTAATTTTTTCATAAAACTACCTTTTAAATTGATTCATCCTGGTTATGTTTAATGATGTCAAAGCAGTTTTGAGAGGTACACAGCGCTCTGTCATAATCTCTGTTTTGACTATGAATTGCAAACAAGGTTGTGTGTTATTGAAAATACGCTAACATGTAGTAGTGTTGGGCTGTGTTTTTTTACGTGTTTCTAACAAGGTTGGGAGTTAGCACAGTCACAGTAATGCTTGTTTTAGTCAGTCTGTTTTTTTACATGTTGCAAAAAAGGTTGGGTGTTTTTGTAAACACGTTAATGCGGCTAACATGTAGCAGTGTCGGACTGTTTCTGTACATGTTAATAACAGGGTTGGGAGTTAGCATAGTCACAATAGCATTTGTTTTAGCAGTGGCCTAACCAGTCTGTTCTTTTGCGTGTAGCTAACAAGGTTGGGAATTACAGCTATTGTGAAGATACTAATGTGGCTAACGCATAGGATGTCACAAGCAAGTTCTAGAATGACTGGGAACACAGTTTACAAAGACTGACAGACTTATCTCTTACTCTTTTGTCTCGCCTGTGGCGTTTTTAGTTCAGTGCGCCTTATACGCTAGCCTTTATGACAAAAGTTAAAATAGACTGTTCCATGGCGGTGCGTCTTGTAATCTGGTGTGCCCTGTAGTGTGGAAAAGTGTAATCATTTTGAACATGTTTCCCATTCAAAATATACATTATTTCAGGAATTCTTTCCAGATTTTGTCCTTGGTTTCCATCCTTGTTCGCGTTCCATACCTGGCATTCCTGGCATTCCTGTCTCTGATGTGCTGCAGCACAGGGAGGTAATGATGAGAAATGGAGTTACACCGCTAGTTGTTAAACCTCAGGCCACACGACAAATGTGCTTCAGAGACCTCGCATTTGTCTCTGAGTAGATTAGGGCATTGCGCTACTAACCCTATATTTAATCTCACTCCAGTCTTTGCTGGAAAGTGCGTGTTTTTCATGGTAACAAATAATCTGTCATTTTCCTTCTATTATGTCTTTAACCAGTGTCGCACCTGCAGTTCAGCAGACTTTCTTTACCCGTTGTTTCCTGTTTCCTGACTCCAGAATGTTAAACTCCAACTCCGATCATCTTTTGTTTTATTGTAAAAGCCTTCCCTGTGGTCTTTTAATTATGATTATACCTTGTTAGCCAAAATCAAAAAACCTGTGTTGTTTTTAAGGACTTTTTGCACTAAGGTGACTAAGGTTTTTGCAGAGTGGCAAGAGTTAGTCAGTAGAATTTTAACCTCTTTGTTGTAGGGGGGACTATTGGTGTAAAAGCAACCCCTCTCGCCCCCTTCCTGTCACCCTTAACTGAGCTATTTATTTACTTGCTCTCCCGCTAGCTGAAAGGCCCACATACGCAACCAAACATTACTGGCCTGCCAAGCTTATTTTCAATGGAACAAATGCAATCTTTTTCAAATGTCTTTTTAGTCTGCCCCTGATTCCCAACGATTTGAATCAAGAAATACTCAGAAATTGAATTTTAAGCTCAATTTTCTTTATATATATGTCCTCCTTTGTGGTAAAAATCCCACAAGAACATGTTAAAACAACAAAAACATAATTTTTATTGGAGTGCAGCTCAGCCCTGAACGTCATTTGTAGCACACCACTGAACGTGCAGTTTTTATCCATCTTGCTCTGACTATTCTCTTGTCTCAGTCATGCATTTTTATTAAAGCTCCAAATCAGCTCTTTTTTCATTTTTTTTCTTGCACATTTTCTCTCTGGGCTTGTGTTTTTCAGCTCCATTAGACAGACTGTAAGAAACCATAATAGTTCTTTTTCATTTTTTTTTTCCCATTCATTGGGATTTTAAAGGGTCTTGCAGGTGCCCTAACTTTCAGAATTTTACTGAGCAACTTCGACTACCTGATAAATTATAGTTCCCACTCAAAGTGGTACAACATTATATAGACAATATTCACAGGACAAGAAGAGTCATATGAATGTTAATAAACTTGTTTCAGTGTATATTAAATTATCAATGTGGATGAAAAATTAATCTGCAAAAGACTTTTACACTCTCTGAGATGGAGCACAATTCACTTTTATCTTGTCAAAGGAATGGAAATTTAATTACTAGGGAGTATAACACCACTTGTTTTTGAATCTCTGTGTCATATCTTGAGCAGAAAGTTCTGATGACTGTGAGAACCATGCATATTCACACATACCTTCACCACATGGCAGTTTTTAACCCATTTGTGAGTTTTTTAATGCAAGTAATCCATTATTTTTAGAGCCAAATGTATTTGTATTCACATTCCTACATCCCCATAAGCTTCTTATTTACCGCATTTTCTTGTTTTCCTTTCATAAATTGTGCTCTGGTAGAAACAACTCCGCCAAAAGATCACACAAAGCTGGATTTTCTGTTTCCATGTTGTCTTGTCATGAACAGTAAGGAGTCGCTCCTTCTTTGTCAATCTTGCCTATAAACAATCGTGTATCAAACGTGAGATCTAGTTTGCACATTTTCTCCTTCCAGCGCGGCGTTGAAGATAAAGAATGTCAAGGTGACATGCGCATGCTTTTGGAGGCAGAATAAAGACGGCAATGTCCTTGCTGATTCTATCTGTAGAACCCATTCTTTACCTTGTTCACTCAAAGAAGATGAAGTGGGGGAAAATATTTCCGTGGGAGGGGAGGGTGGGGAATAAAAAGCAGAAGAGAGCAAAACATCGCTTCCAGAAATGCAAGTCTAACGAACACCGTTATCAGCTCCCAACTGCTTTCCCTCCTCATTGATCTGTGGAGTTGGGCAATGCAAATGGCTGCAGCTAGCCCTGGGTGTTCCACCATCAATGGAGAGTAATTATCTTCGGCAACAACCAATATTGGATTGTTAAGCCTCGGGATAAGGTAGCCGGCAGAGCCTTCAAAAAGTCATTCACCTCTACGGGCTTGAAGGCTGATGGATGGATCAGCTGGGACTAGCTGCTACAGGGCCTCCTCAGGCAAAACTAGCAGAGTTACCAGCTCTCATCTCCCTTTGCCCTAACAACTCAGCCCTTCGCAGAAAATTTTCATTTTTAATGTGCCCGGCGGCGGGAACTTTTTGTTCTACATCGCGTCGATCAATCAGGAAGATTTTTCATGTTGAGCGGGACCTACAGAAACATTTGCCGACTGCGCCTCGACGAGATATTGCAAGACGGTTCAGTCTCAACTGAAGGCAGTTATAGACAAAAGAGCAGTGTTTCCCAGCCCTGGTCCTCTGGGAACACTGTCCTGCATGGTTTTTATCCTGTCCTGCTTAAACACAGCTGGCTTTAATGACTACATGGTAAAGTCTCTACCAAGATTGAAGATGAGCTAAATAAGATGTGTTTGAGTAAAGGAGCGCTGAAACACACAAGGAAGCGTGCCTCAAGAACCAGGGTTTGGATGGAGCTGTTATTCAGGAGAATTTCACACTGGATTATTCAGATGGATCACACTTCATTTCCTCTTCTTTTCTGGAGTAAGTGTGAGCTTGATCCACCCTAAAAACGAGTGTCTGGTTCACCTGCAAGTGAACAGTGGTTTGATTGAAAAACTACGTCGATGCTGATGGACTAGTCAGAGGGCTTAAAGGGAGAAGTCTACCAAGCACTAGCAAAAGTATAACAATATCAGAAACTTTCATATGGGAAAAGTGTTGGCTATAGTGTCTTAAGAGCTCAAGGATATCAATATTATACGAGATAAACCCATTGACTGTACACAAGAACTGGACCAAGTGTCTGTGACATCACTTATTGAAAATAGAAATCTCTGGCTCCAATTAAATGAAGTCAATTCAGTCGCTAATTTTTTTGTAAAATGGACGCCACCATATTGGAGACAGAGATCTTCAGTAAGCAGTAACTGATCCAAGTCGGTCTGAGTCATTGTTTTTATGGCAACCACTTTCGCCAATCAGGAATGTGCGTGTTGGAAGTCCACACCCCACCACTGTAAAGTTGGCTACACAAAATCAGTTTTCAGCTTGAATAATTTGTGCTGCGGAAAAAGATACAACGAATAAGAAATTTGAGTTAGCAAGAAAATAATAACCCCTTAACTCCTGAATTTATTTCCAATCATGGAAAAAAATGTAATCATGTTTTTGCATTCAATTAGATGCTAAATTAAGTTGAGATAGTTCATTTGAAAATATCCCAAAAACTATATATAATTTTGGGTTTGTTGATAATCAGCGACAGCAAGGATATATGGAAAGAGAAGACATCTGTTCCCATCTCCAGTGACAGTTGAATTCTTTCACACAGTTATTTACAGTATATTCACTCAATACACGAAGAAAACTAATGAGACACTTCAAGAAAAAAGTAGCATATAGAAACACCAAACTTATGCACAATTTGCCCATATGTCTTCCCTCTAGATGTGAAAAGTCAAAAAGCAGTTGGTGTTTTTGCTTAGGCAAAGATGCACATTGCATTTTGAACACTTTACAACTGTCTGGCCCTTGCAGCGAGGAACTCTGCATCACTGACGCTTATTTTTCATCAATGGCCAGTGTCATCAGTGCAAACTTCCTGAACTGGAATGGCTTTAGCTGGACCCCTAGGTGGACCCTGGCTTCCCATAAAATGAAACTACTTTCATTTTAAGAAGAGAAAAGATTTTTAAAAAAAAAACACACACAGTAATGGACAGAAATCGATTTGGGGCACTATGATCCTCATAACCAATCAGAACAGAATTAAAGGAAAATTATTGAAGGAAATCACTTCTGTGTCCCTAAATTGACTCTGCCTGGATCATTTCTCTAACCTTTAGGTCGGTCTAAACCTTCTGTGACCTTCGTTTTTAGGGGCAGTGCTTGTGTTTTGGAGGCTCTAGATCACCAAAAGGGTCCATGCATATTGAAAAACAGGACTTATTGCATAAAGTGTTTAGTTTTTTCCACTCTGATGGTATTTGCTACCCCAGCTCCAGCAATGAATAAATCATGGTGTCTGCAAGGCATTCTCCAGACAGAAATTACAATGTAGACCTGCAGAAATAAAATGGAATAAAATATGACGAGGTTCCGTTTAGATGGGGACACGCTCATCGTTACTGCTGATGTTAGGAGCAGGGATAGCTGCAGTCCTGGGAAATTACTTCACTACAGACATTAGTCAGGATTATAAATGCTCTGTGATATTTCAATGGTCATTTGTTGGTGGTGATCTGTTATGCCTTTATTCATTACCACAAACAAACAGTATATTGCATTTTGCAAAGCAAAACCCCACCAAGATATATTTGTCTGATAGCCTTCATAAAATAGTTGTTTGTAGTCCATGTTAACACTTCCTGCCAGCATAAGATCTGCAATCAACATTGTGCTGCCCTGACTGCTGTCTTCTTTTCTCACATAAGAGCTTACATGTATTTATTTTAGGAAGCTGTTAAAGAGGAAAATATTGTAAGCCAGATGCTATTTTTACGAGGTGGATACTTGGAGCAGGGCTGTAGATCCACTCAGTCAGCGCTGGCTTACAAGATATTAACTGTTCTTCTGGTTGGAGCTGGCGGCATTAGTGGCCCACCCACTGAATGTATGGCAGGCTGAAAGCTGGTTGTTAAAGTCCTGAAGGTCAGAAAATACATCCAGGCTTTCTTCAAGAAAAGTAGTGGTGGTTGACCCCCCCCCCTCCTATTATGACTGTATGTCACTTTGAAATAGTGAGGTGGGCTCTTGTAGTTCCACTTCCTAACCAGTCTCGAAAACTTCAAAAGCAAGTTTGTTCTGTTTCCAGAATGATCCAATGTGTTTATTTTCTAATAGTTTAGGAAAAGATGAACAGCAGACACTTCCTTGTTATTTAGAAAAAGAATTCTACTGCCTTCATATGACCTACATAGAGGTCAGATGTGATCATGTGACCCGTTGGTTTGTATTGGGCCAAAGTGAAGGCAGTGTTATTATTTTTTTGGTTTTGACCTTAGCTGTCATTCACATTTTTCCTCAACAGGACATCACCAATGCTTAGCCTCTTTGTAAAAAAAAAAGACAAGTTGCAAAAACAAGATGAAGAATTGTACAAAATATACCTCATATTAACAATGAAGAAAATCATGAAAAAGTGTTGAGGAATCAAAACGAAGTGCAAAAAATGTTTTGGAATGTTGATTGGTTGGGTCGTTTACGCTGACTTGAATAAAAAGTTCTTAACCCTTTAACACCGGCGATGTAGCCAGTGAGTCCTATATAGCACATGCTCTTCAAACTACCGGAACTGTTCAATTCTGACGAAGAGAAAAGTGGCTTTTCATAGCAGCTTTTGTCGCCAATGAACAAAGCCACTTTACCAACACAAAGTGTTACATAACGGCACAAAGTCGCTTTTCTCCGCGTCAGTATCAGCTGATTTATGTTGGCAAAGTGATGTAAAGTGTTGGCGGAGCTGCTTTTCTCTGCTTCAGAATCGGCTGGAATTACAGTATTTGTGTAAACGGTGGAAGAGTTACGGTAGTGGAAAGAACGTCAACACTGAAACTAAAGCTCTGGTTTTAAAGGTTTAGGAAGTAGCCCCTTCTGTTTTGTAGGTGAACTACAACTGGCTTTAACCCTTTAACACTGGAGATGCCGGTGACGCCTAAATAACACACTCTTTCACATACATGATCAACGTGAATCAGATGATTCTGATGTGGTTTTGTGCTTTTCATGTCGGTTTGGCACCGATATGCAACACGTCACTAATGCAAAGTGTTAAATAACAACACAAAGCCGCTTGCTTGAGTGAACACTTCACTACCGAAGAACTGAAGAGTTACGGTAGTGGAAAGAATGTCAACGCTAGAGCTAAAGCTTTGGTGGGTTTAAGTAACTCTCCCCCTCCTGGTTTTTTGGTGAACTGGCTTCAACTACTTTTGTTTTCAAATGTTCTGCAGCACGGAAGTGAAGGGGTGGATTTTTGATCAGGGACTGGCAAAAGCTGTGACGAAGAACTGCATGCTGGATCACAGAAAATCAAAAACACATCAGAAAAATATCCTAACGGATATGCTTCCTTTGAAAAGAAGTGATCCGTTGATGTTGAATACAAAATACCAAGAAAGTTACAGGAATTAGGCATTTACTGTAAGATGAAACATAACACTCTTTGTAAACATTACATGATGGGTTTTTTTTCAACGAGTAAATAATAACTAGTGTTGCGTTTCCAGCAGGTACAAATTCTCCTTATTTAAATCTCCACATCATTGTGTTGCAATTGTTCGATTATTTGAAAATGAGTTGTTTCATAAAGCAAAGCTACCGTTCTCTTGGGTGAATCCGTGGGGTGTTACACAGCAAGGCAGAGAGTAAACACCAGCCTTAAACTCGGCTCCAGCAAAACTCCACAGAGAGGTGGAGGAGTGGAAGTGAACCCTACTCTGCCTTTTCATTTTGCAGGCATAAGCCTCTTTCAACCTGACTTCAATCATGGCTAACTTAAGCAGGTCACAGGAGCGAACGGGATAACCACGGGCCTTAACTTTGTAGAAGACGTCAAAGCTTCATCCTTCTCCTCTTTAGCCTCAGAGAGTCTTTCTCTCAAGCACGTTTTAAGTCTAACATCTTCACTGCAGGAAAGAAAAAGGGTAGATAAGCAAAGCTTATAGATTCATGCCAATCCATTGGGGAATTGTTAGACTGGAGGGGTCAATGGAGGTTAGAATCCCCCCCTCCACCTAGATCCCCCACCACCACCTTCACACACACGCATTCTACATTGAAGGGTGAGGCGTGTAAATTGCTTTGTCCAGCTGGTGACTGTCCGGGAGTGGAAGGATTAAAAAAGTAAGTGTTCCACATGAGAGGTTTGTGTTTATGCATTTATGGGTTGTGTTCAGACACAACTGCAAAGACATGACGCCGTGGTTGGACACACCTGTTTCACAGCAGATAAGCTGTCACCGGTGATCAAAACATTTATTTGGTTAAACCGCATGAAAGATAGTTACTGATGAGCACTAAAGACCCGCTCCAGTCCTCTTATGATCCGTTGTATAAGCATTCCCAGTTTTCTTTTAATTATGACGATGCCGTTTTTAGCCAAAATAATTGAAAATAATTAACTATTTCTAGGAAATAGTTTCTGCAGAGCGGCAGAGTTGTGGGCGGGACCATTGGCCCAAGCAACCCCGCCCCCTTTCCCCTTCACGTGGCTGAGAGCTCTCAGTTTATACTCTCTCCTGCTAGCTTACTGCCTCTTACAAATTCAACCTATTTTATTAATGGATTTTCTTAACGTATGTACTTCATCATGAGAAAAAATGCCACTAGAACATGTTTGAAACACATTTTTCATCAGTGTGTCTTTAAGTGTCTCTTTCAATCAGAGTTTTATATATTAAAACAAATTTATGTAAAATGTTATAAATGTATTCAGGGGCTGAGGCTGAGTTACAGTTACAATTTTTGAGCCAATACTTGTATAATTATTGACAAAGATTAAGAAATCATCAATAAAGCTTCTTTAATCACTACAAAAATAACAAAAGCAACTTTTTTCAATGAAGTCTTGAGCCCTGAAATGATGTCATACGCCCCTGTGTTGTGTATCCAGATCCATGTGGGTTTGACAGAATTTCTACACACGTTTTATGTGTTTGTTTTTGCTACTCCTTTACATTAGTGAGAGCACCTCAGCTAGAAGAACTGCTGTTTTAATATTAAAAGCAAGCACACAGACACACCCTTCCTTTCGGGCCCCAAGATGTTCTAGCTCCACCACTGCACGTTGCTATTTCACTACAAATGGTCATGAAATGGGAACGCTTTTCTATGTGAAAAGGAGACTAAAAAGAAAAAAAGGGAAACTGTGATCAGGTCTTCGTACATTGATTGCTCTGGTCTCCTCCAGTCCTTATTTTCAACAGCTGCTCTCTCTCTCTCTCCGGGTGACGCGCAGCTCAGCTTCGCCTGCTGCTCTGTTGCGCGTGGAGAACGCCTCAAACAGGAGCAGAGCGCACTGCGTTCTTCTCCTCCTTTCTCCCTTTTTTTTTCCGCTGAACGGCGCCGGGATTTCTTTGGTCTCTTTTTTTGTGTGGATAACTGCCCGCTCCTTCTCCCACAGCGCCTGCGCGCCTCTGTTGGATATGGATTTCGTCGTGTTTTCTGCTTGAGATCGAAGGACACTTTGAGGGGGAATCTACCGTGGAGCCGATCGAGCTTGGACCCTTTTTTTTAATCAGCAAAAAGCGTGACAAAGATCCTCCGTTCCGTCACGGAAGCTCCGGTAAAAGCCTGCAGAAACTTTCGAGAAGTAAAAAAAAAACAACAAAAAACTGAATTATTATTGTTGGGAAATAAATAAATAATTTCGACACTTTTTGTACCGAGAGACCGAGGCAAAAAACCAAAATCTCCTCGTCGAAGATTTATAGTTCCGGCAGGTTTTTCAGCTTCCCCTTCGTCTAACATCTGAACAGTGTTCCTCTTTTCCATTTGGATTTAACCCAAACAGGCATTTTCGAGTCCATTTATGAACGCGGGTTGTTGTTTTCTCCAGCCTGGCTGATTTGGATTTCCTCTGCGATCGAGCTGCGCGCGCTTGGAAACGGTAAGATTCAATCCACGGGCTGATTTTAGCCTTTCTTTCACAGGTGAAACGGTGAGTGGGTTTGATTAAAGAAAACCTGAAGACAAAATCTTCTAAAACAAAGTCGCTAATGAGGCTAGAAATGTTTTTTTTATATTGTCATATTGTCAGCTTTTGCGCGTTTTTCTTGCGCTCCGGAGCTGCTTCAAGAATATGCTAAAAGAAATGAGACTGAAACCCATTTTTTGTTCTCTGTTACCATTTCCCTCCGTACTTTAAATATCTTCTAGAGGCTAAAGAAGCTGAAAGTTCCGCTGCGTAAAAATAACATTTTTCTTTTACGCATAAAAAGATCATTCTCCGACTAAAAACAAACCGAGTCTTTGCGCGCACGCTGGTTAATGGAGCGAACGGCTAGGGCTTGTTTTTGTTTAGACTACAGCACAGTCGCTGGCTGCAAAGCAGTCAGGTTTGGACCGTTTTACAGATGCCAGCGTTGCGGTAGGATGCGGTCACGCACGCTTTTACGCGCGCACTCTGAGTGCCTTCGAACCGCAGGAGGAGCTGTTTAATTAGGTTTTCTTCCTGCCCCCGCATCGCCTACGAAAATCTGAACCATCAAGGTCACGCTGGCTCACACGTCTCCCGTCAATTCGGCCTCAAATCACCCGCCCCGAGACGCGCAAATTGTTGGGTTTTTGTCCCCGTTTTGGAAGAACTGAGCTTTCATTCTCGACTCCTTTTTAATGATAATCCTATAGCAGCTTAAAGGTCCGTTCCATTTGTGAGCTTACAACGGTTTGCCCCACTTTATTCTCTCTGAGTATTGCTGGAATATTTCCACAGCGACGCAATCCTCCTGCTTTAAAATGTTTTATGATATATTTATCTCTTTGTGTTAGACTATTGTTGGGATTTGGCACAAAGTGGGACTCTTACGGAAACACTGTTAGTGGTGTGGATCAGGAAAGTCTCAGAAAAAGGAAAATTATTGAGAAAATCTGTTGTTTTTTTTATTGTTTGAGGGTGAAAACATGGGAGGATTTATACCTCCAAAGCAGAAAAACAAAAACGTGATAAAGTTTTCTAAGGTGAAATATTTTCACCAAAGTAGGATTGGTTAATGAATTAAATCACTTTTTATTCAAAAAAGATAGATTGCTGCAACCCTACAAGCTTTCAAAAAATATTTTGGAAATGTAATTTTCTTCATAGAAAGGTGCCAAACTGAACATTAAAATTTATAAAAAAGCTGCTTAATCCATCCACTGTCCCCGGCTTGTAAGTTGTCTTTAGGTGGGAGAGTGTGACATTGTCATAACCAACCAAACCTCAACCTGCCAACTCCTTCATATCCTTCATATACTCCTCCAAGTCTGAATCCTTCCTCTGCTCCCTGGCACCTATCTGTAATCTATTGCAGATGGGTTTCTGGAATTAGCTTGCAGAAACCTCTCTTATTCCTATCTTCAAAAGCGCATTTATCTCTAGCGGAAAGCTGATAAGAGACAGGCCTGCTTGGCAAATGTGATAAGAGGGTGAAAAATCCTCCAGCTATTTGTAATGTAAGAGTTCAGGCAGATCACAGCTGGGGAAAAGACATGACAAACCCCCAGCGTCATGAGACTAATGCCATGCATGTGCCCCCTGAAGCCCGCAGACGAGATGGAAGGAGAAATGGAGATTTAGTTTGAATCTGTGCATAAACTCGGAGGTGGAAAATGAGCTGAAGAGATTTTCAAGAAAACAGTTCATGCTTTAGGATGCCTGAAAGCTCCCAATGTCATCAGGAGGTATTAAAAAGTTGCCTAATACTTCATCCTGCTGCGCTTCAAATACACAAACTAAATAATAATATAAAAAAGTGTCGGTTAAGTATGCAGTTGATGCATTTAGGATTAAAGCTGTGTTTAGGGAGGAACATGTTCATGTCGAAAAGAGGGAGGCCGGCCAAATTGGCTTAAACTCCGAGCTCTGTGAGAAAACCGAAGAAATGTAGTATGTGCTGCAGAAACAGCGTCTCTCTTGCGAAGGCCAGCAGCTTCACAGTTTTTATGATTTACTGGATGGAAAGCGGGTTCATCCTCAGTCTTTTACCGAGGCAGTTCCACTGCGTCGAGTCTGACAAATGTTTCCCAGGTGCTGAATCTAACGTCTGTAAATCCACCAGCTTCTTCAAACATCTGGCCTTAGTTTATTGGCACATATAGTGCTCATATGCAAAGTTAGAATCATCTACTTTGTATATTTTCATTTAAAAATGTGAGCATTAAATGTAAAACTGCACATATTTCACTGGAAATGATTTAAAAACTCTTTGCAGACTAACGAACTGTAGAGGATGTGGATTGCTCTTGTTACAACAGTTGATGCATATCATGCGCTGAAACTCCTACTTCAAGGACACATCCCGAGCGTTTTTATCACTTCTACGGGAGAATTTATGCTCATACCTCTGGCACTTGGATCTATGTCTTAATACTGGCAAGAGACTCGCCATAAAACTCTTCTTCTTGCTCCCAAAAAGCAGAGGATCCTCATCCAAAGCTATTGGCCGCCTTGTGCTTAAAGTCCCACTCCGGTCATCTTTTAATCTGTTTCAAAGGCATTCCCAGTGGTCTTTTATTTATTCTTATGTTGATTTGAAGAAAGAAATGCTCAGAAATACAATTTTGAGCTTAATTTTCTTTGTAATGTCAGAAAAATGCCACAAGAACAAATTAAAAACACCAACAAGAAGAGCTGCATTGGAGTGCGTCTTTAAATGCACCATGACGATCTGTTTTTATCATTTAGGTTTATGGAAAGTCTTCCTTCAGCCCCCGAGCTTGGTGTTGTAAAGGGACGGAGAGGTGTTAACAAAACAAAATCCTTTTTTATGCATGCTTTTTTTTTTTTTTTTTTGCAGTCTTGTTTTTCTCAGCCAGCTGCGTGACTGCACCGGGCAGCAGGGGATTTATGGGAAGGTCCAAATAGAAGTGAACAGTGACCTTTCCTGTGGTGTTAGCCAGCTCTTCAAACTGCCACGACGAAAAGACCACACATTGTTTTCTTTTCTATCTGACGCTGTCTAATAAATGTAGCTGCGACAGCTCATGTTTCTTTTTTTTCCGCTGTCTTCGCTCTTAATGTTAGCTGTGTGCAGCACAAAGCAACCATCCATGATGTTTTGAAAAGCTGCGGATACTTCTGAAATCATAGGTCAGCCCATCACTCAGTCAGCGGTTAATGTGCGTTTCATGGTCGTGGCTAAATGTGGCCAGCTTGCGGGCCACACGCTGTTGTGCTCGCCTTCCCCTGATGTTGTTTCCATTGAAAAACAAGTCCATCTTCACTTCAAACAAGCTACTAAATCCCATAAATATTTCAAGGAGGCTCTCCTTTATTCCCTCCAGTCCATCCGCAATTAGCCTTTGATAGCTATAGCCAGTGGAGGCCGTGATCTACAGAACTAGAGGAATCAAACCACACATCCTTTGATTCTGAGCATCTCCTCATGGCAGCCCCAATCTCAAGGAGAGTTGGAGACCCTTTGGTGAATTCCCCTCTTTTGAAACTGCCGACCTGGATCAACCTGTGATTCTGGCAGCTAGCCAGTACCCCTTCATGCCTCCCTCTGCGTGTCTCTTTCTGATTTCCGAGCAGTGCTTCCCCGAAAGCAGCCTGTGTCTTTTGTTACCTTTATGAGGCATAATTAAATGTGCGCGGCGTGGCACAGTGTTTGAGCAGGAACCCCAGGCGTGCCATTAGCCAGATGTGGCTGCTCAATCCTTAATGATAGAGGAACAGAGGCAGAGGAGACGAGCCCAGGAGTCCTTCATCACGCCATTCCGAAGTGTCGTGCGGGTCTAATTGCCCCATCGTTTTGCGCGCAGTACAAGCCCCCGCGACACCAAGCTTGGTGCATTTACTATGCTGTTTCCCAATCCTCCCCCAGGCTGTAGAGTTTGAGTCTGACTGGAGGTGGGTGGTACGTTTCCGTTAGGCTACGTACACACCAAGCATGTGATGCAAGTTCAAGAACATGCTAAACGCAGGGTTCTTGGATGAGCATTTAGCCCATGGAGTTCACGCTGATCAAGCAGAGAGGAGAGGGGATTCTTCTTTTTCTGCTTTTTCTGCTATTTACAAGCACATGTCCGCCACCTACAGTTGGTGCAAACTATCAAAGCAGTGCAAATATCGTAAGTTATGCTCCAGGCTTTTTTCAAGTGAAAGACTGTGTCGTATACCTCTGTCTGGGTTTAAATCACAATTATTATTATTATTATTTTTAATAATCACCATCCATACGTCCCTACCGTATGGAAGTCCTTGATTGGTCTAAGTTGGACTTGGTTTATCTTTCAGTGTGCGTTCAATGGCGGCACGTTTTGAACGCGGAGCCCAAAAGCGGTCATAAAAACTCGTTTTGAGAGTTTTGAACACAGAAGCCGTGCTTTTAGATAGACTTTTCATTGGAAGTGGACTATAAACTTTAGGCTTTTAGTCAGAAAGGATCAATCATGGGAGAAGACCCAACAGTTACACCTTCGGTGTAGAAGTTGTGCCGTACAGATTATATGCGCTTTCTTATGGTGTCGCCTTAGAGAACATTGTTAACAGGCACCAATGAAGGGAACAACACACATCTAAAGTGACTTTTTGATGTCATAAAGTTGTTTTTGTTGGACTATGTTCTAGCAGAGGAGCATTGACATGCCGGCCGAGTGTGCCAAGAAGCCACTTTTCTAGAAAACAACCTTCTTGTCTGTTTCTGCCTGGGGCCTTTTGAACTGCTAAGGGATCAGACTGACAAATGCTGACTGATCGGCTGACATTCACACAGTATTTCCTTCCAGCTTTGCCACAGAGACTCCTCATATTCCTTCTAAGCCCTTTTACTTGCAGTGTATTAAATCCTTCCTATCCCACTTCACCGCTCTCCCAGTCTTTTAATCCAGCCCGTGTAGTTTTCCCCCTTAGTAAGCAGATTTGAGTCGGGCGCTTTAATTAGAAGCGTCGTCTGCGAGATGCAGATGTGTACGGTGGTCTCCATGCAGCGTGCGGAGCCGTTGTGTGGAAACAGGCCGACATGCCAAACATACGGCACCCTCACTGAAAAGCAGGCCTCTTCGTTAGTGAGGAGCTGACGAACTGCCGCTCACATTTGGGTAATTAACACTGCCGCAGATTGTGGAACAGCTGTGCAATTTAGCACTGTGGCAACACCAGCGAGTCAAGAGAGTCTCTGCAAATAGAAGACAGATATGAAGGAGATGGGTAGAGCGCCGCACTCGGGCCTCAACCAGGCTCCCTCTAGTGGCCAAACATAACCCACGGCTTTGGCTACTTGGCAGCAAAGCACGGTTTAGAAATTGCTGTTGTTTGAAGGAATCGTAAACAACTTTGTGTGATCATTTTGCGTGGGCAAACTTTTTGACTCGCGGGCCACAAAGGGTTCTAGTGTTTTGGTAACCCACCTCATAAGAGAAAGTAATAACATGGAATTCTGGACGAAAATACGCTTTGTTTTGATTGAAAATTAATATACAACAGAACATTTTGGTTGATGGTGGTTCATGTCCCTCAGGGAAAAGCGTAGATTCAGGTTTCCACGTTGGTTTCCATTTCTTTTTACACACAGATTTATTCGTGTGTCATTTTATGTCTTTTGTTGCATGCGACGGGCATTCTGTGTGTTTCATCATTTTATTTTTGATTGGTAAACCTTTAAAGCACTTTGTGTTGCTGCTGTACCAAAAGTGCTACCTAAGTTTTTTTTTATTTAAATATAAGTCTAAGAGAAATGCTGCATTCATGTGATGTTGGAATAATTGAAAAAAAAAAAAAAAAGACTCCGAAATTGCATGTGAACGTCAGAAAACCAACAAATCTTCCACCAACACATGAATGCTGAATAGCTATTTGGACCTAAGAAAAGGTTCATGTATTTATAGTGTGCCGTCTATGGGGAGACACAAGAATTACAGGAAAAAGAAATCAGTAGATCATCAACAGAAGTTATTCCAGTTTGGTTAAGAAAGATTAAGTCTTTTAACAGGCCGCACGTGGCCCCCGGGCTGTAGTTTGTTGCTCACCCCTGCCTAGGGTGCATTTAAAGTCCCACTCCAGTCATCTTTTGCTCTATTTTAAAAGCATTCCCAGCCATCTTTCACATATGATTATGCCGTTTTTAGGCTGTGTTGTTTTCTAGGTGACAGTTTCTGCAGAGCAAAAGGAATTCATCAGAAATTCGCCTCTAAGTTGTGGGCGGTGAAGTAAGCCTCCACTGATATCCCATCATTCCTTCGTCTACACTCTCTCAGCCCTTACAGCCCCTCATGTCCCCAAGCTAGCATTACTGGTGCAACAATAATGGAGAGCCATATTGGAATTTCAGTTATTGGATCTTTTTGTCTACAAGTGGATGTATTGGAATGGAGCAGAGTAGGAAGCTTGTGGCCTGTCGATTGCAGTTTGTACGTAACAACTATAAGCTTTTATTAACAGCATTTTTTTCTCTGCTTCTGATTTAAAGCGATCTGAAAAATAAATACGCAGAAATCGAATTTAAATCTTAATTTTATTCATACATGTCCTCCATCAAGGGAAAAATGCTACAAGAACATGTTAAAAACACCAAAAACACAATTTTCATTTGAGTGGGTCTTTAAAAGAGAAACATATTTTATTTTCAACATCCTCTTGCTAAATTCAGTTTTTTTGCACAATCAAGAATGAGGTTTTGAGGCGAGTCATCAACCTTGTTGACGGCTAAGGAGAATGGATGGTGTTTGGACAAAGCTTCAGAGCTTTCGCTCCGTGTAATTTGAGTTCCTTTTCCTCTTTCTTATTTTAGTAATTCCTTTCTTGCCTCCACAAAACCAAATTATACGCAAGAAGTAATTAAAGCATTCTGGTCTCCCGTTTTGTTTCTTTTTGATCATAGTTAATGTGTACCATTCCATCCTCTACTTTTATTTGCCTTGTATTTTATCCTCTGTGATCCGCAACATCTGGTTTTCTGTTTAACCACTGGGGAGCGGAGGGGAGGGGGCGGGTGCTTCAACATGTGAAGTTGAAGCCAGAGCGGGTCCCTGTTGGCTTCTACCTGATTATTACCAAGAAAATATCCAAAGATGTTTGGCTTTCTGTCCATATGGAAGCGTTTTGTAGTGTCGGCCCAAAGATAGTAATTTACAGTAATGAAAGCAGTTATATTGGTGTTATATCAGATGAAGTCAGATTTCCAAGGCTGGGATTTTTTTACTTTTTTTTAAATTTGAATGCCCTAAAGCAAAGCAGTAATAAAGAAATAGCCGTGCAGTTAAATGTGAGTCTTCTGGGAGGGAGTGCTCTGGCTTGTCATTTCCTCTCCCTCCTATCAAGTGTCAGTGACAGTGACATGCCCAGGGCTGTCAGAGGGCTATGTCTTGGCACCGTGCGCCGTCAGACAGTGAATGGAGAGAGCCCGGGGAACTTGTTAAATTTCTGCAAAGCTAGGCTGCGCTGACTTTGACAAGAGACATTTCCTCCCAATATCCTCAGGTCCTCTGCCAACATCATCAGCCACAAGTCAGCGAGTGAACGGGGCAACAGAGGCGATGCAACGATAATAATGTGAAAAATGTCTATCCGCAGTAATGCCAGGTGAAGGCAAACGGACAGGCGGGCAACGAGCCTCTGCAATGTATTCCGGGAGGTCGGGACAAGCCCCAGTGGGGCTGTCATTTATTTATCTATGTGAAGTGTCTTGAGTGGTGAGGAGAGGAGCGATGGCAGAGGCTTCGCTCTGCCAGAGGGAGCTGGCTAGCTCTTGAGGAATAGGAAATACACTGTAATTGGCCTGCTCTCACTCTTGGCGATGGCACCAATCAGGCGTTTTCCCCTCCATCTCTCAGCCTTCCACCTTGCTTGCAGACATAGCTGAGGAGAGGAGGCAGGGCTGGCCTTTCTGGCCTTGAGCAGAGATGACCCACAACAAGACTTGTCACTTGTGCTTATCATGGCATTTCATTGATTGGAGAAGAGATTTTTCTTTTTTTTTTGTCTTTTCTACCTCCAAGCTCTGGTTTCTGCCACTGTGTCTGATTGGCCTGAGCTTTAACACTGGAAACCTAAATGCAGCTTGAAAGCAGCTACCCGTGGCTTCTGCTGTGCAAAAGCAAATGACTTTGCTGTGAGGGACAGGCCAACTGTTGGTGACAGGGTGAGGCCTGAGCTGGAGGAACAAGTGTATCTGTCAGAGAAGCTGTGTAAAGCCGGCTCCAGCAGGAGGGCGAGACGGGGGAATCGTTTTAGTAACCCTTCAGTCAGCACACATTGTAGGCCGTGTGTGTCCCACCCCCCATACTCTCCCTCTCATCAGTCTAGCTACATTGGCATGCTAGCATGAGCTATGCTAATGGAACATATGGGGAGGGGGTTCTTGGCTTGTCACAATGGAGAATGACTTTAGCAGTGATCCCTATAGTATTGTACTGATTAGCCCTTTAACATTGGAGATGTCTCTGGCAACACCGAAACAACACGTGCTCTTTGACTTATTGTAACTCTTCAACTGTCTACAATATGCAACACATTTGTAACATAAAGTGTTGCATATCAGCAAACAATAACAAAGCTGCTTTTCTCCGCTTCAGAATCCAGAAGAGTTACGGCAGAGTTACGGTAGTCATAATGATGTCAACGCTGGAGCTAAAATTCCAATATTAAAGAGTTAATTGTGGATCCAATGCACCTACTTGTCTACAGTGCCATCACCAGTGCTTTGTCAACCATGTGCGACTGCCATCACATAGACTGTATTTGAGAACTGGACTGAGGGACCCCTCCCCTCTCAAGTTCCAAACAGGAAGTACCTGCAGGCACCTACTCGGGCCAGCCACTGCATACTGATGTTTGGTTCCAACATAGCGACATTTTGATTGCAAAAAAAATGGTGACTGAATTGACTTAATTTTTGGTCGGATCTGGAGGTCATTTTCCATGAGTGATGTCACACGCACTCGGTCTAGTTCTCGTTTACAGTCAGTGGTCTATCCCATTTTCAGAAAGTTCTCACAGAGGTCTCCAACTACGTCTCCTTAGGTGGTGCGAGGTGAGATGGCACCCAATTTTACACGGACACCAACAACCCACCTGCTACAGTTCACCTGAGCTGTTTTTTTTTTTTGTTTGCTTGTTTGTTTTATACGCAGTGGTTGAAAATCATTCACCCGCTTTGTAGCAGACAGTATGGTGGGGAATTACAAGAACAGCATGAAAAGAGCCTGATCTGAGATAACACTCCATACCTCCTACTGTCCTACTGTGTCCACCTCTGCAGCTTCTAACACTTGATTGAGCTCCCGTTTTCTCACCAAATCCTTACTTGTGCAGTCAAACCATCAGCATTTTTCCTGTTGATGTCTCACACTGGTACTAGTGTTTCTTTTATTGCTGCTTTTTAATACTCTCCACTGTTTACACTGGCTTCTTCAGGTCAAGCATATGCATCTGTGCAGCAAGCAACTGTGAAATGCAAACACACACTTTTCCACCTCTGCTGAATGAATGCAGTATAATGACGCCAGAGCCTCAACCAGCTCATCCAAAGATTCTCCCAAACGTGAGAAGACTTCTTGAGTCTCTGTTTGCATTTTGCTTATTCAAATACAGACAGGAGCCACCTGAGTGAGGCCGGATGGGTCTGGATGTGTGTTTATTGAAAAAAAAGGTTCCTTACCAAGAGAGTTTTCACATGAAAAAAAACACGTTTAGGATTTCTACCGTTAATCTGCACCATCGGTAGTTACAAAAAGACAAGATGAGACAAACTTTAAGGAAAACATAGAAATGAAGCCTGCAAAAGCAACATTAATCAGTGGAGACGCCAGCATCAGAAAGGAGGACTGAGGGATTGACATCCTGCACATATCTGAAGTTGTTTTGCCAGCCTGAAAGGTTGAGGGGTTGAGCTCCATTACAGTTCCAATATTTGGCCTCAGATGCATCCTTGTATACATAACTGTATTTCCTCTTGGGAATTACAGGTTTAAAGCCAACAGGGATGAATTAACTCAGTGTGAGAGCAGGCAGTTGCAAAGCTGAAACAGGGCAGAGTGTACCATCTTCATGCATGGAGAGATGTAGGTTGAGCCAAATTAGCACCTCTTGCTCACTAAAGTAGGCTGTGATTGGTGTTTCTGTTCACAAAATAGTGTATGTTCTATAATTTCGAAGAGAGGTAATGGACAATCTACCTGACAACTCAC
The DNA here is from genome assembly GCA_036245035.1 of Adrianichthys oophorus. Taxonomy (NCBI): domain Eukaryota; kingdom Metazoa; phylum Chordata; class Actinopteri; order Beloniformes; family Adrianichthyidae; genus Adrianichthys; species Adrianichthys oophorus. The sequence continues at coordinate 5,627,918 of BSAI01000189.1, read as the reverse complement.
TCAAGCTGTTGATTTGCTTATGTGTTAGTAACAACTGCCCTTACGGGTGGTTACCTCTCGTAGAAGTTAGGAAATTAGACTATCAGAGTCTAGTTTGTTTGAGCATCCTATACGGGCACTTGAACATCACATGCAAACTCTGTCCATCCAGTACGCTCACCTTAATAACAACTGGAGTAAAGACACCAGTGCGTCATAAGTGCGTGCCACGTACATTATCCTTTTAAGTATTTACAACACAGTTGCGCACTCGTGACAATCATACGTTCAATGTTCATGGAGCCCGGACAACCCAAAAACCTGAGCGGGTCAACCCCCTATACAAATGCATGTGACTAAGGCATAAACTAATTAAACTTCTGAGACAGTTTTCTTTTGAAAACATACAAAGCCTGATAAGCAAGTAGTAGTTTATTTTTTTTCTAAATACATTAGGTTTGTTTTATTGGCAGGAAGACTGTTTAGTAAAGTAATTGTGCTCTGCTGTAATGAGCTGGTAAAGCATGCCCTTTTTGATACACCTAAAAGAAAATCAATGCAGTGCAATATGTCTACACACTCCAATGATGTTGCCTGAGTCAGTCTGCTCGGAATGGAAATGACTGGTCACTCCATTTGCCTTGGCTTCCTTTTTTTGTTAATTTATTATGTTCATTCAAACAGATTCACAAGAGAAAAAAAAACAACTTCGCTTTTAATAAGCACTAAGATATTCATTGCTTCCATCCAGAACAAGCCCAGAAAAGGTCATTAGTGCTCCAGGGAACAGCCTTTGATTGTTGTGTTTTTTCAGTGCCTTTAAATATTGAAGCAGTTGCATGTAAGACAAAGTTGCACTCACGTGCTTCATTATATTTTAATCCCGTGCAAATGATGCCCTTCATATACTGGGAATGGCCAGCCAAGCCTAATTGCCATCAGTTCAGTGATCTCTAGTAAATTTGCTCTTGTAACTCAAACACATTAAATGTATCCTCCTGGCTCTGCCCCTCTCTGCTTTTCGGGGGTTTGTGATCAAACCGATGCCACGTCCGCTTCCTGCTCAGGTGCTCTGTTCATTTCGGAGATAACAGCCGTTGTGCTTTCAAGAGCTTCAACGGAGCAAGAACCAAAGCTTGTAAAACAGACAATTACAAATCATTAGCATTTGATTATTGTTCAGTTACTAGAAATTAGGATGGCTGGGGCTGCTGGGTATTCTCAATGAGGATACACAGACCTCCAATCAAGAATTGATGAGATATCGTTGTAGCTTTTCAGGTAGGCCTGTACAATAAATCCTTTTTATCGATGAATTTAAATTTCTGTGCTATATTTTTTTAGAAAATCTGGATTTTTTTTTCCCCCAGCACTCTCATATCTTGGGGCTCTGATGTTCAGATTAAGGTCAGGTCACACGTTTCTCGCTATGTGCAGATGTGAAAATGGCAGCTAGCAAAAACGAGCCATGTCCCCAAAACTGTAATAGTTTCTTAAGTTCTATGGAACCGGTTCGGTTTGCGACTTTAGACTCAGAACAACAAACCGCGCTCAGTAAAATCTGTTTTTTAAGGCTGTTGCTATCAAAAGAATTTTTTGTTTCTACATCTGAAAAATGTTTTTCATACAAGATGCTAATGCTAGCGGTAGCTCACAAAGAGCCTGCTACATTGTTTTAAAAACATTTTACAGCTTGTGTTTTACTTGCACTTTGTGCAATATTCTGTACTTTGTCATTTTTGTGTCTTGTAATTTTGTTAAAGAAACAAAGGGAGAAAGAAAAAGAAATGGATAAAAATCAGAAATTGAACTTTTAGTTTTTAGCCACATTCCCCAGTCCTATTTTTAGGCATCATAGGGGACATTCTTGGATTTAAAAAACAATAATAGTTTGTCACACTATCAAAAATACTTTTAGAGGGGTGTAATTACAAGAAGGTCAAATCATTGAAAATCTATATTAGATGTCAATATGTACCCATGCTACCCTTTAATCAATAACAGTGTTTACAATTTGTCAGAAACATGTAAAGTTTACCTAAATGGTTTTGCTTTTCGTACAAAAATTGGTCATTTGGTGTTTTTGAGGATGGTACAATATTTACCTGTCGTGTATCTGATTGGAAATCCTAACTACAAATTTTAATTAAAAAAATTAAAACCATCCTCTTTTATAATAATTGAGAAAGATTCAATTTTGCGAAATACACTGGTTTTGCACTTAAAAGGTATTTTTTGTTACACAAAAATAGTGGGATAGTAATTACCTGCGGTTAAGTCAAATTGAGGATTTTATTTTTTTTAGCTGTGGAGTTGGGTTTTTTTTTTGCACAAATTTTTGAAACAAAGTTGTTAAAATAAATTTGGTGCAAATTGTTGCATAAATTTTTGGGGTTAATATTAATAGATTGTTTTATTATAACGCAGAAACTTCTCAAAGCAGATCAGAAAGGACGAAATCATGTCTTCTATGTCCGGTGACCCCCAACAGGTGCCTGCTGTTCTTCCCTCCCTTTCTATTGGCAGCTACGTAGCTAAGGTATTTCCAAAGGTGACTGGACGAGCATCCAGTGTCCTGTTCAACCCTCTCCCTAGGCCTCAGAGAGGAGCTAGGATTACAGCTGTCAGAAACCTGAGGCCCAATGTCTGCATCAAAAGTAAATTCCACTTAACGTGCCACATCCTTTTCTTCCATGGCTGGGGGGTGGGTATTTAAAAGCCCTGACACTTCTTTACATAGCCGATGCCATGTTTGTTTGTGCTAGCTAAGAGGGTAGTGTGCCTTGATGTGGGAGGGTGGCAACATTTGGCAATGCCTCCACTCCACCACTCAGCACCACTCTACAATAACCCCAAAACCTCCTCTGTGGGAAAAAGGGCCGCTTTGATCTTTGCTGGCTGGAGTAAACATGCATCCTCTTTTACTTGTTTTTTTGTTTTGATTTTTCTGCGTAAATGTAACAAGTGTTTCACTTTGACTTGGTTGAGCTTAGAGGTCAAAATTCGCTTACTTCTAGTCAGAGCATTGAAAAAGTGAAGGAGGCAGTGGGATGACTTCTTTGAAAGATGAAGGCTTTCTGTGTAAATCCCCTGTAGTTCTCCTAGCCCAGAGTCAGCAATAACTCCCACTGGTACTAGTTTAATATTTATTTGAGTTAGAGGGGAGATGATTCATTTTACTTAAAATCGCTGGCAAAGTACGAGTGAGATCTCCCTCTTGCTGCACATTTTTTCCCTCTGATTAAAAACGTCCGCGCCCAGAGGACCTAGCTATGCCTTCTGCATCTTTTCCATTTAGTGCCAGGTCTGACTTCTCCTTTCTTTTGTGTGCTGTCTCTTGCTGCAGAAGAAATCCGCCGTGTGTGGGTTGAGACTAAGGAAGGGGTCACAGCTTTTTGATCAGTGAATTATTTAAGATCTTGCAAATCCTGTTTTGTTTAGTTTATTTTATTCCCTTTTAGCTAATTCATTCTTGTGGTAGGTTGAATTAAATCTTAAGAGGAAGGAGAATGTAACCTATGTAGCCGGAGGTGGGCTGTGACTAACAAAGGAAATGATCAGATGGACTAAAAAAAAGTTCAATCGGAGTTTTTTTTTTTTTTTTTTATTGAGTAGTGCTTAAAGCCACCTTTCTCTTAACAAGCTGCAGTGAGAGGTGGTTTGCCTACCAAGTTTGCCTGCAGCTCTCTGCAGGGTGATTATGTCACAGCGGGCCAGTCAGAATGATGCATATCTCTCTGTTAGAAGGCAGGAAAGACTCTGACTTGGAATATTATTATTATCTCCTCCAGGATCCTCTCCACAGCAACAGCGGTGCCGCATTGTGAGAGAAAGCTCAGGAGAATGCAGTTTTTTTTTTTTTTTTTTTGAATAATACGCATGTCTTTTATCTTGCCTCTCTGACAATAACATCCAGAAAGGCTGTTTTTTTTTTTGTTTTTTGTTTTACTCCCCACCCCTCTAGACTGATTGTGTGAATGTGTTACAACTGAAGGGTAATGTGGGAAGACTGAGTTTCCTGTCCCGACACACTTTTTCACTATGCTCCATTGGGAAGCGGAATTAGATTTAGACTGTTGACCAGCCAATCGGGCAGCAATGGGCAGTGGCATAAAGGTCTATCCGCCATTTTTGCCAGGGAGATGCTTGGAGAGCCTAGACTCTTGGGCTCGGTTTATAGGCTACTTATGCTCTAAAGCAATTTGTAATCAGTCAGGTCGCATAACCATTGGAATGAAATTGCTCCAATCACTGGGGAAATGACACCTGCTGATGACATCATTCGCAACTGTAATTTTATGCCCACAGTGCAATCGCGTGCAAATCGCGCCCTTTTACCTGAATTTATTTTTGGGCAATTAGAGTACACAATGACAGAGAAAACTGGCTAGAACATTTTCTTTAACACTGTCTGCTTCTCAGATGTCCGATCTTAAAAGTTTATGCAAAATGCGCGTTTCAGAGTTCAAAACTTGCATATTCACGTGTCGCTACTCAAGTTTCCATATGTGTTTTCGGGCTCTATGTGCGTAGTACAAAGGCTCTACGTTGTCAGAAATGGTGATGTAGGACCCAAAATTCAGGAGATAGGCAAGGTGGCAGAAAATAAAACATTTAATAAAATAACTGAAACATGACAAAACCATGGCGAAACTAAAAGGTGAAAAAGCAGAGCAGAACAGATCATCTGACAACGATGAACTGGAAGCCATACCCTTAAATACACTGAGGTTGATTAACTAAATGAAGACAGCTGTGGATGATTAAGATGAAACTGGTGTGACTGACCAGGACATCTTAGGAACATGGTCATACATAAGAGAACCCAAACTAAACCACAGAATCCTCACAGTACCCCTCCCTAAAGAGCAGATTCCAGATGCCCAAACACTTGAGAAGAGGAGACAAAGCAAACACAAGTCCCGAAAACTGAGCTCCTGCAGCCAGACTAATGTGAGGGGTAACGGATCCCCTCCTCAGGAACAGGCATGAAGAGTAGCAGTCCAGGTGACTCTCCCCAGGGACAGGAAACATGAAGGGGCGCTGCCCCGGCGACACTCTTCTGGAACAGGAAATGTGGCCAAGAGGGATGAATGGTGACCCTCCTAAGGAACAGGGAACATAAAGTGTGGCCCCAGCGGCCCTCCACAGGAACAGGACAGGGAGCATGAAGCTTGGCCCTGGTTACCCTCCACAGGAACAGGAAGTTTGAAGGATGGCCCTGGCAATCCCCCTCAGGAACAGATTGGATGGACATGGCATGACATGTTTTGTATATGGCTGCAGGAAAACCCATCTGTCATGGTGTGGCATGGCGTGGACAGCAGTGGCAGAAAACCTTGACACTGCAGTAAAAACTCTCCTGCTGGGTCCAAGGTGGTCAGGTCAGGGGAACTGGTGGTGGAGGACCCAAAATGCAGGAGACAAGGCTTGGTGGCAGAATAGTTATACATTTAATACATAAACTGAAACATGACAAAAAATCATGGGAGCAGCAAAAAGGTGACAGAGTAGAGCAGATGACCTGACCAAGAAAAATTGAAAAGCAGACGCTCAAACAGACGGAGGGTATGAACTGAAATGACGACAGCTGTGGATGATTAACCTGAAACTGGTGTGAATGACAAGGGCAACTCAGAACATGACCAAACAACAAAACCCAAACTAAACCACAGAATCCTCACATACGTGGCCATTGAATGCACTTTGAAAGTTCAACTAGTTGAACTTTGACCAATCCAAGACTTGAATTAGGTAGTGACGAATGGACGGTGTCCCTTTTCGTTCATGGAAGTACCAACCATTTGAAAATTGATCATGAAGGAGAAATTCATATTTGCAGTTTGTGCCTGGACGAAACTATATGTCACAGAATCTTTCAAAATGAAGCAATAGAGCTGAGAAAGAAAAGGCCTGGAACAAGATTAGCAAGATCTGGACCGACATTTGCACCGAGCCTCCTCCAATTGCAGGTGGCAGACATGCGTTAGTATCGAGTAGCAACAGTTCAGTGTGAACACCATGGACTAAATGTGCACTCAAGAACGCACATGTAGCGTGTTTCTGAACACGCATCTCAAGCTTGGTTTGAACGTAGCTTTGAATCTCTGTTGTAAACTGGGAGTAATGACAAACACCCTGCAAAATCCTACACTGCAAAAAGCGGCCTCTCAGGAACAAGTCAAAAAAATGTTTTAACCCCATTGGCTGATTGTCTACAAATAAGCAAAGAAAAATTGTCAATTGTGTATGAAAACTGGTCTTTCACAGAATGTTTTGTTAAAAATAAAAGAAAAACTATCATAAACTACGATTATTTTTCTACTGAAAAATTTTCTTGAAAAGATATTTTTTCTTGTTAGATATTTTTCTCTAAAAAACTTTTTTTCTTTCTTAAAATTCAGTTTTTGCAATGTACTGTGAGATTAGCTGAGCTTCTTGTTGCTGCTAGCATACACCTTGGCTTTAAAAGGGAGCTGTGCATCACTAAAGAGTGATGTTTTGGTCTTTCACTGCTCCGTTTGCCTGTATTTCTTTAGTTTTTCTTTAAACCCTCCATCTCAAGATGAACCCGATGCTCCCCCGAGCTAACCAATAAGAGGAGCCACACATGCTTTTAAACCACAGAGCTCAGATCTCGTGTTTCATTAATTGAGTTAAATGGATTGCAACGGTCGAGATGATTTGTCTGTCAGCTCTTATTGCTGCAATTTAGACTGTGGCTCATTGCATTATGCCACTTAATGAGAGCCCTCAGCAGATGTTTTGTCTCTGCTGGTATTAACACACAGGTTCACTTAGGAGGAGAAAATCGGGAAGAGCTAACGCGAATTTCAACCCACATTTTGCTTATATTTTTAATCCTCACTTGTTTTTTATGTCACGCCGTCGGGCTCGTATCGCGATTTGTGGTCTCATCAGTCCCCGTGCCCCTTCGCCATCCTTCACATTGGGCCCTTCCGGGGGAGCCTGAGCAGGTCTCTGGTGAAATACGTCTCCTTCTTTTCCCTTCATTTCGCCTTATCTGGTTAGTGCTGGCTGTGGGTCTGCTGCAGCACTGATTTGTGACCCTCTTCTGTCTGCGGCGACGAGAGGCTTTGATGCAATGTGTGCCTCTGCCCTTCTCCCTGCTGATGAAACAGGACCCTGCATTCCCCTGATAGACCGCTAATTTGTATACTAAACTGACAGGCAGCCATGATAAGGGCTAGCAACTGCTGCGCAGCCAGGAAGGGAGGGAAGAGTGATAGTGCGGGGTGCAGTAAGCGCCAGCTAGAGTAATATTTTACACAAAGCTTGAGCCCCCGTGCTCTTCTATCAGCATTCATTTCCTTGCATCTGTTGCTAGGGGGAGAGGGAGCAGGAGTTTCCAACCTCATGCTTCGTCATACACACTCACAAGCATTTATATCTAGGGGCGAAGCATGAAGAGATCTCTGTGCATATTGCAGCCCTGCAAGGGGAGACCACTCCATTCCACACGGTCACCAAGGAATTCATTAGGATTGTGACGATGCTCCGGTTGAGGCAAGGATCCGCTGGTTGACAGTTGCATGGGATGCTTCCTCTTTCTTTCTCATCATGCTTGCTGGGGGTTTTTTGGTCTTCCCGCGACCACACCTGTTCTGAGAAGACGAGAGACGGGAGGCATGGGAATTGAATCTATGTTAGACGCCGCCTGTTCCCGGGGAAAGATTAGCACTGCTGCGACTTGTAATAAACGACCACTCGGGAGGTCATTAAATTTCTGGGGCAGTGTGAGGACAAACGCTGGGCGAGTAATTAATTTGGCGTTGTCCGCTGCTAACTGCAGGAGCTGCAGGCCCTAGGTGTCTGTTGTGAATTGTGAGTGCCTGGGGAGGAAAATGTGACTGCAGTGTAGGTTGCTTCTGTACAAACAAAAGATTAACAAATAAAAGAAAGAAAGCAGATACAAATTATTTTTGATCTTTGAAAAAGCGTTTCCAGTGGTCTTTTAATTTCAATTATGTCGTTTTTAGCTATCATTCGTCATTTTCTAGGACATAGTTTCTCCAGAGCGGCAGTAGTTCATCAGAAATTCGTCTCTGAGTTGTGGGCAAGATTGTTTGCATGGAGTAAGCCTGGCCACACTTCCCATCATCCATCTGTTTACGTCCTCTACTGCTAGCTTACAGCCCCTCACAACCCCAATGTAACATTAGCGATGATACAACAAAAATGGGAAGGAATATTGGAGCTATCCATCTGAACATGGATCTTAGTCGTCCAGAAGTCGATGCATCGGAATGGATCGTAGCAAGGAGCTTGCAGCCCCGCCCACTGTATTTTCTACGTCACAAACTTGACCTTTTTTAATCGTTTTTATTTCCTCTGTTCCTGATTTACAATTATTTTAATTTAGAAATAGTCATAAAAGCTACTTTAGCCTTAATTTTTTTTTCATATATGCCCTCCATTATGAGAAAAATGCCACAAGAACATGATTAAAACACCAAAAACACAATTTTCATCAGATTGGACATTAAAAGCTCACCACCAGTGGGGAGGATAATGGCGCCGTTGATCCAATTTCCTCCAACAAACACTCTGTCTCTCCGGTAACCCTCTCTGAAAACAGGGAGGATGCCAAACTTCAGGTGACAATGAATGGAAAATTGGAAGAAGGGCGTTGAAGGAGGAAGTTGACAGTGATGAAACACCAGGCAGGGAAGCAAATTAGCACTGGGGGTTTGAATGTGCACGGGTGTGTGCAGGTAGGGGGAAAGTTCAGTCTGGGTAAAGGAAGATCTATATATGTCGCAAAACGCACCCTCATGTTGCCTCCTGCCCTTGTGTCTCCTTCCACCATTTTTCTCAGGAAGTCCTTTCATTCAGCTGTGGACTCATGGTGAACCTTGAGGCCTCTAACTAGCACGTCTTTCATGAGCTTGAATCCTTTTTAGGATTACTTCCTCTGTTGTTCTCCCCATCAAATGTAATTTTGTCATTAAGCTCTGACTCATTTAACACTTTCCTGTTGGAATACGGGAGAAATCTCATTTTAAAACCTGTTGGCTCGCGTTGCGCTTGCGGGTTTTTTTTACGCGTTGAGATGAGCCGCCTAATCACTTGTCCTACAACAGCCTGTCAGGAGCATTGCTTGTGCCAAATGACTCAGAACTAAATTGTAATTATAGTCTTTACAGAATAAGCTCACAACAAAGTCAGCTAACAGGTTTCTTTGTTTCCGCACCGCAGCTGTTGTGATAGCACTGTTTGTTTTAAAAAAAAGCGATACCGGGAAATAGAAGGGAAGGGCCGTACCTCTTTTTACGGGGATTAGATGAGCCTGTCAGGAATTTGCTGGTTTTTGATCTGGGTTTACCCAACCTCTGACTGGGAGATTTCTTCCTTTGCTAGAAGCTTCTTTCAGTGCGGTGGAATGCAGGGCATGCAGCAGGAGCTCGCAGATGAAAGGTAGACTGGAGGGATCATTTTGATATAAAGCGGGGGGGGGCGGCGGCGAGGGAAACCGGTCTCTCAGCAGGCTTTACCTAATGAGGTTAATTGAATCTGGGTAATTGCTGACCTTCCTGTCTGAGTGAAATCACAGTCTTAACTGATCAATGCTTTTCATAAATTTCTGCCTCAAGGTCGTTCGGTTGATTACGCTGCCCTCCCTCGCAGGCTGCATTCACTCATTCTGGTGGTCCATTGTACAAAGATTAAGCATGGAGGCGTTTTAACACTAAAAGAACGCAATTAAGCTCGTCTCTGAATTTCTAAATTAATTCGCTCGCTGCGTTGTGCAGTAAAGGCAATGTCGACATGGAAAGTTTCCAAAGATCTTTTTTTTTTTTTCTTGCAATAAATGTCTCACTTGCTTCCCTGCTCTCCCTTTGCAGCTCTCTTATCATCTGGAGATTTATGCAGCCAATAAGTCACTGGTCTTCAGGGAAGTTGTGGGCTTTTTAAAACAAACAGCGGTGTAATTTGTAATTTGGCATTTACTAAATCTGGGAATTATTGTTCTGCATGTGGCGCTTTAGGGAGTTAGCACTCTAATGGCGGGTTTACTGGCCAAGCTCCCTCCCTGGACTCCTTCCTACCCCCCTCTTCCATTCCTTTTACGCCTGCCGAGGAAACGGGAGGATTTCACAGCTGCTGAGAGCTGAGCTACGGCTGGGCCCGTTGACCTCTTTTCTTCCTTCCCCCCCTATCCAGCAGCCTCTTTCCTCAGGGAGCTCTTGTGTGTCTCAGAGGAAGCTGAATCATAAAGCATGGCTAATGAATAGAATAGGGAAGGAAAGCTGAGGCCTGCTGACGGCCCTCCAGAGAGGAGGCCTGGCCACCAAAGCCCCAGGCTCAAACAGCAGACGGCCCTCACAAAGGTCAGGCTTCCTGCAGCCTGCTCCAAGGGCTTTTGGCTGATGTGGCTTAAATTCCTCCATTTTTATTATTTTCGTTTTAAACGGTTTGTTGCCCCTGTTTCTTTTGGAAAGCTTGGCCTTTGCTCCTTTTTTTTTTTTTTGGTCTTTCTTTCATTGTCCTTTCTCTTTACACACATTTCCCCTCTGTCTCATCTTTCTCTGTCTGTTTGTAATGGCAGTCAGGGCTGCCTCAACAAAGAGAGTGTGAAGAATTTGTTATACATGACCTCTGCGCACCACAACCGCAGGCAGCTTCGGGCTGCCAGCAGCACGGCCCTGCGGAAAAATGTCAACCTGACCAGCAAAACTTTCAACAGAAAGTCCTACAAAAACAACAAGCTGCCAAATCAGGACTCTGCTTTGACATGCCCCCATATTTTATAAAGTCCTCCTGCAAACCGGCCTTGTAATTGTAGATTAGGTTACCGACTCATGCAGAGTTGGCAGGTGCAAAACAAGCCAAAATATTGGTTGTTGATCTTATGTGTAATACATTTAAAATAAAACAGCTCACTGCACCTTGGAAATGTATAGAAAAATAAAGAGATGTAGGTCATCCTGACAAACGATAAACAGGAGCTTTCTGTTCAGGCACATGTTATGTCTGTTTCCGTCTGAACAGCCGCTCGGTAACTCTTTTAACTGCTGCAGTGAGTTATTGTCTTACCAGCTTGGTCCTTTCGGATTTTTCGTGACCCCACGCCACACCAAGCGAGACCTCGAGCCAGCTCCCGTGTCCATTTGACAAGCTCCATTTCATTCTGAGTCCACATTTTTTCCTTCCAGAGCCTGCAGGGCTACGATTCAAGGCTGAGGCTTCACCACTGCAGAGCCCAGGCTCGGTACATAGAGCATTTTAATGTCATCCAAAGCCAACAAAGAGTCTGTGTTGTAGTGCGCCACCCTGGTTCTGGGAGACTGAAAAGGGCAATGTATGAAAAAACTGTCGTGCCTCTATATTCTCACACTTTGTCTTGAGTAAGTGGAAAAAGGAAATGTTTCCACTCAGCCGAGTGTTTGCTTTCCTTTGAAAGTTCCACTTCTCAACACCAAAATGTTATTGGACTTTTTTATTGTGTAGGATTGTCGAAGCTAATAAAAAACACCAGCAAGGCTGTGTTTTATCAATCTCATAAACCTATGCAAATGATCCAGGAAAATGTACCTTTTCATTGAAAAGCTTTAAATAGAAAAAGAGCACTAATCTTAAAAAGAAAATCCCTAGAAAGGAGTAACATTATCTGTCATAAGTCTATTCACACTTATGAATTTTCGTAATAAGATATCAAAATCTGAAAACAAGTATTCAAAAAGAGAAAATAAGCTAAAAAGCCAACTGTTATGCTACTTTCACACTGGGTTTTGCGTTCAACATTCAAACGACATTTAAACTACCATTTCCAATGAAAAGCCCAAATAAAATCTTGTAAATGCACGTTTTGGGCTTCTGAGCTCAAAACTCTTGTGTTCACATGTAGCTACGCAAGTTTTTACGCAACCGTTTTCGAGCTCTACGTACAAAATGCACATTACAAATTAAAACAGGCTGAAATTTGACCAATTAGGGACTTGGATTTGGTAGTGCATTTGGGTAGAATCCTTTTAATTTAGGTGCCAACCGTTTAAAAATTGATCATTTAGGAGAAAAGAATAATTGCAGTTTGTGTCCAGCCTGAATCAGTTACACAAGTTAGCGAGCATGCGCTAGTATCCAGTAGCAACAGTCCAGCGCGTTTAAGAACTCGCGTTTACCGCAGTTTTGGACGCATGACATATGCCCAGTAGGATTAGATAGAATCACTTCAAATTGAATGTAATACAGCCCAATGGTAAGTATTTTTTGTAGCAAATGTTTGTATTTTTTGAGTTTTTATGTACCTTATTATAGTTCTATTTTATTACAGTGACAAAAATTGGCTAAAGGAGTGGAAATGACTAATTTTAGAACAAAATGTGAACAAAACGAGAATACAATTTGACTACAAGGTGGCTCAACTTAATATATCGTTATACAATCTAAAACTAGAACTTATGACAGAGAATAAAACTATGTTTTTGTTTCCAAAATAATGACAATAAATGCCAGTCTAAACTTCAAAATAATATCTTAATGGCATAAAAAATAGCAGCAATTTGAGATTTTTGGATTCTTGAATCTAATTTTTTTCAAGAATTTTGACTCATTTTAATAATAATTTCTTTGTTTCTCGATCCTAGCTTTTAATGAGACAGAAGATGATGCAGGTGATTTTGAGAAAAGCTTGTAAAGGTGTAGAGCAAAGAGAAGGCCTGGTAAAATACCTTGAATGACTAAAAGAATATTTTAAATCTTTGCAAGTATCAAATAGTTAACAGTGCACGGATGTCCAAGGTCTTGTGTTCATCGTTCATGTTTCAGTCCAAGTCGCATGTGTTGGATGGCTGAAGGTGTGAGTCTTTGTTTGGGCTTGCTTCACTCAGACAGGATATGAAGACGTGCAAACATTGTACAGAAGAGAAATCAGGAGGTCTTGGAAAGAAGAGGGTGTCCTCAAAGCACTTGTGAAGAACTAACAGGGATGCCAAGGACGCCCATCTGTGTTTACAAAATCCTTTGCTTTCTTTTTCGGTCTCTCTTGTACTCCTCTCAGATTCACTGTTCATTCTTTGCATATGCTGTCTTTGTGCAGCATGGCAGTTGAGGACACTTGAGCCCTTTTCGGTGGAGCATATGTTCAGCTCTCGCAGATTTTTACAAGTTCAGAGCAGCTAAAGCAACGGGACGTTGCCGTTTGAGTCAAACCCCCCCCTATATTGGCTCATATTTAAGCAGAGGAGTGGTTTTTTACTACAAATATTGTGCTCCGGTAAGTTTTACAACACCCGTTTCTGCATGGATTTACTGCTTTTGTTCAGTGGAGAGGTTGCTCTGCAAAAAGAAATATGTTTAGATTTTGGTGTGTTTGTCAGCCTGTTCAGATCAAATCTAAAAACAGGGAAGAAAAGCAGTTCTGAGTTTACACGTGTTTAATCCACAACCAACCAGATGATGCTAAATCAGTGAAATCCAGACTTTTGGACGTATCTTTGTTCGTGAGATTTGCTGTTTCTTTCAAAGGCCACTGAATTCTGTGATTTTTTTTTAGCAGCAGCCTTTGTGCTCTAATGCTGCACAGCCATTTTACCAGCTCTGTCCTTGACGTGCTTCTTCAGAGGGTTTCAGGTGGCCCAACAGTGCCACCTAATGTTACCTCCCCCGGAAAAGCCAGACAGAGACCGTCTGGAAAGCTCCTTTCTTTTCCTGATTGGGGATGGGTAATTTTTTGTGGTATTTCCTAAGCCTGAGTGAAACTTGAGGCATTAACTGCTTGTTAGTTGATAAATGTTCCTATGATGTGTGTTAAGCACTGATTGGTCCAAAGAAAAACATCCACCTAAGGTCCATTTTCTTGTGTTTGCAGGTATCTGATGTAGGATCAGAGAAACTGTTTTCTCCAACCGCACCTAAAGGTAAGAGATCAGTTTCCTGTTTGTATTCATCTTTTGCATTTGTTTATTCAACCAACAACAGGATTGTGTCATTCGGTCCAATTATCCAACTTTCCGAAGCTGCTGCTTCCATTCACATTCAAATGTGAGGAGATGTAAACAAACTGTGATGACTGGATATGCTTTTTTTTTGTGCCTGGGTGCATAAGTGGAGATTTTTGGACAGCCCTGCCAAAGGCTTATCCCTCCTACATATTGGTTCATTAGAGGGGATTTAAAGCCTCCCTGCCACATGCTCCCACAAATGGGAACTTCCCCTCAGGCACTACAAGCTCTCTGACAGCAGGTCTGGGCCATAATGGATGCCAAAGAAAACACAGAAAAACCTTTGTCAGGCCCCTAGACAACACAAACTCTACATGTGCATTCACACATGCACACATGTAGATGATCAACTCTTTGCTTGTGCACGATCAAAGGCGTGATTTTTGCGCCTTTGCGCGCATTCAGTGTCAGACATTTGTTGGTATAGCTGGCGAGTCGCAGGCGTGGCGCAGGCACAGGCTGTTGGCAGCACCTGAATATTTACGAAATGCAATGACGCTTGGCAGGTCAGAGCATGGGTAAAGGTGTCAAGCTGTGGAAGGCGAGGAGGAGGGGTGGTGGAGAGAGGTGCTCTCAGGCTGCTCATGACAGATAGCAGCATGCAGACCATGTCCCCTCTGGGCAGAAACCAGGATGGAGGCCCATTAACAGAAGCTGAGGGGGAAGCAGAGGGATCTGCTCACTGTACGTGGTGGCCAAATGAGGAGAGAGGGTCATGTCTGCAGACTTGACAAACAGATCAGTTTGCCTCAACTGGGAATCATCGGGTTTGGTTTAATCTGGGCTGTCTATCCGTCCATCTATTGTATAATGGGTTGATCTAATTTGTCATGTAAATAAATGTGTTTTAATTTTAAAAGTTTTTAGTTTAAAATAATGACATTCATTTAAAAATTGTAATTTTGCCACAGTTTTAAAATGCCTGTCTTTATTTTTCGCACAGACAAGTTAAGATAGATCGGTTAATCTCTGCTTTAGTTTTGTCCGCTGAGTGGAAACCAGGGCGGCTACAAGTGTGATAAAAATGAACATTGACTGTATATGAGAACTGGACTGAGTGACTCCTCCCCCCTCGTGTTCCAAACAGAAAGTATCCGCTGGTTCCTGGAAGCTAAATTCGTATCGACTTCCGTTGAGAACTAAATAGCTGTTAGTCATTATATTTGTCAGAGTAACCATTCTTGCCTGCTTTCAAGTGGTATGGGTGTGGCCTTCCAACAAGCTCCCTTCTGACTGGTTAGAGTGGTTACCATAGAAATGTTGACTCAGACCAACTGGGACCCATTATTGCTCTCTAACGATTTCTGTTTCCAACATGGCGTCGTCCATACTGCGAAAAAATGGTGACTGAATTGACTTAATTTAGTTGGAGCCAGATGTAAGTCGTTTTCTGTGGGTGACATCACATCCATTCAGTCCAGTTCTCCAATACAGTCAATTCCTGTGACCACCGTCAGCAACCTTATGTCTTTAGAATGTCTTAAGCATTGTCTTAAGTATTAGAATAATATAGCAAACACCTCAGTGTGCTACTGAACTCCTGTTGGTCTGTTGTCATGCATTTGACTCATTTCCCACCAGACTTGCTGGATCAAAATCAGGTAGAACAAACACACACAGCCAGCGCCACTGCATTCTGAGCGGCTGAAGGAATGCTTCTGTGGATCAGGCTAATGCGTAAACAGGGCAGTGGATTATGTCTGCAGAATTACGTCCAGACAATCCAATCAAAGTCTTTCCTGATTATCACACAGATCGAGTAGATCTTGTCTGGGGGATGCAGAAGAAGGGAAACCAGATTAGGGATTAGAAACGGTAAGGCGGCAAAGAAGTCTGCATTTCGATGGGTGAATAAGGAGCCATCGCACTGAGACCTTGGAGCTGCCAGCCAGTCCTCATCTGGCATTCCAGTGTAGTTGTTTGGAGCTGTTAGAGATTTCTAGGACAGTGTTTGTTCTTTGCTTTGTCTGTTTTGTGTGTGTGGATAATGTGTGTAATACAGACAAGCCCACAGGCTGTTTTCCTCTGGTTTAGAAGGCAGCAATGCGGCGTATGCGTCCCATTACCGGCCGCAGTTGCAGTCCTGCGGGACTGATGTAAAGTCTTTTTTTTTTCCTCTGATCACCAGGCCTGTCGAGCTGTTAACTTGGTAGATTTTCTGACACACGCCAACACAAACAAAAACCTTACCACAAAGTTAATTTCATGTGATGATGTTTGCTTTGCTTCACTAGATAATGAATGCTTCTTATTCTTTTATCAGCTCCTTTTGTTTTCAACATTTCGCTGCTCTTTTTTGTTGTTTGTTGCCGTTGTAGTTTGGCGAGCGGATATGGGTGCAAACAGCTGAGGTTACTTCTTACACAGGCCCACAGACTGTCATGTTAATGAAATGGTTGGGGGTTCATAAAGAGAAGGGAAGACCAACACTGTAATCAGTGATGGCAAAGCACTGTAATTATGCAAACGGAACAGGGTTTTGGGCAAAACCCAGACACTGCTGCCTTTTCTCTCTTATATTTACGTTTCATCATCTCTACATCGCCAGTCTGACAACCTGTTATTCATGCATGCAAGTGCTGATAATAGCACAAGTTAATGGTATCTGTAATAGTACTGCACGGTGTGTAATTCTCTTTTGGTGTTTTTTACTCCAGAGTTAGCCCAAGTTTAGTCCGTGTTGGTGGTTACGATGTAGGAAGCTGCAGCAGAGGGCAAAACATTATCTAACGGTTATTGTTTTTTGTTTATTTTCTGTTGTAAACCTCCTGCAAATTATTGATTTCCTGGAGGATGGCGTGTTTAAGTGAAAGCGCAGAAGAGACTTGGGCTCCACTCTGGGCTGCTTTTATTGAATTGCAGGTCAGAGTTTACTGTTGTCACTTGCTCGAAGGCGAATCAGAAGCTAAATGCAGCTTCACAGCACCTCCACAGAACCCAGATGAAGACTACTGGCAGGTCTTCTTGTGACATTCCACCGTGCCGGGTCTATAGACGTGGTTGCAGGTTATCACCTAGCTGTTGGTGACTAAAAATACCTGAGAAGAACTCATTGGAATCTGCATTAACTGTGTGCTGAATGTCGTATCTGTTTAAAGCAATGGTTATGTACACTAGGGCTGCACGACACGAGAAAAACTCACAATTTCCGATATTAGTGATCAATATGACTATATTATTTGCGATACATAGACAAATAGCAAAACAGAAGACAAATAATACATAATTTCTGTTACACTGCAATAGTTTTATTTAAATAGTCAGTATTACTTTAATTACACACCTAATATCAATATCAAAAGGCTCGTTCAATTTTGCAATTACTTGAAGAGTTCCATCCGATTGGTCAGCTGCATACAGGGTTCCATGTCAAGTTACCATGAGGTTGTTTTTGCATGTTTTTTGGTCTTCTTAACATGTACTTGTGGCATTTTTCTCGTGACATGGCAACTTCTGAGTATTTCTCTATTCCAATTGTTGCCAATCAGGAGCAGACAAAAAATGTCGCAGGAAAAAGCTTGTAGATATGAGGTAGAACCTACAACAGTAAGCCACAACCTCCCTGCTCCTCTCCATTCTGATGCATTCATATGTAGACAACGAGATCTGTGTTTGTTTCTCTTGTCCAAGCTGGGATCTGGCTCCAAAACTGTACGGCCGACTCTCTCCAATATTGCTCACCATTTTTGTCACATCGTTTATGTTAGGTTGTGGTTGTGAGGGGCTGTAAGCTAGTGGGCAAGAGTGTAAACAAAGGGATGATGGGAAATGGGGAGAGACTTACTCTTGTTCTGCAGAAACTACGTCTTAGAAAACAACACAGGTTTCTTGATTTTGGTTAAAAATGGCATCATCGTAATTTAAATTCCACTGGGAACGCTTTGAAAATGGATAAAACGATTTTTGGAGTGGGACTTCAAGGTATCTATTTATCAGAGTTTGCGCCGTATTTTGTGATACGCGTATCGCACGGACTGTTGCGACTTGTGCAGGCCTAATGCACACAGTCCTTCATCAGCACTGTTGTGCAGACCAGCTGAGCTGCGATAGCAAACCCACACAATGTACCTTCCACTAGACAAACCTGAGGCATCTTGGGATAGCCGGGGAAAGATTGGTCGAAAACCTATTTCTGAAGTGGATTTGTGCCCTTGTAATCCTGATTAATTTTGACCCGTTGTGCTCATTTTAAACAGAGCATTACAGTAAGCGTGAACACAGCAAGCTCCGGGGTGAAACTAGGAGCTTAGCGGCTTTGGGAGGCTTAGCTGCAGATGGCATTTTAAGCCGGACTTAATAAATTGTTTCCATTAAACTTACCGGCCCACACGTACTGGATTAGACCTGCGGAACAAAGGAGGAGGAAAGTGTGCAAATGGAGAGGTGGAAAGAAAGTGCCAGCATCTGCCATCATGCAAATCTGACACTGTTAGCATCTCTCTGAGGTCACATGAAAGGTGAAGATGAGGTTACTGTTGTGTTAAGGGAGATGCAAGCACCTCGACATGAAAGCCCCGTTCCCCTCTCGTTTAAGCTGTCGCTCGTTGGAGATGCAGGGCCAGTTCGCTTAATTGACATTGAAGTAAACAAACCACAAAAAAAGAAGTGCATGAACAATTTAGCTTGGCAGAGGAATTAAGGCTTATCCCTTAACTGTTGTTTATGTATAAACACATTACCAATGCTGTAGCTTAAGGATTTAGGAGCAGCCCATGCACGTGCTTGTTATTGTTTGTGTCGTTTTACTCATACCCATCTGCTTTTGTAGGAAATCAATTCCTCATGGTAGGACCCCACCCCTCAGTTTTCTTTCTTTAGACTGTGCCCCACTGTACTTCTATCCCCCATTGGCTCATGGCTTACTCCCTAAGCTCTCATTATGTGCTACACAGTCCAGGGTCCCTGTGTCGAATTGCTAATCAACCACCCTGTCTGCAGGCCCGCTCTCTCAATAGGTGCTGAGTGGCCTTTGTTCCACCAGTGCTGTTTGCTGCATGTCAATAAAAGGGCTACGGTCTACATCGTCATCTCCTCCTCTCCCATTATTTGGGCCGGCCAGAGCTACAGGGTTGATCCTGCGCTGGAAGCCTCCATAAAAATGAAATGTAGCCGCACCTGCTGGATTCTGAAAGGACGGTGATTGGAGAGGGAGCAGCAAGGTCAGGGGCAGGGGGATTGAGGGCAGCTCACGGCACAGTGAGGTGGATGATGGAGCATGTTCGTATTTGGCCAAACGGCTCTCCTCTGGCCGGGTCAGCGTAATGTATCGCTAACCTCGGCTGCCAGTGTGACTGCTGCAGCCTCTTGCCCATTAAATAATGAATCGAGGTTGACCCTCTGAACAACTAATAAGCTTTTCCCCTCTGCTGAAACACAATAGACTGAAAGTAGTTGGAAAAGCACTGACTTATAGGAAGCCCAAAAAGGGAAACTATGAGGCTCAGTAGGCAAATACTGGAGCTGATGACAGCCATTGCAGCCGTTAGACTCCAAGGCCATAAAGCCACCTTTGAACAGCTGCTGTGTTTTGTTTATCAAATTTTTAAAAAGTTACGCTTTCTTTAGCCGTAGGACCAGTTTTCCTGCATTGATGGCTGGTGCTCTGAAGCTCGGAAGATCACAGGTTTGGTGCCCGTCCAAATCTGTGTGTGTTAAAATGTTCTTGGGCAAGACACTGAAGCCCACATCCTCCAGGGGGTTATAAGTTGGCACCAGTGTTCGGCAAGGAAGCTGTCATCAGTGTGTGAAAGTGTGTGCGCATGGGTCAATGGACTGTGAATGTAAAAGCTGATTTCCACTCGTTTGTCTGCGGTGCGTCTCCGTTGTGTTTACGCAGGAGTCCTATTTCTAGTCCATTGGCGCGTCAATGACTTTTTGTCGCAGCAAAATGTCGGAGCAATGGGAAACAGGTCCAGGTTTCAAAATAAAAACTTCCCGTGTACTTTCAAAATAAAACTTTATAAAAAGTTATTATATATTAAAGGTGATGTGCCCACGCGATGACGCACATTACCACCGCAGGTAACACCGTCGTCTATTTTCACCACGGACAATGATAGTTTAATTAAACAAAAAAATAACGTTTATGACGCAAAACATGCATTTCACAAGGACTCGGTGAGGAAGGAGAGGGTATGGGGCCTGATTGCCAAAGTTTTGGATGAGCAGAAAAAGCAGGAGAAACTACGGAACATAGGAATGACAAACCACCGAGCTGAGGGGGAAGGGGGACGGACCAGAGATGCAACGTAGATGCACGACCGACAAACTAGTGTAAATTCGTAGTTTAGGCTTTAGGCCTTCTAAAAAGGTACTAATAGTGCTCTTCAAGTACACGCCAACATGAGCTCACGTTCCCGTGTTTCATGGTCAGGTTGCAACAATTAAAGAAAAAACTTGTTTGAAATTCAGGAAAAAGCACGTTCTACAGTGGCAAGTATTGAACATTTTAAATGGGTGGGTGAAGGGGTCCGAAGTTTTTGGTTGAGTGGCGAATGAGAGCAGCAGAGTGGAAGGTCATTGCAAATCAAAGGATCAAAACTAAGTTAATTTATTTAATACTTCTTACATTTGCAATTCTTAAAAAAAACTTATGATGATTATTTTAATATTTGTTAATAAAAATACTTATATTGACTCAAAATTTGGGGGGCAAGTGGGGGCCAAAGCTTTTTACTGCCCCCCTGTAGCTCCGCCCCTGCCACTCGATGCTTTTATTGCAACAAATGTTCTTGACAAACATGTATATACTGGACAGGAGAAGGCAAAACATTTACTGGCACGAATTCCTTGTTACATTTAAGATTGTTGTGGGTTATAGCCATAAAGCAGCTCATGAGCTGAGTGGTTTGTTTTAGTAGAAAACAGCTCATATTAAGCGCTCTTCGTCGATAGTGCTAATGCCGGTGGTGCAGCCACCCTTGTCGGAAAGATGAAAATAAATAGGGGAAGCGCGACAGAGATAAGACACACGTTTAATTATTAATTGAGCCATTACTGACGGAGATTGCCTTTTTTGATTTAAAACAGGAAGGCCTGCTTCAGGGACAGAAAAAGCAATTACAGATTTCCCAGCTTGCACTGCCGCTGCCCATCGTTCAAACGTGCTGCAAGAGAGGTGTGAATGGAGACAGAACGCCCCCACACACACACCCCAACTCACACACATCGTGTCACACTGCGTTGTTCTATAAATTATTTTAATTCTTCAATATTTATGGCCTTTTAATTTATGATTACCCTGTCATGTAGTATTTATGTAGAACGCCAGACTGTCAAAGAGATCAAGCCACATCACCCACAAGCGCACTGCGGTCTGGCACCTTGAAAACCCGACTGGAAATAATGATTTGGTTCTATAAGATTCAGGAAGTGATTTCAAAGCTTTTACAAGCCACTTTCTTCTTTTTTCTTTTTTAAAGGCAGTCATGATTTTCTATGCATGGCAATTAGCTGGCTTGTAAAGTCATTGCTAATATTTCACACTGACTCCGTGCACTCTGTGCGTTCCCTTAGAGCACGATTATGTCCATTAGAAAACATGCCTGCTCGGAGCAAAAAGCCCGCAGGGCATAAAATATTAACTTGGCACCCGTTAAAGCGTTTGGTCTCTAATTGATTTTCATACGAGGAGCAGAAATGCTGTTAAGTGTTTCGTAACATGTCAGGGCGCTTGACACCTGTCACTCAGCTCCATCAGTCCTTGTCATCAGTGCCAGGAAGCCCATGGATGGCAAGCTGCTGTGACAGTAAATGGAAGTTGCACTGAAAGGTGGATGTGAAGGGTCCATTGTGTGGCTGTGTGTTCATCGACTGCGTATGGATTCGGCTTTATCTGTGGAGAGGGAGTAATTACAAAATCACTAAAGGCTGTGAGGAGCTTTTACGATAGATTAGCAAAAATGTTACAAGCCTTTTGTCTCACACCTTTGTGCTTTTTAATGTTTTGTATCTTGTCAAAGAGAATATTTTAATCCCTCGTTTGAGTTCTTAGTGGGATTTTCTACTGTCTTACTTTCAACTGTTTCCATCTAAAACTAAATTTGATCTTGCAAGATGTTAGCCCACTTTCCTGTTTGCTTATATTGTACAATGTTCTCTTGCTATATCACAGATCACCTTTCGCAGTTTTGTGGATTTTTTTCAGTGCAATTTTTAATTATATTGAATATTGAATTTTAATTATATATATATATATATATATATATATATATATATTTAATTTTTTTTTTTTTTTACAGTGCACTACGTCCTGATTGGCAATAGATCATGTCAATCCATTTCTTGTGTGTCATGTCTCATGTACAGTATGTGTTCCTTATGTCAAACTTACATAAATCTTTGATCACGGTCAGATCTTTGTTTTCATTCTATAATACTGGATTTATTTTTCTAGGAAGATTTGAACTTTGAGAGTTTAAACAAGAAATGGTAATGCATGTCTGAGAAAAGTGTATACAGTGTATAATAAGGGGTTTTACAGCATAAAACATCTAGAATCCTTCTTCATCGCAGGTTATTTATGCCCCGCGATAAACAAAGGAACACTAGATGTTTTTTAAACATTTGAATTGCAATTACAACAGTGGTTCCAATTCCAATGCTTTAGGTTTTCCATTGGTGATACCTTAAAAAATGTTTTGAAAAATCAGATTTGATCTAACAAGACTTTACCCCATTCAACGCCTACTTTTGTCATTTTATAATACTGCGTTCCTGAAATCTGATTGGCTGACCCTGAACAGGTTGACCTGTTTAAACTTCATCCACTCGCACTTTTGTTTTAAGGCTAGAGGTAGAGCTGACAAAGCTTGACATCACCTGATTCAAAGTTAATGAGAAGCTGCCGTGTGAACCCGTCATTAGAGGTGGATAATCTCTCACCGATGATGTGCAGCTGCACGAGCTTACTAATCAACTTACATTGGCTGTTCTTTCAACAAATAAATGGATCTGAACGGAATGAATGTAGGTCTCTTTTTTAACAAGGAAAGAGAAAAATAGAAAGGATAACTCTAGAGAGCAGCAGCTCTCATCACATCTTCTGTCTAATCTTAATCCTCTTCCTCCTCCAGTGGAAACGCAGCCAACAACATTGTGGAAGGCATTTTTACTGTTTACTTATGAGAATACACAACCGACGTCTTATCACCGGTGTCAGGCCTGAAATGCAGAGCGTGACGCCTGTGATCACTTGCAGGTTTTTCTTGCTTTTTTAATCCTTTATTCCCAGCTCCAGTCACTCTGCCAGTGAGACTGCCCCCCCCACCCACACACACACACACACCCTGCATTTGTTTGAAGATCCCAATTCTGAGCTATGTGCAATTTAAGCTCATCTATGTGGAGAGGTTCTGAGCCAATGTTGTTTGCAGATGAGGCTGTTATGCTCATTGACAAAGCCAGATGGTGAGTGATTGTGGCCAAACACGGTCCTTGGATAACGTACAATCGCTGGCAAGGGGATCGTCGTCAGCCTAGATGGATATTACAAACATGCTTGTAATGGATTGGATGTTTTGAGAAGTCATTTACAGAGGCTTATAGAGATGCAAAAGCCATCGCCAGGAGCAGAGCAGGAATAAAATGCTTTAGATTCCATGACAGACAAGGACATCCAAGTATCAGAAGATTGTGCCAACGTCTTCAGGGGAGAAAGGAGGCTTATTACAAAGACGACAAGACTGAAACAGGTATCAACCTGCCGTGTAAAGTATACTTCAAGTATTTCCAGATAGGTGGTCTTTCTCCGGTTGTGTGCTCAGTCCTTCAAATACAAAGGATTCCATAATACCACAAGCTTGGACTGGAAGAATAGGTTTGACAGAAGGCTAGCTTTGGAGAATTTTGTGAGACAGGCTTGCTAATAGTCTTGAACTCAGCACATAGTGAAAGATGTAACTCGACACACGAGGCTTTGAAAGACTTCGTGTTCGGTCATATATTTAGTTACCAATGAGGACCATTAATCGTTGCTTTGTGCAACACACAGGCGGTAATTCGCTTGGCGATAGAGGGGCCTCTGTTTTGGGCTTTTTCAGGGGTGTTTGAAATGGTGAAGGAAAAAAAATTCGAACATTCACAGTGTGGTCCTCTTCAATAGTCAAGTGGTCATCTGTTTGACTGTTGTTTTTGGCTACTGTTGGGTTTCCCTCCACTGGGCCCTTGTGGTGGGCCCCTTCCTAATGGCCTACGACTGACTGCAATGGTCCATTCAGGGATTCAACCACCCGGTCTTTTGGGTTAATGCTGCTGTGTTGAGGGGGGTAGCAGCAGGACTGGGATTTCTCTGCTGTTTGCTTTGGGAAGAGATTGTTCCAACATCAGCCATCCCATGAAGAAATGTGTACTGAGTACTAACAGCAGACACAGTTGGCAGTCAAGGCTTTAAAACAAATCTTTTGGTTTTTCATCAGTGCTTAATTCTGCTTTCCTATACATTTTTATGAGTTTTGATCATTGACTGTATATGAGAACAGGACTGAGTGACTCCTCCCCCCTCACATTTCAAATAGGAAGTCCCATAGATATCTGTAAAGAAATAAACAGCATTTACTCAGTCAGAATAACGTTTTTTATTTAAATTTTTTCTGTATAGTTCAAGTTATTCTAGTTATAAACGAAACAATCGGATGTTATGTTTGACATGCAAATTTTGTGTAACTCGCGATTAAGTGGTAGGGGTGTGGACTTCCAACAAGCTGGCTCCTGATTGGCGAGAGTGGTTGCCATAGAATCGTTATATCAGACCAATTCGAACCGATGGTTTTGATGTAACCTTAGTAATGCAAAAGTGCATAAATCATAAAAAATGATCCCCTTATTTTTTATATACTGTTAACCTCTTAAACTGGGAGTTTCCATGGCAATCTGTGACTTCTACTCTAGCAAGATTGTCATATTTTCGACCACATTTTGAGCACCCATATTTATTTTTAAAAGACCCCATCTGTTGGAGCGAAACAGACAAATTGCTTGTGTTTCTGTGAAAGAAAATCAATAGGTAGCTATTGCCATCACAAAGGACACAGGTATTTACCCATCAGCCGCTATGTCCAGGAAAAAAAACGCTCAAGTGCCAGAGGCGTCTCATTGGCCGCAGCACGCAGCGTGCAAAGTGTGCCAGCTAGGCGCAGCGGCTCTGACCTAATCCCGGTACCAGGTGCCTTTGGAGCCGAGGTGAAGTGGACATGTTTTTCAAGGAAGATGAGCCATCTGGGTCTTGATACTTTATGGTCCTTAAAACCCACTCTCGACCGTGCCTCTCCCAGCTCTTACCTTTTAGCTGCTCACAATAATCTAAGCTCTGGATGCTAAAGGCAGAGGGGAGGCTTTCAGGAAAATTTTATGGGGGTTTGCTCTTCTATTTCAACTCCAATTCATGACCTAGTCAAGCAAACCTGGTAGTTTGTTTGTGTTGTGCTTAGTTTTTTAATACCCCTAACTACTTCAGTACTGTTCTTGCCAGTGGGAGCCATGTTGAGTGTTTGTTTTGTTCTATTTTGGTGTTTAGCTTTTGTTTTGTTTGAACAGCCAGCCTCGTTAGACTTTTTTTTTTTTTCTGTCTCTCTACCTGTTTGTCATCCGTTTTATCTTGCAGGCAATTTGGCTTGTGCTCGGAGTCCAATTTCACCCTCTCTCTCGTCACACACTTACTCATATTCACACATTTCTCCAAACTGGCATGCAGCCTTTACATTTCACACACATCAGTTGTTTTCCTTCCGCACTTCGAACGCCTTAATTAAATACAGCAGCTCGTAGCAGCCCAAGCTGTTGCTAACGCGTGTTGTACGCCGCGGCTTAAAGGAGCTTTACTATTCTTTGTGCGTTGGTTTGCTTTTGTGCTCTTTGCACACATAGGAGCAGATGATGGTGGGTTTTGCTTAACAGCCGCCAAAAAAGGTCAAGATCCAGGCCTCATGTCCATTAGTTTAGTTTACACAGATCTTCAGCTGACCCTCTGCTCCTTATTAAGTGACCCCTCTGTGGCGTTTGTGTCACTTTATCTTCGTCATTCACTCTCTCTCCAATCGGGAATGATGAATGAGGTGCGAGGAAGGACAGCATATGTTTGCAAATTCGATACACCCACCAACCAACTCGCTTTCTGTGACGGTGAAAGGCTTTGTGGTTTGGAGCGAGAAGAAAACGCTTTTGTGAAAATGTTTGTGCGGCTGTCCAACTGGGTTTCAAATTAGAGCTGTTTCGAGTTTCTTTAAGTGTGTCATCACCCTCATGTTCCCCACAAGACAAAAGACAACTCAGCCATAGGAAGGTTTGTTATTTTTTGAAAGAACACAGAAGAACACAGCTTTTTTGGCATGTGGCTTTGTGTGCAGAAAATAGCAGCTCTGCGCTAGTCTTTAGCAGCTGCCGGGTGTCTGTCTGTAAGCTGAGAAGCAGCTCTGCACCATAAACCTCCTATAGAAGTGCCATTGATTACATCATTGGGTCTATACTGGCCGTGTATGCCCCCTAGAGGCTTGTTGACGTGTGAAACCAACGTCCAAGTGGTTCTATTTTAATGCACAGTGGGGTGTAATCGGTAAATACCACTCAAAAATACACCAACTCGCCGTGAAAGCTGGCCGACTGGTATCGGAGGTCATATAGAGGCTCTCTGTAGTTAGCTCAGCAGTATAAATATTTTAACTATATTCTCCATGGTACAAAAGCACTAAATTCAATTTCATGAAGGGAAAAGGCAAAGTGAAGGTTAACTAGAACTAGATCATAACTTTTTTCTCCACCCCCTCGCTTATTTTCAAATAATAAGACTTCAGTTTTGATTTGTGGCTCATTTTCAGTTCAATTTGATGTCACAACACAAAACATTTTGGTGAGCTGAAGCATTACCTGTGCATGAGGACTTAGTGGCCCCTCTCTCCTCGCATTCCAAACAGGAAGTTATAAACCAGCCAATCAGGTGCCTCGATGCAAGGATATGGTCTTATGTCAAACGTTCGGAACATCAGATTGGCAAATTTCATGACTTCCAACAAGCTCACTCACGCTTGGCAAGACTGATGCCATAGAAACGTTGACACAGACTGATTTGAACCAATTGCTTACGGTACGGTCACAAACACAACTGCCACTGCACGATGGTGAGGCATCAGCACATTCTGCAAGATTTCATGCCGCCGATAATTTTTGTAAATTGGGCAGCGTAAAGTGGTCATGAATGTAGACAGTGCCAGGGATGACGCCATAACGAAATCAGGCAACAGCTGGGTGGCCACAGGGCAGTGATAGCCAGATTGCCCGCTGGTAGTATCTATGAGTGTATATGTCTCCTGATGGCGACCACCCAAATCAAGTGCCATCGACCGCTCGGTAGTCTGCCTGCCTTCCTGTCACGTGCCTATCACCGGACTGCCACCGCCCGGGCGGCCACTGACTGATGTCAACTTTCAGGGAAGAATTGTACCACCATTGAATTTGCTAGAAAACTTGCATTTAGGTTTGCCCGGAGTGGCAGTTTGGGAAATGTGGCCATAGCCTTACTGATGTCAGGCTCTGTCATTTTTTAAAAATTTAATTTAACTTTTTTTTACCAGGAAATTCCTTGATATGAAATCTTTCGGTGACTGTATTGCAAAATAAAAATATGGCAATATGGCACTGAATTAACTACATTTGGTTGGAAGAATAGTTGTCACTGAAAACGTTGCCACCACCCGACAAGCTTTTTGTTTCAAAACCGCCCTTGACGCACATCAGGAAGTCCTACAGAGATTTGTAAGCAGGTGAAGAACTCAGGAAATACCTCACTTTAGCTTGCAGACTGCCAGCAAACCTCAGAATCCGCAAAGCACTTGAGGAAATGTGATCTGCTGCTTTAGGTGTTTGTCTTGCCTCTTTTATTGCACTTAACTGCACTGGCAACAGATGTCAAAACAGTTGGCGAGGAAAGGTGAATAGTTAGCAACTGTCAGCTTCTAATTGTTACTTTGCTTTAAGCACTAAGGGTTGAAAAAAAAACAGATGAGGGCAGAGGAAAAGAAAAACACGCCGGCTCTTTAGACTACTGTCATGCCACTTCAGATTTGTTGAAAGATTTTCCTTCAACCATTTTCAACCCATTGAGAAGTAATGAGTATGGCACTGAAAGGTGATATTACATCCTCTTCTTGACATGCGGGGTTCTTGCATGTTCGTACATGAAGGAAAGGTGGCGCTTCTTTGCATTGAGCGTTCACTCCCTCCGTTTCTACATGGGCTTGAAAGCTACACGTCTTTTGTGTCTAACATTCTTTCTTGTTCTGCCCTTTTCATTTCTGCCCCATCTCCTTCCACTCAGAGTGGATTGTGAGTCAGCTGGTGGGCTAATAGTGGATGCTTTCCTGCGGGGCACCAAAGTGATACTGTTCCGGCATTTCTCCAAGCTTAAGTAAAGCTGACATGTTGCTCTAGAACTCGCAGCCCACACTCTGCTCTACAGCGGTCTATTGGGGGGGCAGGAAAGGTCTTAAAGGTATGGGAGACGCGGGGAGGCAGCCGCTGTCCTCCCTCTGCTGCGCTCTGATGTGGGAAGCAGCAGTTAAGTCCTTTATTAGAAGTGGCAGGCGTTGTCTCCAGTCACCTCGATAATTGCAGCACCAAGTCCACTGCTATAATCAATTGAGACAGCTGCTGCTGCGGCGTTCAAGTCCATCAGGCAGGCGTGTCATGCTAATTAATGAAATAATAAGGCGAGTGCTTGGAGCACTGAACAAATAACTCCTGGAGCCTCTTCTTCTTTTCAGCACAAAATTCATCCATAAAGCCTAGATCGTCCCCTCCCTTCCCCTATAAGTCAGCTGTTTGTCCTCAGTGGCCTCCAACTAAGAGGGGTCACAGGAGCTGGTGAAGGGGTCAGTGGCAGTGAAAGGGGTCAAATTCCAGGCTGGCAGGGTGGGCTGCATCAGAACAGCCATTAGACTTGAGCTTTTCTGTGGAAAGTTTCAAGATGTCCGCCCTTTTATTTAGCGGAACTGAGTGGCACTGACCTCAGACGACCCAGCTGTGGTCATAAGAAGCCGAGCCTGATGGATGTCCCAGAGCACTGCTGCAATCCGCTCGGCGTGGGGATGTGCCCGTGTGGACTCCTAGCAAGAAAGGAAATATGAGTTTTGCCAGGGGTTAATGTTTGTTTGTCCCTTTGGGAACAGCACTGGGACATGCAGGTTAAAGACCTACGCCGATGATAATCGTGTTTTTAGCATGATCTTGTGGGATTTTTTTTCACATGAGTTATACATCAATTAAGACAATAAAGCTCAAAATTGCATTTTGGAGTGTTTCTTTATTCAAATCATTTTTTGGGAAAGATTGTATTTGCTACATCGAAAATACGCAGGGTTTGGCAACAAGTTCCCTGCTGTGTTCCATTGTGATGCTTCCACTTGTAGACAAATAGATCTGTCTTAGTTTTCCTCGGAGCTGGCATCTGGCTCAAAACTGGACCTTGCTCGCTATTTTTGTTGCTCCGGTAATCTTAGGTTGGGCTGTAACCTAGCGGTAGAGTGTGTAAACAAGAAGTTCTCAGTTTTGACGGGTGACAAAAATCCACTTGAATCCACTTTTTACCAGTTTGAAGCGGATTAAATCATGTGAGGGAAAGTCGTAAATTTCTCCTATGAAATTATTACCAGAACAGAGATTTGAGTCTGCTCAGCCCTTCTGTTCCTCTCACACAAAAGCGTTTCCTTCAAACCTCCCCCTTTTTTTTTTTTTTTTTTTTTTTAGAAGTGAATACCTTACGGCGATTAAGTGTTGATTGGCAAGACCGCGGTTTCCTGCCAGTATCTGTTATAGCCATCTTCCAGATTCACTCACTCGTGAGTTAAGCCTTGGCTCTGCGCAGATTGCTTGTCTAGAGAGTTACAAACCCAAATCATTGTGAGCTCAGCCATCAAGAAGATATGCTGTCAAGCCAGCAGGATGCAGATCAAGGCAGCTCGTCGCATACCTTACACAAACTCTGACAGATATGCTGCTTGATTTAAATGTCTGTCTGTTCATGTCATTTGATCAGCTTTCTGACTGTTTATGCTTTGGCAAAGCCGTGAAGGAAGTCAGCCGCAGTGTTTGCCTTGCAAATGAGAACATCCAGTGACCTTAAAGTTCTTTTATCCTTTCACAAACCTTTGCCATGAGAACATTTTGCATGCGATCGTATCTATTCTGAAAAGGCTTTTGCATACAGGTTCAGTTTTCCTGGTCATTGTAGACGCTGGAACCAGTGTCAACGTGAGTAGATAGTTTATGGCACACACTGATTTGCATGCGCAGCCTTAGTTTACAGAGGGTTGCAGTCTGAGGCCAAAGATTTGCAGAAGCCCTTGTTTCATTTGTGACGCCACATTTGCAGGTGTGCGTTTAAAATGAAAGACTTTGAAAGATAAAAGCTTCAAAGCGGCCGATTCCCAAATGTGGCAGCTCAAACCAAAGCATCACATATGAATATTGATGTGTGTATAGGCTTTGCATTGTTCCAGCACAGAGTTATCTAATGCCTGGACTCTGTACTTCATAGCAATCGGCCATCGCGTCACTTGAAATGCGTCCCTACTGCAATCGTGGGGTCTAGTTCATACTAAGGTTGGCCACTTTCGCCTACGACCATCTGCGATAACTACAACAAACTTCTGAGTGGTATTTATAGTTTTTTTAACTGAATGATATCATTTTTTTTAACTAAACTGAATGATATCATTGGCTTGTATCACAGCGACTGGGGAGATTCCCTTCCAATGATGGACCTGTGACCAATTCATCCCGACCAATTACAAATCGCTATGAAGTATAAACCGGACCTTAGTCATGAAGAGGAGTCCTGCTTTCCTCGAAATGTGTGCTGAGCAATTCCAGAATGGTCCATGCCAGTCCGAGCTGGACCATCTGTCGTCGGGGCCACATAGGACCATATCAGTGCCAGCACTCCAGATGTTCCACCGGGACGAACAGGGTCACATGTGAAGGATATCGCAGGCGGGAACAGCTGTGTAGCGACACTGTGTTCATCCCAGATTCCCCGCTTGGACACATCAGTCATAAGCAGTAAATCCCAACGGCTTGTAGTCCGTCTGCTACCTCAGCTCCTTCCTCTCTCTGCCCCTCCCTATTTGCAGGCTCATATCGCTCCAAACTAAGGCACGTGCGCCCAAGGCAAGACTCAGTTCCCCTGAGTAAGCAGGGCCGCAGGAACAACTATAAAAAGATCAATACTGGGTTGACATGTCATCTGGTGAGCAGACCTGCCAACACCCCCCTCGGGAATGTCCCCGTCCCCCCAGTGCACTAACCCAGCTAATGGGCGAGGGGAGCCACCTCCCATCACTGGGCTGCCCTCCAACCAGCCTGACTCACTTGCACCATCTGCTCAGGTTTGCTTGGAGGGCTCAAGGACTTACCCCCACCTCCCCAACCTCACCTTTTTTTTGTACACACACAATCATGTGGCATTTGCTTCACATGACCGCCTGTGGCTTGCCTGCTGTTTTTTGTTTTTTTGCAGCAGGTGATTGGAGGCAAAGTGTATTCCAAGCCCTGACAGGAAAACAAGAGCAACACGATGCAGGCTTTAGCAGCAACTGAAATGCTTGAACTTCAACTTGACAGTTCTGTGGGTTTGAGGCAAAAGGATGTTATCTGATTAGAAGGAGCTGTGATTTTGCGACATACAGGCCTTAGGTGGCATCTGTCAAAGGCGTCCCTGTCATCATTGCTCCGTGTGGTTCTGCACTCAAAATAGCTCCTGGGAAGAAAAAAAAACAACTTTAAAATAAAAAGGCATTCTGTAGAAGTAATGTATCAAAGTGGTTTTTCTCTAAACTGTTACCTGTGCTCCAATGATTGTTAAAAGTACATTTTTCATGTAGGAAAGTGTTTTAATCTTTGCATGGTGCCAACGCTCACTTCATTGTTGCTTGGGTTCTGAAGCAAAGGAGCCTTTGAAATAACATTAGCTTTCGCTCACAGATTTCCTCCCTTTGGGTTTCAGTCGCATATGCAAATGAAATCTTTTTGTCCCTTTTTTTTTGTATTCATATGTTTGCACATCTTGGCTTTTAGTGAGATTTTAATGAGCATGATACCTCCCTGCCTCCATTAGAGCCCATTAGAATCATCATTAAGATAACCTGGCACTCACTGTGGCCCTGGCATAGCGGCATTAATATGAGAAACTCTCCTTTCCATCTTGTTGCTGTGAGACTTTTTTTTTTTTTTTACCCAGAATCGTTCGCCTTGCATTGTGTCTGCAAGAAGCGGTTGCTATGGCGACATCACCCACTGGCGACATTTCTGCTGTGGATATTTGCTAGTGTGTCAGTGTCTGTCTCCCTGCCTTGAGTCTTTCTTTCTTTTTTTTTTTTTTAATTATTCGTGGGGGTCTGACAACCGAAGCCCAGACCTATATAAACCAGGAGCTCCATATACAGCTGGACCGCAAATTTAATTTGAAAAACGGGACACCTTAGCTAGCCCCAGGTCTCCCATAAGACCATGGAGTAAGACAGAGGGACTGTAACAAATAAAAAAAACCTCTCCTGCATTTTGATTGGCCTTTTAATGGATGTTAGAATCCCTGAAAGATTAATGGGGACTGGATATTCCATTTGTGAGCCGCATGTTGAGTTCTTGCTGGCTTGATAGTGGCTCCCTGCTTTTTATGTCATTACCAACGAGAATGCCTGTGAGCTTTTTTTTTTTTATTGAAACGCCAGTGAGCCTTTTGACTGAAGTACTGCTGCATTTTAGTTGTAGATATGACAGTCTGTGCCTTCTTCTCTCCTCCTTTATGCATCCGTCTATAAATGTGTAAATACCTTCTTTCTTTTTTTTTTTTGGGGGGGGGGGGGGGTGTCATTCGATGTGTTCTTGCTTCACATGAATGCTCCCATCAGCAGCAGCAGCTTTGATAGTTCAAAAGCTGTTGCAGTCATTTTGGTGTTTGCATTTCATGCACCTCAATTTCTTTGTGACCAGTTTTGGCTTTTCACTTGACTCTGAAATGTCTTTTATTTGAAATTCCTGAGCGTTCCGAGGCTTCTCTACATGTGAAATGCATCCTTTTCTGTTTTTTTTTTTTTTTTTGCCACTTTTATTTTGCTGCCATTACAGTGATTGGCTTGCAACAGCAATAGAACGAGAAGTCGCTCGCTGATTGTACCAGCTTGTTGAAAAGATTCACGATCGATGCTAAAGATGGAGGCCGCCGACTTCAGAGCACTTTGTTGTGCGTCTCCCGTATCCTCAGAAAGAACGGGAAGGAAGGATGTAACGCTGCCGTGGCAGAGGATAAGAGGCCACAGTCTCTCCTCACAGCACAATTGAAACATAATTATTTCATACCAGATTGTGTGCTCAGCAAAGCCTTGAATGGGCACCGACATTTGACTTTAATTAGCTGTGATTTATTCAAACTGACGAGATTGCAAGAAGAAATTGGATCATCTGATTATAGTTGAGCATGAAAATGACCTGATTAACCACTTAATAGAACCTAGGGAGAGGAAATAAGGGGGAACTTTGCACCAGAACAACACCAGGAAGACGGGAAAGGAACCCCTTATTATAAATATTTGAATTATTGCTGAACGTCTCTTTGTTCTTGAATTCTTCAAAGATAGTTTTTCTTCTGTTTGCTTCTGTTTTATGAAGTTTTGTGATTTCTCTTCTCAGGTGTGCTAACGAATGAGAGTCCCGAGTCTAAGACTTGCAGCTCAGCCAAATTTTCCGGGCGCCCGCGCAGCCAGGAGCAGAGCAGCATCGAGGTGCCCTTTGCACCGCCCGTGCCCAGCCCCACCCCGGCCTCTGCACCGACGGGCTCCCCTGCGCCCGCGGCAGCGTCGGCCCCGCCAGAGCCTCCCAGGTCACGCCTTCTCCCCAGTCCTCCTCCTGTTGGTGTCAAGAGGGAACTGAGGCCTCTACCCCCTCTCTCCACCCCACCCCTACTAAAGGCACCGCCTCATTCCCAGCCCCACCCTCCTCATCCGCACACACATCAGGAGCCCAGGAGTCTTTTTCCGCTCCCGCCCCATCACACACGGCCAGTCATTGGCCATCAGCTGCATCACCCACTGCAGTGCAGCAGCCTCCACGACATCAGGTAAACTGTTGCTGCTTTTTTACATTTTTTTTTATCATCAACATAAAAAATTGATCTGTCACAAGGAAAAATCACACACTGCGCTGGTGTATCAAGCAAATTTTCTTTTTGAGTATCTCCATTTGAAAACATGCTTCAAAATCAGTGTGAAAGTGATGAACAGCAAGAAGAGGAAATCAAGCATCCAGGAAGTTGCCTTAAGTCAGTCCTGTAATGATGCTGCTGTTTTCATGTAATGTGTTGCTGCTAATCTGGTGGAGTTCTTTTACAATGTGTGTGTGTGTAGATATATATATATATATATATATATGTATATGTATATGTATATATATGTATATATATATGTATATCGTAGAAAAATTTCAGAATGAATGTGATGTTGTCCAGTGGACAAATCTATTTTCCACATGACATTGACTGTTCTCATGATGATATTGATTTTCCACCTCACAAACTTGAAATAACCAGCTGTCAGATTTACTGTTTTTCCATTGAACCGTAGTGTGAAAAACACAGACCGCTCCACTACCTCATACTTCACCTTACCCTCTCTTTGCAAACAGCATATCTGACATATTTAAACTTGTACTGATTTTTTATATTTGAATTTTTATTAAAAATTGCTTGGATTAAATGATAATTATATCACTTTTCATTTAGTTTAAACCATTAAATACCCGTCTTCTCCGTTAATAATGATAAATAAAGATTGTAGCATTTTTGTATTACCGTTTTCCCTCACAATATATTTGTTTACCTTTCGCTGTCTTGCTGTTTCACAAATCTTGCATGTTTTTTGTTGTTGTTTTGTTTTGCTTTTTTACCAGCACACTGTGTTCTGTCACCTGACTGACTGTAGATTTTGTCAATCAATCTCATCCGTGCTGCCTCTACTGTACAGAATGCGTTCAACTTGATAAATCTGCATAAATCTTAGATCTTTGTTTTCGCTCTATAATCCTGAATTGACTTTTCTACAAAGTTTTGAACTTTGAGAGTTTAAAGAAGACAGAAAAGTATGAAAGTGTTTCTGTCTGTCTAAGAAAATGCATTAGGTGTGCAGTGAGGATTTTTACAGCCTTAAAACATCAGTAATACTACTTTGCGGGTTAGGATTTTACCTATCGTGGGTTATTTCTGAAATGTAACCCCGGGACAAACGAGGGACTACTGTACACCAGAATGACTGCATTGTAAATATAAAGACATCCCATCACTTGGCAAACATCTAAGTGGGAATTTATAGGATGTATCTTAAAATCTCATATTGTAATAGAGCTTGTTGTGTTTCCTGTCTTTGTTTTCGGTTAAATGGACAGTCACAGCAGCAGTCCGGTGGGTTTCTCCAAACACCTGCCCCCATCCCCTCACCACCTCGGTGGACTTCCCTCCTCAGCTTCAGCCTTGCCTCTGTCTATACCCAACCTCTCTACCTCGCACTATTCCTCCCTACGGAGCCCGGCCCATCGCCATTCGGCCATGTTTGCAACCCCAGCAACACTGCCGCCACCACCAACCTTACCAACAAATAGCTTAGTGGTGCCTGGACACCCTGCCGGCACCCCTTACCCAGGTGAGCTGCGACGCTTACACCTCAGGCCAGACACCAACTTCTGATTTGCATCGTTGCTTTGGAGGACGCTTCCATGCAGCTTTACACTAGGAGGAGAGTCAGTTTTAGCTGTTTCAACTTAGCATGAATAAACCAAAGGCATGAGTTTTTGAGTTATCCTATTTTCTGCACATTAGGGCGTACCGAATTATAAGGCAAACCATCAATAAATGACCTATTTTAGAACTTATGTCATGTTTAAGGTGCACCAAACTATAAGGCGCATTAAATGAGACAAAAGAGAGAAAAGTCAATCAGTCAGACTTTATTAACTGCATTCACAGTAACTCTAAGAAGTGTTTGTAAAATGCTACACTTTAGCCATGCTAGCATATTCTCAGCTACACCCAACCTTTTTTGCAACTCATTGGAAAAAAAAAACAGATGGACATTTTGGCTGAGTGCTGTGTATCTCTCAAAAAATCTACGCACAAGGTGCTCTGGGTTATAAGGCGCACTTTGATTTTTTTGAAAAACGTAAGGCTTCTAAGTGCGCCCTATGCTGCGGAAAATACGGTAAATTCCTTCAAATGTAAAACCCTTTGATAAACACTTGTGGCAAATAATGCTGAGCTGTGAGTTAGACAGCGTTGAAGCACAGAATTGTTTTTCCTTCTATACAAGTTCCTCCTTTATTACCTGCTGCCCTTATACTTCCTGATCAAAACTCTGTTAAACATGATATTGACCTTTGAATAATTTAAATTGGTCAAGTCAACCTTTCCATTTGGAAATAGGATGTACTCCTTTTGTTCTACTTGTACATTCAAATCTGAAAATTAGGACAAATGGTTAACCATTTAACACAGGATGTGTCTCTGCCGACGCGCAAATAGCACACGCTCTTTGACATACTGTAACTGTTCACGTGATCGACGTGAGTCAGCTGATTTACACTGATTGCACCACTACTGTAAACTGTTGCATATCAGTGCAAAGCTGCTTTTTCAGCTTCAGAATCAACTGGAATTACATTTATTGTGTAAACAGTTGCAGAATTCCGGCAGTTAAAAGGTTAATCAGACTTTTACCTACTTTGATTCATGAAATTTGTGGAGCTGCACAAAAAATCTAGTTCATGTTTTTTTTCTGGTAAGTGTTCATTTATTACTTTCCAGTCATCTTAAGTGTACCTTCTGTTATGCAAAATCCTTTAAATCCAAGATCGTGATCGTTCATCATCGGTTTTAATGCTTCTAGGAATTTCAGCCACTCAATTTACTCAGGCGAGTCACCCGATGTCCCATGAATTGGCTCTTTCTGTCTAAATGACGTCTCTTTCTCATATATCAGAAGCACATTTTGTTTTGGCCTTACCTTGTGACGAAGAGATTGCCTCCAGAATTCTCTACAGATACCATTAGTCTGTTTTCCATAGAGCCTTTGCATAGTTTCCTGGAGGTAAAATTATGCATTAGTCACAAAAATACTGTTTATGCAGCAGTAGATGTTATTTTGAAGCAAATAGTAGTTGACAGGAAGGTTACATTAAGGTCTTTTTAGTAGGTTTTCTTGTTTTTGGATCTTATTGATGAATCTTCTTAGTTATGCAAGCTTGTTAGCGCAGCAGTTACACATGACTCGTATCACCTCATCAGTAGTTCCAAAAGGTTTCGAAGAATTCGGTAAGTAAATTTCACATTACACCATTAAAGGCATGGAAAGGGATAATGGATGTCAGTTGTAATGTTATGTAAAGCTGCTGTAGAGCAAGACAAAATCAATTCACTGTTGTTACCCACATGTTGAAACTTCCAGAAGGTCACAGTAGAAGGCCTTGGATGAGTCAGTGGAAAATGTCAGCTAACAACTGGACAGCAACATTTTCGGGGCGGAGAACAACTGTAGTTCTGGTGCGAACCTTCATTTATGTGAAGGCACTTTCTACTGTAAGAAAAGAAGAAAAAAATGGCGGCTCTCCAAAAAAAGAAAAAGAAAATCAAGAAAATGTCATGAATGTACCAGTTGTGCGCTGACATTCTACTAGAAGGCAGGCCTGTGTGTGTTTTCTGCTGGGATGACTCTTGGTTCTCTCTTGTCTTTAGATACCAGCCTGTTGATATCATTCAACCAACCAATCATGTATTGCCAGCCTCATTCGGGGATTCTGATTGGCACATTGTCACAGGCAACTCTCTTACCACCACCAATGAGTCCCCACGTAGAAAACCCTCACAGCATGAGCTGGAGAAACAGAGAATGCCAGGTGAATATTTTCCTTCTTCTACCCTTGTTGTGAAGACTGACTGGGCGCCCGTGCCTTTTTTTTTTCTTGTGTCCCCCCCCTTCCCTCCCGACCTTTTTTCTTTCTTTCTTTTTATTTAATTTCCCCCCTTTCTTTTTTTATTTTATTTGCCTTTTCTTTTCTTTTCTTTTTTTTTTTTTTTTGGGTTTTCCTCGCTCTCCTTTCTTGCAGAGCATGACCTCCTGAGGCAGGAGCTGAACAACCGCTTCCTGGTTCAGAGTTCGGAGCGCGGCCGGGGGCCGTCCGCCTCGCCGTTGGCCCCCGTCTCGCTCCTGAGGGCCGAGTTTCACCAACACCAGCACATGCACCAGCACCAACACACCCACCAGCACACCTTCACGCCCTTCCCTGCCAGCCTGCCCCAGGCCGCCATTCTCACCCCACCCACCGCACCCCCCATGGTGCGTACCCAAGCCAGAAATGTGAGGATAAGTAAAACAAAGAAGCTCCCGTTACTTCCCACAAACTCACCCTGTCAACCCTCCAACCCTCTTTCAGTCGACTTCCCCTCTTTTATTTTTTAGTAAATCCTGTAGGTTTCAGACTCCCAGCCTTTATTGACGAGTTTTCCTTCATTTTGGATTTGTCTTTTTAGATTTTTTTTAAATACATCTGAAGTTTTACATTTGTTCCAGCTTTGGAAAGAAAAAAACCTCCCCTTTCTCGTCACCTCCGCTGACACAAACACGGTTTTTGCCTCAATACATGTTAGTCAGTCAAAAACAAACCACATTCACACATTTGAATTTTCTGTCCACAGAATCTTTGCTATATAGATATTCATTTTTTGAGTGCTTATCAGACCAATAAAGATGCAAAATAATGGTCTTCCTGTTCACGTTCACAAAATGTCTGTCAATATGCTGATGATCGCTGAATGTTTTTCAATTGTTTGCATGTGGATGTGCTTAAAATGTTTTCCTTTTCTTAATGAGCAATAGTTGCAGCATCAAACAAGTCAGTGTGTGTGTGTGTGTGTGTGTGTGTGTGAGTCCATTCCTGCACTTAAATATCTGTGCATGTTCTTCATTTCCACATAAGCGAGTGTGTGCCCAGCTCGGTCTTTGACAATTACAAACAAAGCTGTGCAGTCGCTCCAGTGACTTCATATCAGATAAATGACATCAGTATGAAACCCTTTGGATAATGTTACTAATTTTCTTTGCGGTTTATTTTCTTGTTTTTTAATGCCACATTGTCTGTGGAGGGGAGGGGGGGGGGGTCCTAACTCTGACAGTTTTTAGATTAGCATCGAAGGAAAAAAAAAAGTGCGGCGGCTATTCATCCATCATTTCAATTGCATGGCAATCTCTGACAGCTGTTTCAAATGTGTCCCCATTTGTAGCTTTTTCGGCATTAGTCTAATAGATCTAATCCATCAAGCCGTGACCTCTGTTTAAGAGCCCGTGGTACCATTAAGGCCCCTCTCTAAGATTATCCCCATCCTGTACGCTGGAAATCAAAGCCCTCGTATTTATGGGACGCCGTCAGATAAGTGCAAACACGGTTCAGATGGTTCTTCAGCCAAAACACATGCTGTTATCTGCTCCACCGTTTATTCCCGGCATGGCAGGAATTACGTACAGTCTTTCCTTTGAAGATGAAAGAGACGATTTTCCTCCCATTTTTATCAATCCGGGAGCAATGTAAGGATTTCAGCTCGATCCCCGCCGTCTTTTGCTGTCTGATTGGGATTTGGGGGCAGACGTGAACGTCATCTGCTGTTGTTTTTATCAATGTTTTGACTTCATTAACACCTCCTCTCATCCCTCCTGCCCTGAAAGGATGGAAAAAGTCTGGTTTTCTGCAAAGAGAAGCAGTACGGACGACAGCAATTCTTTTTTACCATTTCATCACCAAAGAGAAGAACAGGAATTTCCTCGCGTCCTCCTCCCTCTCTGATTATCCGATGTTCAATGGATGCTTCATGTCGTTTCCACGATGTAACAATCCTTGGCTAATGGCTTTAATTAATACAATTATGAAGCCTCGATATTTGTTTATCCCTCTACACCCTTGAGCAGCTGTCTCACCCAATGGCAACGGTGAATGGTCACCCTGTTGGCCCCGCCATGTCTTTGGACAAGAGATGTCCTTAATTGTAATAAAATGAAATATTAAGCTTCAATTAGTCAAGCTGTTTACTATAAAACTGCGACAGCCGCTGTGATTTATGGCGGGGTTTTTTTTCTTTTACAAGATAGTAAAGCAGCCAGAATTCTTCTGCAGTGTCAGACATTAAACAAGCCGGACATAAAAGCTGCAGAGGAGCTGTTTAATGAGCTCGGAAGCTGGCTTAGTGTTCCCTTTCAATAGCCAGTCTGTCTTTTATACGAGCCCATTATCGCCCACAGACCTGGCGGCCAGCGCCACCTCCGCCACGGCTCCCATTTTGCGTGCAGATGTGAAACCCCCCAGTGTACATGGGGAGGGGGCTCTGACCCAAACCCGGCCATTCCACCAGCAGCCTGGCCAAGCCTGCGCCCAAACCCAAACACAGACTCACAGAGATTCTGATTCATACGCCTTCGTTTTCCCGTATAACGCAAACTCCAAAACATCTGCGCCTGCCAATGGAGCTTGGTGAAAGCACTTGTAAAAAGTACCTGCAAATGGTTTGTGTATTTGTGGAGGACCAATAAGTTTCTGTCACTTTTAATTTGTCGTTCGCAAAATGGAGGAGCGTTACTGGCTCGCAAACAGACGTACAAAGTCTCCATTCATTCCCTGAGGCCCTTTTCTGTGTCCCGTCTCACCCTGCTCACCTACTACTTACTGACTACATTCACATGTGTTTTGGGGCTGGATCGCGAAAAAATCTTAATTTAAACCACACTGTCTTTTTTTAAAGCTTAAATCCCATCTGAAATGATTCTGATGGGCAGGAGTTGTGCCACAGGAAACGTTTCTTCACCCCAGTGCGTGGTGGTGGTGTTGCAGTGCCGCTCTGTTCTGAATTAGTCCGTAGCCACTGCCGTCAAATAAACAGACAGCTCATAGTCTGCGATTTTATGCACAGACTGTCTTTTGAGTAAAGTCCATCTAAAGCTACGTTCACACTGGGCATGTGACACGCTAAATGCAGATTCTTGATGGTGCTTTTAGCCTGTGATGTTCACACTTGACTGTCGCTACCCAACGCTAGTGCATATCTCCCACCTACAGTTGGAAAAGCCTTGGTGTGAAATATCAAAGCTTTGCTCCAAGCTTTGTCTTTCACAGTTCTATTCTGATATATGAAAGACTTTGTCATAGAATTTCAGTTGTGCAAAAACCACAATGAATATTTTCTCCTCTGTGACCACTTTTCAAACGGTTGGCACTTCTGGGAACTAAAAAGGAGGCTACCCAAACATCACTACCAAATCCAAGTCCCTGACTGGTCAGATTTCAATCTGGTTTCATTTTGGTTGGCTAAATTGGTTTAATTTTTAATGTGTTTTTAATGGTTGACCATATGTAGAGCCCAAAATAACTGTTGTAAGTGTTTTGAATGCAAAAGCTCAAAACGCGCATATATGTGCATTTACATAGATTTCTCATTGGAGGTGGTCACTTGAACATGTGTTGTACTGGGCAGTGTGAACACAGCATTAAGAAAAAAAAACAAAAAACACCCATGGAGTCCCTCCCCTTTTCCACCAGTGGATCCTGTTGTTTAAAAGAAAGAAATGCAGAAAAGAAGAAGGAAAATCATGTTGGAGTCAAAACCAATTAGGGTCAAGCTCCTTGTGAACAGAAACAACCAGTCTGGCTTTTGAATGATCTGATTCCTGAAGCGGGCCTCGCCCAATGTCTGTATGCTTAATTGGAAAATCATGCAGGCAGTCTTGATTCTGGCAGGGAGGTGTTGGTGTTTCACCGTCTAAGCAACCATGCTGTTTAATGAAAGCCATGACCAGTTCAAGCTAGTTGCTTATCCTGCTCATAAGCAGCTGCAGATCATGTGTTACTAATCTTTTTAAGAGCTCTTTTATGTGGGAGTTTGTTCTAAACCATAATTCTTTTTTTTTTTCCTCTTTTCTTCTCCAGTTTGACAAATACACCCCAAAACTGGACAATCCATTCATCAGACATTCAAACGTGAGTTTCTTTTGTCACTGCAATATTCACATTTTGGATTTTGAGTGTTGTTGATTGTGGCCTCGACTTTGTGTTGTGCACATGATTGCGGCCTACACATATCTCTGTTTGACCAGCTTCTTGTGTCTTTTCTGTGTTTTCCATCCTCCTTTTTTTTTCTCTGTAGTTCTTCCCCTCCTACCCCCC
Organism: Adrianichthys oophorus; assembly: GCA_036245035.1. Taxonomy (NCBI): domain Eukaryota; kingdom Metazoa; phylum Chordata; class Actinopteri; order Beloniformes; family Adrianichthyidae; genus Adrianichthys; species Adrianichthys oophorus. The sequence continues at coordinate 5,585,751 of BSAI01000189.1, read as the reverse complement.
AACCATGCCAGGCATGCCTCCGCTGCTCCCACACTCAGGACCCTTCAGCTCGCTGCAAGGAGCCTTCCAGCCCAAGGTCAGACCCACATCCCACCCCTTTCAACCCATGTGCTGCAAGTAGGATGACTGTTAAAGAAAATACTTAAAGGACGTTTTCAATGAAAGTGTGCAAAAATCTACTTTAAGTTCTTCAAGTTGCAGTTTTAAACACCCACTCCGTTGGAAAATTGTGTTTTTTACGTGGCATTTTTCTGATGATTGAGGTGTAGCGTGAATAAATGGTAGGTTTTTTTAAACTAACGTCACACATAAGGCGCATCAAACTACAAGGCGCAATAAAGAAGACAAAAGAGTCAAAGTCCATCAGTCAGACTTTATTAACCATGTTAACACTAAATCTGGAACTTGTTTGTAGCATGTTAGCTTCATTAGTGTTTTCACAGTACCTGTAACCCCCAACCTTGTTTGTAACATGTAAGAAAACAGACTGATAATGCTATAACATATTGTGACTACACTAACTCTCAACCTTGTTTGTAACATGTAAAAAAAATAAACTTGCCGACATGCTACACGTTAGCATATTTGTAATACCACCCAACTTTTTCACGACTCTTCAAAACACAGACACAAAGTTTAACAGAGGGCTGTGTACCTCTCAAAATCTTTTAACATTAGTAATTACAACCAGGATCTCTGCGTTTCTAAGGCTCTTCGGATTCTAAAGTGCACTGTTTTTTTCTTTTCTGAATTTAAGTTTGCCTTATAGTGCAGAGTACAAAGAAAAAATAGGTTCAACCTTTCATTTCAAAGGAATTTTTAAGTATTACGGAGCAGACAAAAAAAATTATTTGATAAAGAGCTTATTTTTGACATAGAAAACTCCCTGCTCCGCTCCATTCCGATGCATCCACTTGTGGACGACTAGATCCGTGTACGTCTTCGTTTTTCTGGTCCAACCTGAGATCTGGCTCAAAACTGTACGGCTGGATACCTCCAATATTTATCACCATTTTTGTTGCACCGGTAAAGTTAGGTTGGGGTTAGGCGAATCTCTAAAAAACTGCTGCCACTCTGCAGAAACTATGTCTTAGAAAACGACAGTTTGTTTTGGCTAAAAACACCATGATCATTATTAAAAGACCACTGCAGACACTTTTAAAACAGATCAAAAGATGATCAGAGTGGGTCTTTAAAGAGTAAAACCAAACTCCCAGGAAAAAAAAAACGCACCAAGTGGGTGTGAAACTTAATCGGAGGTACTTGCCGCACCAAACATCACTTTTTCCCCTTTTTTTTCTCAAAGAAATTGGGCATTTAGGAGAGAAAACCCAGGGGATGTGGAGGGGTGGGAGGGTGTGAGTCTGCCTGGCAGATGCTCAGAGGCTGTGACCTGGAAGAAGCCACCAATCAAAGCTGCCCTAAATCCGCTGGCCCAATTCCCAGTGGACTCGGTTGCAGAGGGTCCCTTTTGTTGAAGGTCCCTCCAGATGGTTCAAGGAACACTTATATGCATCCAAAGCCCTTGCTAAGCATTCTCCGAATCAAGCTCGGGGGTTTTCAATCTTATTTACATCAGCTGTACAGTATAGCAGCAGCTATGTATAAGTGTGCTATCATGTCGCTAAGCACTGCTCGAGTTCAAACTGTGGCTGGAGGATCTTTCTGTGGCTTTAGAAAAGATTTATTACACGATTCTGTGTCCTAACCTGCAGCAGTTGTTTGAAGATATTAGTTTGGACATTATATGCATGCTAAAACGTACCTTACAGCTGCCAGACTAATTCAGCCTGTTCAGTGGATATGTTGAACTCATGAAAACACTTTTTTTTTTTCCCCTTGATGTGTTATGGTCAGTAACATAAATGCACATGGCATATTCTTTCCATGTGTCATGTGCATGTTTTCACTTTAGATCTGGCTGCTCACCATGTGTTTTTTTTTTCTTTGTCAGGCCTCTAATCCCATTGACGTGGCAGCGCGTCCTGGAGCCGTTCCCCACACACTGCTCCAGAAGGATCCACGGGTAAGCATCAGGCCAACAGCCGCATGTGCCGGTTTTTTTTTTCGGTTTTAGCCTAAAAATATGTTTTGTTTGACTTATTTGTTGTTGAGGATCGTGTTTATCTGTTTGTCCATACAGATAAGTGATCCGTTCAGGACATCTGTTCGGGTAAGCAGACGATTTATCTATTTTTACGCAAGAGCTTTGTCTCTCTGGCCAGGCCACAAAGTCTAAAACCTCAAATTCTCTAACAACTCATACTCAAGCGATTGCACGTTTTTGGCTGCACTTAAAGTGAGCCGTCAGGCTTGAATTAGATGAACTCGGTTGTAGACACACTTAACCCATTGCCTGGGTAAATATGTTCGCGCTTTGTAGTCTGGCCAGAAACTTGTCATGCCAGAATCCCTTGTTTTTTAGCTCCCCCCATACCAAGCCAGCAGGTTAACCCCAGTTTCTTTATAAATTTATAGAAACCTGGCAAGTGGTGTGCAGTACATGTCCAGATCGCATGGCAGATCTACCACCACCAGCAGAAAATAAAGGTGCGTGAGATGGATTTGATAAGAGTTTGCAAGAATCTTGCTGTCTTGTTAAACCAAACTTCCTGGTGTATCTGCAATCCTGCTTCTGGTTTCAACAGACCAAATGCAGATTGCGAAAAAAATAGAGTTTGTTTATTTTAATTTAGCTAAACAGTGTTCCTTCGTTTGTCATGGGGTTAAAAATAACCCGTGATAGGTGAAAACCCGCGAAGTAGGCTAATGGATGTTTTAAGGCTGTGCAACCCCTCACTACACACTTTATATAAATACTTTTCTTAAATAGAAATGAACATTTTCACACTTTTCTCTCTTGTTTAAACTCTCAAAAGTTCAAACCTTCATAGAAAATGAAGTCCAATATTATAGAATGAAAAGAAAGATCTGATTGTGATCAAAGATGGATGTAGACAAACTTGCCATCCGGAGTCACCACAGCAAATTAGCTTTCACTGATCTGCACAGGTAGCTTGGCAGTGATGAAAACCATTCCTGACATAACCCTGTCTTTTTTCCGGAGTGGCGACCGGCACAAGGAGACCCAAACTCATAGTTAGGCAGCATCGTGAAGCGTTTTACATAAGGACCCGCACTGGATTAAGCTTAGTGCACCCCTGGGAAGCAAACCCTTGTTTCCTGCACGCCCAATCATCTGAGCCACACATATCTGCAATACCGCAAAAGTGAACCACAATGTAGTGACAGAGCGTTGTGCTAAAAAATTAGATGTTAACACAATGAATTGTCTTCTGTCATAAAGCATACAGTTAGGCCTCAGCAGCACATTTATCCCAAACTGCATGTGCAGACAGAGTCTGACAGAGGTTGGTGTGTCCTTGCCATGGAGATTTCTGCTAATGCTGATGGCTTGGGGCTGTCAATCCCTGTTGGGCACTGAACCCCCATAACCAAGGATTTGGTGTTCCTAATCAGCTTACATATATTTGTTATGACACAGCTGGCCAGAATGGGAGGCACAGAGCCATTGTTGACGTCTCTGTCCCTTTTACTGATCTCTGCCTCAGTGTAGCTGATGACAAATCCCACTCTGTTGCTGAAACGTCAAGTGCCGCTGTCTGACAAACACATTCTTATACGCCTGTCTGCGCATGTCTCTGCCTCTCTTTCCTGCAGCAAATGCAACCTGACCCCCACAAGCTAGATATGAATGGAAAGCTGGATCTGTTCAGTCGACCCCCAGCACCTGGAGTCTTCCCGGGGTTCCCATATCCTCACGACCTGGCACGGCCCCTCTTCTCTACAACAGGTTAGCCAGGACACTCATTTTAAAACTGTTTTCATGAGTTTGCCGATACCGAGATTTGCTTCAGTCAAAGAAGCACTGATAAATACAAAGACAAGCAAACATGGGAAGATTTTATTTTTCCTTTCATGAAATCCTTGCTTAATTACAGAGCTTTTGCAGCAAATGGTTTTGCTGCTTTGTCTGTGAATATGCATGACGCTCGGTTTGGTAATTGACTGATCTCCACTGTGTTGGAGGGCAGCAGAGAGGAAACTGGCCTTTGACTGGTAATTATGCAGTGGTTTGTCAGAGGCACCTCGGTAATTGGCTCTTTTATTAAAAATTCATGTGATATGGGTGCTGGTAGCTGTGTTTTGTTAAAGAGGCCAGTTAGTTGCACAATCTCTGAGCCGCAGTAGATTCAAGCGGATGTGTAACGCGGTTGCAATGATGGCAGGAAGTGAAAGGCAAGGCATTTCCGTGACTTGTCCTAATCAATTAGGCTTCTTTCATTAGATCTGCTGCATCAGAGCAACAGCATGGCCACATGTGTGAGGTTGAATTGGTTTTGCGTTATCTTGAGCCTTAATCGCATGGGGTGCTGCAGGTTTATGCTCCGGGCCCGTGGAGGGTCATAAACAGTTGTGGCTGCATCTTAAAGGGAGTGCCAGACTGTCTTGCTGTTCCCTCGATGCTCATACAGCCACCTCATGGGACATCATAAAAATGGAGCGTACCATTGTTGTACTTATGCCGTTTGTGGTAATTGTGAGGATAACTGAAGCTGCATGCACTAAGGACATTTTTATTGGAAGTGTCCGCTTGATTGCGCGTCGCCGAAGGCAATGTAAACTTAGCTTAACCGTCGGATTGTGTGCAAGGAGCGCGCACGTATCACATGAACAGCACTAACAGGCTCTTAGCGCAGGATTTAGGAGAGTTGAAAAATCTGAATGACGTGCCTGCGTCTCACCTGATTCACCCATTTTTGTTCAGTAATTGTTTGCTACGACCCGTCCCTGCAGCACGCCCATAGAAAAAAAATGTGCATTAACATTTTTGCTCTCTGGACTCTCCAAGCGGTCTATGATTTTGATGTTATACAGGACATCTGCATACTCCGTACACGTTTGCCCGCAGACAGACCATATCCACCCGTAAGGGCAGTTGTGACTAAAACCTTAGAGAGACAATAACCTCTTTCATTTATCCTTACAGGTTCTGGACATCCAGCCCCTTCTCCATATGGCCCCGCCCCCCATCCCAGCAGCTTCCTGCCTCCTAGCCATTTGGCAGGTAAGTGTAAGTAACCCCACATTTCCAATTTCCTCTCTTTCTCTTATCATATTTCTCACTTTTCTTTTCTTTTTTTTTTTTTTTTGGCGCCCATGTGTCAATCATTATTCAGATAGTCTTCAAGCCGATGGGGGTGTAATTCCAATCTTGCTTCTAAATAGTTTTGAACTCGGGTTCATTTCAAGGTTAATGCAGAATCCAGTTGGCCGAAGCCTGCTGCAGCTCTTTCTGAGCAAACTGGGGGGTTTTGGGTAATGGCGTGTAGCCGTTCTACAGTCAGTCTGAATGAGTCACAGAAAAACCTTAAATAACTCTGTCTTTGCTTGTTAAATTAGATGTAGCTTCCAGACCTACATGTCATTCCTGGTTTGTCTTGGCTTGTGGTGCAGCTTCATCTATAATGCTAATATCAGACATTTGATGCCGTCTTCTTATGTTAACAGATTATTTCTGCTTTTTTCGTCATTAAGTTGAAGCCTTTAACAATTTTATGATGAAAAATGTTGACGCAGGAAGAAGGAAGAAGATTTAGCCAAAATTGTTCCTACACAGAGAATTTAGTATGTTTTTTTTAATATTGTCTTTTCAAAAATACATTAGGAAGCCTGGAGCTTTAAAAAAATCCTCTTACCCTAATCTTTTAATGAGTTATGTATTTCCTAATGGAATATTAATTCAAAAAGGGGGAGAGAAAGAGCTGATGAGAATTGTTTATAGACTTTTATTGTATTTCCGTAAATTTGGAGGCTGCGGTTTCCAGCAGTGGAGTGACTGGATTTCTGGTTCAGCCCAATTTGAACAGCTCATAATTCCCCCTGCTTTGCCACCAGTCCATCTTCAGCTTTGCTCCAATTCCCCATCAGGAAGCTTCGTTCCGTTTTCCCAGCAGGGTCAGAGGCACTCATCTTCAGTTACTGCCAGGGAAGGCAGCATTCAGGCACCCTGGATACTGCAGGATTACCAGTAATGCTGCGTTTACACCGGGCTCAAAAACGTGTGTTCAAGCAGCCGCTTCCAGTGAAAAGTTTAGAAACGGTAAAAGCGCGTTTTGGGACACCGCGTTGAAAATGTTAGGGTTGATGCGCTACTATGTGCACATTTTAGCCCTTTTTTTGGGCTCTACGTGCAAAACGTGAGCCCATTAACCGCGCCTTCTGAGTTAAACCAGTTGAACTTTGACCAACCAGGTCCTCAGATTTGGTAGTCCTTTTCAATAAACAGAAGTGCCAGCGTTTGAAAATTGATCATGGAGGTAAAATTACTAATCACAGTTATCACGGACGGAATTCTACGACACCAAGTCTTTCATATATCGGAAAAGAGATGCGAAAGAAAAAGCCTGGAGCAAGATTCACCAGATTTGTCCCGCTTCAACATTTTGCACCAAACGTCTTCCAACTGTAGTTAGATGTGCTCGTATCAGGAAGCAACAGTCCAGTGTGAACACTGTACGCTAAAAGCGCCTTATGAAAGCGCATCACATGCCCGATGTGTACGTAGCATAAGAGAGCTAAAGGTGGCAGCGCCGACAAAAAAAAGTGAAATAAAATTAAAACCTCGCTTGTAAGAGAAAAGCTGAGTGTAACGGGCTGGCGTTGGGGCTCTGACCAGCACCCCCCCTCCCCTCCCATTCCTCAATTTTGCTAATCCCTGTTTGGCATTTTGCAGATCCTTTCAGTCGCTCCAGTTCCTTTGGCGGCCTCGGCAACCTTTCAAGCAGTGCCTTCGGAGGATTAGGCAACCCCTCGCTTGGTAAGCGCTGGCTCCTCCTCTACTGCCTCCCCCCTTCAATCAGGCCTCTATGGCCAGTAACAGAATAGAGCAGAGGAGGGTTAGACCACAGGGAGAGCCAGAAGGGGTGGAAAAAAAACCGCTTAGCTCTAGTTTCTGTGTTTAAACAGCTCTAGTCAGGGGAGGTCCAACAAAGCAACGCAGCTTGGCAAACCTCCTCCCAGCCTCCACTTCATCCAACCTTGACATTGATCCAACAGTCTTGCTTTAATCTGGCGGTGCTGCTGCCAACAGGCGCTCTTAGGTCTACTGTTTGGTGTCAATTCATCTATTAATTATTTGACAAGCCCATTCTGCATCACCATGAAGGGTAATCTCCTCTCCCTCCGCATTCTTCTGTCTGCGCTTCAGTCCCACTGTTGTGAAAATGGATGTGATTTGAATTGACATGCTGTGGAATGCTAAGGTCCCCCTTAGCTTTTCACAGCTCCCGGCTCCAGAGGGTAAATGAGCCTGCCCTGTTTATCAGGTGCAGAAAAAGAGGTGGGGAAAAGTCCTTTAGTATTTTTTTTTTTTGTCCTCTGTTGCGGCGTGGGCGGCGGGGTGGTGGGGCACCAATAACCTCTTACTCCTTCAAGCAGCTTCAGTGAAAGAACCTCCAGAGACAAAGACAGAAGCAGCTTTTATTGTCGAACCTTTCTCATCATTCTTGTACTCAAGAGGCCATTGTGTCCAATTAACTTACAGTCGGCCCGCGCTTGTCTGCTCCTTTTGTCGCAGGGTCCAACAGTGTGTTTGGCTCCAAGGACGGACCGGGAGGACTCCCCACATTCAGCAGCCCCCACCACGACACCTGGAACAGACTCCGGCGAACGCCGCCGTCTTTCCCCACCCCGCCACAGTGGCCCAAATCAGCAGACTCTGAGAGAAGCAGCTCAGCTAACAGCCACGAGAGAGAGCGGGAGAGGGAAAGGGAACGGGAGAAAAGAGACTCATCCCTCGGGAAAGAAGAGAAGGACAAGGACAGGTGAGTTAAGAAACAAAAAGGACAAACGTTCTTGATTGAAATATGTTGGTTTTCACTCATGGTTGTGTTGAAAATTCTGTTTTTGAAACAAGCTTCCTGCTCCGATCTGTTCTGATGCATCCAGTTGTAGACAAATAGATCCACATACATCTTTGGTTTCTTTGTTCGAGCTGGAATCTGACTTAAAACTGTTTGATATTTTCAATATTGCTCGCCATTTTTGTTACACTGATAATGTAACTTATCTGCAAGCTAGCAGGGAAGCGTGCCACAACTCGGAGGCACATTTCTAATAAACTACTGCCGATCTGCAGGAGCTGTATCTTAGAAAACGTCACAAGATTTTTTGATTTGGCATAATCATCATTAAAAGACCACTGGGAACACTTTGAAACTAGATCAAAAGATGATCGGAGAGGGTTTTTAATCAGCAAATGTAATCATTAGAACCTGAACCCATTCTCATAGCTAAAAAAACATTTTGTTTTGTAAACATTAATGATCAACTAAAACCATCAGACGAAAACAAGAATATTGCAGCCTGGGAGACCAGGGAGGATTGATGTTATGCTACAGTCACAACTACCACCGCGCTATGGGGAGGCATAGGCAGAGTTTTTAAGATTAGCTGCCACTGCCCAATTTTTTGAAAAATCGTTGGCATGGTTACGAATGTAGACGGCGGCCGTCAGGCGGCTCTTAGGGATGCAGAATGGTCCGCTTTTTATTTACCCTAGGGCTACCGGGTGGATGGTGGTGGGTCGTACTTGATATGATCGTCTGCCATCTAGAGACGGGCGGCGATTCTGGCTGCCACCGCACTGTGTCCGTCCAATTTCGTACTGGCAGCCTCCCTGCCTGTCATTGGACTGACACTGCGCGACCTTGAAATGTGTCTGTAAGACCACTGACCAATGTCAACTTTAAAAAGAAATCGTTCGTTGCCATAAAATGTAAACTTTTTTTTTTTTAAACCTCCATGGCCACTGCCGAATTTGCTGAAAAACTTGCATTTAGATCGCTTCACAGTGGCATTTTGGGATATGTGACCCTAGCCTTCGCTGTTTAGTCGATATCATTCATTATGAACACCTTCTGATGAACTAACCCACTTCAAATTCTATCATTACAGGGATTCGGTGGACCGCAACCGCCACTCCAACCGCTCATCCCCCGCCTCGGCGCCAGTCAGCTACCAGATCAGCAGCCTGATTCGCTCGAACAGCCAGAACTCCAGCGACTCTGGGCGCCATCACAGTGGCAGCGTAGACCGGGTGCGTGAAGCGGAGAAGGAGTTATTCGAGCGCCACAGAGAGCCTTCCACTCAAGCCGATGTGAAGGTGAAGGAGAGTCGCTCTCCGAGCAAGGAGATGCTGGAGAGGAGACCATCAGAGGACTCCATCAAACCCGCTCAGCGGTCTCCTTCTCCTTACTCCAAGGCGGTGATCAGTGAGCAAAGCATTAAAATGACAGGAGGGCTTACATCTACACTCAAAGACAATGAGAGGAAAGAGGCCCCGCCTCCAGAACTGCTCCAAAAAGTGAAAAATGACATGAAGATTAAAGAAGAGAGGAAGGAGGAGCAGGAGGTCATGGTGGTGAGTTCAGAGCCAGCCCCTCAGCCACCGATGCAAGCTCTTCCTGCACCTATCAACCAGCCAGGAAACCCTCATCACCATCACCCACCTCTGCCGCAGCAGCATCCCCTTCCCTCACCCCGCGGAAGTGATATCCCAGCACCGGGCCTGCACGGCGTTCCTATGGCACACTCTTTGCCCCTCTCCATGAGTGCCATGCCCCAAATGGGGAGCCTCAATGTGCTAGACCGAGCTCGCATGGCTCCCTTCATGGGAGTGAGTCCGCTGGCAGGAAGAGAACGCTTGCCGCCTACAGCCTTCCACTGGGACCCGCTTAGAGAGGCCTACCGCAGCCTGGACCTGCAGCGGCGCATGGATTTCCAGCTGCGGGCCGAGCAGGGCCACCGCTTCCCCAGCGTCTATGAACAGGAGCGGGCTTACCGCGAGCGGGAGGCTCACGACTACTCTCACCAGGAGCACCTCCTGGAGGTGCGGCGGGAGCAGGAACGGATGCGGCAGCAGGCTGAGGAACGAGAACGCCTTCACTTAAGGGAAGAGTTGGACAGAGCCCGCCTCCACCAGCTGCACCAGTCGCCGATAGAGGGCCATCTACCCCACATGCCCCCCTTCATGCCCCACCTCGGAGGGATGCCCTACCCCAGACTAAGCCCCTCTACAGGACATAACGGCCCCTTGAACAGAACACCTCCCACTGCTGCACTAAGTGCTCCTCCACCCCTTGTGCCAGCCGGCAGCACCAGGCCAGCCTCACCCAGGAGGACTACCCCTTTACCCACCACACAGGACACCCGGGACTACTCCCCATCTCGTAACCCCAAAGAAGTAGAGGCCCGGTAGCTCGTTGGAAAATCACAGAGTCTTAGTGGGGGCCCTTAAAAGCCCCAATACTTATCTGGAATCTTATTGTCAAGCAAATGCACTGCTCCTCTCTAGAGAAGAGTGAAACTCCCTAAGGGAAAGGGTATGATTGTACAAAGCAAAGGTGTGTGCGTCTGGTGAAGCACACGCCATGACTTTATTTTCAGTGAACTGGAGGTTTAACAATGTCGGTATAAAAAAACACAGATATCTGTATGTTTAATACCGACTTAAATATTTGATTATTAATAATATATTAATCCAAAACCTTTTTTCTTCCTTGTGCCGAAAAGAAAAAGGTCTTGAAAATGAGTTTGTACATCTTTGTTCCATGTATAGATATTATTTCTATGAATTTTATGTATTTTGTGCTTTAGTCTCGCCTTTTACGATATTTATCCGAGTTGATTGTGAGACATATCCCTTCAGATAACGTAAAGACTTGATTTTGGTTTCAGCCGACAGTAATTTAACCTCATGGTACCAAGATATCCTCAACAATGACGATGTACATTGCTACGTTACTGACTTTAGTTCATTTGTTTTGCCTTTGAGATATGCAGATGAATATATATTATGAGGTCTTTGTTGAGTCTGTAAAGAACATTTGATGTAAATAACCTGTTGATATCCTTTGCTGCAAGAATACAATGTAAATTTGTTAGTCTTTTTAACAGTTTCTTATTAAAAAAAAAAAAGAAAAGATGAAAAAAACTCAAATCAAATGAAATGTGTGTGAACACTTGCCTGTTGAATATCACTGGGACAGACAAGTTGGGCCAGCGGACAAGAAGGATTGGGTGGGGAGGGGGGGTGTTGTATCGAGGCCTAAATGGATCATCTGCAATCTATGCAAAGCAGCACTCAACACCCTGATGGAAAAATCACTTGGACGAAGCATTGTTGTGATCCCAAAAGAGAAAACTGGAGTAGAACATGTTCATATGTACCAATGAAACAATGACGGTATTACTGAAAGACTTCCAAGTCACAAACTGGAGCCGCTCCGGACAGAAAAGGAGGACGCTTTTCAAGTGGATGGCAAAAAGACTTTTTCTGTCAACCTTGTGGTGTTGTGCAGTTGTTTTTTCTTAGACTCTTGTATACAAAACAAGTAGAGTTTTAGGCGTGAAAAAAAGGAAAATGAACATTCATGGTTTAAAATGTATGGAATAAAGTTTGGACCTAATGTCAAACATTTCCTGTCCACTTTTGATTTTCTTTGTAAATGCAGCAACAGACGTGTCCAGTAGTTTGTCCCGCTCTCTTGGCTCATTCAAATCTGAAGCAATCAGGCCCCATGCCCCTCTCCTTCCTCACTGAGTTCTTGTAAAATGCTGGCTTTGTGTCATAAATGATGTGGCAAAAATGGACGACAATGTTATTTGCGATTTTAAAGTGTGTTATTGTATGGGCGCATCACCTTAAAAGAAAAAAGTTTTATTTTTGAAAGTACTATGGAAGTTTTTATTATGAAACCAGGACATGCTGCGTGGCTGAGGGATGGATGTGAGACGCAGACAAGACAGAGGCAATGTAAACACTCCGATTGATTAACGAATATTCTATTTTTTCTGCGGGCAGGACTGTTGCTGTAGACGTAAGCCTCCACTGATATCCCGTCATCCCTTTGCACTCTCTCTCGCTTGCTTACAGCCCCTCACAACCTCAAGCTAACACTTGCGGTGCAGCAAAAATGGCGAGCAATATTGGACCCATCCATGCAGTTTTGAGCGAGATGCCAGCTCAGACGTAAAAAATCAAAGGTGTACGTGGATCTATGTCTTCAAGCGGATGCATCCAAATGGAGCAGACCAGGGAGCTGGTGGCCTACCTACTGTAGATTTTATGTCACAACTACAAGCTTTCTCAAATAGCATTTTTTTGTCTGCTCCTGATTCACGATGATTAAAAAAAAAACTCAAATTTAGATCTGAGTAGCTGCATAGTGGAAAACGCACCGATAATCTGGAATAAAGTTTAAACTGGAAGATGATATCAAGCTTTTAACTTGGCATTAACTTGAAGGAAACATTTAAATAATTGCATAAATACAAACTGATTTTAACCTTGAAAAAATGAACTTTTTTAGAGATTTCCAACTATGGCATTTCTTTAATACAGAAGTCAAATAAGATTTACCATCCAAAGATTTACTCAAAGTATTTACAGGTTCTTATAAACAGTTACCTCTCAAGATTGTCTCTAAACTTTATAAGGGACTCCAGAAACAGAAATGTTATAATACCTTGGCTGTTAATTTGAAACGGGGAAAAGAGTTCAATATTGAGTTGTCAGAGGATACCTGGCTTTCTTTGTCTGAGACACAACTAACATCAGCAAGATCTAGGAGACGGAGGGAATTTGGGTTAAAAAAAAAAACATTCTCAGGTTCTTTACAACACCACAAATTGTAAACAGATTTCATGGTAAACAGCAGTTTTGTTGGAGACAATGTGGACAGGCTAATGCCAACCTTTTCCTGTCCAAAATGACAAACATATTGGGCAGACATTATTAAAAGAAGAGAAGCTATTATGGGTTATGATATCCCTAAAGACTCCAAGATCTTCTCTTGGATATTAAAAAAAGAAATACTCATAAACAAAGTTTTAATCTTAATTTTGTTTATATACATCCTCCATCATGAGAAAAATCTACGTGATAAAAACATCAAAAACCCGTTTTTTGTTGGAGTGGGTCTTTTAAGGCGACTGACTTGGCTGACCGAGTAGCTAAGCCATCAGATCGTTTGATCGCTGCCTGTCATACATGGGCTACAGGGCTCTTCAGAAGGGATCAATGGGATTGGGACAAGGCAATACAGAAAGGGACTAATAGAACATTGATTTTGTATGAAAACAGCTTCTGAGTGTTTGTGTTGCAGGTAACCGGTATTGACTGGCAGCCCAGCAGCATATTGACCTGCGGTCTGGACTCATTAAGGGGAGCAATACCTCCTAGGCTGGATATCTTAAGGAATAGACAAGCTTGTCTCTTTGTTCATCAACCTCCCCTCCTTAAGCATATTGCTGATCTGTTTTTCTAATGAGTCTGGAAGGCCCTCAGCAGTGGGCTGCAGAGGGAGTCCTGAGGTGCACCGTCCTGTTATTGACGAGATCTCCTTCCGCCTGTCCAGTGACGGCTAATTCATCCCGATAACTCTCTGACTCCTCATCTGGCTGCTGTAAGGCTCACCGATGCCGTCCCCATGGTAGCAACCTATAATGACGGCGTGGATCAAACCACGGCCAGGTCATTAGGGAGTGTTATTGAAAATCAATGGCGCTCCAGTGTCTCACACACTCCAGCAAGGTTTCTAAACCGTCTCCTTGAAAAGACTGTTTGCCAGAATGTGTATTGGGAAGACTTAAATCACTATCACTTTCAATTTGGACTCCCGGTAATTGAAGCACATATTCCTTGAGCGGGTAGCATCTGTCCATGGTCGGCCTCACTATGGGACGGTGTGCCTTTGGTCCTAACAATCTAGTCAACAACAGACTCTTAACCCCCCCGTATACAGGCCTTTTTCCTTTAGCTATTAACAGGGAACGCTTTGGCATAAAAATCACACTTCTTAAATTTCCCCCTGACTCAATAGGTTTGTCTTGTGCTCAATCCATTGTTCTGCTGAGTGTGGAGCGGCCCTCCGGAGATAAAAAGCTCCATCAGTTTCACTCTTCATCTGGCAAGGTCAATTTATTTCAGCACACAGTCCATCATCAGATGGGAATCAACTGACACATTGTCTAGGATATTTAACCTGAGGTTGGTGAGCTCCTCTATTATTTCTCAAGTCTCAAAGCTTCCATTGTGTTTTTTTGTTGTACAGTGAGTGAGTGATTTTAAACCTTTCATTTTTTTTAAAATCCACTTCATTTCATTTTCATTTTTCATTCATTTTTTCATTTTTAAACATTTCTTTGTTCAAATCATGATGAATCAGGAGGAGATGAAAAAGTATAGTCTAAAAAAGATTGCATTAGAGATGTAGAAAATACAATGGGTGGGCCACAAGCTTCTGCTCTGCCACTAGCAGACAACGTCTTTGTTTGCACTTTTCTTGCATCGCTAATGTTGGCCTGTAAGCCAGCGGGAGAGAGTGTAAACCAAGAGATGATGGGATATCAGCTGAGGCTTCCTCGACAACAGCCCTGCCCACAACGCAGTGGCGAGTTTCTGATGAAGTCTTGCCACTCTGCAGTAAGTCCTAGAAAATGAGAAAAGTTTTTTTATTTTGGCTAAAAACAGCATAATCGTAATTGAAAGACCACCATTATCACTTTTACAATTGATCAGAATGTGATTGGAGTGGGACTTTAAATAATGATGCAATGTATGTTACTATGACTCACGTAATAGTGTGTTACAACAAAGAGATTTTTTTTTCCTTTACATTTCCACACTGGAATCCCAATAATAGGATACAGTGGTATCTGAGGTAAGACATTGTTTTATTGTTCCATTAATCCTTTTCATTTATCTGTGAGGAGCCTCAATGCTGAGGGTTTGGGGATTGAATTTTCATGGTCTCGAAACCCTCCGAAAAAGCACTTGGCACAGAGATCACCCCAGATTCAGCGAGCAGTGAAACCGGCCTAAAGGGCTTTTACAGAGCACAAAAGCAGCTAATAACACAGTGCCAAGCTAATAAGATGGGCAATAAATGAATGGATCAGTCCAAGCTCCTTTTCTTTTTCTCTCCCTCTTTCTCCCGGTGATAAAACGTGTATGAAAGCATTTCTAAGCTGCTACACATGGATCCCCCGGACTTTTTTTTCCCCTCCGGAGAACTAATGCATTAGTTCCCATTTAAAGGCTGTTTTGAATTGGAAATTGGTAATGAGGCGGGAGGTCCCTGCCATGATCACATTTGGATTGCTGGGCACTTTGCTGGGCCTGGTGATTTGGGAGGCCACGGCTCCACTCAGAGTTCAAGTCTATCTCTCCGCAGGGGTTAACAATCCCTGACGAGGGCCATTCTGAAACGCTAAGCTATATCTGCACTGAGTGAATTTAACCAGAGAGCACAGAGTCAAGAGCTTTGGCAGCGGATCCCTGTCACAGCACTCTTTGTGGAGTTCATGTTGCTTTGACCGCCTAAAAAGGGCTAGCAGCATCCATCCTTCATGTTGCCATCTTATTTTAGCCCGCAGTGTCAACAGAGCAGCAGCTGACAGAAGCCAGGCCAGTCCCCGGTTAAGGAGCTGACATGGAAACCGGTAAATGGTGTGAATTCCAGACCCTGGTGACAAAGTACTGTGTAATGTCTTTCCACGTCTGGAGCTTACGACAAATATTTCGGCTATTGCTGTCCATAGGGGAAGACGCAAAAGAGAAGGGGGGAAAAAATCTACTGCTTGACGAAGGAACCTCAGACATGAGGAGCGGAGAGTTAAGGGGGATGGAAAAGGAGGAGGTCCAGGCGAGCCAGCAGCCAAAACAAGTTTTCCACTTTGATTCAATTTGGAGGATTTTTTCCAGACTTGGGTTGAACCACACAATCCCACGCTAGCCGTTGAATGTGTACAAGCCATAAAAAAAATGAATAACATTTATGCAGCTGGGTGCATCTGGCAGTGATAGTCCTTCCATTCAGGGAGCTGCAAGATGGCACAGTGCCTCCATACCACCCTCTCTGTTCTTTGTATGGACCCCAGACAAGACTCAGGAAAGGCTGGGTGAAGCATAGAGAGGCTCTTAAAAGCTTTGAATAAGTAAATAAAGGGGGGGGGGGGGTCGAGGCAAATGCAAGCCATAAGCATCTTCTCCAATTTGGCACAGCCGAAGCTCGTGATTAGCCATAGAGACGTTAATCAAAGTGGCTCAGCATTTGAAGGGGCGGTGAGACCTGCTGCCAGCTGGTGACAACATGGCTTGTGTGCTCGGGCCAAGAGTGAAGTTTATTTGAATACGGATCTTGCCACGAACATTTTCCTCCTGAGCTTGGTTAGCGGAGCATTCCTGGCTCATCACTGGGATCGCCTCAGAGCTGCTGGCACCAGAAGAGATGGAAATTTTCCTAGGCACATAATGAAAATCACAATCTAGACCATCCCCTTTCATGGTGTGGGTATACTTACAAGCCTTTATTCACGTTGACACTGGCAATAATTCCCGCCTGGTTCTTTGTATCTGCGTGAAGGTTTTCTTTTACAGTATGAAATGATGAAATTCTAAACCCATGAGTCAGAAAATTATACATAAAGCATTACGTTGTTTAATAAAAGAACATTGAAACATTGAATTTTATCCACGTGGAAGGGATTTCAGAAAATGCTTAATCTTTTAAAGTAATGCTGTTTTGTTACTATGCATTTTTTTACTTTATTATTTGTTATTTTATTTTACAGTGCACCTGTCCGCTACAACAAAAAATGGACAGAAATGTCTAATTTTCTGGAATTAAGGTGTTTTTTAACCATTTAACATCAAAGATTTCAACAGCAATACCGAAGTAAAGTAAATAACTTTTTATCCATTTATCCATTATTTTCATTTTATTGTTGTATTAATATATGCTGTCCCTGTCTTAAATACATAAACAAACAAACTATGATACATTTGATTGATTTGGTCAATTTTTGCTCAGAACAATGTTAGTTTAAGATGCAAAAATATTGACAAGGTATTGTTCAAGGAAAAAGACACCTCATTTACTAATTGTCTCAAATTCGCTTCATATATTTTAAACATGTTGTAACTGTGTTATAAAGAAATAATTATGCACAAATTTTGCACTCATTCAATTCAGCAAGTAGTCATTGAAAAAAACAATAGATGAGTTGTTCTCACCATAAATTAGCAAAACTTTTTACAGTCAAAAGTGCTTTTGAGATTTTGTGGAAGCAGCCATTTTGAAACGCCCTTCTACTGCCTCTAGTGGAATGGTAGGCAGGGCAGAAAACATCAACAAGTTTTATAAAATGGGTTTTTAAGGAAAGTTTGGATCATGCTAAACAGATAAAAGTCGAGGAAAGGGTTTAGTGAAACTTTTTTTTTTAGATTTATGATAAAAGAAACCAGTTTACATTCATTTATCAGTCTAATAATTTTTTTCTGCCAAAAAAAAAACGTTTTCCTCCTATAGTTTGTTTCTAAAATCTTTCTGGTGACATTCGGCCATGAAAAGGTTGTTTTAGTTGCTTCTTCTGAAAGGTCTAGTTGCTCTGGCCAGCCAGTGAAGGTGTAATTTGTTTAGTCCATCTAGCCACAGTGCATGAATTCTTCATAGCAAGCAAGCCAAACAGGTTGGAAAATTAGAAATGATTTAGCTAGAAAGACTCATTCCACAATGAATCATGTTCGTTCAATGCACAGAAACTCCTTCTTTGGATTTTGGGAGGCGTGTTGTGGTTTTACAAAACCAGAATTTGTAATGACGTTTGATGATTAGAATCTTCAGTTTTTCTTCAACAGACCTTGTCAACATTCCAGGTCTGCATTCGCCTTCATCTCACATGCTTCTTTTGAAATGTATCTGGCAGCAAGCATGTTTTGAAAGGCTTTTATCTGAGCAGGAGTTTCATACACAGAGATAGGAGGCTGTATCTTATCTTAGCTGCACTTGTTTGTGTCACAGCTCTTTCAGGTTTGTTCTTCCACTTGCCATGCCGCTTAAAGAGCAGATTGTTTGCAGATCAGTCAACGCAAAGACTTGGGAAATCTCAGAGCATAAGCGTAGTGCTTGCATTGTCTGGTTTGGAAAAGCTGCTCTCTTTAGACTTTTCACAAGATGTAACTTTTCTGTTAGGCTATGTTTACACCGGACTTGGAAAAGTTACGTTCAAGCAACAATTTTGATGAAAAGTCTATGTAAACGCACATATATGCACATTTCGGGCTTCCGTGTTGAAAACTCGCGCATTCGTCCGTTTTTAAGTCTGTTTTCAGACTCGATGTACAAACCGTACAAATGTTCACGAAAATGCCAACTGTTTGAAAATTGATTACAGGAATGAATAATTGTGGTTTTTTGGAATGATATGACACCAAGTCTTTCATGGGGTAAAAAGCAATAGAGCTGTGAAAGAACAAGCCTGGAGCAAGATTTATGAAATTTCCACCACTTTGACCTTTTTTACAAGACACCGGGTATCTTCCAACTGTAGGTACATGCGCTAGTACCGGAGCAACAGTCCAGAGTGAATACCATATGCTAAAAGCGCATTCAAGAACCCTTGTCCTTAAAAGCACATCACACGCCTGGTGTATGTAGCATTAAACATAGAGGCAACAGTTTGGGTTCTTATGTCCAACAGTGATCCAAGCCAAACCAAAACCCTTAGGGAATGACAGCCACAAAGCCTTTATCTGTGATACATTTTGACACGACACCTACTTGAGCTTGACACCAAGGTGGCCATGCTTCATGTGTTTTGTCCAGGTTGAGCAGTGATGTTCATTATCATTGTCTGTGACACAAACAACAAGGCCAAGCTCCACTGGCTTCAGCCATCTGGCTATCTCGCACAACCCTTGGCTACACAGTGGCTCACTCAGCGATTGATTGCAGTGTTGAAGGCCAGCTATTTAACACATAAGAACAACAAGCACTGCTATCACATGGGTTCTTTCTCATGGCTTGTTTCTGTGCTGCTCAAGAAATGCCTCTTATCTTTCCCCCACTTTCATAAATTCTTGTTTATTTGTTTTTGTTTTATTTTTCGATCTTGACCAACAGAAAGGACACAGCTCAGCTATGATTGGGGATTCAGCCCTTGTGCTGCTTGGGAAGAAGTAAGAAACCATGAAATTCCCTGAATGCACTGCAGTTTTCTCAAGGAAAAGCTTCACTTTCCAAATCTGTTTTCCTGCTGTTGTGCTCAAGACTGACAGCTGAAAATAAAGCCCTGCGTTCCATGTCATTAAATCTCGCTCTCTCACCTGATTACACTTGTATTAGTGTTCCTATTCTTCTCCCATTATTGTTACTTCAGGTGAATAAGGTCTGATAATATGCACTTGCTGGCTGGATGCACTACCTGCCCGTTCCCATCTCCGATTCTTTGTTGTCGTCAAATGGTTTTTAAATGAAAAGCGTGAGTGTGCTGTAATTATAATTCTGGGGGTATTATGAAATCAAATATCACAATGAATGTAATTCTATTTGCTTGTAATCTCGCTCGCACAGGCTAATAGGCCTTTTTAAAGGGCACGTTCGGTGGGGTGGGGGTTTAAACAGCGGACCGTCACTAAATAGAATGGCTGCTCTGCGCTCTCCCGCCTCAGCTCTGTTCTTTTGTCTTTGATATGCAGGCAAAGAGCTCGACAGTCTGGGAGACGAGGGAGATTCCTCAGCCTGTGATCTCTGTGCTTCCCTGACAAATGAGCGCCTTTGGCAGGGCTGCTGGAGGTATGGCATCTCTGCCCTGCTGGAATCCTGATGAGACTTCTCTGAAGCTGTCGGTAATGAAGGCAGGGCACGGGACCAAACCTGCTGCCACACATGACCTTTAATCGCCACACGCTGGTCCATTGCCATGCAACACCCCGCTACTGTGCATGTATGCCTGTGCTCTCCACGTCAAGCCTGGACGCAGTGACCTGACTGTTAAAGTCGTTCAAAATAAATCATTCACAACTCGCCACATTCTGAGAGCAAACATAGGAATCTATTAGTTTGTGCTCTAGGAGTTTTTATTTCTCAACAATCTGATGTTTTGGCAAATATTGATGGCTAGCCTGTGGGGTAATTTAGAATTTAATCACTATCCAGTCTGTCTGCATTACATCAGATTCCAACACTGCACCAAGCAAGTCAAACAGAATAGTAATTTTTTTGTTTTAGACGATCCAAAATGAAAAATTTAAATCTCTTGAGAACACAGGCGCTCCTTCTGGCTCCACGCTGAGCTCGGGATAAAGTCGATATGAATTGTGGACGTTGCCATTCCACACTGAACAATGCTCACTCAGCCCAATCCAACATGGTTGTCTTTTAGTTCAGCTTGCAGCTTCAGAGGGGCTCGGTTCATACAAAGAACAAGCACTACCCCTTGTGGCCCAATTGGCCCAGTGCACCGTGAATGAATGGCACCTCCAGCTGCTTCCCGTGCCCCCTCTGATAAGTTAACCTTGTGATAACACGTTAATGCCTGATTAATGTTGCAGTAATTAGACACAGCTTTTCACACTCAGTTAAGAGGACATCCTCCAGCAATTAGCCCCAGCAGCAAAGAGATAATTTCATAGAATACAGCGGAATCACGTTCCTCAGCTCCCATCCTTTCCTACTTGGCAACACTGAGGTTTATTTTCTCATTATTTCATTTAATCATCTGTTTGATGTTTTATACAGCTGCCACAAGTCATCTTTGATCCAATTAGGAAGTGCTGATTGACGTTTGTGGGGGCATGGCTTTCAATAAACTGCTTTCATTTAGCTGATGTGACCTTATCAGAGAGTCTGTGGAGGCTCCGCATTCACAGCTGAATACCATCAAGTCCAATAATTGCCTTTAAAAGTATATAATACCTGGATGGTCTTATATATATGTGTGTGTGTGTGCAAATGTGTGTGTATGCATGCATAAATGAGAGTGTGAGAAGCATGTGCGCGCATTTTCCCAGCAGACACCTAACAATGAGCAATGAAGCCATTAGTGGAGCGAGGCCCCTGTGCTCACCAGCCTCCACACTGCCCATTAATAATGCACTACCAAGGAGTAGGTGGTGGTTTGCTGAGATTAGTCCTGCATTAAGGGATCGTTTGCTATTTCTGGAGAAACATGGTCTATCTCGAGCAAGAAAGATCAGCCCACTTGTAATTTGACTGTGAAATCCTATATCAAACTTGTATTTTCAACTGGAATTGAAACCCCTGGGCTTTTGTACGTGGAGATTGGAAATGCATATTTAATGACTGCATATTTTAAAACTAAATGACCTCGAGATTGGGCAGGATCTTTAGGTTCTATTGTGATTTCCAACAGCGTTACTCTTCTTTGTTCCTTTTCACGTGCATTATTTGAAGAGGCTGAGTGCACGGTCCACTCTGCTGCTTCAAAACAACGCAAAGCATCTCAACTCTATACAGGCCGATGCTGCAAGACAGGTTCCAGAAGGGAAAGGGATCACTACAATCACCTTTGCATCTCTTTGTTTTCCTCATCTGGCTCAAAACTGTACGGCTGGACAGCTTCAATATTTTTCACCATTTTTGTTGCACCGGTAATGTTAGGTTTGGCTGTGTGAATGAGTTACTTTCATTTGCAGTAAATCCTTCTATTTTATAATGTGTTGACTTGCTTGGATCTAAAACTATAATATGAGACTTTTTCTGATGTAGTTTTGATTGTGTTATCATCCTAAAAATCCATACCTATATGATGCAATCTTTGTGGTGGATTACTGGAAGGCTTTTATAATGACTTGAATTTTATTTGATAAATGCATTTCTAAAGCTCCTATTTCAGCAGCATGATCCAAACCTTCCTTAAAAACCCATTGGATAAAACAGTCCATGCTTTCATGCCCTGTAGTTCATCATCTTTCCACTAGGGGCAGTAGAAGGCCTTTTCCTGCTCATTTCAACATGGCTGCCTCTATGACATCTCAAAAACACTTTTGGTGAGAAAGGTTTTGCTAATTTTATAAACTTTATGGGGAGAAAGCTCATCTATTGCTAGTCCTTCCTTAATGACTTCTTGCAGTTTGGTAGAATGCAAAATTTGTTGATAAATATTTTTTATAATACTTGTTAAAAATATGTGGAACAAATTTGAGACAGTGGGTATATTATGTGTTTTGTTTCCTGAAAACTCATGTTAATAATTTTGCATCTTAAACTAGCCTTATTGTGAACAAAAATGACATTTTGCAAAAATAGTTTGTGGAAATCATCAAAGCACTTAAAAAACATCTTAATTTCAGAAAAGTTAAAATATTGGTCAATTATTTGATGTAGGGGGCTTTATATGATTAACGTTTTGTTTCTATGTAATTATTGTTGGTACTGTTATCTTCCTGTCAACAACTGAGTGTTAAATGTGACTTCTTTACCATAACCAGGAAAATGCAGCAAATATTTGGTATAGTTGTATATTAGTTGTAGTTATTTTTGTTGTATCAGTTATGAAATTGAACAAAACAGAATACTGATGCCTTTTCTCAATATTGGAAAACGATACAAGTGGAGCAGATACAAATGATATGATTAATGTTGGAGAATGGCTTCATTTTCCTCCCATTTCCCTGATAACAGACTGCCTTGGACTACAGCATCACTCTCCACCATGCTGCATACTCGTTTGTAATAGTGTAGCATTCAGTCATGCCTTTGTCTATCAATTGTTTAAATGTCATATAATATCAATTTGGTGGAAAATTTGGGTCCAATTGAGTAGTTGTTTTCATTTTGCAGTTTGTATTCCTTAACTACTTTTTTTTTTTATAGTTTTGGTGTAAGGAGTCAACATTCCTTTGGTTATAGTCAATCTGCTTTTTGTCACCTAAAATTGTTTGTATTGGTATGTTTATTCCTTTTACTCTATTTCTTTCCATCTTGCCTCGTATTGTGGTACACACCAGCAGACTATCTACTAGATCTTTGAGATTTGGTAATGCCAACCCTCCTCTGTCATGTGGTAACTGACGGGTGAAAAACCTTATCCTGAGCTTTTTCCCATTCCAAATGAATCTGGATATATTTTTATTCCATAAATTAGCATATACTGAGGTATTCCTATTGCTAAATCCTGGAAGAGGTCTAGGAATCGTGGAGTGATATTCATTGCAATTATTCTTCCTCTAGAACGAAGATCTAAGGGGTAACTTATCCATTTTTTGCAAATCTTTTTGCATGTTTTGTTCCAATCAAGTCAAAATGTGTTTCATATAGTTAGTTGAACTCCTTATGAAATATAATACCCATATTTTATAGTTTAACTTCCCCATTTCAAAATGTAGCTTTCTTTAATCTGTTTAGACAGAGATTAGTGTAAGAGTTTGGCTTTTGTCTATATTTATTTCATATCCAGAATAATGATCAAAGAGTTTCAAAAAGTCCATCAGTATAAGAAGCTCTTAAAAGAAAATTATTGCGTCATCTGCAAAGAGGCCAGTTATCTGCTTTTTGTTCCCTATATCTATTCCTTCTAAGGCATTGTGTTGTCGAAGAGCTTGAACTAATGGTTCGATGTGGAATGCAAAGAGTGTTGGGCTTAAACAACATCCTTGTCTTGTGCACCTTTTTCATTGACAGATTTTCGTTTACTTTAATTCTTGCTGTTGGGGCTTCATATAATGAATGAATATTTTTATAGAATTCTCATTAAATTCAAACTTTATAAGGATCAAATTTAAAAATTCCCAACTAACACTTTCAAAGCCTTTTTTGCATCAATATTTAATTCCCCTCTTTTGTACCTGGTTAATGATAAGTAAACTTTTCCTAATATTGTCTTGTGTCTGGTGTCCTAATAAAATCTGTCTGGTCTTCACCTATTAGATCAGACACAAAAAGTTCAAATCTTTTGCATAACACTGAGGTATACATTTTAAAGTCTACATTCACTTTAAATTTTGGTTCATTTTGAATGATCCAATTGGATCTGATTCACTTAACTAGAATTGATCCAGGACATCTTTAGCCAAAAATCCAACCATGACTTAGAGATAAATACCTGGGAAGACTACTGAACAGTTCATGAAACGTTTTTCAGATTCATTGTATTTGCAATGACATGGGTCGATTTGATTCTGGCTCAGACAGATTGGTCTGGTTGGATCGTAGAAATACAAATCAATTAATCATTAAACCGCTAATAATAAATAATAATAAAACATGTTGTGGGTAAAGTCTGTCATCTCCAAGCAGCTTGATGTTCCTGGGAGTAGCCTACAGATGCACATATTCTTCAAATGCTTAATGTCATGAAATAAGTCATCATTTTAGTATCAAAACATTCACCTTTGTTGCTTTAAATCCTTTCCATACCATATGTGAAAACTCTTTTTAGTACCAAACATTAAATGATATTAAAATGTCCATAAAAACAACTGATTTATAATTTAATTTAAATAACATTTAAAAGAAAATAGCAATTGGTAAAATTACCCTCAGTAAAAAGTAGTCTATTTAGATGTACTACAAGTAAGTCTAAACTAAAAGTAAGACAGTATACTTGAAATATATGTTTTAAATGTAATCTATATATTGTAAGTTTAAAATGTTCCAATTTAGTCTGAAAAAGTATTCGGTTAATATACTTCCTACACGCACTTATTAGTATATTTAATAAAATGAACTTCAAGTGTACTACTTTTTGCCAAGTGCACTTATTTGAGCTCTCTATTAAACTAAAAATGGACGTGATTTTGTGATTTATAGAAGGAATTGCTTCCATCTTTTATTTGTCTGCTTGTATGTTTTAATTTTTTTTTATTGATGCATTATTTTATTTTTTCTCCTGTTCTCAAACTTTTCTTCTCCCAGAGCTGTAGTCTCCTCCCTGCTGCACCGTGGCCCCGCCCCCGTCAGCTGATGACGCCGTCAACTGTCGGCAGGAAGTGTTTTTGTCCCCAAAGCTAATTCGAACATGAGAGAAATAAGCAGTTTTATACTGAACTACGGGGACAACGCACGCTGAGTGTAGAGGTAAAGAAACGCAGTTAGACATACGTAAAGCGTAAAGTCATAGAAAGGTTCATAAATGTAGTTTTCTCCCGATTTTTTTCTCTCCTGGAGGCTCATGCTAATGCTAGCATCGGTGTTAGCATTGAGTTGTTGACCGAAGCTGTGAGTTTCAGTTTGGGGCTGGATGGTTTCTTGCGTTATGAACGTATGTTTAGTACGGAAACACCTCCTACTTTGGGGGGTTTTCACGTAGTTTAGTAAGTTAAATAGAGCTCTTCATTGACGTTCTTGTTTAAATCGACTGGTTAAAGGTTTTTATTTTTGTTAAGAAAAGTAATGAGACGCTTGATCTGTCCTAATAAAGCTTAGAAGAAATGGGAGTTTAATGAGTTCTTGGTAAAAATATACACATTTTTAAAATGAAAATTGACTGTAAAAGTGACTGTCACTACTAATAAGTAATCCCTTATTTTTGCTTTCATTTTGTGCTTTTTTTCTCAGGTGGGGGATTGACCAGACATGGACAGCCTCAAAGGAGGAAGACCGTGGGGGAAGCTGGTCAAAGTGGACTCAAGTGAAACAGTTCTTCTTTTCAGCAGAGAATGCACAGTTGGCAGGAAAAAGGGTACTTCTTTTTCTTAATTTTTTTTTCTTTGTGAATGATAACTTAAAAAATAAAGAGGTGTGGGGAAAAAAAAGTCCATTTTACAGTATAAAGCTGGAACATTGTGAGTCAGAGACAGTCCCATCAGCAGCGGTGCAGACATCGCTGTCAGTGACTGGAGTCTTTTCTACCCCCCATGAAAACACAAAGCTTTCTTTAGTGCCCCAAACATAGACAGCCTCTTGTGACTGGAACAAAAGATGTCCATTGACACCATGTGTGTAGAATATTAAGTAGATTTTTTTGTGTAGGTTTTTCCTGGAGAAAAGGTTGGAGTTATATGTGTCTCTGAAAGCTTTTCTGAGGTCCACGCATTAGCAATTCAAAGCCAGTGGGTTCAGTTGGTTTGTTCAGGTCAGGGTAATCACTTACTTGAAGTCCTCATGGCAATTTGGTTGCAGGTACTGATTTGTTTTGGTTTTTTTCTTTTTTTGTAGCCATAAGATTTTCTATTATTATATGTTTCCATAGGATTGCATTGACTTTAAAGGCCTACAAAAAATCAATTGCATCTTTTTTCTGTGTTTTTATAAGCTTCATTTCATTTTTTTTCCTTCTATTTCTTGCCAGGATGTTATCTGTCGTTTCCAGCCAATAAACTTGTTTCAGGGGAACACTGCAAGATAGTGAAAGATCAAATCTCAGGACTGGCATGGATTGAAGACACAAGGTACCGTTTCTGCTGAAAAGTTATTGCTTTAAGTAACAGCTACAGTATGTGCAACATCCAGTGCACCAGGAGATTGCTTTTTTAGAGTGTTCAGGAATTTAGTTTTGTGCAATTATTGGCAAATTGTGTAGAAATCTTGTTAAATAAATCATCAAAATGAATGAATGTATTATAAACGTTCACCTTTATTTTATATTCAACCTCTCAACTGAACGTTTGTGTTTCTGCAGCACAAACGGCACAGTGATCAACATGTCCAAACTGATCAAGGGACAAACTCACCTCCTGCAAAATGGAGACGTCATCTACTTTGTGTACAGGAAGAGTGAACCACAACAAAGTGAGTTGTGCCTTCAATGAGTTGAAGAACTTTTGTATTTGTGGTGCAGTCCAGAAAGAAGCTGGCTCTATTAAAATAAGTCTTTATATGAATTTTTTGTCACACCTGAGTGACTATTGCCAGTAATCCTGTGGACATGAATTTTAATATCTTTATCTAACAAGTCTAAAAGGGAAGGCAGCATACTATCAATTGTGAGGTTTGGCCTGACTTTGGTTGATGGGTCCTATCAACTAACATAAATGTAAGCACACTATTGAGCAAAATATGACCATTTAAATATTAAACTTAGCTTTTTTGATCTTAGTCAGGTTAGCAAATAGCAGATTTTTCTGGTTCCAGTTTTTTAAAACTGGGTGGGTTTGTCTAAAGAAAAGTTTTTCTAGATCAGGGGTCTGCAACCTGCAACACTTTCAAGTTGATTTCCCACTTCAAAGTCCGACTTTACCCTTTAGAGAAATAACACACTGATGTGTATTTTTGTTTTTGTTACTATTATAATAAACATAAATGAACTATTGTTTTTTTGACATAATTAAAAAATAAGCATAAAGTGAAAATTGCATTTTTTTCTTAAGATGAAATAACTTGACAGAGGTTCACACAATTTCCTCTCAAAATAAGACATCCTCATTCATCTCATTGCAGCAAATGTAGTAGTAGATGATGTAATGTCAGCAATGACATTACAAAAAATGTTTATTTTGCTGTGAATCTAAGACAGAAATGTATTCATCTAACTAACCAAGATTAAACCAGAACTTACTAAGTGGCTTTTACTGTATTTTTAGAACCATAAAGGGGCACCTAAAATGCTCGATTTTGTTCAAAAATATAAAAATCTGCTTTCTAATCTGATATGCCTTAAGCATAAACTCTGGTTGGTCTTACTGACCTGATTTTCTGTAGTAAACGGCGCTAAAAACATCTGTCAAAATGTTTGACTTTGTTAAACTACAAAGCCTCACAGCTTGATGGATTTTGTAGCATTGCAGCAACCATAGTCAGGAGCCAGGCAGTACTGTCATGTACAGTACATGTACTGTACATGTACTGTCCTTCAGCTGATCGAGAATGACTTAAATGAAGTCTAAGTTAGTTTACCTTTTTTTTTTTCGCCTTACCTCTTGCTTACTTGCAAAAGTATTCACACCCCTTGAACTTGGGTTCAGTTTATTTTAATTAATAAATAAATAAAAATTGACCTCTTGTGTAATTTTCTTTCCACTTTGCAACTGTGTGCCACTTTGTGTTGGTCTTTCACATAAAATTCCAATAAAATATATTTGTTTGTGGTATTAATGAGAGAAAATGTGGAGAAGTTCAAAGGGTATGAAAACTTTTGCAAGCCACTGTAGTTAAGGCACAGGACACGTATTGAAAGAGAATCTTGAAGAGAATCTTTCTTAATAAAGACAAGTTACTACCAAACCACGCCAGACATTGTATTAATAATTCTCTTGAGTGTTTTTACAATAAACAAAAACAAATTAGACCATTTTAGAATTGTGCTGTTTTCTGCATCAGTTGTCATAGAATTTATTTTCATTTTATCAAATGAAATTTGATTATTGGTGCAAAAGATCAACACACTTCTTACATTTTTACTTGCAGTGGGGAAAAAGCAAGTATGTAGCACAGGTCGTCCTTGCTTTAAGGTCAAAGACACTTTACAGTCACAGTCCCATTCACCCATGTATACACACTGCCGCCAACCTGTAACTACCAGGAGCAATGTGGGGTTCAATGTTGTGCCCAAAGACACTTTGACACATGGGCTGGTAAGGTGGGAACTGAACCTGCAATCTTTACACTAATACCTGGTTAAACCTGACCTGCATGGGAAATGTAGTTTTAACTTAATTTTTTATAGAATCTTTGGATTTAATTTGTCTATTGTTTAGAACTAATTTAACTCCATCACATTTTTCAGAGTTATACAAGTCTATTTAAGTTATTCCATTGTATTTGTGATTGGATGAGATCTCCATTCTGGTTGGACCTGATTCTGTTTTGGTTTTTTTTTGGACCATTTTGTTTTTTCTTTACCCATCTTTCAACTGACATTAAGAAGTTCTGTCCACTTTACCCAGAAGAGTTGTTGATGGACCTTTAACATCATCTTCCTCTCTATGATTGCAAGCCGACCAGGCCCTGATGCAGCAAAGAGCACCCATATCAGGATGCTTCCTTCCTTTATAAGTCATCTGAAAAGTTGCCAGTATAAACTGTTGGTGTGCAGTTTGCAAAAGTTGTCAGTGGTTTCTTTCATGCAATCCTGCCATACTCACTCTAATTTCGGAGTGTTTTACATTCTGTAAACTCTGGAACACAGATGCTCGCCAGTTCTGGTTGTTAATGAGTCTTTATTGACCTTTTATGAATAGTTCTGCTGGGTGCCTGCTGCTTGGTTTTGTAGCTACAGTGTCAGTGTTTTCATTTGCATATAGTTTGCCCGGTTACATTCCAACATGATTTAAGTAACTTTTTAACCTTTTCCAGCTTGTTGTTATTCTTTTTATTGCACTCTAGATAAGTTAACATCTGACTCCAGTTTTTTTTTAGGTCATTAACTTTGGGGCTCACCTCGTCCTTCCAATAGATTTATTGTTTTATTGTTGGTTCTCCATTAAAGCCCAAATAAAAGTTTCTTTCTTGTAAATTATTTGTCACAATATGTTCTTACATACTTACAACTTATCCTAGATTAAGATCTGATTACATTTTGCAACAAGAAAAGGCATAAAACGATCGCATTCAGGTATATAATTGTGTGAAAAGTTGGAAAACAAAAGTTTTTTTTTCTCTCTGTATAGATATTGCTTATGTTTACCACTCTATCAAGATGGAGCAGAGTGAGTCACTGCACAGCTATGGTAAGTTCTCACTGACTCCTCCCAAAAAGGTTTTCCAACATTTTTTTTTAACTTCCATCCTGTCTCAATACTTCAGGTATGGAGAGCTCAGCCCATAGTTACCCAGCTATTCCGGAGTCGGAGATGCTTCTCTCCGTGGAGCCGCTCATCCTTACGAAGACTCCCAGAGATTTAGCCCAAGAGGAGTCAAGGCCTTCAACTTCTGCTTCCCATTTCTGCATTGAGAACCCGTCTTCTTCTGGCACCACAGGGATCACAACATCTTCTGGTAGGTTCTCCACCAACATACTGTTTGAGGCTGATGATCCACCATGCAGACTAAACTTCGACTCACTTTCTACAACACAAACAATATTTTTAATTATAGAAACATGTCAAGTAGAGCATTGTCAGTGGTTTTCGTATGATAAAAAGAGAACAGACAGTGAAGACTATGCTACATATATATATATATAAAGTCATTTTAATTGCATATTTAAAAACTATAATTACATGTACTTAACTAAAAAAGTTCAGTGGCCTTGTGGTAGAGTGTCTGCCCTGAGATTGGAAGGTCAAAGGTCAAATCCAGGCTGAGTCACACCAAAGACTCTAAAAATGGAACCCAGTTCCTCTCTGCTTGACACTCAGGATTAAGGGTGGGATTGGGGGGTTAAACCACCAAATAGTTCCCAAGCACTGCTGTGTCTGCAGCTCACCCCTCCCCCAGGGGATGGGCCAAATGCGGATAACAAATTTCACTCACCTAGGAGCATGACAACTAATGGAACTTTAGCAGAGAGCTTTTCAGGCTCTGATGACAAAACATTGATGTCAGCAATGCTGGGGTGCTTTGTCTGTGTCTTTGTTCAAACAATCCACTTCAGAGACTGACAGAAGAAGGGACATGTAAGCATCCTGCCTCCTATCAATGTGTAAAACGAGCTGCTGTGGATTCCGTCTTTGTTGTTTTCTCTGTTGGTTTCTGCAGGTCAAGCAGCTGACTGCAAAAGACAGAGATTCTCTCAAATGTCAAGTTTAGTTTGCGCTCACTAACAGAGGCGATCGACAGGCCTCTCATCTATGATGATGTTTGGACAGCTTCTTTTTTTCTGCAGGCAGAGCTGCACTAAAACACAAGGTGTTTGTGTCAACATTCGCTTCTTCACATTCAGATGCTTCATTAAGCACTATAGCCTTTTAGTTTGGGGCCATAACTGTAGATCAAAAATACCAACTATTCCATCTCTCTATCATCAGTCCTGTGAAGCTTTATTTCTAAGAAATGTATCAATATTAATTTTAAAAAGTTAGAATTAGGTTACTTCTTGGAGCAAAGATTTGGTTGCCGTGCAGGAAACTGTTATTACTCTTCTAGTTCACTTTTAGAACTATGGAATGTTTTTAATGTAGACAACTGAATGTAAACCTTACATTTTTGCTTATTATTGCTTTAAATATGAAAATCTCTAAAAGCATATTATTATTAGATTAGTTTAGTCTCAGGTAACTTGGTCCTCCCTTGGTCCAACCCTGGTCCTCGGGGAACACTGTCCTTCATTTTTTTCAATCCAACCCTGCTCAGACACACCTGCCTTTGATGACGGTCAATGTCAGGCAGAGTCTGATGATGAGCTGAAGCAGGTGTGAATACCTGGATAACATGCAGAACCAGGGTTGGTAAACACTAGCTTAAAGTGTTCAGAAACAACGGAGTTACTACAAATTTGTTCCAAACTGGAGTGAAAACCTTCAATAGACCTCCAACGTTACAGTTTTGTCTACACTGCAAAAACAGGCCCCCATAAAAATAACTCAATACTTTGTAAAATTTTGAATTTTATCTTGGAAGTCAGTGAAAAAAAAAATTCAAATGAAGTTAAGAAAAATGAACCTACCAAGAAAAAAATTCTAGTTACTAAGCCAGGTTTTCTCAAACTAATATTGTTTTGCTATTGAAAAACCTTTTTAAAGATTTTTTTTCATTGCAAGACAAACAAGACATTTTTTCTTGAAATGGGTCTTTCTTAAGATTCCTTTTATGCAGTGTGAAGAATTTTTTTCTCTTCTTGGTTCATTATAGGCTGTCTAATCCTATTCCACTTCTTCCCAAACTAAAAAAAAACTTATTTTGTCTTAAATATTGAAAATTTTGCTTGTGTGGAGGGAAAAAAGTCATATCTGTATCCTTGCTCTTATTTCATGTTTTAAGATGTTCTCATTTTTGATCTATGTATTTTTTTTTTGTTTTGTTTTTTTAATCCCACCAGGCCAGCTTAAACATTCAGCTCCTGCACGGCAACATGATACAGAGCATCTGGAACCTGAACTTAAGCGGAGGAAAATGTCTGATGGTCAGTTTTTAGTCTTTTAACTAACTGATTAGTATTTGGTTCTATTTTAGCGCTAATAAAACCATTTTTTTCTGTTCTTCAGCTGGTATCTACCAAAATGTGTTGTTGCTGTTTTTAAAATTCAGATAAAGAGTGTTTGCCACTCACCACCAGTACTGAAGTGTCTGGTTCAGCTGTAAAAGACTCATCCAAACCAGCAGTGAAAGGAGCCAAGACAGATAAGATGGAGGAGTCCTTGACTTGTGTTATATGCCAGGACTTGCTGTATGACTGTATCAGGTGAGATCTGATCTACATGTGGTTCCAGCATGGTTCTGCAAGCGAACCATTCTTTTGTCTGCAGACACACCTCTTTGTCGCATGCATGCTTTTTCAATAGTCTGTTTGCTTCAGCTTGCAGCCTTGCATGCACGTCTTTTGTGCCGCCTGTTACTCGGGCTGGATGGAGCGCTCATCCCTCTGCCCGACTTGCCGCTGCCCTGTAGAGAGGATTTGTAAAAATCACTTCCTCAATAACTTGGTGGAGGCATACCTCACACAGCATCCAGGTTTGCACATTTAAACATGAGTCTAGTTGCATTTTTTAATATGTATTTCTGATTAAAGTTGTGATTTTTCCTTTTTTGGCAGAAAAGTGTCGCAGTGAGGAGGACCTGAAGAGCATGGACAGCAGAAACAAGATAACTCAGGATATGTTACAGCCAAAAGTGGAGTGTTCGCTCTCTGATGAGGAGGGCAGCTCCGACTACCTCTTTGAATCCTCTGATAATGACAGCGACTCCTCAGACACTAGGTAAGAGACCTGTGCCTACATGTTAATCAACTTTATTTGTCCTTCATTTTTTCCCATGCATCTCAAGGTCATCAGAATCCCTGAAGGAAAATTGAATTGAAGCTTTTGTGTGGGATCTAAAAACCATGTGATTTTTAAAGACCCACTCTGAAGAAAATCCGGTGTTTTTAACATGGTCTTGGGACATTTTTTTCTGAGGGCCACAAGCTCTCTGCTCTGTTCCATTCACTTGTAGGGGGCTAGATCCATGTACGTCTTAGTTTTCCTCATCCGAGCTGGCATCTAGCGCAAAATTGTATGGCTAGCTATAGATCAAAAGATGATCGGAGTGGGACTTTAAGAAATCGCCAACACTCCCATTCACTAAGTTTAAGATGTTTGCTTTTCTTCTTCAGCAGAGCAGCAAACCAGAGTTAGACTGCATCAAATGCCGCTCACTGACTTGAGTAGGATTTAGGTTCAATTGTTGCATAATCAGAGCTGCTCCCCTTACAAATGTCTAGACAGAGATTTAATAGCTAAAGAGATGTGTTCATTTTCCATTTCACCTTCAATATGTGTAATTTTTTTTTATTAAACTGGTAGTACAGTTGTTAATATCATAATTCTTAGAGGTAATTTGTTTTATTAATATTAAATGTATGTACTGAACAGAAGATATTTGTAACTCATTACTAAGCAGGAGGTAACAGTTGTTGGAAATGTTGTCTGTCAATCATTTTTTGAAAAAAAAGTATCTTGTTTTCAAATTCTCTTACAGTTAACTTTTAGTTTAGTTTTTTTTAAGGTTTTGATGCATTATTGTATATGGTTTGTGTTAATGAAATGAAAAAAATGTAATCTCATGGACCTTTTTTGAGTGTGTGTTTGTGTCCCCAGTCAGCCTTTAGTGATGTGCAGACAGTGTCCCGGCTACAGGAACTACGTGAGCCAAGTGCTGTTCGCCACAAGTTCAAACTGTTGGTTTGCTGGTCTGCCAGCACTACCAGCTGCACTCTCATCACCCAAACCAGCAGGTGAAGAGGAAACAGCAAAGCTGACAGGAGAACAGCCCTCAACATCCTCTGAAACCACATCAGGTTATTCGTCTATTAATGCTTTTAATGTCTATTAATGAGAGAAAAAAAGAGCAGTATCGATAAGAGGAGTAGTATCAGTAAAATCTTAACAATACCCATCCCTAGTCATGGATAACAGATAGAAATTCATATAAAATAATAGTCATTGTGTATAAGCAATATGGTTACTGTTATTTTTACAGCTTCTAAAATTGTTGCAAGTCGTGTCAATCTGTGCTAACATGCTTTTTATTTGACCTTTAGGTCAGATAATAAAACGAACTAAACTCAAAGTGGAACCTCTAGCTTCAGTGTTTACATTTTTTCAACTCTCGTAACTTGCGTCCTGTTTATGCAGTTTACGTAACTCCAGCAGACTCCAAAGAGAAGAAAAGTGGCTCTGTGTGGCTTAGCAACTTTACATTGGTAATATGATGCTTATTAGCTTGGCATATCTGTGCAAAGTTGAGATGCAAAGCCGCTTTTCTCAACGTCAGAATCAGTTGATTCTTGTTGGTTTTGTAAAGGCTTGAAGAGCTACAGTATGCCAGAACATTTGTTGCTTTGGTTTTGCCGGCAACATCTCCGGTGTTTTTCGTTTCCAGAGATGGGTGAAGGTCATATGAATGCAGTGTCCCTGATTTGTGAAACTAACAAAACAAACTTTAGGCTCCTGATCGTTTGCAAACAGTGACGATAATGTTTTATGTGCCACTCTAAATGTTTGTTCTTTTCCTTTTTTTATATTGTTATTTCTCGCTTGCTTAAGATAGCATCTCATGGCAAAAGTCGTTGTGAATTGGTGCTGTAGAGGGAACTTTCCTGTTGAAGCCTCCTGAGGAGCTGATGTTTGTTTGTTGATGACGCAATTCTGTCTAATGAATACGCCGCAGTCTATTCCATAGTTTTGCAAATGTATTTGTTTTTGCGAAAACAGTGGAAGAAAATAATAAGTTAGTGTACAAAATAAATGAGAAAAAGTGCAGAGAAACAACATTTTGGCTCCTACTGCTTCTTCTTTAATTCAAACTGAATTCATTTTACTCCTTTGCTTTCCTCCTCCCAGCAGCTTCCCAGGTGTACTGCTGCCCCCCTCAGGGCCGCCATGTCCTCTGCACCTGCTGTCTCCAGCCAATGCCGGACAGACGGGCAGAGCTCAGCAATGTGCCCGGCTTTGCTCAACAATGTGAGTGACCTGATTGACAAATTTAACATCTGTGTCGATAAATGATGTATCAACAAATATACTTACAACTAGTTACAAACAATTGAAACTGTGTGGATATTTTAACTCGCAGAATTATCAATAAAGCCTGTCAGGTTATTCCATCATACACCGTAAAGGTAGGACGTTTGTGCAGGTACGCTGTGCCACCAACCTTTCTGTCACATGTATTGGGGTTGCCAGAGGATTGGATGTCAAGGCTGCCTGTCTCGGTTCAGTGGTAGGCATGACTTTCTGCAAAAACATTCATAGAATGTCCCAAAAAATAACAAAAAATGTAATGACTTCTGTTTTTAGGCAAAAGGTTGAAACATTTTCTGCATATTTGAAAATAATTTACGTAAATTATATGAAATGAAAACATGCATTAAAGCAAAGACTGATTCATGTATTTTTGCACGTAAATATATTGTAGTTTAGCTTTAACTATAACAACTTAGCAGCTGAAATACATGTTTGTAAAGAGGATTTTTAGGCTTAAATTTTGTGCTCCCAAACCTTTTATGTTTTTGTTGGATAATGTTTTTGGTAGAGCTCAACCTCAATGACAAATGTCTGGATGGCGTGCTGAACAACAACACCTATGAGTCAGAAGTCCTCAAGGTAAGACTGCGCACTTTTGTCCTTTTACTTTCAGACTTTTATAAGCTGCTTTTTTTCCTACTGCTCCGGATTCACAACTATTTCAATAAACAATAAATAAATATGTCCTTCATCATTAGGAAAATGCCACAGAACATGTTAAAAACACCAAAAGCACTATTTTCATCTGAGTGGGTCGTTTTCTCTGTAAGGGCTAGAGATCTATTTATCCTTTTTTTTTTCAGGGCATATATTGATTATTAGTGGCCAAAAAGGCCAATAACTGATATGTAGAGCCGATATTCATTTGTGGTAAAAGAAAAAATATTAGAATCAAATTACAAACACCAATAATTAACTTTATTTAAAAACAAGTGAAAAACCCCCCAAATAAATAGCTTTTAAAGGTGCGGGAAATAACAGACTCAGCAGCGTCTTTTATTAGGTCTTCTTTTTTTTGGTAAGTGAACAGTTCCTGAAAGTTTTCAAAGAAAATTTATTTTAACCTGAATTAAATGACTTCTCTTTGTGAGAAGTTGAAACAAAAAGTACAGTGAGTTCCTTGACCCAGTGGCTTTCTATTATGGTCTCTGAAGTTTTAACGAGATGTTTTCTAAATGTGCTCTACCGTTTGGTTGAGCTGTTACATATGGAAGTGAATGTGACTCATATTTCAAAAATAAAAGTCAATACTGGAAATGCTTTTTCATTTTCACAATAAAGATGCATCAGTTAACTCAAAAATGAAATAACTCAATCCTCTTTTTTTATTTTTCTACTTCAACTGGAAGTATTAATAAAAAGTACCAGTTTTAAACATTGATTAAATAATACTTTAGAATAACACCAAGACAACTTTTACACTCGCGCTTCACAACAATATATATCTTTGTAACTGCGCAAAAGTTTTTAATGCCCCGATGTCGGAACGGGATGAGCCGATCCAGCTTTCACTTAACAGCCTAGCAACACTCGGGACAGAAGAAGAAAGAAGGAGCACTGACGTCATCGTGGTGCGCCGCTTGGTAATGCGAAGTGAAACTGATTTTTGAGATACATCTAACGCGACAAGATTTGAATATGAAAAAGCAAGCATTTGAAATGTCAAATGCCATTTTCTTGATCATTTTAATTAAGTTACAGTATGAGTGGTGTTGGAGAAGAAAAAGAAAAAGCCGTTCAGAGGACTGAGTTGTCATTTCATTTTTGAGTGAACTGATGCAGCTACATTGTGAAAATGAATAAGCGTTTCCGGTATTGACTTTTATTTTGAAATATTAGTCACATTTGCTTCCAAAGTTAAAGGGTTAAGCAGCAGAAAGCAACGTTGATCTGCATGTTCTCCAACTAAACGGCTTCTGTCGGGCTCACAAGTTGCCTTGCTAAAGATGCCCATACTACAGAGACTGATGAGGATGGTGCACAAAGAAACGTTCTTGCAAGTCACTTTAATTGATGCTCATGTTGGCTCTAAGCAGAGGAGGCAGGGCTCACAGGTATAGCTGCGCACAGAGCAGCTCAGGCGCTCCCACGGTTTTTTCCTCAGTATGGACATGACAATCATTCTTTTTTTGATAGTCAGCTGCAGTTCTGATTGTTGCTGATCCAACTGCAGAACATATACACCAAAAACGCCTGTCTGCTTCATACTAAACATTCTCTATGCAATGATCTCACAGACGAAAGCAGGTCTAAATGCAAAAATGCTTTTTTTGCAGACATACCTGTCATCCAAGGGGAAGTCATGGAAAGATCTGCTCCAAGAGTCTTTGGAAAGCCTGCAAGAGGGGAGCTTTTCTCTGACAGGTGAGCACAAACGCACAAAAAGATGTTTTTTAATGCTGTCGCTTCAAAGATAGTACAAACATTCAGTCCTTTCTGACCATCAGATAGGGGCGTTTCTGCAAACACCATCCTGTGCTTCTGCTGCGGCCTGCGAGGTTTCAAGGAGCTGGCCTACAAGTACAGGCAGAACATCCCAGCGTCTGAGCTGCCCGGTCAGAACTCTGCTCACGTCCTGTCAGCTCACACTCTGAAGGCTTGCCATCCAGACGCCTTCTGGTAACAGTTTGTTTATATTCTCAGCTGCTGTAACCTCGCGCCCTGACTGTTACTGGGGGCGGAACTGTCGCACGCAGGTCAAGGCCCATCACGCCACGTAAGTCTTCAGAAGGTCCTAAGTTTAAATGAATATGAATAACTTTTAGAACTAACCTCACTGTCCCACTAGGATTGTTTGGATACTTTTTGACATAAAAATCCCTATAAATGAATAAAAATGTACTGTTGTCTTATTAGTTTAATTCATAAGACAATCCTTTATGATTAATTTCTGAAGAATTACCTTGTTTTTGTCATTTTAGTATAAAGATTATTAATGATGACAGCAATTGAAAAAGAAATCCCAATTTACCAATAAAAGCAATCATTTCTGACTATTTCAAGTCATTTTTCATTGATTGTGTGGATAAAACTTCACCAGAGTTGCCCATTTAAAATCATAGTTTCCACGTGTTATTTCCTTGGAAAATGTGAATTCCTTGAATCCCTTACGATGCAGAAAGACAATCCAAATTTCTCTTCACTTTTTTGAGACCTGAATTAGCCATGATTCGTTTGAAATGGACGATTAAAGATCATTTGACAGGACACAAACTTATAGCGCTCGCCTGTTATTCTTGGTTTGGCCACTAGGAGGAGTGTTTTCCCAAACTTTGTCTCCCATCAGAAGGTCCTTGCTGAGTTTCAGGTCGTGTCTTTTTCTGCAGCTTTGCGCCTTCATCTGAGAAACGGACACATTTTATTTAAATGTTTCTCATTTCAGGAAATTCAACCACATCTGTGAGCAGACGCGTTTCAAGAACTGAAGAAATTTCCCTCACCTGCGCGTGCACTGCGTGACCCAGCCCCCGTTCTGCCGCGTCCTCTATTGAACCACCTAATTCTATCATCTAATGCACAATCAGAGTCCATTAACAAACAATGGTTTGAATCAGGGCTGTGTGGAATAACGTTGTGCAGCATAAGATAAAACCCAGACTTGGAGAGACTTGAGGGTTGAAATCCTAAAGAGTAAATGATTTCAACTGCGTTTGTTTGAATTTGTCAGGGGTCAACCACTTCCCGAAAAGCCCGTTTAATTCCTAAATTTAGTTTGCTTTGGCTGAAGACACCTGATACACTGATATAGAATTTAGTACTTTAATGTGTTCAATAAAAAGAAGAGATGCTGTAAAGTTGAAATCGAGGCATACAGTGAAAACAAGGCCTTTACTCATCACCTTATAATAGAGATTTGGTCAGTGTGAGATTTTAGTTTGACCCCCTTGAACTGGGGCACAATCATGTTCCCAGGCGAGGGCAAAAAAGCCATGTCAAAGCCCCTCATGCACGTACTGGGGCAGGTATGTAATCCCGTGTGATGTTAGCGTGGGATTTCATGTGTGTGGGAAGGGGATCGCTGTGAGAAGGCAGAGGGGGCCCTCTGTCGAAGGCTTTGTTCTGGATAATCATCTCCAAGGTGATTGAACGTAGTGGAGAAGGGACACGTAGTAGGAAGGGCTAATCTGTGATGCAATGCACAGTTATCCCATGAGAACTGAAGAACAGGAAATATAGATGTACAACCCAAAGCTTCCACTGATGGCTGTGCACAGGAGTTTCTTCATGCTGCTTTGAAACATCCTCATCCACAGATGGATTACCTCCTTCTTTTACCTCTCTGTAAGACTATCATCACCCAAGTGTTCAAGTCTCTACCTTCAAAACAAAGTGATGAGGGATGCAGTAAAAACTGAAATTTCACCCTTTGAACTCTCAGTTTTGCTGATTTAGTTTCCACAAAATAGTTTAAAAGGCCTTAAATCGATATGTGTTACGTGTTAATTTGACACTGTTTTTGTAGTTTAATTGATATTTAAGAGTAGAAATTCGTAAATATGAGCCACCTTGTACTATTTGTGTGACTCCTGAAGTTTCTCCGTTGTTCATAAATAAGGATTTTTGCACATATTAGCTTCTTTTTCTACTGTTAACTTACTAATCGATCATCACTGTGTATGCAACCTTAAAGAGGTATTTTGTGATTTCAAATGGTTATTTCATTCCAATATAATCTGACCGCAATGAAAAAATTAGGTTTGTAGTTGATATTAGCTTGAGAAATTTGTATTTTTTTTCTATCTGAATACCTGAATGAATTCTGTTTGTTGTGGTTTAGGATGTGTTGCTCAACTTCTCTTTGGGGAAAAAAAAAAAAAAAAACATCAAATCAGCACTTTTGTGTCACCTACCCTGAGCTCCTGATTTAATCTGTCATCTGAGCAAAGTGTTTGGATGACTTATTGTTTGTTTCCTCATTCCATTCATGCTGGTTCATATCAGCATCCCAGCACTCTGCAGCAGAACACGTTTTAATTATTCCCTGCTGGAGATCAGTACGCTCTAAGCTCACAATCTCAGTCAGGAAGGAGTTGGCATTTTGAGTTTCTCCCTGGAGTGATTGGTGAGGGTAGAGTTTGTTTTTTTTAAAGTGTCTGTGAAAGTCCTCAGGAGAAAATAATCTAATGGGTTCAGTTCTACCTCAGTGCAGCTTTCTGGATTGTAGTTTGAAATGGCATCAAACGGATTTATGGACTCCATAAAAACGTCCATTCAAGACAACCACTCTACCTCCTGAGTTAGGAGCAGCTGCCCATCAATGCACTATATGTTTTTAAAATCCGGATCATAGCAAACATCTTTGCAAAAGAGTAACTCTGGGTAGAAGCGAAAATCAAAGATGGTAAATGGGCTCGATCACCTTCCATGTGTTGTAGAAGTTGTCATTTCTGCCAGAGTGGAATCTTGTAAATGCATTAAATGACATTTAGTGAAAAAAAAAACAACTTGCTTTTGTATTTTTTTCCCCTTTAAAACACGGGGGTCTGCATCGTGAGGCTCTGGAGTCACATGTGGCTCTTTTATCCCTCCATTATGGCTCTTTAAAGTGCTTAAAGTTTGAATGAATAATACATTAGCTATGTTTTGTCTTTAATTTTTACAATTAAAAAATGTGATTAAAAAAAACAAGTCTTCAAAAAAAAAGCACAAAATGTTCGTTTTTAAAATGGTCTTTTTGCCGACTAAATCAAGTGGCATTGAGAGCTTTACCATTCCTCCAAAATTCATGTCAGAAAAACTAAGCAAAAAGACATTTAAAGGTTCAATTTATAGGTTCCATTGGGGTGGGTGTGGTGCAGCGGGAGGGCGGTCAACCTCTGATCAGAAGATTGTAGATGAGTAGAAGTGTCCTTGGGCAATATTGGTGGTGTGTGAATGGGACTGTGACTGTAAAGCGCTTTGGGCCTTCAAGGAAGGTAGAAAAACACTAAACAAGTATACACCATGTACCATTGTCAAAGTGGTTCAGGGTCGGAGCTACAGGGGGCATGGGGAGGCAGCTGCCCCTAATTTTAAGACCGATATTCATATAAAGATTAAGAAAATATCTGTAATAGCTTCTTTTAGCTTTGCAAAAATAACTAGCAATGATTTTTTAATGAAATCTTGGATGTGCTGTCAAAAAGAAAAAAAAAAAAAGCAAGATAACAGTCATAATCCAATTATTGTACGTTTTTAAAAACGACATTTTATAAATCTCTGAATGGCCACAAACGTACAACTAAAGTGTATTTTTGTAAACAGTAAAGTGAGACTTCGAGGCTTTGGCTGGTTTTGGTCACTAAGAAACTGGACTCTTAGCATTAAAGAGTATTTAAGCTAAACTAGATTTAAATATTCAAATCCTGTGATCAGGTTTCATCAAAAAAGACCCAAATTGTGAATAACTTTTTATTAAAGCTTCACAAACAAAGACCTTAAATGCCAATATTTGTGTTTTTTACTACAGTAATAGTGTATATTAGTTCTTTTTATACTCTTATGTAGATTTCCCTTTGATAATCCATAAACAGACTCAAGAGTATGACGTTAAGGCTCTATGCTATGCATAATACTTTTGGGTAACTAATAAAATCTTTTTATTAACTGTATATCAAAAAACTATTCCATACATGGGGTTAAAAAGATGCTACAAACATTGCAGTTATGAAGAGCTTGCACAAACACACATAAACAAACATATAGCAAAAACGTTTTTTTTTTTAAAGAAACTACAACACCAGTCAGTGCCTTGGTATTGAAAGCAGCATGTTTTGATGTATATTTGTAGTATTTACCAAAAGGAAGGCATATGTAATACGTCATATCTGGGATGAGGAGAAGGTTATTTTCCCACAGTGGCACTAACAGAGTCCAGAGGTGAAGAATGGTCATCACATCTGGTTGGTGACCGTCAGCAGCCCTGTGGACAGACTGAGGAAAGGCTTGCTGTCGTTTGATTCTGTAAATGCACTTGAAGGGAAAGGACACGGCCCTCCCGACACCTGACTCCCCCATGGCCTCCACTCTGGTCTGGCCCTTTTGGGGCTCAGGCTCCTCACTGGAGCTTTCTTACCCTCAAATGTCCCCGGAACCAGTCCGTTCTGCACTGCTGGGCCAGACGTCTGGTCCAGGAGTTCGGCTGACACCAGAGGCTGCCGGTCCTCCTCTTCTGAGATGGCAAAGACGGGCACACTGACGTGATCACCCTCACTTGGGAAATCGCGTCTCTTACCAGCTTGGCCGCTTTCAGCCTGATATTTGGTGGAGGAGGAGGAGAACCCCTGGCTGGGTTCTGATGGGGAGCCAGAAGGAACCCCCTCAGCGGGTCTTTTGTTTTCGGTGAGGAGGCCGAAACAAGGCCCAGTGAACCGGGAGCGGAGCAGGTTGCTGGTGGAGTTGAGACGCCGCTGCCTCTGCGCCGGCTGCGTGAGCGGGTAGGAGGCGTTGCTGATGGATGAGTCAGAGATGTTGCTAGAATCTGCGTTGGCGTCCAGGTGAACGTCAGAGAAAACCTTCCGGCTGTCAGTCCCCCTGCAATCAGATCCCAAACTGGGTGGAGCCTAAAATGAGAAAGATTTGAAAGCAAATGAGCAGCAGGACAGGTTTGTGGGTAAAAGCCAGACGAAGCTTTGAGTACTGACGCTGTCCACCAGCTTGGTGAAAGGACTGGTAGAGTTCCAGCTGCACCACTTCTTGTGCAGCTGCGGCAGAGGGGGGAGGAAGTCGTGGAAAGTGCGCACACTCCACGCTCTTGGTCTGGAGCAGCTACCGCCGCTCTCCTTGATCAATCGGCCACCGATGGGAGAGCTGTTTGGGTCTGCGGAGGGCCAGTCACCTGCAGGGCCAGGGCCGGTGTCACTGTGTCGTAGGAAACGTTCTGGTTGCTGAAAAATAAATACAAATACATTAACATAAATTAATACATAACCTTCAATGTTATAAATCTGCGTGCCGCATGAATTCTTCTGTTAGAATTTCAGGATTCCCTCACCATTCCCGAACCATAAGAGTGCTCTGGATTTTAACGCAGTTCAGACACTGTCTCTACTTTTTTTGTTTTAATGGCAAATATGACATCATTTAATTAATATGTTCCTATTGTTGCAAGAAAATTTATGAATCCTCTGTGTTCTCATTCTGAAAACTTGAATCGCCTATAAAAAAAAGGTAACCAGAAAGATATTTTGATACAGTTTGACTGTTTTGAAAGTATTTGTTTAACATTGCCTTGCATATGTTTTTGTGAAGAGCTTTGTTAAACTGTGTATTTGAGCGTGTCACTTGTTTGCGCCGCACGATTGGACGCAGATGTTTTAAAGCATCAAGCGCAGCGTAATTGTGGAGAAACCTTGCACCTAAGAGTGACAAAGTCTTTCGACTGTCCCGTATCTTATCCTCTTGCCCTGTAAATCACAATGTACATAAATGATGCAAGCATAATACACGAATGAGTAAAGAACCAAAGAAGTGGATCGTTTTCATCTTGTTCTTTAGTGAAGATGCTGGAGAGGTGCTGAGTGCAAAGCCGGAGAAGTCTGCCTCTACAAACCTTATAAATATTAAACTTTTACAGACCAATTATAAATCCACTGTGTTCTGAAGAAGAAGAATAAATTGAAAAACATTTTACCTTTTTTTTTTTCCCAAACTATTTTTTCCAACACAATGCAGTGTAGTCTACAGTTGTGCTTGTAAGCTTACATACCCTGGAAGAAATTATGATTTCTCAACATAATTCCTCACTTTCAAAGT
This sequence comes from Adrianichthys oophorus, assembly GCA_036245035.1. NCBI lineage: Eukaryota > Metazoa > Chordata > Actinopteri > Beloniformes > Adrianichthyidae > Adrianichthys > Adrianichthys oophorus. The sequence goes on along the minus strand of BSAI01000189.1, from coordinate 5,542,151 downwards.
TTGAACACTACTGACTGACATTCTCAGTTTCTTGGGTATCTTCTTATATTCCGTTCCTGTTTTGTACAGTTCCGTTACCTTTTCCCGTAGATCTTTTGACAGCTCTGGAATTTTCCCCATGACTCAAGATCCAGAAATATCGGTTCAACACTGGATGAAGGATGGACGAGTTTGTTGGGAGCCCAGAAACTCCAAGACCTTTTGTGCACACACATTGATTACAGGCAAATGAGTCACAGGTGAGGATGGTTACCTTTAGCTGTCATTCAAACCCTTTAGTATCAGCTTGTGTGCATGTTTTCAGAACAACATCATCAGGATATGTAAACTTTTGAACAGGGTCCTTTGGGAAGTTCCTGTTGACATTATGATTTAAAAAGGGTAAACAATAAATGGCTTCACCCAAACACTAACTATGAATGGAAGGACGTTTTTGTGTTATCATTCATATTCTAGAAAAAATGATCCAGAAATCACCATTTCTTTCAGGGTATGTAAACTTATGAGCACAACTCTATATTTGCTAATCTAGTGAATATCGATGCACACTGGTTTTTCGCAGCAACTTCTGGGAAATTTCCAGGGCACTCCATTATGGAATTGTAGATTCGGTCACACCGATAAAAATGGAGAGCGCCAAATAGTGCATTAACTGAGGAGTGGTGAGGGAATTTGGACACAAAGGTGAATTTTCAGTCAGCCTGACATTTTCTATGACGGCAGAAATCAAAACTGTCATTTTGTTGGTTCCACCTGCTACATTTTCCACTTTTGACTGAGGGCCTTTGTGCAGAACCTCTTGTGTGCAGCATTACATTGAAGGATTAACAGGAAGGAAGTGTGCTGATTAGCTTGGCGCGCTCGGCCGCACAGGCAGCCAGCTGAGCATGTGTGGCTCCTGGACAGATCTCATTATCATTTATGAAGTAAGCCGTCCGGAGGACTGCAATGATTTCAGTCACATTGGTGGGTTTGTGTACACACACATCCGTATTAACGTACTTCTGCTCCAGCTAGTAGGAGAGGCCAAAGGAGATTGACAGATTAGGAGTGCAAAGGTCACTTTATCATTTCTGATTAGTCAGTTGCTATTGATCGGGGATTGGAGGGGGTGCACTCATCAGAGGGAGATAATCCTCACCTCAGAGTGGCAGCAGCTAACTTTGTCTAGACTTGAATTAGTAAGGGCTTTAATATTTCAATGTTTCTGCTTAGTAAAGCTCTGTAAGCACAATGGAAACGTTGAGGTTTGACACATGAGCTAAGAAATCAGCGATTACATTAAACTCGAGACCGTCGTACAAAGTTTAAAGGGCTAAGGTTGTAAGACGGTGACTTAAAAGATGATAATCCGCTACCTTGAAATAGCGGAAAGTGTTTTCCGAAAAGGTCTACATGTGAGCACTGCGTGAACGGCTGAGAGGGTTGCCCGGTGCCAGCATTCGCACTAACCGAATGTTTTCAACAACCCCTGCAGCCCATGGCCCGTGCAACACTTCCCAAACATGTGAATTGGGGACACACATAGCCAAGACCACACACTGCATGCCAAAGGGTGCATGACACACAGCGACACACTCACTCTGAGCTGGGAATCTGGCTCTAGTGATAATACTCCATTAGCCTGAGCTGCAGAGTTGCAGAAAACCTTGCCAGTCCTTCAAAAAGCTGCCAGAGCTGTTTTATGCCAACTTTTCCTCCCAGCATACAAAAGGGAGCGGGAAAAAAAAAATAAAGAAATAAAAAGGCCTGATTCTTTTAAGCTCGTCTTTTAATTATGCCCATTTCCCATTTATGTCATCATAGTTTTCATAGTTTGAACGTATCTTGCATACGCCAGAATAATAGATCTGATTGGGAACACCAGGCCATTCATCGCTTCTGGGATCATTTATATAAAGAGAAGTCTCTTATTTAAATGTATTTTTATGTTAAAAGGAAAATCTATCACAAAAAAAAGAAAAAAAAGATTCGTCAGCTGAGAACATTGACTGTATTTGAGAACTAGACCGAGTGAGTGTGATGTCACCACAGACCATAAAAACAATGGACAGCTCAACCCTTCCCCTCTTGTGTTCCCAAATAAGAAGTACCTGCTGGTTCCAAGAAGTCAAAATCCCAAAGATTTCTATTGAGACATAGACAGTTATTACTAAGTCATTTTATTAGTCAGAATAATCATTCTTGCTCTGATACACATTTCTTAACATCATCTTTCTAATCCTCATTTTTTTAAATAGATTTTTTCTTTTCTTTTTTTTTATTGTCCTGTCCAACAGCTGAGCAATCAGATATGAGCTGAGATCCTCTTGTGTTAGACAGATTTTACTGTTACAATTGGGGGGTTGTGCATTTTCGGACACACAAGGTGAACTGCCAAGTAGCTCCACCCCCCATTGCATTGCAAGCCAACCCCCGCTTTCACCCCAATAATTGGTTGTATGAGGAAGGAGGGTAGGTCGAGAACAGATGCCAAATTGACCCCCAATTGGTGAAACAACCGTCCCCCCGCACCACCAAAATATTTTTTTTCTTTATAAGTTATAAACTGACCAATCAGATGCCTCAGTAAAAGCAAGACCGTTTGATTGAGAGCTTCTTCCGAGCCCGCTTTCATTGAAAGGGGTGTGGACTTCAAACAAGCTCACTTTAGTTCCCCTAAAAACGTGACTCAAACCGACTCGGACCAATCACTGTTGACAGGTTTAAAATTGGCACACGTATTAGAAAGCAACAATGACTTCGAATGACGAATTGGCTTCATTTCGCGAGAGCCGGAGGTAAGACTTCTTCTATTGGTGATGTCACACCTCACTTTGTCTATTGTTTCCATGTCATGGATGTCACCCATAAAAGTTGTTTACTTCTGATTCCAACAAAACACAGTCAATTTAGTTGCCTTTTTTTTTTCTTTTTTTTTTTTGCAATACAGACTGCAGTAAGTTGGAACTCGAAATCATTAGTAAGCAGTGATTGGTCCAAGTCAGTCTGAGTCAACATTTCTATGACAACCACTCTCGCCAATCAGGATTGAGCTTGTTGGAATGTCACAACTGTACCACTTGAAAGCAGGCAACACAAAATCTGTTAATCAAACCATTAAAATGTTCAACGTGGCCAGTTTATAACTTGAATAACTTACACTACTGAAAAATTATCATGAAAAAACATTAGGATTATCAAGAACGTGAAAAAAAGATTCAGAGCAAGAATGGTTATTCTGACAAATTGAATGACTGAGTAGTAGCTGTTTATTTCTCATAGAAGTCTATGGGATTTTGGCCTTTTGGAGCCAGCTGGTACTTCCTGTTTAGAACAGGAAGGGGGGAGTGGTCATTCAGTCTAGTTCTCATATTCAGTCAATAGCTGAGAGCCAATCTCTCTCAATTTCTCTTTTTGAGGTCCCAATTTCCTCTGAAAGTTTGGACAAACTAAACTCCAACAGCAAACTGTTTCCTACTGTGAGTGGGGAGAAGGGCAGTCCATTTGGAGAAGTGCTTGATGACACAATGAAGACCTCGTCTGCGCCGAGGTCGAGTTCAGTCAGACCACAGCAAGAAAGGTCCACTTCGATGTTTTGAGCAACATCTCCATCTGCAATGACTGCTGAAACACAAAGAAATGTGCAGTTGCAACACTATGTCTCTTTTTTTTTGACGGAAATCAAAATTGATCTAAAAACATTACAGTGAACGTGTAGTCAGACTTGACACAACAAAATAGATATCATATAATTCAAGAGAGCTGCAATGTACGGTGGCATGCTGTTTCAACTTCTCCCAGGCTGTTTGTGGGTTAAATGCCACAACCCACAAGTCTTTAAGGCTGCTCAATCCTACTGAGAGGAACGTCTCTGGACTGCTGCAACATAAAAGTTAACTGCTAATTCTAAATCAACTTTCCCTCTCTTTGGAGACGCCTGCAGACATACTGCAAAGTATTTTTCCTTTGATGTTATATTCTACAAAATACAGTATTTTTCGGTCCTGTAAGTCCCAGGAGCCAAAAATGCGTAGCAAAGAAGAAACATTTTTATGCAATCCGCACTGGAGTTTAAGTTCCACGTTTGGGAGAAATTAATTTAACAAAATATGAGAACATTAACAGACATTTTATCTTGAAAGGCAAATCATTAAAACGGAATAGATAACAATAGCATTAGCTTCATGGAACAGCTGAGAAAACCAGTATATTAGCGTGTAAATGCGTGTTTTAGGCTTTTGCATACAAAAAGTCTCACATTCATGTGTCACAATGCAAATTCCTACAACAGTTTTGTGGCTCTACATAAAAACCTGCAGCCATTGAATGCGCGTAGAAAGTTAAACCATATTGAACTTTGATCAGTCAGGGATTCTGATTTGGTAGTGACTAATGGATTATGTTTCCTTTAATTCTTGGAAGTGCTAACTGATTGATCATGAAGGAGACATAAAAAATTGTGGTTCGTGCCCGGCCGTAATTATTTGACACCAAGTCTTTCTAATGGAAAATAATCTGCACATATTTTTGATATTTTGATTTATGATTGATCTTCATATGCTATAATGAATTCTGCAATAGCGTTATGTCTACTTACATGTAATTTATTGATACTTAAGGATTCTTAATAACCTGAATCTGTGTTAGTAAGATATAAATATCTGATTATAAGTTAATCGGATAATAAGTCATGAAAAGAAAATGGTAAGGTAGAGCCGGGGTGGGATTATATAAATTTGCTTCCTCCAACTCCCTTTCATGCAATCTCTAATTTGATGCCTAGTTATCCTATGTTTGACACGTATGGATGTAAACCTTTGTTGATTGTTCATGCATTTTTCTTGTTTTGATTTCTTGAAATAAACCATATCTAATCTAAATTCTAATTCATATCGGAATAGAGCTGTGAAAGAAAAAGTCTGGAGCAAGAACCTCTTCCAACAGCATGCGCTAGAAAGCAATAGTAGAAGAAGAAGAAGCCCCTCCCTGATTGTCGAGTGTGAACACCACGAATGGTTCAAGAGGATTCAAGAATGGCCGTTTAACTTATTCAAGAACAAAGCATCAGTCGCTCCTAAGTATAAGCTGCAACTCCAGCCAAACTATGCAAAGAAAAAACAAGACTCATGCTCAAAAAAATGTGGCCATGTGGTAAAAGCAGATTACAAATACAGATAGTATGAAAAATGATACATACGAAAAAAGCTACACTGCAAGTTTGAAAAACTGTTTATTCTTGGCTGTTTGACTAAAAGACTAAATTTCTGCCCAGTTTGACTCTCCTCAAACCTTAAGTCTTCTCTCTAAAATGAGCTGAACTTTAGCAGATTGCTGCTTTGCCTGGAAATGAACTGGTACAAAAATGATCATTCCTGCATTCCTCGCTGGAGTTAAACTGGTGGTGCAGATTAAAGACGTCCACAGTAATATGCTTTCATTGGTTTTTTGGGTCTGTTGGAGTGCCTCTTTTCCCCACAGCTCATAGTTGTTCACTAAACCATAAGGGACCATTTCGGTAAATTGTGTGAATCATCATAAAAGCCCTCTAACCTGTGTGCGGGGGGCTGTCGTCGTTTGCGTCTGCCTCCACGGCTGTCTCCAGGTCGGCCTGGTCCTCAGCCATCAGCTGCAACTCGCTGACCTCTGCAGCTGTGTTCTGAACTCCTTCAGGCACCTGAAAACAAAACAGTTCAGTTTGACAACAAATACAGGAGCAAAATTGTCTTAAAACATGTCTATTGGTGCATGTTCACATTTGAATAAATCATCAGCTAAAATGAATGCTTGAAGCAAAAAAAAAAAAAACATTCTTGAGTATATTTCAATGACCCAGATATCTGCTGTGTCATGATTGACTTCTGCTGAGTATGGACTATTTTATGAGACTGTGGTGCACTTCCAGCTGCTTTAGTTGTTGTAAATATGCAATAAAAGAATCTGATTTGTTTCTGAAAACAAATCAGACATGATGGAAGAAAAAGTTTACACTAACTGTAATAAAAGTTTCAGATAAAATAAAGTTGGAGCTTTTTGTCCCCAGAACCATCTAGTGTATCCCATCTTCATCTGACCAGGCAAGGGATAGGCTCCAGCATCCATGTGATCCTAAAAGTGATTAAGTAGGTTTGGAAATGGATGGACTTCTGCGTATTTATTTTCAAAGACTTGCAAAGCAACCTATAATAAAAACTCCTTCCTTTCTCTGATAAGCAGGGTCCTTCAGACCTCCTGTGGTGACGCTAAGTGGCTAATGGGGTCATGTAGGGCAGAAGAATGTGTTCTTCCTGCCGGTTTTGGCTCCCATCTTCCCTTTCAGCCCTCCTAGTTTGGGGTAGTGCGCCTCTTGTTGGGTGGTGTTGTAGGTCTTGTAATTAAAAACAACCCTTTAGGTGGCCCTGTGTCACATCCTTGATGCTGCGGTTGTGCCAGCTGACGGAACCTCCTTACCCTGGTGGTAGTCTGCTCAGCTCCTTGGTAGTGTGGGGATGGTGCTTGTTGCCTGACACCGACTCAGCACTAACTCCAGAACTTTTTCCAGGCAGTAGTTTGGGTTAGGAGTTTGAAGTCAACATTACTGCTCTGGTTTTGGCTGTTGGTTGGTGGTGGTGGTGGTGGTGGTGGGGGGGGGGTGTCACATTAAAACCCAAATATAGGGCAACATTCATTCACACAAACTAACCATAATTTTTATATTTATTTTAAACCTGACACATGGTTTCACACCCACACAATTACCCATCTCCCATCCTGTTATTTTGCATTTCATAATTTATCTGACAGAATTATGGACTGAAGGATTAATGAAGCTGATTAGATTAAACTGATGAAGAAGACACAAACACACCAAAAATAGGAGTAAGTTGCCAGATAAATATAAAAAAATAATTGATAAAAAATCTTGGCTCTATTAAGTAAAATGTGAAGATAGTATTAATAACAAGTATTTACATTGAATGTGGAAATCTCCATCACTCAGATCCACAACAACAACAAACACAAAAAAACCTCAGCCTTTAGGATTCTATATTTTCTAAACTCTTTGTTTTCGCTCTGCAGGTTTGCTGGTTTCAGCTCCCAGGCTCCCCTGAGGCTAAGACTAAAAACTTTCTTTTTTAAATAAACTCACAGTTCAGGTTGGCCTTGGTGACCCGAGCTATGTCTCTATAGGAATGCTACAGCCTTTAACAACTAGAGGTCTTTTTTTTGCGTTATGCAAGAAAATTCTTGGATCTACTGGTTACCAGGGTGTGCAATAAAAAAATACAGTTAAGATAATCTAGCTTCATTTCATGATTTTAATGGATTTTGCGTAGCATCTTGACACAAATGTCACTGTCAATTTTGAAAGAAAAAAAATTAAAACACAGCAGTATTTGTTTGTCACAACACAATGTGTGCAGAAAAAGGTATGAAAGCACTGTAAGAACTTTACTAGCAGACAAGAATCTAATAAACTAAGGCTACAACACCACTGTTAAAAATCAGACATTCTAGTAGTTGTTATTTAAACATGTAACTGTGTTCAAACATGCAGTTGTTATTTGAACATGCAATTTTTCTTCAAACATATACTTGTTCTACAAACATGTAGTTGCTATTCAAACACGTAGCTGTTATTTTAACATGTAGTTATTTTTTAAACATGTAGTTAATTAAAAATGTAGCTGTTATTCAAACATGTAGTTGTAGAGTTAGACAAGCTAATTCTTCTTTAACAGTTGTCTCACATCAAGTCCTGGAATAGGATTCCTTCTTCATGTGGACATCCCTAACGTTTATTTTTTTGTCCCAAAAATAGTTTTTTTTTTGTTTTGTTTTTTTAAATGAGTTTTTCCTCACCGAGAAGCGGGTTCTAAAGGGTCTTTTTCCCAGAAACTCTGTGTCCCAGGACACTCGATTTTAGAATTGTAGATTTGGACACCACTGCACAATGGTGAACGCCCTATATAGTGCACTCTGAATTGAGTAGTGAACTAGGAACTAGGAACTAGGACACAACCTAGAAAAAGAGTTAACCCAACCCTTAGATAGTTCTAAAAAAGAGGGATAGATTAACATGTTCTCATCAGGAGGTCCAAACATATGATCAAAAAAAAAAACAGGTTTCAGTGGTAGAAGTGCGGTATCTTCTGACACTAGACAAGCAAGTGCAACGTCCTGTCAACAGCTACTGTATGAAGGTTTCATGAAGGGTGTATTCAGACTTGAAAAGTGTTTGTCTAGACCTGAACCTTTTGTTTAGTCTGTATTCTGACTGACGTCAAGATGACTTTTCTGTTTCAAAATAAAGCTTGTAGACAAAATCCTGTGACTAAAGATCTCTTCAGTTATTGGCCAGGAATTACATAGGCGGGGAAAAAACAACAAGAGAAAGATATCATGAAAGTCTAATTCTTGTGGGGAACTTTACATTTCACTGACCAATTTTGAAAGTCTGTCCCAACGTCAGGTTCAACACTTGCTAATTTGGTACTGTGGAGGCATGCAAGGCGGTTGCTGAGGAGACGCCCACCAAGAAGGTACACTAGTAAGTGTTTATGACATAGATTTTCCGGGAAAACAGTGAGCATGCATTAACCCGACCAAATTTCAATGAGTTTCTGTGTTTTATCGATGCTCTGCTACGGTGGCCTTTTTGGTTAAGTTGTTCCATTCCAATCTATGCAGACTGAGGAAGCAAACCAGAGAACAGTCCAATTTGAAATGAACTGAGACCTCCTAAAAAGTCTGATAGCGGTTCCTGGTCCTGGACTAGGGTCCGTTTGAGTGTACTCAGACTGAAAATTTGTTCCAGATTAACGGGGGAAACCAAGACTTGTTCACTTTAAGCGAACCAAATGTGTCTGGCCTGAATACCCCCTTAGTCATGTAAGCATAAAAATGATTGTTTTTGTATCCGTTCAAGTAGAATATGAAACCCAATGTCCGGAGGCAAAGAATGATTGCTGCATCACTAGAAAAAAAAAAAGGTTTATCCGTCTCAAAATGAAAATCCCTAAAGTACTTTAGACTGAGCAGACATGGAGCATGAGCCTTTAGCTGGAAAACACTGAATACAGGAACACTTAAGTCTGCTTCACTGTGGCTTAGTTGACTCTAGAGAAATATTACTACAGCACAAACAATAATAATAAAATCTGGTTCAAACCTTTTCTACATGAACAATTCTGCAATGTTTTTAATTGTTGATTGCCAGGATGTTATATTTTGTGTTTGCTTTTTTTTCCCCACTATAAAAGTATTAGACACCAATGATCAGGTTGAAACTAAAAAGCAATAAATCTGTTGGTTTCAGTGCAATATTTAAAAAACTATTATTTCAATTTTAACACATCCAGTTTCTTTGAATGTATGTTTAGATGCAAAGAAGTATGCATGAAAACAATCTTTCAGATTTGTGATTTTATGAGTTGAAAAGATGAAACTACTGTGATGCAAACCATAATTGCGCCTAAAACACAGTCGATGGGGATAATGAAGCTTTAAAAATGTTCATAAATAGCCTTTGTTTCAAATCTGTGACCTGGTGTGAACCCAACGTGTTGACGCTCAGTGGGTAGTGGAGGGGCAGGGCTACCAAACGGAACAGAGTGGGTCTCAGGGGAAAAGAGTATTAGGAGAAACTTTGGGTGATCCAGGTGATCCCAGACAAATCCCTGTTTTCAGAGGAATGTCGGGCAATCAAATGCAGCAATAAAGCAGGCGGACAGGGTAAAAGAAAAAACTGCATGTGGTGGAGAAATAGTGAAAGTGGACACAGCTTATTAAGCCAGTGTTTGACCAGTCCCTGTAAACTGAATCAATTTTGCATTAAGTGATCACTGAAAAAAATTCTCCCATTTTAAGTGAAAGTGAGTCAGACAATTACATTTTTTAAAACTACCTAATAAATGATTCACTTCAAGACTATGATAAAAACAGTAGATTGCTGGAATGGAAAAAAAAAAAACAATGTAAAATATGTTTTTGTTTTTTTAAAACTTTGTCCACAAAAGTCTTTATGGATTCTGTGACTTGATCCAACAAATTACAAAAGCCTCCACTGAGTCTGGTTTGAGTCTTGAGTCATATCTTGTCTAGGTACTTGCCTGAATGAACAGCAGCTAGTTTAGCCTTAGCCACACGGACCCGTCCGGGGTTGACCTGTACAGGTGTTGCAGGTTTTTGGGGTTGTCCAGACCCATGGAGGGTTGCAGATAGGATGAGCTAAATCTTAAGGTGAGCACAGGTATGTCTTCGTGTTTCCTTATCGTGCAGCCACCTTAACGGACGTCGTGAAAATAGAACATACCGTTGTCGTGCGTGTTGAAAGTTTTTCAAGAAATATTCATAAGGCTAATGTAAGTTCCTCTCGACGTTTGGGTGATGCTGTCATTTACATGCACTTAGGCCACACTAGTCATTACTTAGGTACAAGTACCGGCTTTTTACTGATCACGCACAAATGTCACATGCACAGGGTGTGCATGGGATGTCTAATATCCTATGTCTAATACCTAGGAGTGTAAAGATTAATCAAGCTTAATCGGTCAATGGATTTATATTCCTCTGGTCCAAATAGATCAATCTGTCTAAGCCAAACTGTTAATCAAATCGAATTATACCATTATAAAATCATTTCAAAAATGAAAAATCAATCAATTATATCAATATTGGAAAATATAATTTTGATTGAGACATTGTAGGTGTATTTTACTACTACATAAAAATGACCAAATGCCCTTCCAGCTGTCACATGTTGTCAGCTGTGGGAGATTTAGTGTGCGGGATTTGGGAAAGCTGAAAAAAATGACGTGCCTGTGTACCCTTAAGTGTTGTTTCAGTGTTCACTACGACCTGTCACCTACAGTATGCCTGAGGAAAAGAATGGGCATGAACATTTGCACTTTACGGGCTCATCAAGCAAATTATAACCGTGATTTTTTTGCGTCATCTGCGGGTTTGCCTATTTTTTGCCTGCAGACAGTTGACTAAGTCATTAGCAGCACTTACCTTGCTAATCTATCTTCCTTCCTATAGCACCATCTCACAAAAAGCACCAAAGTGCTGTACAGATAAAGCAAGATTCCCACAGCAGCACGTATCGATGGTTTTTCACAACAGGCTTCTGAGTAAATGTTTTTGTATAAAAGCCAATAACAGGGTTTAGTGTGTCGTCAGTTATTGTTCAATTGAAGACCAGTTGTCCCAATTATAATTTCTTATCACCTAACCTGAATTTTTTAATTTATTTTTTTAGTTTTCCATCTGACTTTACCTTCAGCTCAAAAACTGAAACTGACCCAAAAAGGAAAGCTTTTTAAATAATACCAGCCACTACAAGCATATGTAGCTGTACATTAAGGCATCAATATCTGCTTATCTTGCATTTGAAAGACCAAGTACAGTTTTGATTGATCAATCGATCGATCAATCGATTGATTGGGTTTATTGTAACTAAAAATTGGAAATAGCAAAAGGAAGTAAAATGGTAAATGGTGTAAAGTTATATAGCGCTTAATACCTTCGTAGAAAGCATAAAACCCTTTACAGTCACAGTCCCATTCACACAGTGTCTCATCCAAGGAAACTTAGGCACATGGGCAGGCAAGGAAGGAATTGAACCTGCAACATTCTGATCAGAGATCGACCGCTCTACATCTGCATAAAGTGTCAAATAAACATACTTGGGATATATGCCAATACTCACCTTATTAGGAGTCTGACTGGACATGATCATTTCAGCATGAACAGGTTTAAATGTGAAAATATTTTTAAAAAAATACATCCAACAGAATATTACAGCAATATTTTGTCTCTTTTCATACTATCCTGGTGGTTTCTGTACCTCAGAGTTGCTGGATGTGCAGGAATTGGCTCGTTTTGGACACAGTTTGGGTCTGGAAAACATAAAAACATAAAATTAATTCAAGCTTCTAATTACAACCAGATGAGAGCTGAAAAAAAAAAGGTTTTTTTGAAAGTCCGTCCAAACTCCCTGCAGTGATCGTTCACAACAGAAAACCTCTGGTGTTTGCAGTTTCACCAGAATGTCAAATGTACACTTTCCCATAGCAGTGCTAAAACGGGAGGCTTTTTTTTGACTCTGTAATCACCTCTATCATTGTACAGTATAATAGCTCTCACATAGCTGTGGCTATTTCCACTTAGCAATTGTTCTGCTGTGCTGGAGGATGGAACGACATACACTGCATACTTGGATTCACACAAATTCTACCCAGTTAAGTTCTCAGTGCACTTCTGTGAGTACAAGGCTTTACTGTTGGGAAATAGACTTTGTCTCTGCAGTTACCCTGGAAGAGGAGTTCTTGATCACTTTCCTTTAGATGTACAGAAAGTAAAAGCAGAACAGAAAAAAATACATATATTTCAACAAGAGTATGTGTTATAGGGTGAGGAAAAATAAATGGAAATGCAGAATAAACAAATAAATAAAAAGAAAGGTGGAAGAATGAGTAAATAAACTTATTTGCATACAGGATTGCATGGAATAAAATTAGAAAAAAAAAAAAAAAAAAGAGAATTAACCTTTAACTTTATGGGAATTCATTCTGACTTGTGATTGATCAAGAGTGATTCCTCCAGAAATGTCAAGAATTTTGTTCTGAAAGCCCCATCCTCCATTAAAAATTTACAGTGGAAGAAATAAGTATTTGATCCTGGCTGATTTTGCAAGTTTTCCCACTTAAAAAAGAAACTAACGGTCTGTCATCTTCAAGGTAGGTTCAAATAAACAATGAGGTATAGAAAATCACAGAGAAAATCAAGGAATACAATTTGAATTTATTTAAATTGATTTGAATTTTATTAAAGAAAAAAAATTTCTGATCTATTAAGAGTTCTGCTTCACAGAGTTCTGGTAGACTCTTCTTATAAACCTGTCACCTGAATTGAAGACACCAGTTTAAACTAGTCAGGTCACCTGTATAAAAGACACCTGTGCACCGAATCAGTCCATATGTTAGACCAGAATGGGCTACAATTCCATCAGCAAGAAGCTGGGGGTTAAGGTCACAGCTGTTGGTGCAATAGTGCTAGGTCTGTGGCTCCAAAGCAGATCTCACCTCGTGGGGTTTCCATGATCATTAGAACAGTGAGCAATAAGCCTAAAACAACACGTCAGGAGTTGGTTGCTGATCTCAAAGCAGCTGCAACCACAGTCACCAAAGAAACCATCGGTAAGACTTTACAAAGCAATGGCTTAACATCTCTGTAGTAGCCCTGCTTAAGAAAGCACATGTGCAGGCCCGCCTGAAGTTTGCCAGAGAACATCTTCATGATTTAGAGAGTGACTGATAGAAGATGCAGTGGTCAGATGAGAGCTCTTTGGAATCAACTCAACCAGTTGTGTTTTGAGGCAAGGAAATGCTGCCTATGATCCCAAGAATACCATCCCTACTGTCAAGCATGGAGGTGGAAACAGTATAATTTGGGTGGGGGGGTGGGGGGGGGTCTGCACAAGACTACTTCACAGTGTGGATAGGAGGATGGGCAGAGCATTGTACTGTCAAATCCTGAGTGAGAACCTCTCTTCCTCCACAAGGAGACTTAAAATGGGTGGTGAATGGGTTTTCCAACAGGAAAATGACCCAAAACATACAAACAAGGCAACCAAGGAATGGCTGAAGAAGAATTATATCAAGGTCATGAAGTGGCCCAGCTGGTCTCTGGACCTCAAACCTATAGAAAACCTATGGAGAGAGCTGAAGCTCTGAGTTGCTAAGCAACAGCTACAAAATCTTAATTATTTAGAAATCATTTGCAAAGAAGAGTGGACCAAAATTCCTCCTGATACGTGCAGAGACCTGCTCATCAACTACAAGAAACGTCTGACCTCTGTGTTTACTAATAGGGCTTTTGCCACAAAGTACAAAGTCTTTCAAAGGGTCCAAACCTACGAAATCAACAAAGAGCAAACACTCTCCACTGTATTTCTGGTTAAGAAAGGAAAATCTTTTTGACAGCGTTTTCCACAGGTGACAGGGATTTGGGGTTCATAGAACCAGTGGATCCCTGTACTGGTCACACAAACCAACACTAAAAATCTTTATTTAGTGGGAACGGTGGAAAGAGTGACATATTAAAGACAAAGATGCACACCCTGACCGTTATCTTTAAAAAGCACAAAGCTATGGTCGGTTTAAAAAAAACAAAACAAAAACACCCTTAATTTATAATTTTTGTGATAGCAGCAAGGTTTAAAGTGACATTTTCAAGGCCAGTGCTGCATCCACACATTTCCACACATTCTCTATGGCTGCACAGACATTAACGTGGCTTCAAAACAGTCTGCATGGAGCGTAGAACTTTGATTAATAAACTAATATGTGAAGAAATGCGTAGTAAAAAATGTTTTTCGTATACTTTTATACCTTTCAGGAGGAAGAGTGAACAACTGAAGTGCGTCATTTCTTGGTATTGGTGCTAGAATATTTTCGAATGCAGTGAAAAGAAGAAGCAAACTTACAAAAGAGTCAAAAACTACCCAAAATGTGTGACCCCCTCCACTGGAATGTTTGAATGCTAACCAATAGGATGCATCTTTAATTCAAATAAATGTTAAATCTGTATTTTTCTTGCCCCAACTGTAACTCCAAATTATAGTTTCAGTATTTTTTCTCTTTTAAACTCCAAGTTAATTTCATTTAATTGCCTAACCGTGGTCTTTCTCCAAAATATATTATATTTTTCATCATCTATGTTTTTGTGACCTCCGGTAATGTACCCGTACATTAAAAATCTTACAGATGAATGAGTTCATCGCCTGCCAATGATCGAGTAAAGACTGATCCCTGCTGTGACTCTCAACCACCTCTGGCTGTTTCCTGACCGGAGGAGACCTCTGCAGTAAGACTCATTGCTCCTTATAGTTACATGATCCTGCCCCAGATCACCAGACCAGCTGCCAACCAGTTTTTGAGAACTCATTTAAATTAATGGGGAACAACTAAATAAGCTACTGAGCTTTCATTTGAGTTTGATGCTTCGTGCTAAAGCCTTTCTTGGCTTCTGAATGACTTGTGTGGTTGTTCTCGCTAATTGCGCTTTCATTTTTACTAAGCACGTGTTTCTAATTTCCAAGCTCTTTAGTTGCGAGAACCTGCAGCGTTCTGGTGCCCGATACATGGGCTGGAGACACTCAGCTACTCTTGAAATGAAAAGAGTTGCATGTCCTGCAGAAAATTGCAGGCCTTGTCAAAGGTTTTCAGCCATTTGAAGACAAAACCCAAAACAATCAACAGATAATATTACAAAGATATAAGCTTCAGTGTCCCATGGAGAGGAACAGGGGAAGCAGATTGCAAATTACACATTTTGACTGCCATTGGTACCACACTACCAGTGAGTGGTATCTTTCCCTGCCTCTTGCTCTCTTGCTGGCTTTTTTGTTTGTATGCATTGGAATTGAAGCCAGGTGCTGCACCTTGAAATGTTTGCCCTCTATGGTGAGAATGCTCCACATCAAGGCAGCCGCAAACTTTGCAGCTGAAGCCAAAAAATCGCTAAGTGTTGGCTTCCAGCTGAGTCAACATAACAGGGTTGTGGCTGTGTGTGAGCAAGTTTGCAAATCTGAATACTTGAACGTTCTGCTATACTACTCATGAGGACATGTGAATTTTCTGTGGAATTGATTTAGTGACAACCAAATATAGCTGGTACTACAATTTAAAGCATGTCTGTTTCTGTATTTTACCATCTTTAAACTGAATTCTGCTTCAAACAGTTTTTGTTCAATTTTTCTACTCATTTTCTTTTAAGGGCCTGAGCAAAAAAGGTGACCAGTTAAATAATAGGTAAAATGTCTTCTAAACTGCCCATAATGTATGAGAACTACCTGTCAACACCAGAAAAATTAAAACGGCGTTGTATGGCCCGCAAGCCCTGCCCGACCCCGCCCTTGCTGCCCTCCTTTGACCCGGCCACACTGACTGAGCGGCTGCTGCACACGCTTTATTCCCCCCCTCTTCCCCAGCCACCCTGGTCAAAGCTGCACAAGAAAAAAAACAAACACTTTTTTAAAAAGGCAGTTTTTCTCCATTTTCCATTTTCTTTTGTAGTCACCTAAAAAAATATTTTGTTCGAAAGGTTTTCACCAAAAATTGAAGAAAAAAATGTTGATTTCAAAGCTGAGATGTAATTGTACACATCATAAACTAAAACCACTGACAATTGAGAAGGGCAAACAGAGAACAAAGAGTTGACAGAAAGTTAAGAGTCTGATTTGTTACCTGAAGATGATGCAGAGGACACCTGTGAGTATCAAGGTGAAGAAGGCAGCTCCGCTTACGGCTGCCAGTACAGAGTCTGCATTGCTGCCAGATGAATACACGGCTCGTTGATGGGTCTCTGACTCAGTCAAGTTATGGTAGTGGAAGAGAAGAGCGAAACCCCGCCCCCAGTGAGTAGTAGTTATGAGCTCCATGATGACCTCCACCATTTCCTGGTTTGATCCAAAAACCAGCTGGCTGCCGGGTGGTCGGTTGGCCCCACAAAACCTTGATGAAAAGGTGATGAGGTCTGAGATGTAGAGGACATCATGCGGACAGACGTCTAACACAGACTGTTGGGTCTCAGGGCTCACAGCTGGAGTTTCAGTGAAGTGTGGTGACGGAAGGGTGGTCTCCCCCACATCTGTGCTCGAGTTAGAACTGGGATTGGCAGAGTTGACAGCCATGTCCTCTGCAGGGGTGTCACTGTGTAGGATGAGGAAAGAATGAGGCATTTGTGAGGACTGGCTCAGGGGAGAATCTGTAGATCTTTTAGCAGAATTCAAGACTTTGGCAATCTCCATTTTTGTGGACTGTTCTTGGAGGACAACTTGCTTCATATCCCCATCTTGGGAGGATTGTTGAGTCTTTGAGACGTCAACTTCCGTCTGAGGATCCACGGGTTCTTCTACAACGGACAAGGTTTCGTCTATTGCAAGCCCACCTGGAATAAAGGTTACCTCCTCCTCTGTCTTTTCAAACTTAGAGAAGGACGAATATTTAGCAGTAGAGTCATGACTTTCAAATACATCAAAGTCAAAAATCTCCAGAACCAGCTGGTGATCAATAGGCACAATGAACTCCCAAACGCAATGTGTCCCAGAGGAGTAGTTATAGGGAAAACCAGGAGACAGAATGAGGCCTTGAACATCCACCACTTCCACCTTAGCACCGCAGTCAAAGTAAACCTGGAATGAAAAACAACATCAAGTCAGTCGTGATTCTGAGCTTAGAGTCCCACTCCGATCACCATTTAATCTTTTCTGAAAGGGTTCCCAGAAGTCTTTTAATTGTGATTATGCTGTTTTTAGGCTAAATAAAAAAAACTGTGTTGTTTTCTAGGACGCATTTTCTGCAGATTGGCAGTAGTTCATTAGAAATTTGCCTCTGAGTTGTGGGTAGGATTGTTAGCTCGAAGTTTTTCTTCACATCTTCTTGCTAAACCTACGTTTTTTCCTGATATTTGTTCTTTAACACAAGTTATTCAAGTTACAAACTGACCAATCAGATGCCTCTGTGAAATCCTATGGTGCCTGGTTGTTGCCCCCACCGCAAACATTTGATTGACAGATTCTCCCAAGTCTGCTTTCAGTGAAAGGGGTGTGGACTTTGATTTAGCTCACTCATGATTGGCGACAGAAGTTGCCATAGAAATGTTGAATCAGACCAATCACTGTCATCCGTCTCCAACATTGCCACGACCGTATTGTGGAAAAATAGCGACTATGGCTTCATTTAGCCTTTTGGCCTTACCCAAAAGGTAAGGCCTTTTCTATGAAACGTCACACACACTCTGTCCAGTTCTCTATGTACAGTCAATGGTTTACACGCTCTCCTGCTAACTTACAGCCCCTCAGAACCCCAACCTAACATAAGCGGTGCAAAAAAAATGTCGCGCAATATCTGAACTATACAGCCGTATAGTTTTGAGCCAGAAGACAGCTCAGACAAGGAAAACGAAGCTGTACATGGACCTATTTGTCTATTTGGTTGCAACTCCTACAAGCCAGCTACAAGCTTTTTCCAACAGTATTTTTCTGTGTGCTCCTGATTCACCACAATCTGAATAAAAAAATACTTAAAAGTGCAATTTTAAGCTTAAGTATGTCTTTCATCACCAGAAAAATGCCACAAGAACATGTTAAAAACACCAAAAACACAATTTTCATCAGAGTGGGTCTTTAATCCCCTAAAATAAAAAAATAGTTCTCTTTTTTTATTTTCACCCAAAACTGATACTCCCTTCAAACAATAGCTCACAGCTCAACAGAGGCATCATCAGGAGTGACTCACTTTGGTGCCATTCATACTTGCTTCTTGTTTTTCCGCTTCATGCTCTCATTTCAGGATTAAGTGGGTAATACCCTACTGATCAAGGATACAAAATTGGCCACAGTATTTTCAATGGCAAAGCCAACAACTCACCTTGTGGCCTGTATACTCCATTACATAAACCCTCCTAACAATAAATTACTCAGCTTTTCCATTCGAGTTTGTGGGTTTTGCCAGCGCTGGTGGCCTAGATAAGCCTGAATAGAGTGGAGTGAAGAGTGGTGTTTTTTCAGACATACTGAGTGTAGTTTTTCCCAGGTGCAGAGAAATGTATTTAGGGCTTGGCACTAATAAGAGGCAGATGTGCAGTTTGAGAGCTGAAGACCAGACCTTTGTATGGGGCCTCTGTGTTTATGAGCTTTCTTGCTCAATTGTGAACTGTGGAAATGCCCCAGACAACCAGACCCTTCCCCAGACAGGTAACAAACCAACCTCCTTAGGCAACTTTAACGTTTGAAATAAAATAACAACACAACAACTGGCATCTACTGACAAGTTACTCAATAATGTTCAACAGATAGAAAAAACACAAAATAATTATGTATTAGATATCAATTCATTAAATTTTTCCAACAAATTAAAAACATTTTTGTATTTCTAAAAATGTCCCCTTTCTGCTTACTCTTTGTCAATTTCTTTGAAAAGTGAATTTGCATCTGAATAAATTTGATCTTACAAAAATGCCTTTTTTATTCTTAGTTCCAACCCCTAAGTCACTTCTATTTTTAGACAGTTAACTAAACAAGAGGAAGCATTACCCATTGGTAACATCACAGTAGCTCTTCACATTATCTTAATGAAAAAAAAATTACCAGAATTCAGGTTTGATATGTCTAAAACGTAGACATTAATTTTACAAACAAAGCTGAATGAAAGTTTGCTAAACACAAATACAGCTAAAAAATGTACAACAAAAAAATACAAATTAAGGCTAATACCGGTAAGTTACTATCACAACTAGTAATTACAGTAGAATCAAACTTATTTACAGAGTATTTCTGCCAAGTTACTGATTTGATATAACTAAGATATGCAAGACTGATTTTACTAAATTTTTAATATGGTTGTGTTTAGTTAAAAAAATGATTTGTTTATTAAATTTCCAACATATCCGTTGTTTGGTTACAGGCTGTCGACAGGTGAAAAATGGGTAAACATGTACAAGGCACCTAGGTGTCCTGCACAAAATGTCAAGGTTGTAGACTACTCAGTGACTCTTTAGAACAAAAAATGTTCATGCACCTTTTTTTTTGTTTTTTTTACAGGCATACTGCGGCAAGTGGTCATAGCGATTACATTTTTCAGTTTATCGACTCCCTAATTTAGACGCACTGTGTAAGGAACCCGTTAAGTGCTCTTCAAGGGATAAGTGCGCACTAGGGGTGTAACAACGAATCAGTCAATCAGTGAATCGGATCGTTCAAAACGAACCGATATCAACAATGAATCAAATCGACAACCAGAAAATCGTGATTTGAATCGAATCGTTAAAATAAATTGTTAACAGCCCTTTTGCGCACTCCTTGTGTGTTCCTTCTGTACAGCCTGGCTGAAATTAAGACAATTACGGCGTTGTTTTTGTGGGCATCCTTCTGGCATCATATGGGCATTTATGTACTGTGGGGATCAAAAGTTTGGGCACCCCAGGTAAAATGTTATATTATTGTGCATAAAGAACCCAACGAAAGATTGAAAAATGTTCTAAAGGCATTAGTTTACAGATGAGTCATTCTTTAAATATGTAAAAAAATTAGGCTTCATTTCCATCATTTACCCTTTTAAAATAACAGAAAATAGAATATAGTTGGGTTCATCTCCACACACAACCTGGGCTCTAAAAGTCCCTCCCTTGAGAGTGGTTGGACTCTCTACCCCTTCCACGGCCTGACTGGTGGTAGGAATACTTCGAGCAAAGCTCTCAATTTACCAGTTGATCTTCATTCCAGTACTCAACTATGCTCATGAGCTCTGGGTCATGACCGAAAGAAAAAGGTTCCAAATACGAGCGGACAAAACAAGCTTCCTCCATAGGGTGGCTAGGCGCTCCCTTAGACACAGGGTGAGAAGCTCGGCCACCCAGAGAGAGCCGCTGCTCCTCCGCAGCGAGAGGAGCCAGTTGAGGTGGCTCGGGCATCTTGTTCAGATGCCTCTTTGACACATTCCTGGGGAGGTGTTCCTGGCATGTCCCACTGGACAGAGGTCCCGAGAAGACTCGGGACACCTTGGAGAGACTACATCTCTCGGCTGGCCTGGGAAAGTCTTGGGGTGCCCCCAGAGGAGCTGGAGGAAGTAACCGGGGAGAGGGAAGTCTGGGCATCTTTGCTTAGACTTCTGCCCCCGCGACCCAGTTCTGGATGAGCGGAAGAAGATGGATGGATTGATATTAGAAGCGTTTAAAGGACGCTTGTGTTTTTTCTCAAATGTTTTGCCATTAAAATTGCATGTAAAACCTTAAAAATGACCTGAAAATTAAAACTGAAAGCATTCCTTACAACTCATTAAATACTTTGTTTTGATGTGGCAAAATTTAGGATGACATTTTGAATACTATGTAATGAAATAAACTTTTGAGCTAATTAAATAATTTAATCAAAAGAGACAAATAGGAAGAAGAGCAAGATAAAAAATGACTACATGAGCTGGGAATCAAAACACAAATTCTTGCTGTGTCCAGTCAACTCTAATCTCCAATTTCAGGAATGTGTCTGTACTGCAAAACAATTAAATTGAATGTATTGTTGCAAGGCATCTTAAAACAGGACAAATACAGATGCAAATCCTAAGTCACGAGTAGATCAGCAGCTTCCTCTCCTTGGCATCATGCGCTCAAAATTCAAAGTGTTCACATCACTCCTCTGCAAGAATGGTATGTGGCTGTTTCAGATGTCATACAACTCTGTATCTTATACATTCCTTGTAGTTGTCAATGCAATTCTAGGAGCATCTTTTGCAATTATGAATAGCAATTGACTTCAAAAGTCCAACGGCAAATAGTAACAGAAAAAAAAACATAAAATCGGTCACTTTTTTGGTGAAAAGAATTAATCAAATGTCAGGCAGCTTACGCTATTGACACGTCGTCTACAACAAAGAGTACCAGTGTTCGTTAATGTAATTAGGAAAATTTGCAGAGTAGTAAATTGGTTAAATTGTTGCAAACATCACAACTCCACATTTCTTCAAACTTTAACAAACATGTCTGTTGCCATGACACCATTGAATATGTTTTTTGTGAAAACTGTTTCGGCGTCATCGTGTGGTCTCAGAAAACTGCTTTTCGTACCTTTTTATTTTATAATTTTATAAATATATGCTCTTAAATTCAACAGCTCTCTCTTTTCCCAAATCAAAAATCCATGGTCTAGTCTTTAACATTTTGGTAATAAACCTCTGTTGTTGGTTCTTAAGCCACAAATGTATCTGACAGTGCGAAGAATCAATAATGCAATTTATAATAAAGTTGATCTTGCTTTTCCAGTCTGCAGGCATCTGTGATATGGTGAACATAATTCTGAATTGATAAAAAGTTCCAGTTGTACTGGATTGCATTAACTGACTCAAGACTTTTAGACAAATCCAAGACGAAAAGTTAAGATAAAATTATCAGGGTTAAATACATTTTACAAACTCCAACTTATTTTTACATATAAAATCCAGCGCGAATGCTGCATGTCAGAGTGTACACAATATACAGTGGGGGTCAAAAGTTTGGGCACCCCAGGTAAGATGTTTTATTTTTGTGCATAAAGAACCCAAGGAAAGATTGAAAAATCCTCTAAAGGCATCAGTTTACAGATGAGAAATTATTTTAATACCGTATGTCAAAAAAAAGCAGGCTTTATTTCCATCATTTACCCTTTCATAAAAACAGGAAACAAAATAAAGGCGTCTGCTAAGTTTGGACACTCTACACAACTCATAGTTTGCACCGCCCCTTTGAAAAAGCTGAGACCTGACAGTGTCATGGATTGTTCACAATCATCGTTTGCAAAGACCAGGTGATGTCAATCTAGGGCTGTGCAATAAAACGATAGCCATCGATATCATACTTTCTCTATAGTATTCAGACCCCTTGCTGTGACACTCATATATTTAACTCAGGTGCTGTCCATTTCTTCTGACCATCCTTGAGATGGTTCTACACCTTCATTTGAGTCCAGCTGTGTTTGAATATACTGATTGGACATGATTAGGAAAACCACACACATGTCTATATAAGGCCTTACAGCTCACAGTGCATGTCAGAGCAAATATATCAAATATCAAAATATAAAAATATCAAAGAAACTGCCTGAAGAGCTCAGAGACAGAACTGTGGCACGGCACAGATCTGGCCAAGGTTACAAAAAAATATCTACTGCACTTAAGGTTCCTAAGAGCACAGTGGCCTCCATAATCCTTAAATGGAAGATGTTCAGGACGACCAGAACCCTTCCTGGAGTTGGCCGTCCGGCCAAACTGAGCTATCAGGGGAGAATAGCCTTGGTGAGAGAAGAACCCAAAGATCACTGTGGCTGAGCTCCAGAGATGCAGTCAGGAGATGGGAGAAAGTTGTAGAAAGTCAACCATCACTGCAGCCCTCCACCAGTCAGGGCTTTATGGCAGAGTGGCCCGACGGAAGCCTCTCCTCAGTGCAGGACACATGAAAGCCTGAACGGAGTTTGCTAAAAAAAAAAACACCTGAAGGACTCCAAGATGGAGAAAAATAGAATTGTCTGGTGTGATGAGACCAAGATAGAACTTTTAAAAGAGTGAAAAATTTAAGGGGGTCTGAATACTTTCCGTACCCAATGTATAAACAAGCCTGATGCATTTTAGAAACAAGTTCTGTGGACCGACCAGGTTCAAATGGAACTTTTTGGCCGCAATGAGCAAAGGTACGTTTGGAGAAGAAAGGGTACAGAGCTGAATGAAAAGAACCTCTGTCCAACTGTTCAGCATGAGGGTGGATCAATCATGCTTTGGGGTTGTATTGCAGCCAGCGGCACAGGAAATGTTTTACGAGTAGAAGGAAGTGGATTCAACGAGTGGATTCAAAAAAATTACAGTAAAATTTGGACACCAATTTGATGCCATCTGTGAAAAAGTTTAAGCTGAAGAGAGGATGGCGTCTACAAAAGGATAATGATCCTAGACACACTTCCAAATCCATGCTGTCTTACACTAAGAGGCATAAACTGAAGGTTTTGCAGTGGCCTTCCCAATCACCTGACCTCAACATCATTGAAAACCTATGGATAGACCTTAAAAGAGCAGTACGTAACATCCCAGAAATCTCAAAGAACTAGAAGACTTTTGTAAATAAAAATGGATAAAGATTCCTCAAACAAAAATTCAGAGATTCTTGGCTGGCAACAAAAAGCATTTACAAGCTGTAATACAAGCCAAGGGGAGCAGTACAAGGTACTAACTCTGCAGGGTGCCCAAACTTTTACACATACCAATATTTTGTGTCCTCTTATTTTGAAAGAGTAAATGGTGGAAATAAAGCCTCATTTTTTTGACATATTAAAAGAATGTCTCATCTGTAAACTGAAGATCTGTTCTTATCGTATCTTTCCTTAGGCTTTTTGTGCACATTAATATAGCATTTTACCTGGGGTGCTCAAACTTTAGAACTCCACTGTATCTAGCTGGTACCCTTCAACCCTCCGCACAAGTATAGGCTCCTTTCCTCCCAGAGAGATGATGTTTCATGTACCAAAAGTCAAATTCCATGACCAGGGTTAAGGCCGCTAAGGCACCTGCCTCGACTAACACCCAAACCACATTGCACTGGCCCCTTTCCAACTCCTCTGCAGGTGGTGGGGCCACGGGAGAGTGATTCAAGTAATTTCTTTGGGCTGGACCCGACCGGGCCCGTGGGAGGAGCCCCAACCCCAGGTCTGGCTCCAGAGTGGGGCCCCAGTGACGCCAATCCGGGCAATGTAACAGAATCTTTGTTTGAACTTCTCATAAAAGGAATCTGAACCGCTCCTTGTCTGGCTCATCACCCAAGATCTGTCGACCATGGGAGACCCTACCAGGGGCAAAAGCCCCAGACAGCTTATCTCCTGGGATTACTCAAGCTCTCAAACCCCTCCACCACGTTAAGTTGGTGGTTTGCAGACTGCTAAAAGTCTCAATTTATTCTTTGCACATATAAATGGGTTAATAACCAAGCTCCATTGTGTCTAAAAGTATCTCAGTCTCACACCAGTTTACTGTAGTTTTAAAAGAATGAGAGGTAGAAGAATCAACTGCCACACTTCCCTCATGTTGAACTGATTTTCTTTTACTTTTATGATTGGAGCTGAGCATTTCCTTGTTGCAAAAACAATAAATTTAAAACTGGTTTATGTGACCTTGACCTCCCTATAGATTCTGATCTTCAATCTATATTTATGTGTATTAAATCCTATTTGGATTTCTTGCCAGCTTTTCCTTATTTCAAACATCTGTTTTAGAGTTTTTTCACCTTAAAATAAAGGCAAAAAAGCTTAAAATCGACCTTGTTATAAAGTAGTCTTTGCAGCTATGATGGTAATGAAAAGAGAACTGTGTCAGGGATGAGACTCTAATCTCTCCCACCATGATGAGGCTACTGGGAGGTCCCCTAAACCCGAGGATGCACATGCTAGACTACACATGAAAAGGCTCCAAAGTGCCACAGTGTCGAATAGAAATGGGACATTCTTATGATGCCGAACATCTCATTTCTGTTACATCACATGCCGCTCGCTGGAAGGACGCTAATTGTTCAAGGAAGCTTTTTTTCTCATGGTAAAACAATGGCCTGCAGTGCTGTTATAGTGAGCCACTACACAAATGGGGAGGCTGGATCACTTTTAATGAAGTGATGCTAATAAGATGCAAGCAAGGGTTTACGTAAGAGCCAGCAGGTCATTCCGACCCAGTTGGACTGTTGATAGGTGGTCCCTGGACAGAAAAGCAGACATCAACAGTTGATTCGTTCAGTGTGAAAGCGTCTCTGAAATCAATGTCCATTTAAAAACTTGACATTTAAAAACTTATTCATAAGTGTCAATAAGTGGAGAAGATTCATCAAGCATTTCACGTTCTGTAAAGCTTAAAATCTTGATATCGCACATCTTTAAAAAAAAACAATAACAATTAACCATTTTTAAATAAGACTGTGCAACACTTGACAGTTTCAATTTCATACATTTCTTCAGGGTCATTTTGAACTATTAATGTCAGGAAATTTTGGACTTTGATAAGTAGGCCTGCACAATAAATCAAAAACGTATTGTTTTCGCGATATCAGCCTGTGCGATATGGATATTGGAAACGATGGCATAAACTGTGATGAATGGTTACGTTAATAGCTAACACACAAGCTAAAACAATTTAATGGCAGCTTTACGTATGAAATAAACCAAATAGAACCCTTTACCAACCTTTACCAATAGGTCCCACTTATGTTGTTGACCAAATGAATTATGCCTTTTTATGCTAGGCCAATATCAGACATCACAAGTTTTCCTCACATCCCGCAGGCCCAGCGATTAGTCAAGGAGCAAACAACAGATAAAAACAAGCAGGGTTGAGTTTTATTCTTTTACTCTGTAAGAAACTCACATATATATATATAGGGGCCTTCTTACTATGTTGCGGTTATTCTTTTGCAGTCTCACTGTTTTGCAACTTTTTTTCAGTGAAATTGTGCAGCCACACTGTGTTCTGCATCTTGATTAGCCGTAGACCTTTAATCAATCTCCTCCACGCCATGTCTCCTGTACAGAATGTGCTCAGTTTGCCGTAGTTAAGTAAATCTTGGATTGAGAACAAATCTTTGGTAACATGGACTTATTTTTTGACAAAACTTTGAACTTTTAAACAAGAGGCAAACGTATAAAAATGGTTATGTCTCTGAGAAAAGTGTGTAAAGTATGTAGTAAGGGGTTTTACGGCCTGAAAACATCTGTAATCATACTTTGAACATTTATCTATTGTGGGATATTATTAGAATGTAACTCCTGCGATAAACTAGGGACTACTGTACAATATAACACAAACAAAACCAGTATTTTTTTTATTTATCGAGATTGTCTTGAAATCAAGCAAAAATAGAAGCAGCTCAGAAGTGAAAAATTGAAAACTGAATTAAAACTGAAAACTGATAATTTAAAGTAAAGTGGGAGAAACAAAAAAAATGTTGAAAATACAAAATAAACATTATATTTTAAAATTTGGTCACAGGTTTAAAAATATGTTTTTATTAAAATTTTAAATTACCAATTATTTTTTCAGGGTTTAAACATTTCTTTCCAGTTTACAATATTTTTTCAAATATACAATTTTATTTTCAAATATTCAAAATTCCTTTGAGTTTACAATGTGTATTTTCGAGTTTAAAGATGTTCTCAAATTAAGAAAAAAAAATCTAACTTACAATGTCTTGTTTTCAAATTTGCAATCTGTTTTTCATTCACTTTAAGCTGATCTTAAATTGACCCCATAGAAGTCTGCTGAAAAAAGTGTGCAGATGAAGTGTAATGAAAATGTGATGGGTGGGTTATGTGTCTATGGGAGCATTACACCCACTTCAAAGTTTGTTGAGTTTTACCACTCAGTAGATACCTGGGTTTAACACAAGCAAGGCTTAACGCAAAACTGTAGATTTTTACAAAGAGAAAAGTGGAGAAAAATAGATCAGACTGAAATATTTATCATTTTTTCTGAAGTAAAATTTAAAAAATGCTTTAGTACAAATAGATAAGCTGCATTTTTTCAGCTTGTATTCAGTAGTGCTAAATGGTAAATGGCATATACTTGTTTAGTGCTTTTCTACCTTCCTCGAAAGCCCACAGCACTTTACAGTCACAGTCCCATTCACACACACATTCACTCACCGATGGCGGCTACACTGCCTAACTTTGGCGCCAATCTATAACCACAAGAAGCAATGTGGGGTTCAGCGTCTTGCCAAAGGACACTTCAACACATGGGCAGGCAGGACGAGAATCTAACCTGCAATCTTCCTATCGTAGGTCGACCACCCTACTGATGCACACAGCTCGCCTTCGGGATCTCATTCTTTTGGTCAAGACCACAGACAGTAGAATCACTGAACAGTATGACCCTCGCCCCTCGTTTTCCAAATAGGAAGTACCTGCAGGCTCCAAGAAGTCAAAATGACATAAACTTCTACTGAGAAAAAGACAGTAATTACTGTTATTCTGTTAGTTAGAACAACCATTCTTGCTCTGATACATTTTTCTTAACATCTTCTTGCTAATGCTAATTTTTAAGACATTTTTTTTTATGGCAACTTATTCAAGTTATCAACTGGCCACTACTAAAAACATCCAATGCAAAACATAACTTTTCGCAGATAAGAAATACGTGCTTTTTGGTATTGCATAAAGCCAAACAGCTCTACTTTAAGAATCAAATTAATTCTACAGCCTCAAACCCAAAAACTTTATGCCAAACAATCAAAACGATAACTGGTGAAAACAAAAACAACGCTAAGAGTTTTTCAAATTTCCTTAATTGGCACTCTTGTCATCGATAATAACAAAATTGCTCATT
This sequence comes from Adrianichthys oophorus, assembly GCA_036245035.1. Taxonomy (NCBI): domain Eukaryota; kingdom Metazoa; phylum Chordata; class Actinopteri; order Beloniformes; family Adrianichthyidae; genus Adrianichthys; species Adrianichthys oophorus. The sequence continues at coordinate 5,514,312 of BSAI01000189.1, read as the reverse complement.
CTTTTAACGAACTGCACCTGAACAATTTTCATTTTCTGAAATCTCACAAACAGATTTAAATAATGCTCTGTGTTCACTGAAAGTCTCTCATGCCAATGACATAAATAACCTGAACATGACTTTTCTAAATACGAATGCAAGCACTCTTCTACCACTTATATATCTTTTAGTTAACTTGTGTATTAGACAATCCGTATTCCCTGCCATGTGGAAAACTGCCCTTATCTGCCCCCTTTTTAAGTCTGGCAACCCCACTGTTGTTCTCAACTATCGCCCGATTGCAATCCTCCCGACACTCTACAAATTACTTGAAAAAATATTACATAAACAATGAATCACTTACGTTGACAAAAATAATCTACTCAGGGACTGTCAGCATAGTTTTCGTCCCTCCCGTTCAACAAAGACGGCACTGCTGCTTTTAACAGAGCAGATTTGTGCAACTCTAAACAAAGGCCATTTAGCAGAAGTCATATTCATAGACTTTCAAAAAAGTCTTTGATACAGTTATTCACCAAATTCTACTAAATAAACTCCATTCTTTTAATTTCTCTCACTCAGCAGTAAACATGCTTGCATCATATCTAAGTGACAGGTCTCAGACTAAAAATTGCAACATCACAGGCGCCGAAGTGCTCCATTGGCGTTCCACAAGGCAGTTGAGAACCTTTGGAGCGTCCTCAAGCTAAATATCTGAGAGTGGGAGGCAGTTCACATCAAAACAGCAACTCTGGGAAGCTATTCTGACATCCTGCAAAGAAATTCACGCGGAAACTCTCCAAAAACTTACAAGTTCAATAGATGCAAGAATTGTGAAGCTGCTACAAAAAAGGGTCCTATATTCAAAATATAACTTGACCTATTAAGATGTTTTTGATTGGAATACCTTTTGATTTCAGTAGCTATGACCTCCTAATGCCCAAAGTTCAACAAATGACCATTTTCAGTTCTCTTGAATCGAATTCCTGACCCAACCCTGTATTTTCAAAGCACAGGGAGTTTGTTTATTAACATTTCATATATACTTAGTGTTGCAGTATTTCCCAACCCTGGTCCTCGGGGTACACTGTCCTGCATGTTTTCCATGTTGCCCTATTTAAAAAATAAAGAACAGTGTACCCAGAGGACCAGGGTTGGGAAACACAGCTCTGATGGTTAATGACTTGAAAATTATGCTGACTGTCATTTGCATTGAGTATTTAGAAATATCATGGAAAAGTATCATTTGCATAATATTTTTGGAATGCGTTACAGTTTTCTTTTTTCTGTTTCCTGTTGGAACCTGTAAATATTCATGTAATTTAAGACTTAGTACACTTACAATAAAATGAATGTCTCAATTAATGTTATTTATGGCAACTCTTTTCTGATAAATGTTATCAGTTTGTTCAATCTTAATTTTGGTTCATTTGAACAGTGAGAGATAGAAAATCACAAAGAAAAACAAGAAATCCACTTTAAAGAACTTGTATGAATTTATTTTTTTGAGGGAAACAAGTATTTGAACCCTCTTGCTGGAAAGACTTAATACTTTTTTGGCAAAACCCTTATTATCAGTACAGAGCTATGACATTGAATGTTTTGTGTCATTCTGTTGGAAGACACATCCACGGCCCATTTAAGTCTCCTGGTGGAGGGAAAGGAGTTCTCACTCAGGATTTAACAGTACATGGTTTCATCCATCCTCCAATCCACCTGGAGAAGTAGCCCTGTGCAGTAAAGAGCTCCCAAAGTATATTTTTTACCTCCATGTTGAGGATGGTGTTCTTGAGGCCATAAGCTGCATTTCTCTTCCTCCAAACACTACAGGTTTAGTTGATGCCAAAGAGCTCAGTTTTGGTCTCCTCAGACCAAAGCACCTCCTATCAATTACGCTCTAAATCATAAAGGTGTTCAATGGCAAACTCTAAGGGGCACCTGCACTGCAAGATGTTAAACCATTAAAGTATCCCCAGTAGTTTTCTTGGTGACTGTGGTTCCAGCTGCTTTGAGATCATCAACTAACTACTACCGTGTTGTTTTAGGCCTATTTCTCAGTCTAACTGGTCTGTGTGAACCACAACCCTTAATGGTTACTAGGGCATCAATTCTTATATCCCACAATGAAATACAAATAAATGTGTATACAGCCTTTAAAGTGGATTTCTTGATTTTTTAACTCTCAGTGTTCAAATGAACCTACCATTAGAATGACAGAGGTCTGTAGCTTATTTTAAATAAAATTTCAGGCTTTGAAAAAAATATTCAGAAAATTAAATTAAACTGTCAACAAAAGTATATGTGATTAAGAATAAAACCTAATAACAATTATGATTACTTTAAGTTATTTTAATGAAATGTGCTATTTGTTTAGAAAAGGTCAAGGGCTCTAAACAGCTTTAAAAGGTCAAACTTCAGAGTAAAACTTTTTTTTTAGCTGCATGTTTTTTTTACATGTAGCTCTACAACAGCCTACAGCACGTTTTGGCAAAGACGAGCCTTCACCCTGACCTCTCTACAACACGGATTTCTTTTTAAACCACCCAAGCTGATGACACCGCTGTGAAAATGGTGCAACACGAGCCGCCCTCTGCTGAAACAGTGTTCTCACACACACAAACACACACACACACATTGCCTCTCATGCACAGTCTCTGACTGGCTCATAAACAGGCAGGCCCCTCAAAGGGGGGCAGGAATCCTCACCAGCCTTGTTTACTAGAAGAGACAAATAACGCCACCTCATTGGTCTGTGCTCCAACAATAGCATTTCATGCAAGAAAACTTACATTCACACACTTTGCCTTTAATTCTGAACCAAAATAAGCCGTGTAAGACCCGAAAAGGAGCGCAACAGCTGGTGAACACTAAATATTATATGAGCTTTAGCAGGGAAATCTCAGATAAACATTAGAAGTGAGTGGTAGGTTTTAAGCTTTAAGGTCTAAAGGGAACATGCTGCTTATGTGCCTACATTTATCGGAGCAAGCAGCACCAAGCAGGTATCAGGCTCAACAAACAAAAAACAAAATAAAAGCATCTGCAACTGAACATGTGTTCAGCTCAACAGAGCTGAACCACAACAAACTGGTCCATATTATTAACATTTTCTTCTGAGTTTTCGCCAGAAAAACTCAATCAGGGTGACGAGGGACCAAACTATTAAAATGGTTTTCAATAAAGCAGTACTTTATTCAAAAGATAAGAAAACATTTAATCTAATTTAAAGTTTTTGTTTACCCCAGTGTAGATAATAAAATGTATTTACAGAAACATTATATCTAACATCTAATGTATTTTAATGGGAACACCCTATCCATTGATGTTAGACATTTTTATTTGGTTTAGACAATTCTAACTCTTTTTTACGCTGAAACCCAACATCTCCATCTCCATCAATGATGGAAGATTAGTTCATGATATAAAGAGGGGGTCGTGCAAAGGCCCTACCAGAGGGATCGATAACTCCAGTCCTTCAGGGCTGCTGTCCAGCTTCTATTCCAACCACTCTGCCCTCACAGCTTGTTATCGGCTTAAACATCCTTGATTTAGGCCTTAATTCACATGCTCCCGTCAAGGAGGTTGACCCATACAGGTACTGTGGGTTTTTGGGTTGTCTGGGACTGTGGAGGATTGTAGACAGGTATGGCTACATCTTAAAGGGAGAGCAGACATATGAGAATGACGTTCCCTTGAGGATTGTATGGCCACCACAAGGGGCGTCATGAAAATGGAACGTACCATTGTCTTGTCAGTGGTGAGTGTATAGTAAAGTATTTTTTAAGTTAAAAATCAGTAGGAAAAAATGTGCACGAACATTTTTGCTCAACAAGTTCATCTAGCAGATATATATATATATATATTTTTTTTTTTTCATTCAATAACCAGTGATCAGCCGGTTCTTGAACACACAATCACATGCCCGCTGTGAACGTAGCATAAACAGCATGTCTGTTGGTGAGGTGGAACCGTGTGCCTCCAATTCTATTAGAAGTTTTTATGTCAGAGGTAAACAAACGTACAGGAATTTCCATAAACAATCACAAAAAGACTACTATTTTTGTGTTTGGTGATTTACACAAATGTTATTATTTAGTACTTTTTTGTTTCTATGATGAAGGCTACAGTGGTGCAGATACTAAAACAGTCAAAATTGGCATGAATTTAATAATAGACCATTGAAACTCAGTTTAGAAAAGATGCGATCTTAGGGAAGATCCTACAGCTATATAGAGATACCAATCCACAAGTCCAGATTTATTGCATCTTTTGTTGAATACGTTCCCTGAAATGATAGTGATGCCAAAATATCTCTAGTGTGTTGGTCATGTCTTGGTCAGAGATTCCCTGGCACCCACATGGATTGGTAGAGGTCTGTAAATTTTCCCAGCTGTGATCCTTAAGCTCGCACAGATGCATAACTGGGTGGGCAAGAGAGACTGCAGACTTGAGCTCTCTCCTCCATGTTTGTGGGGAAAAACCTATTAACATATTTTCTGAAACGAGCTGCTGCAGATGCGGTTGCATTTTGAGGTAGACTCTGGAACCCTGTCGTGAATCCTGACCTCAGCTAAGCCGTGGTTTCAATCAGAAAACAGGAAAACTTTTTTTTTTCCGATTTTGGTTAAGGTTTAATCAGCTTAAATATCTAGGTTTTTTTGTTTGGTTGTTTTTTTGTTTTAACACTAATGTTAGAAACCTTTAGTAGAAGCTAATGCACTTAAAGTCCCCCAGATTTATCAATTTTTCCTTTTTATTTTGATGTTTATTTAGGGTATATATTTATACTCTAATGGAAAAAAGCAGTCCAGCTGCATTTTTTTTCTAAACCTATGACCTAGCACAGTTGCAGAAATGTTTCTCTTCAGCCAAATCTGTCAGTTCATCCAAGAATTTAGATTAGCTTTACAACTGCCTGTTTCTACCCTGGCTTTATAACTGTTTATGTAATAGAACACAACTCCAGCTCAAATAAGGAATTAATTAGTATAAATCTAAGTATAAGTCTTTATGAATAAAAAAAAAAAAAAAATCACATTATTCGAGTCTTTTTTCATGTCAGTCCAATGACTGTCAGGTTGTAAGAAGCAATGTTTTAAAGACCCACTCCAAGGAAAACCTTCTTTTTTATGTTTTTAGCATGTTCTTGTGGCATTTTTCTGTTGATTGAGGCCATATATTAAGAAAATCAAGCTTAAAATTTCCTTTCTGAGTATTTCTTTATTTTAATCATTGTGAATCAGGAGCAGAAGAAAAGATGGAATTGGAAAAAGCTAGTAGCTGTGACGTAGAAGCTACAATCAGCTCTCTGCTCCACTCCATTCTGATGCATCCTCCTGCAGACAAATAGATCCATGGACGTCTTAATCTTTCTCGTCTAAGCTGGCATCTCCCTCAAAATTGTTTGGCTGATTAGTTTCAGTATTGCTCACCATTTTTGTTGCACCTATGATGTTAGGTTGGGTTGTGAGGGGCTGAAAGCAAGAAGGAGAGAGTGTAAACAGATGCATGATGGGATGCGGAGGTGAGCTTACTCCATACCAATAGTCAAACAGGCACATTTCTGATGAGCTTCTATAGACCATAGAAACACTGTACAGCACAACCTCTTCCCTCTCGTGTTCCCAAATAGGAAGTACCTGCTGGTTCCAAGAAGTCAAAATCCCATAGACTTCTACTAAGACATAGACAGTTATTACTCAGTCATTTTATTTGTCAGAAGAACCTTTATGGCTCTGATACATTTTTCTGAACATCTTCTTTCTAATCCTATTTTTTTAAGATATTTTTTTCTTTATCACCAGTTGTTCAAGTTATAAACTGGCCAATCAGATGCCTCAGTAAAAGCACGTGGTTTCCTCTGGCCATACCTCGAACGTTTGTTTGACAGCTTCTCCCGAGCCCGCTTTCCGTGGAAAGGGTGTGGACTTCGAACAAGTTCGCTCATGAAATGTGACACAGACCGACTTGGACCAATCACTGTCGACCTGGTTTCAAAATGGTGGCGCACGTATTAGAAAGCAATGGTGATAGATTCGGCTTCATTCCGCGAGAGCCGGAAGTAAGGCTCTTTTTATGGGTTGGCATCGTACCTCACTTTGTCCATTGTTTCTATGTCAATGTGAGCTTCTGCCGCTCTGCAAAACTACGTCCTAGAAAATGGCAGTTTTTAATTTTTTTTCCTAAAAACATCATAATCATAACTAAAAGACCACTGGGAACACTTTTAGAGGAGATCAACAGATGGTGATTGTGGGACGTTATGTGTTTTTAACAGATTTACATTATTAAAAAGAAAAAAAAAATCATTGGATAGTAACAGCAACATATCACTTGTGTAAAAATTGAAGAAGTTGATGTGCAAGTGTTCTTACTCTTTCAATTTTATCCCGTTTCCACTACAGTTTGTCGACAAGCTGTGGTATGTTTATCTGTTGACAAACTGTGAGCATATGTTGTCATGTAACTCGTGGGAAGATTAGACAAATTCACTAGTCCTTTTGTCCCACAACTCACTTCAATTAGAGATGAATGTCTCTTCATTCCATCGCAAATAGAATCTTCTGAAACCCAGAGTGGAGAACCAAAACAAATATCAAATTCACCCTCCCTCTGCCACAGAGCTGAACTGTGGACTTGGGCGAGTCAGTTTGGTTTTTTTTTTTTCTGAGGGGGGGAATAGAATAAATTCCAAGCTTGTTTATGCGGTTCCAAAAATCAACTTAATACAAATGAGGAACAAAGGACAAAGCCATCATTTACCATGCCCCCTCAGGCATATAATTACAGGGATAGCCAGTACCCATATGCACACAGGAACTAAAGTAGGAAACAGACGATTCAATATAGAAGCCACTTTTGAAGTCCAGTTCTAAGAATAATGCCGACAGAGGAAGATGGCTCTTCTGAATTTGAAAAATCCCATGAGATTTGCCTTGTGGGGTTAAATTTATGACAGCATACATATGGGAATGCGGTTCCTTTTTCTGCTTTGTTTCACACATCAGTGACACATTATCCTAAGTGCATCACTTCTAGTTCAAACCTCAACCTACTACCATTCACTTCCAGCAAACAAACAAAGCCTGGACTTAAATAACCCCCACAGGAGACTTCCACTTTACAACACAAGAAAGTCACAGCAGGTGAATAGCAGTAACTGAATCCACCACTGTCAACTTCTGTCTGAAGTTTAAATCATGACCTCCTCCTCCTCCTCCAGGGGCAAATCCAGGGATTTACAGTCTGAATGAGTAGAAAAACGTAAAGCATAATCCACATTTGTGTCCAATGTAGTTCTTATTTACTGCAGTTTGGAATCCGCATGCCATTCTCGCACTCTGTAAGGTGCTGTAACACCAAAACAACCCTTGGAAACCCAGGAAAATTTCTGCCAGAGTTAGGAAAACACCCAAAAACAAGTCAAAACTGTCACAATTTTTATAGGAATAAAAACAGGGACAGCAACATGACATTTTAAACCAAACAACACCATTTAAAAAGTCTCAATATGCTTTAAAAGTTATAAACTAAACTAAACTCTAGTTTATCCATATTTTCTCAATTTTGTATCTAATATTAAAAGTTATTGTGGTAAAAATACATAACTGGCAACATGTTTGACATAACTCCGAAGCTAGCAAAACTCTGATTTACCCCCTTAAGAAACCCGAGTCTTGTATTGTACTGTCCTGTCCTGTCCAGTTTGCTAGCATGACGTACGCCAAACTCCATTTAAAAAGAGGAAATTTTAAACTTTAACCGCTGCAACATAGATATTTCATATTGCAATGCCAGTTTTTAAAACACATTGAGAAGAAAACGTAAGTTTCCGTGAATTCGGGTATAATTTTATCATTTAGAAACCACCTTACACTTTAAAACAGCAAAACGTTTGATATAGTTCAGTAAGTGTCACCGCTTACTCTATCGGCTTGCGTCTAGCTAGGAAGACACAGTAAAAGTCCCAATAAAATTAATTTGTAGATAGCTAAGATATTTGTTATGCATCCGACGGAGGCCGAAATGTTTACCTGGGTGTTAATTTTCCTCTAAATGACTTTTGTCGCAAGTTTAATGGGGAGAAGCTAGCGAATAGGCAAATAACTGTTAAACTGAAAATTTCACTAATGGAGTTCATTACTTGGTCCGCGCATTTGAACACGACTCTCAACAACGCTGGGTGAGAAAGCTTATAAATTATTTCCGTAGTAAAACGAATGTCAACTTACTTTCTGTGCAACGCATCCCACCAAGAAAATGAGACAGGCTGTCATCAAAGCATGCGCCCCAAGCGACGTAACACAACTCATTTTCCTAATTGTTCCGTTTTTGTGCGACGCGCCGAGAGCAGTATTCCGCTCCTCTGCTTCCCTCTCATTCACCTGAAGTGTCGGGGGCGCGCTTCCATCGCTCATGGGCGGACACAGGACTGGACAGCTGAGCAATCCGACCCCTGACTTTGCTCTCACTCATTTGGCATTTTATTTTATTTTATTTTATTTTATTGCTTGCTTTTTTTCCAGTTTCAATACAAAAAAGAAGCACAACTTTGTACATTTAAATATGAAATTTGCTGGTAATTAGTCACCGTTACATTCACCCTGTAATATTGAGTTGGGCACCTTTTTGTAAAAATAAATAAAAATAATCTCAAAGTAGTATTAGTAATAATAAACTTATATATATATATTAGCTTTGGCAGTCATTAAAAATAACTCATCAAAACTGTACTCTTACTAATCTGCAGAACTAATCCTTTTTTTTTTTTTCCTTTTTTTGGAGCAGTTTTTTTAGGAATAGTCTATGAATATTGAAATTGCTCAATAACTGCAAAAATAGCAAAGAAAAAAAACTGCTAAAACAAACGTTAAAAATATATTGAATGACATCACTCAACACTTTTTTTAAATGATGAACTCTACAAGAAGTACTGCTACTCTTTTTTTCTACACATTAGCTTTTTTTAATCAATTAGTTTAAACATTACTTTTTACTCGTAATATTTAAACATCTTTTTCATTTTTTTTTACTTTGAAATAATCTTACTTTACTCGAGTACAGGTTTTCATGTTCTTGTCATCTTGTCTCTTTACATTCTTTTTTAATCAAAATCTGTTCTAAATATTTGTAGTGTTAAACTGTTTTCTACTTATGTTTAATTTTTCACTTGTGTTTGCTTGATGACTGGGTTTTACAAAAAACCCAAAGTTAGAAGAATCGACCTCGTTTTCAAACAGGAAGTAGCTGACCAGTCCAGACCAACAAAATAAGATTTTTGTTGACTAAGTTGTTTTATATGAGATCTGTTATCCTTTGAAATTACAACATAATGTGTTGAAGACAGAGGTCATTTTAGAAATCAAGGTTTTATTCTTAAAAAATGGCAACATATGAAAAAAAATTATCTTCATTTTCTCATTAGCTTTAGTAAACCAGCAACCTTTGTCCCAAACAGTAAACCAGCTGTGTGATTTTTATGTCTCAGTATATTTTACACCATTGTTTTATATCGTTATGATTTAGAACATTGTCTAAACGCACTGTGATGTCCACATAAATTGAAAAAAAAAAATTAGAAATGCACTTTATTTGTTGAGAAGAATAAAAGAATGTGATAACATTTTTAAAATGCATTTTATATACATATATGTACATTCAGATAATCTTTTACCACAAGTTAATAACTAACTTGGTTATTTTTTACATTTTTTCCAAAACAAAAATCATAGATGAGGCAGGAAAAAAAACAAACATTAGTGCAGCCAGCTGCATCAAAACATGACCCTCAGATCTGTACACCATTTGAATTGAATTATTGAAACAATTATGCAATGGGCTGACAGAAGCCCATGACATATAGCACTCACTGACAATTACACTTACCATCTGCTTTCTTGCAGACATATCAGAGGGAGGTGTTTCATCTGAAATTAAACCCTGCAACACAAATCTTTAGACACACCAAACCAAAAAAGTTACCAGTATATAAAAAACACTGCCACACCATATACAGTAGTGTTTTCATCTGCCAGTAACAAAAAAAAGGAAAATTACAATTTCACTCAAATGTTTCATGGTTATAGACCTGAGGGCCCAGCTGTTGGATATCAAATAGTTGTGTTTGGGCATACAGTGGTCTTGCTGTGATTGTTTGAAGCATCATGTTCAAGGTTGTCTGTAGATAGGGTCTTGTAATTTCAGCCACACTGTTATGGCATGTCCTAGAAGCCTGAATTCCTCTCATCCTAATGCTATCAGACATTCAAATAGACTCTGTATTTTCTTTATTTCTTTAAAAACACCTTATACTCAGGAGTTTAAACCATGTCTTTTTAATCATTCAACCAAATGTTTAAAAAAGTATGTCAAAAATATTTGATTTTAAAGTATAGTATATATTTTTTCCTTTTTTTGCTTTAATCTGTATTTTTCATACATTTTTAAATGAAAATACAACATAGTTTTAAACCAGAATAATAGATTGAAAGTTTGGTTTAAATTAACTATGTTGTTACTTCTATATTTTAATTTAACACAACAATTGTACACTTCAGTTATTTTTTGTTGACTGTCCTACACTGTAACACTCATTCTGGCCACAGCTGCGGGCGAACTGCACAGCTGCAACGCAGGGCGGAGCTGTTCGATCACCGCATCAGAAAACACCCTTCAGATTCCATTCAAATTGGTTAATAAATCATAAAAACCTAGCAAATGATTATTATGTATTTAATTGAATTTAATCGTAACAATTATTGAAAGGTTTAGCAAAAATATGTAAAACGAGTTTACATTGTGATTCTGGTTTCTAGTCGGACGAATTTAGGGAACGGATACAAAACAGCCACGTAGTAAAAAGGCGAAGCGTTAAAAAAAAAAAAGGTAAGCGTTTCTCGTCTGGGCAGCATTTAACAAAACTGTCATTCCTTAACTCGTCTATAACAGTGTGACACAGTTGTATTGTAATGGATAATTTTGTTACTTGAATATTTTTAAATTGGACGCTTCCAATCTCTGACGAATAGCCACTTAGCATGTTTAGCTTCTGTTTGAAAACACAACTAGCCGTATCGTTAGCATTGCTAGCAAGTGTTTGCCAAAGAACTACCGTGTTTACCAGTCTTATCAACCATTGGGTGGCGTAAGGATGTTAAGACTAACGCGGTACATTTACAGCAACTGCTTGCAATTATTGTTTGGTTTGGAATTGTTTTTTTCCTGTAAAAGCCCAACATCGGTCAAGCACTTGCGGTGGTTAGGACAAGTCAAAGGTTACCCTCAGTAGCAAAAGTGATGGATGGTATATAGAAATGCACCGTGACACGCGGAAGACACTTGAATACTTCACTTATCTACATTTTTTTTTAATTATCTGGCAAATTTTGGGTTGTAGAGACGATTGACTAATTTTGTATCTTGCTAATCAGAGGAATATACTTAAAGCATTGTAACGATGTTATTTTTAAGAAGTATAGTTTTCGTGAAAAATATTGTAACACAATACTTTCCCATTTACGTGGTTATTGCATTATAAGCTTTATTTAAAAAGGTTTAATCCACTTAACTGTCAAGCTTTGTCAGCGGCTTGACTCTAGCTGAGGTTTTAAACGGGCTGTGTTGTTACATAACAGCAATAATTGGACAGTAACTGACACATAGACTGGTGACATGTGTTCTTTTTCCTTTTTAGTTGTCAGAATTCAGAAGCATCCCTGAGCACTGGGGTGCTGGGAACGGCAGTTTACCTCCCCTGGAGATGGTTTTATAGATCACCAGCAGAGTGTTTTTTTTCTTGAACGGAAGTGGAGCTTGGTCAGTCACTGGTGGTTCACATGGAGGCCAATTATCAAGATGAGCATATTAGGAAACCCAAAGAGACTGAAGCTCAGGTTCTGGCACGTAAAGCCGGACTGGAGAACACACAAACAACAAGCAATAATCTTAATGGTAAGTTCGTGTCTTGTAAATGTTTTTGCTTGGATTCCTATAGGTTGGTTGAGTGGATTCCCCCTCCACACACTCTTTCATTAGTGTGGCCTCCTATGACTTAATAAAGCTGTGAGGTTGTAACATTAATGAACTCATGGTTTATAGACCTTGTGTATATGACAAGCATGTGCTGCATTCCTGCACACCAACACCCCCCGCCCTTTTAATTGCAAAACTACTTCACTATGTGAATTATGCAGCCTTTCATGCATGACCTGTTTTACTGTTCATTACAAAGGATGGGGGTGTTACTGGGGCATGTAAATTAAGCATGTCAAATAGCTGAAACAAGTTTCATTTAGAAAGAATTAGATGTCACATCGGAGAAGTTTGGAAGACATAAAAAAAATCAGAATATATATTCTGGCCCTTTTCTCATCTTTAGACAAAAAAACCTCCCTGAGGTTTCAGCAAGCGCTTAAAAACCCACTCTGATAAAAATCGTGTTTTTTGTGTATGAAGAAAATTACTTTTTTTTTTTTTTTTAATTCAAATCGTTGTGAATCAGGAGCGGATGAGAGAATGCCGGTTGAAAAAGCTTGTATTTGTTATGTAGAAAATGTGCTGGACAGGCATAAAGCTCGCTGCTCTGCTCCATTCCGATGCATCCACCTATTGACGACTAGATCCATTTATGCCTTTATTTTCCTCGGCTGAGCTGGCATCTGACTCGAAAGTGCACGACTGGATTGCTACAACATTGCTCGCAATGTTAGTTGCGGCGCTAATGTTAGCTAGAGAGGTGAGGGACTGTAAGCTAGCCGGAGAGAGTGTAAACAGAGAGCTGACAAATGCTGTTTTGAGCTTAATCTACTTTGTAAATGTCCTCCGTTATCAGAAAAATGTCACAAGATCATGTTAAAAAACACAAAAAGCATGATTTTGATCTGACTAGGTCTTCAAGTCTGTGAAAATTAGTTGCACTTTAGGACAATGTTAAATTGATATCCAATCTGGTTTGTCAGGGTTTTCTGAAATGTTATTTGTTGAATAAAAAATAGTTGTGAACATGGAATTTATTTATTTTTTAGTAGCTATTTTTAAATGTTAATGTTTTTAGTAATTTTCTAACTCTATTATTACTTTTTGACAAATACGTTGAGCCAGTTTGTCGAGATAAAGAAATTCACTTTGTCCGCAAGTTACCTTTGCTAATTTTTAACCTTCCTAACAGCGTCTCCTCCCCGTCTTTTTCAGGTCCTGTAACATCGGATTTGTTGCTGAATGTAAATGAAACTGTAGCTCGCTCTGATGCATCCGGGGACTCCCTTGTAAACGGTTCCATGCTTTCGACAGGTCCTCCCCACAACGCCAGTTCACCCGTCAACCCACAGACCCAAGAGGGCTCTCCAGGTGTGGCTTCTTGTCCACCCATGATGCTAGAGAGGTCTGAAGCTAGTGCTGAGGTCACGGTTCACAAGGGTGATGCTTTACAGTCCCTCAGACTCAGTATGCCTATGCAGGAGACTGAATTGTGTAAGCATAAAATTACATGAAGCGTACCTCCCCACCCAACCCACCTTATTTTAACTCCGTTTTAACTGTTGGTTTTTAACCCAAGTTGTTCTTGCTTTGTAAACTCTCTGTGTGTATGAACAAAAGCAGTGTTTTTCAACCAGTGTGCCGCGGTACACTAGTGTGGCGTGAAAATGGTCAGGTGTGGCATGGGAAATGATTCAATTTCATCTGATTGGTCAAAAAATCTTTACCATTGCCAGGATATCAGCTCTGTCCATCCAAACACTGAGTGGGGACAATTATAAGTTGTCGTAAAATACTTTATTCTTTGGGTGTATTTTACTTTTATTTGACACTTGGATAAGAATGACCCCAATATTTCTGCAGCTTTGGCAAATCGCTGTCATTTTGGAAAAAGTTCAACCCCTGAACTGTCTCCGCCAATGAATCTTTGAGAGTTAATTACATATGTCATCAATCTAAGCAATTTTTAGGTTACGTTTTAATATAGGTGCCAACAGGCACATTTAACTAAAACTATATTGAAATAATTGTTTTTTTTCCCCAATAAACATTTTTTTAAAAAGTTCAAATTACATTTTTGATTTAGACTAAAAAAAGATTGAATAAAACTATTACATCTATTACAAAAAAAGACATGTGAGATCCTAGAGGTACTGGTACATGGATGATACAGACTAGTTTCAGGTGATTTTTGTCATTCAAAAAGTGTACCTTGGCTCAAAGAAGGTTGAAAAAAACTGAACTAAAGGATTTGAAATCGATTTTAGTTGTTTGGGTTTTCTATCTTTCTACTTCTGCATGGAAACTTGGTTACCTCATTAATATTTGGTGTGGGTGCTTGTTTTTTATGTTGTTTGGGATGATCACTGCATTGTGTCAGACATTCTCAATAATTCAGTGTGGGAACTCTTGGCTATTTGTCAGGTAAAGTATTGTGAACTTGGAGCCCAATGTTCCTTTTGACCTGCCTTACCCTTCTACTTTTAGCTAACCAGAAACCATCCCTGGAGATGGAAAATGAGGAAAAGATTCGTCTGGAGGCTCGCAGGCGTCTGGAGGAGCAACTCAAACAGTATAGGGTGCAAAGACATAAGGAAAGGGTAAGTAAATGAAACCCTAAAGATTTTGAGTAGCAAGTGCAGTCTTGGTGTTGACTGCTTTGGTTTCATGGAAACTGATGGGTTATTCTTCATCTGATTTTTTTGTTTTTAGTCTCACCGCTCAACTAAAACCAGACCATCCAGTACTCTAGATCCAGAACTAATGCTTCATCCTGAGGCACTACCCCGGGCCAGCACTGTCGCCATGACTAAAGAGTATACCTTCTTGCGAACCAGTGTTCCACGTGGCCCCAAGCTGGGTAGCCTTGGAATTCCCTCTCCAAAAGAGAAGAAACCCAAGTCTCCTCGTCCTAATAAAATCTACTCCTTGGCTGATTATAAATCTCCTGAGAGTGATGGCTATGTTGAAGGAGGAGGCAGTGGTGGCTTGAAGAGGGCAGATAACTCTACAGCCTCCCTGCAGTCCACCATCAGTTCTGTATCTACGCTTTCCGAGGTCAGTGTGATGTCTGAGGGCAGCACCTGCGAGGCTTCTCTGAAGGCCCGTGACAGCGTGTCGGAAATCGATGGAAGCGAATCTGTGACTCGACCGGGGAATGATGGGAATGACAGCGACAGCTCTTCCTACAGCAGCGTGTCCACAAGGGGCATGCTCTCCGGTGCAGTGGAGCGACAGCAGGCTCCATACAATGTGGAGGGGAGGGAGATTGCCCCAGAAACTGTGGGGCATTTCCCAACACTACAGGAGGTACTGCAGGCAGCCAGCGAGGAGCAGCACCTCCTGGAGATGGAGCAGGAGAGAGAAGGGACAGCAGAACCTCGCAGCCGCAGGGACAGCTTCTCCAGCAGGTATCCATGCATCGATTTGTTGTTTTTAACATGTTCTTGTGGTAATTTTCTGATGATGGAGGACATGCATAAAGAAAATTAAGCTTAAAATTGCATTTCTGAGTATTTCTTTAATCAAAAGAAGATAGAAGAAGCAGATTTAAAAAAGTCGTTTGTAAAAGAGCTTATTCATGATGTAAATAATACGCCGGGTGGGCCGTGAGCTCCAAGCTCCATGCAACGAGAAAGGGACGAACTTCTGCTGCTTTGCAGAAACTAAATAGCTTTTAAAATAGCACAAAAGTTGATCGGAGTGGGTCTTTAATATTCAGCATGTTCATTTAGCTCCCTGTTTGTACTAACAGCTTCTTTAATTTCAGTGTTTCGTTGGAGAGTTCTGTAATGGGTCACGATGAAATGCTTCAGGTGCTCAAGGAGAAAACGAGGCTTGAAGGTCAACTGGAGTCCTTATCATCTGAGGCCAATCAGGTAATATAACACAACATTCACAATGATATTTTGTTCAAATATTGTTTGACAACACATGGTTTTGACTTTGAAAATGTTATTCTATTTTAAACAGTTTTTCAATAGATGTAGAAGACACTGGCTTTCTTCAGATTTTACTTTTTATAGTTATGTAGTTGTTCATAGATGGATTTATAAGCTGGATGTCTTTTACTTTGAAAGGATTACTGTTTTATAACTGTTTTAACAACTCAAAAACTGAGAAAAAAATGAACAGTGAAATCAAATTTGACTTTTAGAAAAGGAAAAATTCATTTCATATTTTTCCTCAAAATTTCTCTAAATTAAATGTGATGTCTGTAATCTATGAAGTCTTCCCTGCGCCCATCATCTAAAACAACTGTGCTTTCACACCGAACGCGATTTGAAACACTGTCTGTGTTTTAATGTTTCATAGTCACTGCTTGACAGTCGTCCAAAAGTGTGTTATTAACGCAGAAGTATTGGAATAAAGTGAGTTTTGTGATCCATTGTACCCCTATTTACATGTCATACTTATTCATGTCATACACAACTTATTTTTCTTTGAAGATTTGAGTTTAAGCAAGAGAGAAAAGTTTGAAAATGTTCATGTCTGTCTGAGAAAATGTAAAGAAAAAAATTTTTAATAAGGGGTTTTACAGCTTGGAAGACCTGTCATTCTATTTTGTTGTCTATTGCATGAAACTTTTACGGCGTACACTATTATTTGATGACTAAGCTAAGCTTTCCGATTCAAGAAAATCAAAGTAAATTGGGGTTATTTGAGTCTAATCGAGTTCCTTTTCTTTAAGGCTCTTAAGGAGAAGACTGAACTTCAGGCTCAGCTTGCTTCTGTTAATGCTCAGCTGGAGGCTAAAAAAGAGGAAGCACAAGCTAGCCAGGAGAAGCAGGGAGCCCTCACCGTGGAGCTCGGCACTCTTTGGCAAAACTGTAGCCAGTTAGAGAAGGCTATGGTCGACCTCCAGGCCAGTCTGGAGAATAAGAATGCCGGTTTGACTTCTCTGAGCAACGATTTGAAAGTTTCTGAAGACCAATACAACAGACTGATGGGGAAGGTGGAGGAGCTACAAAATGCTGTGAATTCAAGGGACAATACAGGTGAGGGGTGAAGAAACTCTGGTCCTAGAGTTGTTTTTTTTTTTTTTTTATTTGAATTGTTCAATGGCCTCTTGTTTGCAGTTCAAGATTTGCGCCAACAGATGACGGGTCTTCAAGGCCAGCTTCAGCAGGTGCAGCTGGAGCGCAGCACCTTGCAGAGCCGACTCAAGACTTCCCAGGCTGAGATCAATTCGCTCCAGCAGGTCCGACAGTGGTACCAACAACAGCTAGCGGTGGCTCAGGAGGCGAGAGTACGGCTGCAGGGTGAAATGGCCAGCATGCAGGTAAAGTTGGTGCAAATCGAGATGTCTGCATTGATTTTTGAGCGCAATAGACAAGGAAATAACAAATCCATCCCCCTTCTAAGGCTGGACAGATGACTCAGATTGGTGTTCTGGAGCATTTGAAGCTGGAAAACGTGACACTTTCTCATCAACTCACTGAGACCCAACATCGCTCTATCAAGGAAAAAGAGCGCATTGCTGTACAGCTACAAAGCATTGAGGTAATTCTTTAAAAATATATATATATATATTAAGAAAAACATTTTTAACATTCTTTTTCTGTCTGTCATAGGCAGACATGCTGACTCAAGAAGCTGCATATAAGCAGATCCAGGATGCAAAGACCATGGTGGAAGACGACCTGCAGCGCAAGCTAGATGAGTTTGAAGAAGAGCAGGGGCGATTGACAAAACTAGCCAACACAGCTGGCTCCTTAGAAAGGGAACTTGAGCAGGTATTCTTGGAAATACACCTCAAAATTCATTTTTCCCCCTAGAATTTTAATGGACATGTGTGTCATGCTTTTTTCTAAAGAGCTTTTTCATACCTCTGTAGGTCAAATTATCCCTTTCCCAAAAGGACATCCAGCTAGTGTCACTTCAGAAGGAACATCTGGAGCTGATGCGTCACCTGACAGCCACTCAGGAGAACCTACACACCAAAGAGCAGGCCATTAGCCAACTAGAAGCTCATTATCAGGAGCTTGAGGCTCAGCTGACAGAGCTGCAGTCGGAGAGCAATGCCAAGGATGACAACATCCAGTTCCTCCAGAATGAGAAAATCGTGCTAGAGGTTGCACTTCAGGCGACACAGGCTGACAAGAGTCAGCTGGATGAGGATGCGGAACGTCTGGGAGAGAATGTTCTGGTGGCCTCAGATGTGTTGGACCAGCTTAGACAGGAGGTCCAAGTCAAGGCCAGTCAGGTACGACACATCAGGGAACGTGGGAAATTGCCAGGGGTGATGGTGTGAAAGAGAATCAGTCGCATTTTTAGTGTATCCCACAAATCTTATGCTTTTTAAAAATATTTTTTCTACTTTACTGAAGTGGACAATCAAAAGAGGCAGTGCCAAAGGAAAACAAAGAAGAGGAAAACATTCCCTCAATTTTTTTTCTTTATTTAACAAAAAGGATTTGGAAATTTCCAACTTGAAATGACAAAAATTAAGTTGAAAAAAATCTTATGTGAGTTGAGACCACATTATACATCATGCAAAGCAACATGTGACTTTAGATTTCAGAGTAAAGTTTAGTAACAAGGATCTTTTTTTTCCCCCCTTCAGAATAAAAGCCGTCTATATTATAACTTTGAAAAGACTGTAGAGTTAAGAACGTTAGGAAAAACAAATGTAAGGGATTGGCTGAAGCACTTGATGAAAACATTTTTTAGTTTCATAGATATTTGATACTATTGTATGCAAATCAGAGATGTTGTTTGTTATCCAAAGAGGGTGGTAAGCAACCAATGTATTCAAAGATGCAAACAGAGGGTTACTAAAGATGTTGGGTCCTGTTAAGTGAGGAAAAAATGCATTTTTGGCATTAATTAAAAAAAAAAAACTCCTACACACTTTGACACATGAAAAGATGATGACTTCATTTTTTATTTCTGGGTTTATTCTCATATTCGTGCCTCAACTTTTTACAGCCAAGATAAAAAATAAAAGCTGCCTTTCAGAATTAGTAGAAAAATAATTTTTCTTTACTCAAAGGTAGTCCTAGTATATTAGTCTAAACCTTTGTGCTTTAAGGGGATAGTCAGTGTGCACACAAATGCACCAAGCCTCAATCAAAACATTGTGAACACCATCATATTTTTAAAAATACGTCTTTAAGAATCTCTCATAACATAAACTTTTGTGCCTAAATGTGTGTAGTAATTCTCTGCAGTCTTGTTTTCAAACTTTGCTGGAAAAGTAAATTGGTTTTGGCTGCTTTACAGATCGAAAATCTACAACAAGAAAACAGCTCGCTGAAGAAACAAGCCCAGAAGTTAAAGGAACAGTTTCATCAGCAGAAGGTAGGAAGGACATCACCGTCTCCTGCTTTTGCTGGATCAGAGGGAAACTTCTTCTCCTCTTTGGGTGAAGATAAATGCCAAACAAGACGCTGAAGAACCTAATGTACTTTTGGAATAGCTTGACATAAATCTCCCAGCTCGTTAGTGTGGTAGGAGGATGTGGTGTAGAGCCAGATGGTTGTCAGATTCGCTGGAGAATGCCCACAGTGCCGGTTGACGTGCCCGAACAGATTGAGTAATGGTTGCTTTATTACACTGACAGTCTGTCACACAGAGGGTGGAGTTAAATGACAGAATGACAGCATTCGCTTTTGTATGGCTTTCAAGGCTTCAGCTTTGTTTAAAAAAGAAAAAGTGCATTAAAATGTTGCTTAGATTTTTACTAATAATAATTTAGAACAATAAAACCCTTTACATAAGTCAACTTTATATAAATGTTATGTTTTTTTGTGGCATCATAGTTGGTTGGTACCACTAAAAAACTTTTATTTTTCCCTTTTCAAACTATGCTACTGCATTTGCAGTGTAGGAGGATTCAATCTGTCATTTGCTTTTGTTAAATATTTCTTTAGCTAAATGTGTGATTAATATTTAATTGAATTTGCTTTAAGACAAAAGAAACCTGTCTGTAACACAGTGTCCTTTGTGGTTTCCTGTAGGGTTGTGTCTTTTAAGAATTGTTGTGTTTTCCTGCTCTTGGAACGAGCCAGATTAAAAGCCATAAAAGATGCAACTGGACGTCATTTTCATTTATGAACAAAGTTAAAGACCTACTCCAAAGAAAACACTTTTTTGGCATTTTTAGCATGTTCTTGTGACATTTTTCTCACGATGGAAGACATATATAGAGAAACTTAAGCTTAAAATTACCTTTCTGACTTTTTTTTTTTTTTAATTCAAGTTGTTCTGAATCAGAAGTAGGTTTAAAAATGCTGTTTGAAAAAGATGGATAATATGCTGGGCAGGTCACAAACTCTCTGCTCCGCTCCATTGTGATGCATCCTCTTGCAGACAAATAGATCCATGCACGTCTTTGTTTTCCTCATCAGAGCTGGCATCTGGCTCCAAACTGTACATCTGAATAGCTCCAAGATTGCTTGTCATTTTGGTTGTTAGGTTGGGGGTGTGAGGGGCTGTAAGCTAACAGGAGAGGGTCAAAACAGAGAGCTCTCAGTAGGGGGATGGGGAAGGGACGGGGTTGCTCTTCCCACAACGGAGAGGAAAATTTCTAACGAACTCCTGCTTCTCTGCAGAAACTATCTCCTAGAACACGCCAGGTTTTTTTTATTTGGGCTAAAAATTGCATAATCATAATTAAGAACCCTGGGAATGCTTTTACAGTAGATCAAAAGATGATTGGAGTGAGACTTTAAATCAAATCTAAATCATTCAAATCATGACATTACACTCTTCTCCTATTGCTGTTTGAATATAGTTATTAATCTATCACCTGTGTTTTTTTAATAGTAAGATTTTCATCTGGTGTGAATCGTCGTTGACTTTTCAGGTGATGGTGGAAGCTTATCGCAGAGATGCCAGCTCTAAAGACCAGCTCATCAGTGAGCTCAAGTCCACTAAAAAGCGCCTTCTACTGGAGATGAAGGACCTGAAGCAGGAGCTTCTGGGTGTCCAGGGTGAGAAGGAAGCGGCAGAACTGGAGCAGGCCCGTCTGCAGAAGGGAGTGCTGAGAGTCCAGGAGCAAATGACCAACATGGAAACCCATCTCCAGGCCATTCAGGCAGAAAGGGATCAGCTAGAGAACCAGATTCAGGTGAGGTGAAATGTCCACGTGCTGTTACTGATCACAAAGCATTTGAAAACTATATGAGAAGATATGGTTCCCATCTCTATCCAGTCTCTGCAGTTTAATCAGAACCAGCTGACTGCCCTGACTCAGGAAAATGAGGGACTGAGGAGACAGGTAGAGCAGATGGAAACTGAAGCCAAAAAGTGAGTAATGCGTTGCTTAGGGATTTTTAGAAGGGTGCAAGATGTCCATGACAACTAAACCTGTGATGCACGTTTGCTGTCACGATCTTTTTAGAATTTTTTGTCTTAAGAAGTCGGGAACCCATACGAGTGTACACGTCTGTGATCAATGTGGGATTTCTTTAAAAATACATCTGATTCATGTACTTTTTGTTTTTGTTTTTTTCCTGTGTGCGTGCAAATAGGGCCATTTCAGAACAGAAGGTGCGCATGAAGAGGCTGGGAACAGATTTGAACAGCGCTCAAAAGGAGATGAAAGCCAAACATAAGGCCTATGAGAACGCTGTGGGAATTTTGAGCAGAAGGCTTCAAGAGGCTCTGGCTGACAAGGAGGCAGCAGAGGGGGAGCTGGTCAAACTCAGGGCTCAAGTATCAGATGGAGGAAACAGCCATGCTTTGCAGGTAATGCACACACCTGCCGTATCTTCATGTTGTCATGCATCCCTTTGTTTTTTTTTTTGTTTTTTTATTATTGGCTAATAAATGCGTTACAACTTGTTTTTCTCTTTTTTTATGAAAGTGAAACGTTTTCTCTGCATTGCTCAAAAGGCAGTGAGATAAAGCAAAGTTTTCTTTCTCATAAAGGAAAAGATTGAAGCTCTTCAGGCAGAGCTGCAGGCTGTGAGCAAAAGCAAAACTATGCTAGAAAAGGAGCTGCAGGAAGTCATCAACCTCACCTCCACAGAGCTGGAGGAGTACCAGGAGAAGGTCTTGGAGCTTGAAGATGAGGTGAAAAAATGTAGATTGTTTTTTTTTATTATTATTTACTTAGACTTTTTGAAATTGTACACCACCACCCAAAACACACACATATACACAGACTCTGCAGACGGCACCGTAAATAAAAAAGAAACAAATAAAACAGTGTAATAATGTAAGAAGCACAATTAGGAGAATCCCTTTCACATAATAGTTGAGATTTTAAATCCTAGATATCTGCACGGGGTGGCCATGGTGCAGAGGTAGAGCGGTTGACCTCTGAACAGAAGATCGCAGGTTTGGTTCCCACTTTGCCTGCCTTTTGACCCTTTTGCACTGATCCTTTTAGAACTATGTTCTGTTTTGCTGGAAAACTTTAAAATAACACATTATAAAAGCACATTAAAATTGTGTCAAAACTTTTCATCAACCATAACATGTTCAATCTGGTGTCCCTAAAACGAGAAACAGTAGATCCAAATCCAGATTTACTCTCAGTATCCTCTGTAGAATATCAGACTAATACCTCTAAGTTAAGAATTTTTGAGACCGCCACTGCCAGTAAGGATGTCCAGAAAATACAATATAATATAAATATAGACACAATTAAATCGTTAAATAAAAGCGTCATTAATTATTTAAAACTGGTATTAAAGAAATAAAATTGGAAATCAATAAAAAATGTTTCAATATATGTGGCATTAAAATAATAAAACTTTCATTAAAAAGCACATTTCAATATTTAATGACATATTTCGTTCTTTCATGGCTGATTTTTGCCTCATGAAACACTTAAAATATAGAATTGTGCTTCTATTTACAGCTTCAGGAGTCACGCTGCTTCAAGAGGCGCATCAAGAAGTTAGAAGATGCAAACAAGAAGTTGGCGCTCGAGCTGGAACACGAAAAAGGGAAGCTGGCGGGTCTTTCACAGTCCCACAATGCTTTGCGGGAGCATAGCAATATTTTGGAGTCTGCGTTAGCCAAGAGAGAGGCGGACCTGGTACAGCTTAACTTGCAGGTAAGTTTTTAATTTTAAAAAAGTTGATTAATATGTGTAGCATTATCATTGTGTGTATTTTTGCATCTTTTAGAAAATGGTATCGTTTGCCTTTTGTTTTTAGGTTCAAGCTGTTCTGAAGAGAAAGGAGGAGGAAGACCAGCAGATGAAGCAGATGGTAAAAACTCTACAGATTGCTTTGGAGAAGGAGAAAACCAAAGTCCAAGACCTAAAAGAGCAGGTAGGGACTTTTTGCTCTGTACTCTGTCTAGTTAAAATAACATTTAACGGCCTTTTAGCTTTCCTGTATTAAACAAAAGTGATTTTTTTAAGTTGTAATGTTGTGGTTTGTCCTGCAGGTGGCAGCAGCAAAGGCTGAAGCAGCTCACAACAGAAGACACTACAGAGCAGCAATGCTCGAACTGTCAGAGATAAAGAAGGATCTGCAATCCAAAGAGGACCTTGTTAAAGTCCTCCAGAGTGAAGCACAAAAGCTCCAGTATGTCCATTAGTCTGACTTCACCTTTGTGATTGCATACATCTCACCTGTAATTCATAATACATGTCACTTACATTCAGGGCTCAAGATGAGCAGCATTCTCGTGATGTTTCCAAGTTTCAAGAGGAGCTTGCTGAGGCTCACGGTCAACTCCAGGTTCTCCAGAAACAACTGAATGAAGAATTGGCTAAGCAGCCGCTCACGAACCAAGAGGTGTGCACTTTGAGGAAAGATCCGGAATCCCTGACATACACTTTGCTGCAGTTAATCTCATTGTTTCCTAAACCCTATTTGCATCTGTGGTGTTGACATGTCAAATTGATTTCTGATGCAGGTTGAAGACCTGAAGTGGGAGGTGGAGCAGAAGCAAAGGGAGATTGAAGCTCAGAAGCAGCAGGTGGAAATGTTGGAACAGTGCCACCAAAGGGAGCTAGATAACCTACAAATTGCACTGCAGGCAAGAAGACTTTCTCCTAATACATGTGCCAAAAAAACGTTTAAATATGTAAGGGATAAGGCCCTTCGAGGTGTGCATTATCAGAAAGAAATGAACTAAATAGTTCATATTTAGTTCATTTCATAATATATTAAATAATGCACACCTATTAGATAAAACGAGCCAGCAAAGTATTAAAAACTATAGGCAATATTGCCATGGATTGTAAAATTTGCTAGAGGTACTAATATGTTCATCATAGTCATTTGAAGGACAGAGATCGCTAATCATTAATAGACACCCTGCAGCCAATCAAAATTGAAAATTTACCCTGACCATGAGATAAAATGTGTTAATTTTGTATAACATATTGTATCCTTTATTTAAATTATTGCTAAAATTTTTTACTGTTTATGCATTTAAAAGATGCAGTTGTAATTTCTAGCAGTTCATAGTTGCTTTTTTGGGAGGAACACACAAGCTCATTATTTAATCTAAAAGAGATAAAGAAAATCAGGAGGTTATTGCAGACGACACAACAGCTACAGCTAAAGTGATCAGGGAGACTGAGAGAAAGGAACTTTGCCATCTGGAAAGAAGCAGCAGATAGGGAGACTTGGTGGCGAAATAAAGAATTTCCAGAGTGTTACCTATGAAAAATGAGATGCTGCATGTGAGAAAGGTGGAGATGACCACGGGTATATGAGGACTTACGACAGGTTGGACACAAAGGAGGGAGAGGTGAGAGAATACAAACAGGTGAGGTTGGAAAACAAGGGTGGAAGGATGTGTGCAGCAGGTTATGGCGATCAAGAACCGATTGACAGGTTCCACAAGTTTGATGGAAAGATGGACGGAGAACTCTGAGGAGCTGATGGATGAAGATCATGATCAGAGTATGGGATTCCTATTGTGGAGCAAGAAGAAGCAAAGATCATTAAGGATGGAGTAAGGAAGAGTGAAAAAGCAGTTTGCCCTGGTGACATTCCTGTATAGATATGGGAAAAATTGAAGAGTTTATGATTTATTGGAGGCAGATGATTGACTGTGGTGACCCCTGAAGGGAGCAGCCAAAAGAAAAAGACAAAAAACAATTTTTGATGGATTCCTAACTTTAAAAAAAATCTTGTTTTGCTTTAGGATATCAAGGTGGAGCTGGAATCTGTCCAGGAGGAGTTGAGCAGCACCAGGAAGGACAAATTTATGCTGCAGGCTAAAGTGGGAGAGCTGAGAAACAGCATGAAAACAGTCCTTCTGCAGAACCAGCAACTCAAACAGGATCTGAAGCAGAGTCGCCTACGAAGGGTAAAGAACTGTTGTTTGTATTCTCTTAAATAAAAATGCCTTTCTAAAGACCAGTAACTGCACCTGTTCCCTGTACTTATCTGAGCAGCAGCGTATGGAGTTGAAGACTGAAGGGAATCCGTCCAACCCAGTGACGCCAGTTAAGATCCCAGACTGCCCTGTGCCTGCGTCACTGCTGGACGAGTTGCTGAAACCGTCGGCTTCCGTCAACAAGGAGCCTCTCAATAACCTCCATAACTGCCTCCGGCAGCTCAAGTAAGCACATTCTTCTGTTTGCAAGATAAACGTTAACATCACCAGATGTTGGCATTTGGCGCTAAAGGGTACAACTGTTGAATGTGGTGTACATGTATTTTCTTCAGGGAAGAAATGGACAGCCTGCAGAAGCAAATGGAGCAACACACGGTGACGGTACACGAGTCCATGAGCTCCTGGACTGACACAGCAGAGGGACTGGCTCAATTTGAGCTGCAGAACATTTCCAAATCGTCAACAGGGGTAAACAATATGGTGGAAAATCCCACTGAAACAGAACAGCAGCCATCATAAAAATACCTGCTAACTCTCAGGCAAAGAGGAAGAGTGGAGTTTTATCCACTAAGGCACTTTGAAGCTCCATATTTACTTTCTCTTTTTTCAACCATTGCCAACATTTGGCATTCCCCCATCAGCACAGATGTGCTTTTGTGGCATAATACCATACCTAACACAGCTTTATTCGTATTATTTCTCACTTGTTTATATATAAAGTTATTTTCCATATTTATTTATTAAGGTTAGAAATGGCAAAAAATTGATTTCATTACTCTTCAACAATATCTTCAGTTTTGCTATATTAAATACAAAGATAAGATCAATCTGTTCTATATAAAGAGTGAAGTTTCATCATTTTACTGTAAAATTGATAACAAATCAGCAGCATCATTGCTGCCTAATAACTACCATCTGTATTTCAATGACTAAAATGTGTTCTTCCATCTCTATGTGCCTGTTAACTTGTGTCATTATTGATGATTTTACCAAAACATTCACATGTTTGATAACTGTTTGTAATGAAATTGTATCTCTACTGTCTGCTCAGATATATATTTTGCCACTTGGTAAAAAAAAAACAAGGTCCGTGTTGGACTTTGTTTACTAAAGTGAGTCTGTAAACATTAATCTTAAGTTTTGTTTGTCTAGCTCGGACTGCAGTAAATTTATAAGCAAAAAAACAAGAAGAAGCCTTAAGCAATCTTTGATATGCTGAAAAGAACTTGATTGGGTTGGATGGCTATTTTTCTGTTGTGTGCGCAAGATGTTTTGTGTTGCATATGTTGGTTCAATCCCTGCTAAACTAAACTGCTTAAAGTTGATCGTACTAACTGACGTTGCACATCGTATGATCAAAACGGAAGCGACTGACGAAGCTTTTTAATTAAAAAAAAATGTTACTGCTTGAAATGATTGTTTTCTGTTACGTTTGGTACATTCTGTACTCTCAAAAAAGGAAAGAACCCTTTAATCACCTCCTGTTATTGTTGTTGAATTCTTCTCTGAGGTTGTGGGATAAGTTAAGTGTTTTTCAAAGGGTAATATATACAAGGTTGCTTTTTGTATAATTGTAAAATTACCATAAATGTTGAATGGAAAGATGTGACTTAAGATATGAAATGTAAACAAAATCTGGGCATATAGTTACATCTGAGTTGCAGTCTGAGTAGCCAGTGGATATTTAAAAAAAATAATACAGCAGCTTTCTGCATGCAATTAGCTGCAGATCCTGTATTATTCCGCCTAATAAAAGGCTTTTGAATATTTTTTAGGATTGTGATTTTTGTTTTCCCCAGAGGGACAGTAAATGTTATTAAGAATGCTTGTGTGGGAAAACTAACATTACATGTATTTATGTTCTGTATTATAAGAGAAAAAAAAAGTTGTACCTGTACGCTTGCACCTTCCTATGTTTCTTTTTCTTCCCCCAGAGATTGGAAATGTTTGATTGCTTGTTGGACATTTGTGTTGGGAGATGTGATTGTATTCATGATAAAGTTGCACTATTCATCTGCCATTGAATCTTGTTATTTTTTTCCCCTTCAAAAAGAAGTATTTAAAAACATATAGCACATTTGTTCCCTGAGAACATATAATTAAATTAAAATTTATTACACATTTTCCCCATGAAAGCATAGCGCGTATAATATCGCGGTGTCCTATGTCAATAAATAATAGTGGTGATTCTGTTCAGGCACCATCTTGGACAACCGTGGGACCTTGCTCCGCTTTTTGAAACAGTCGCGGTGTCAAGACACCTTACCAGTAGGTGCCGGGGATACAGAGGGAGACGCAGGCAGGGTAATATTTAAATGACATAATTCATATCTTATATTGTACTGTTTAAACTTTTTTGTATCTCTTCAGATCCTTTAACAAAATAAATGCATTTTATCATACGTAATTTACGATACAACTAACCAGCTTGAGATGTTAGCTTCATGCTAAATAGCTAATGCCTGCTGTTAGCATGTTGGATAAACTCAGATTTCTGTTACTTCATGGCGAGCATAACATCATTTTAGCAGTCGCTCATTTCCATTTAGCCAGTCACGATTTAAAGAGTTATTACACGTCACTCCAGTTGTTATTGAGATGCCTTGTCATCGGCTTTTTTGGTATGTCTATATAATACTGGTGAATATTTAAGTTATTCTGTTTTGAAATTCGATTTTGCAACGTTCCAGTCTTGAATACTCGTGTGTAATGTATTATGACCGACGTGTTCCCGACAAAACGAGTTTACCTACAAGATGCCAGTGCTATCCATCTGTTTTTCAACAACGCATGCATTGTGATGTTAAAAAAATAAAACGCTATTTGTATCTTAAAAGTGGATTTAAAAAGGAAATGTCGCTTTTAGTTAACATTGAATAACCAAGACCTTTAAGTCTTTTACACTTATTACAGTGTGCATGTGCCGTCGACGTTTTGCTAACAGCAAGGAACAGTTTAGCCCAAATCGGCATCCTCATACTTCAATTTTCTTGATTCTTACTTTTTAGTTGTCTAATTTTGAGTTTTCCTACAGGTGCGGAACGCAGCGTGTGCCCTGCCTTGAAACTGAGCATGCGCACGGCATGTTGTAAACAATGAGACTATTCCAGACCGTTTTCGGCTTTGTGTCTAACCACCGTTTTATATTTGCAAACCTAGAATTCACCTGTCGTTACATATAAAAATGATATTTGGTGAGTATGAGGACGCAGGTATCGGTGGATATCATTGCTTTTAGTCTTATTTTGTTATACTGGAATGACTTCCACGTATCAAATTCGCTACGGAACTGTCCGAAAGCTCAGGTCGAATGACACACTTGGGCGTGACAGCATGCAAGTACATACACTAATATTGTCCAAATTGTACCCGTTTCGCAATTTATAAAATATCCGTAATCATCAAAATAGAAAACCCAAATATTGTCGCTTATCCTGTCTACATTTTAACCCGAGCCATCTTTGCTAAGCTTCAAAAGCTGCCTAGCTTGTTAGCAAGCTAGCCATCAGAAGCTAGTTTAACTTCAATGATGTTACTCATATAAACCAATGCAAGAAGTTAAACGCATTTAAATGTGCACGAGGAACATGCAGTTGTTTTAAATAATTTCTTTAAAATTGAGATTTGTGTAAAATTGTGGATAAAACGTGACTTGGTTAAAAAGGAACGCGCAAATACTTGTTTACATAAAACATACGTAACAGTTATTTTTAGCTTATTGCTAAAGTTGTTTTACTTAATGATTTTTCACATAAACAGAACGCAGTAGCTCATTTTTTATGTAATGAAATTCATAAATTACTTCACTGGTTTACAGTTACTTGCCAATATGTGTAGCTTTTCTTTTATTTATTTGACACAAACTGGACAGTTCTTAGCATTTTTGAAGGTCTTATTTGGAAAGATCCAAGATGCTTTCTGATTGTTTTGTTTTAAGTTTGAAAGCGAAATAGGTTGTTTTTCTTGAATTACCATTGAAACAGAATATTCTGACGCACTAAAAAGAGACCTATTGCCATGCTGCTTATTGAAGTCATGTCTGCTCTTTTTTTTGGGTCAACTTTTAGCTGCGTCGCTGGAAGCTGAAGCATGGAGGCTGTTCTGAGCAGACTGAAGGGGTTGAGTGCTGCTGAGCTGTCTGAGGAGTTTGCCCGAGCACACCTCAAGTGTGGCCCCATCACATGCACCACAAGAGGCACCTACGAGAGGAAGCTAGCGCGTGTTCTTGCCGAGCAAGAGGGCTACGCATCCGAAACGAACGACGGCTTTTCTCCCGGCATTTCAGAGGGTCCAGATCACAGTGCCAAACCTGTTTCAAATGCCACATCAGCTGCTGCAACAGCCACTGCTACAACAAGCAGTAGCTCTTCTGAGACTACTGCTGAGGAGTTGGACTTTGGTTATGGTGTAGGTCTAAATCCCCCAGAAGAAGAGGAAATCTCTGTGAAAGCAACCTCTAAGACTGCTTCTGAGTTCAGTGACTTTAAGGCCAAAACAGAAACTCCTTCAAAGTCAGCAGAAGTTTCTCCAAATTTTTATTATGGAGTCTGTCCACCGTGGGAGGATGTCTTGGCTAGAAATGGTAAGCACAATGAAAATTGTTTTTGTTGAGAATTTTTGTTATCTGGAAGCTAGAGTCTGACATGTTGCTACCATTTTTGTTTATTTATTCTTTTTTTTAATTCCTGCTTTTTTGACTCTCTTCAATTGGATTTTTATGGAATAACAGAGCAACTATTCTTTTGAGAAAGAATAAAGTTCCTACATAAATTTGTTCTCTTGTCGGTCAGTGAAAACTGGGTTTTCTAACAATAAAAATAGGAAAAAAGTTGGCTAGACAAAAATAAAAGGAACACATTAACCTTCAATCACATAATGAGAAAGCAGCCTTAAGAAACTGATGCATAAAGCTAGTCATCACACTACAATAGGGTAAAATCAGCCTCCACAGCACTGACCTCAATGACTTCCTTCACTGCTGTCAATATTGTTTAGACTCTGATGGGGTAAAATGTTTGTAAAGTTTAGATGAACTGTGGAATATGGCTCAGGCCATTATGGAGTGTTTGCACTGATGCCACAAATCCAGTCTAGACGTGTCGCCATGTTGGAGTATACACTTGAATACATTACCTTGAGTTTAGCTCTGTACAAATTACCTGAAAAAGGGAGAAGCCAGCAGCGAATGACGAGAACCCTGAACAAAAACGTGAAGGGTTAATAGAGTTTAGACTTGAACCAAAAGGGGGAAAAAAAGTGTTAATTTAGCTAAACTAGATTAAATGATGGATAGGATCCACATAAAATACAGTCTACTTTATTTTCCAACCTCAAACAGTTGCTAACAGTTTTGTGAATTAACTTCTCTTTGTTGAGTCAAAAGATTTATAGATCTGTGCAAATGTGTTTCTACAACTTTCCAGTCTAATAAATAATGACAACATAAGCATGTTCTCTTCAATCATCAGTACTAGTATCAAGAGTATGACTACCACGCTAGTAACAACACTAATCTACTGTGCTGCATATTACAGTACTAGTAATGTCAATAGTTAGCACGGTTATTTTATTTTTCATTAATATCAAATCTTTGAAAAAGTCAGAATTCAAACTATTTCTTTTAATTTGAAAAATTCAAAGTTTTAATTGTACACATTTTTTTTTTTGCAATATAGTCATAATTTTAACAAACACCACTGACTGTTTATGTGTGTAGACAGGACTGAGTGACTCCTCCGCCCTTGCATTTCAAAAGAAGTACCTGCTGGCTCCAAGAAGCCAAAGTCCCATAGACTTCTGTTGAGAAACAAATGACTATTACTCACTCATTCTATTAGTGAGAATAATCATTCTTATTCTGATTCCTTTTTTACATTTTTGATAATCCTTAAATGGCCTATACCATGTTTTTCTTAAGTCTTTTATAGTAAGCAATATGGGATGAAAAAGACCATATATTACCTTTTGCACACTGAAGAACAAATTATTTATGAAGTATGAGTTATTTCTTTGTACTCTTTTCACACTCGAAGGTAAAATGACTCGATCTCTGCCTTTCGCTTCTTGTGAGCGACGCCCAAATCATGACGTCAACTTAGAGCCTGCCTCAGCACCATGTCTGCTCACGAAAACAAACACCGAACTTTTTTAAAGATGGATGTCCATGTTGTGGAACCTTACACTCTTGACCCACAGTCCGATCTGGAATTTCTATACGCGAGACGCAACGTGTGTAGAAATGTAGCATTAGCTCGTGCATTCTATCCTTATACTGTGTAATTTCAGCTTGTTGTATGATTTACTTACAGGTCAGCCTCAAAAGAATGTGGTGTTACGTCAAATGTTTGAAACATTTGACAGATTCTCCCAAAAAAATGGCAACTGAATTGACTTCATTTGTTTGGAGCTGGAAGTAAGACATTTTCTATGGTGACGTCACGTTCACTCGGTCCAGTTCTGCTATACAGTCAATAGCCAAATCTCAATTCTTAGTTATGTTATTCTTACTGTACTTAGGCTAGACAGAGCAACTATGATAAAACCTATCGTGACAGCTGAGTGGACGGCAGTAATTGACTTTTATCATAAACCGGAATTCTTGAGTCGTCCTCAAGCGTTAGTTTATGTTTTGATTTCACCAACGTGGCCAACTCCTGGAATAATGAGATAATGTGAAAACACTCTATATAATTGTACTGATGCTAGCTCAGTCACAGTAAACTGAAATGTTTTTCAGTTAAAACAGAGCCATTTATTTGGTGATGAAATAATCAAAAACTTGCACATCCCAGTTGAAACAGCAGTGATGTGATGCCTCAGGAAAACTGGCCCCATTTTTATAGATTAACAGCATGCATTGTGCTGAAAACAACTATTGCCCCACTAAGCGTTTTACATGTTGTTGTTTGTGCTGCAGATGGAGGTCGTGTATACATGGACATGAAAGATGTTTTTCAAGCTGTAAAGTCCATGAAAGGAGCTCGCTTCAAAGCTTTTAACAACCGTGAGGATGCAGAGAAATTTGCCAAGGGAGTTTGTGACTATTTCCCATCGCCTAACAAGTCTACACCGTGTGTGTCCCCAGTTAAATCCAACTTGCTTCTTGGTAAAGGCAAGTCCTCCTGTGTCCTCCATCAGATGACTTTCTGGCCAAGAAAGAGTCACCCCTTTGATAAAATCAAGTGAATCTGTAAACACTGTAGAAATAATGGCGTATTTAACATGTTTCAACTGTCAACAGAATATTTGAAACCTAGCTCATTTATTGGAAACCCTTTTGAAGTCTGCGTTTGCTGAAAGACATGAAGTCGGAGGTCTGGGAATCCGATCGATCAAGTTCCAGAAGAAAATTATCTTGGAATAACTTTGGATTCTAATTTAAACAATAGAAGTCATGTCAACAAAATCATCAGACTAAACATCAACGGCTTTAAGCTTATAAGAAAATGCCTGTCCTTTCAGTGTGCTTGGATGTTTCTAAATTCAGTGACCTTTTCCCATCTGTTTTATGGAGCTATTGTCTGGTCACAAACTCTTCAAACTGCACTTAAACCTGTGGAGAGTCTTTATAATCGGACACTAAAGATTTTAGATCTGAAACCACTTAAATTCCACCATCGCCACATTTTATTAAGATACAAATTTTAACATTCTCCAATTTTTATAATTTTAGCATTTTAAAAATGATTTTTAAATGTCTTAATGACCTAAACTTTTAAAGACTTTTATTTATAAGCTGGAGAGTTACAGTAGATCCACCAGAACAGTCAGGTGGAATCTGCTAGGTGTCAGTCTGCAAAACTTCTTTTGTTCAATCTGCTGTCTCTGTAAAAGGAACAGAACTCTGGAACTCACTTCCTGCTTCTAAATGAAGACCCAATTCCACGAAGACATGTAAAAATTAATAAAATCATCTTTAAATCGATTCTAAAGCTCTGCAGCTTGTGCAGCCTAGTTTTGGACACGCTGCAGCCAATTCTTATTTATCCTAACACCAGAAAGACAGGAATTACAATAATCTATTCCAGAAGAAATAATCTAAGCCACAAATTATTTAATGTAGAATAACATAGAACTTCCAGTGATCACAAATCTAAATGAATGAAAATCTCCATAGATGTATTTAAAAACTTGTTTTTTTGCTTATAGTTATACTGTTTGTTTGTTTTTTCATCTCCAAATTAGAGAATATGGAGGTCGTCGATACAGTCAACAGGGAGCGGGCCAACAGTTTTAAAAGCCCGCGCAGCCAGGACTTGACAGCCAAACTACGAAAAGCTGTGGAGAAGGGTGACGAGAAAGAGTTCAGTGAACACGTCTGGAGCAACCCACGTTATCTCATTGGCTCAGGAGATAACCCCACTGTCGTACAGGTAAGAGCTCAAACTGAACTGTTTTGTTGTTGTTCTGAAAATAGTGTTCTTTTTCATCACTTTTTCATTCTTTATGGCCAAAAGGTTTTTTTTAAAGTGATGCAAAAGATCATGTTAAAGACATTCTGGGATAACTGTTACCTTATTAGAAAACTTTTGGAAGCATCAAAAGACACTTCTTGTAAACAATTCTGTGTATTTTTTATATTTGGCACTTTTCTCTGTAAACATTAATGAACATCACAAGATCCTCTCATAGATGAGCACTGTTTTGCTTCAGACTCAGCCAGGATTCCTGTTGAACTTTAAGCACAAGCTTTCCTTCATTAACTCCCTTGTTTCTTGGCTGTGAGCTTCAGCGTATCTGCTTGGGTGTACATCTGAATCCAAACTAGAGATTTTGAATTCTTCAAGATCTCTAGCTTCCCATTCAGCTCAGTAATGAATCAGACATGAGATGAATGAAGGTTTTAGTCCCATTCCAACTATATTTTTTTCTATTGTAAAATTATTCCCAGTGGTCTTTTGATTATGATCAAATGCTATTTCTATCCAAAATCAAAAGGCATGTGTAGCTTTTGCAGCGCGGCTGGAGTTCATCGGAAATTCTCTTCTGGGTTGTGGGAGGGACAGTTGTTAGCTGATGTTAGCTCTGCTAATTTCCCAGCATGCCTTTGTTTACACTCTCTCCCACTAGCTCTTAGCACCTCACAAGCCCGAGCTAACATTAGTGTAGCAAAAAAAAAAAAAAAAGGCGAGCAATATCAAAGCTATCCAGCTGTACAGTTTTGAGTCAGATGGTTGATCAGATGAGAAAAACAATTTAAAAAAGCAAATACATAACACTCTATATTACAGTTCAACTTTGGCGTTCTCGCTGTTTAGCGGTTTTTGTTTCTTGCACTTGTGTTCTGAGTCCTGATTGACCATTGTCAATCGATTTTCTCCATGCCCCTTGTCTCCTCTACAGAATGTGTTCAGCTTGCAATCATGATCTATTATTTAATGTTGGACTTATTTTTCTATGAAATGTTGAAGTTTGAGAGTTTAAACCAGAGAGAAACCTGTGAAAATGTTCATGTCTGTCTGAGAAAAATGCATAGTGTAGTAAAAAGTTTGACAGCCTTAAAACGCAATGAACAAAGGACCACTGTACTATAAATCAGTTCTGTTTGGTCTTTGTCTCTTTTTCTAAGACAACAAATTTAGGATACCCCACCCCCCACCCCCACAAAATCAGGTGTTTGGCTTTTTTCTTATCCGTCAGGTAACCAACCTTAAAAATAGAATTAAAGGTCTGTTTTAGGACCATTAGTGTTGAAAAAAAAGAGGTTGCAGAGTTGAAGATGTTGATGTTCTTTTTGGGAGTGACGAGGATAGACAGGATCAGGAACGAATCAATCAGAGAAACAGCTCATGTCAGATGTTTTAGAGATAAATGCGGGGAAGCAGATTAAGATGGTCTGGACACATCTGAGCAGAGAAACACATGTTGGTACAAGGATTTGAGGTTGGAGCTACCAGGAAAGGGATATTGAGGAAGACAAAAGAGGAGGTTAATGAATGTGGCGGAGGAAAAGATTAGGGTTATTGGTGTGAGCAAGGAGGACGCAGAGGATGGGTTTAGATCGAGGATGATGATTTGTTGTGGTAACCCCTTAAGGGAGCGATCAAAAACAAAGATGACTAGATATAAAAAAGACAGCAAAGTAGGTTTTTTTTGGGGAATCCAGTTTAGTTTTGTGGCTAT
The DNA here is from genome assembly GCA_036245035.1 of Adrianichthys oophorus. Classification (NCBI taxonomy): domain Eukaryota; kingdom Metazoa; phylum Chordata; class Actinopteri; order Beloniformes; family Adrianichthyidae; genus Adrianichthys; species Adrianichthys oophorus. The sequence continues at coordinate 5,478,978 of BSAI01000189.1, read as the reverse complement.
ATCCTGCAAAAAGTCAGCAATTTTTATGTTAATTGATCAAGGTGCCTATTTCACATCACTGTGAATGTGTTTGTGTTTAGTCAGTCAAAAAAATATAGAACTGCATTAAAACGTAGCACACTAAAACTTCAGTGTAGAGAAATACTTTCACATTTTTTACTATTTCTTTATATCTTTGTGCTTCAGAGAGTATAAACGTTCGAAAGATGATTCATAGAAAAATTCCCAAATTTTTCATGTTTTGTCTCATCAAGGAGGGCTGCCGGTATAACGTCATGCACGTGGCAGCAAAGGAAAACCAGGCCAAGATTGCTCAGCTTTTGCTGGACACCTTGGAAAACCCAGACTTCATGCGTCTCATGTACCCAGATGACCAGGAAGACATGCTGCAGAAAAGGATTCACTACATTGTAGATCTTTACCTCAACACCCCAGATAAGGCCGTCAGTCTCTTTGTCTGTACCTGAAACCAAAGTAAAACATTATTTTCAGATCTGGTTGATCAGCTGTGTTTCTCTTTTCTGTGTTTCTGTAGGGCTTTGAAACCCCACTCCACTTTGCCTGCAAGTTTGGATGTCCAGATGTGGTGAATGTCTTGTGCTCGCATCCCGGCATCGATAAGAACTGCAAAAACAAGGATGGCCTGAAGCCTTGTGATGTGAGGAGATGCTCATTTCTAAGTATTTAGAAGACATGCTCTTAAGCTTTTCAAATTGGCCCAAATGTGATGATTGGTTCTCCTCAATCTTCTCATCGTAGCCTATCTTAACTTTGAACTCTCCCAACCTGGCAGAGCTGAGTCAAGCCTGTAGTCTTCTTTCTACAAATGAATTATGGCCATCTTTATTGATCAGAAGGGGATCTGTTATAAATATAGGGGATAAGGCCTTAGTTACGTTCACTGATACGGGTGCTGCAGGTTTTTGGGTTGTCCAGGGTCATGGAGGGTCGAAAAGAGGTGCGGCTGCATCTTAAAGGGAACACAGGTGTGTCTTATAATTCCATTGAGGCTTGTGCACTCACCTTAGGGATGTCATGAAAATGCAATGTATGATTGTCGTGCATGTGGTAAGTGTATTGTGAAGTGTTTGTAAGGATAATGGAAGTTGTGTGCACCTATGACGTATGAGTGATGCTGTCGTTATGTGCCCTGATATCACTGTATTAGTAAGGTGCAAGTTCTGACCCCTTGCTGCTGCACCCACGGGGTGTGCACGTGATATGTAAGTGCCTGTAGGACGTCCACAAAAACGACTCTGATTTTCTAAATGTTGTTAATTCTTGTCAGGCTGCACAAAAGAAGTGCACACCTATCATAAACAGCATTCACAGGCCCCTTGCACAGTGCTTAGGATTTTGGGGGGTTGAAAAAGAAGAAATCTGTACCACACGTCCTTACCTTACCCTTGCGTGTTGTACAAGTGTTTGCTATGACCTGTCACCCTCAGCATACCCAGGTTCATCAAATGCTCTACGGTCTTAACATTTCCTGCGGGTCACCTGTATCCCCCATACAGGTTTGTCCATTTGTTGCCTTCAGACAACCTGTATTTACCCGTATTCAGGGCAGTTGGGACAAAGGCTTAAAGAATCTTTGGTTACAGCTGGTTATGTGAGCGGCCTTCAGCCAAACAAACTCAAACTGAACAATGCCATCGTGGCTTTCCTTGTACAGTTCAGTATTTTCAAGTTTTTAGTCATGACACACTGTTTTCCTTGTGTATTTATCAGTAAATGTCTTTTTGTTTCATTTTCCTCACAGCTTATTTGTAGCAGAAAAAATAAAACCCAAGAAGTGAAACAGAGAATAGAAGAGTACTTGGAAGGTAAGATTACTGTTCTCTTTGTACATATAAAGATCAGTTGAATTCAGAGGAGATTGCATCTCGCATGTTTTAATTTATGTTATTCTTGTTTTCTCTTTTTTTTTTAGTTGTCTAACATCCTTAAAATGGTTTAAATTGAGACATCTGAGCTGATATTATTGGGTCAGTTCTAGTTGTGCCTCTGAATGAACTATTTAAAAAATTGTTACTACATGTTTTCCATAGTTTAGGGCTGGTAAATCTGATGGTTGCAGTGCACGGTTGGTTGAAGTGACTTTGTGTGAGCAGGAGTTTAGCTATTGACTGCATATGACAACTGGACTGAGCGAGTGTGATGTCATCCATAGAAAATGACTTCCTTCTGGTTGCAACCAAATTAAGTTGATTTAGTCACGATTTTTTCGTGACAAGGACACCACCATGTTGGGGCCAAATGTAAGCAGTGATTGGTCTGAGTCAATGTTTCTATGACAACCACTGTCACCAATCAGTAGTGAGCTTGCGGTAAATCCACATCCCCACCACTTGAAAGCAGGCTCGGGAAAAATTCATCAAACGTTTTGAAAGTGAGACCACATACTTCTATTAAGGCCTCTATTTTGGCCAGTTTTTACCATGAATAACTTGCACTACAGAAAAAAAATGTCATGAAAAAAGTGAGGATTAGCAAGACCATGTTAAAGAATGGTTATTTTGACAAATAGAATGAGTAATGGGTGTTTATTTCCCATTAGAAGTTTATGGGATTTTGGCTTCCTGGAGGCAGTTGGTACTTCCTGTTTGGAACGCCAGGAGGGAGGGGTCACTCGGTCCAGTTCTCAAATACAATCAATGATTTGAGCGCAGACTCTCAGTACACTACAGTGAAGTTTAATGTCTCTGGTTCCATCTTTGTATGACTTTTCTTCATGTTGGACAGCGTTTTTTAAGTAAGCATCAGTTTCTTCTTCTGATGCCTTTCTGTTTCTCAGACCGTTGCTACGTTCCTCTGCTGAGGGCAACTGACAACACCTCCCAGCCCATCATTGGAGATCCATGGTCGCCCGAGTCCTCAGAAGGTCTCACTCGAAACCAGCAGCACACAAGAAGCCCCATGGATCCCCTGATGACTGTCACAGCCTTTGCAGGACCGCTAAGCCCTTTTAAAGCAAGTTTACCACCTCTCTGCATGATGGTTGGTTTGTTTAACCTATTCTGATCAGATTGTGTTGTTCTCCACTGAAGGCAGCTGATTTTCGACGTTCTTGGAAGACGCCACCCAGAGAGCGGGCGGAGTTCTACCACATCCTTAAATCAGATCTCGACAGAGGGGCAGAAAAAGTAGGAAGGTACAAGCAAACCTCAATCTGCTGCTTTCATGTTTATTTTGTGGTTCTGCATAGTATTAATTTTCAGTTTAATTAACCTTTTAACACCAGATCTTTAGCTCCAGTGTTGACATGCTTTCGACCACCATAACTCTTTGACCATTTACACAATTAACGTAAATCAGCGGATTCTGTCGCAGAGAAAAGAGGCGCTTTTCTCTGCGACAGCATCCGCTGATTGACGTTGATGGCATAAATGTTAGACTATGGCTTTTCAAAAAGCATGTGTTGTGTCGGTGTCTCTGGCAACATCTCCACTGTTAAAGGGTTAAACTCATCGTTTGTGCAGAGAAAGCTGTTTATTCGTGGATATTTGACAACAATTTGTCCTTGAATTGTCAAACTTTAATTAGGATTTTCAGATCTATTGATCTGGAAAATAATTTACCTTTTTTTCTGCAGCTGTGTCAGTTACTTGACGTTAGCTTCAGTGGGCTGCTTTGATTTAGCTTTCACAAGGACACGTCAGGGATGTCCTGTTGAATCACAAAGGTATTTTGTCCACTCAGGATCTAACTGCAGGTTGATTTCTATGTGCATTTGTAGTCTGGCATTATCCTTCTTCTTTCACAAATACGTTGAAGCTCAATGAGAATTTCTGACTTTGGTTGATAGTTAATCAAGTATTTAGTAAAGCAAATACTAAAAAAAATAGTCTGTATTTTTTTAAGTATAAATCGCAGCATCCAAGAAATGCATAATGAAGAAGAAAAAATAATAGGAATGTTGCACTGTAGTATAACTATGGACATGTCATCAATGATAACGTTAATAGATAACAATGATAGACTGAATATGTGCGCTCTTTACTACTGTAACACATTGATGATTATTTAGCTTCATGAAACGTAGGAGGAATTTAGGATATAAACACAACATAGGAACCATTATTTAGATAATCATAGCATAAAGAACGTGCCAACAAGTCAACTAAACTGTTTATGTCACTGTAAATCACTAAATCCATGTAACTCTTATGTTTCGCTTTGGAACACTTCAGTCAAGACTGCCGTAGAACTGAGCGACGCTTTTTCTGCATTGCTGTTCGCAGGAAATACTTCAAATACTGATACTCACCTACAGTGCCCTCTAGTGGTTGTTGCTATTTATTTTAAAAAAATATCACATAAGTCGCACCCCCAGTAAAACTATGGGGAAAAAAAAAAACGCAACTTGTACTACGGAAAATACGGTAGTTGGATACAGTCATAATAACTAGTAATAAATGGATAACTCCTTTTTCTCCTCAGAGATCTGGCTCATGAGATGGGACACCCCTGGGCAGAATACTGGGGCTTCCTGGATTGTTTTGTGGACTTGTCATCTCCTGAGGGCCTCCACATGCTGGAAGAGTATCTGAGCAAGAAGGATTTTTGTGTCCGGACTCATCAAGGAGCTGGGGAGAATGAGACGAGCAACAGGTTCAAAACCCCCTCCCCAGGTAAACATCAAGGAATGGATCACATCCAATCCTACTGCAATCAGGAGATCAGAGTTTTTCTAAACTATGGCCCACTTTACAGACTCAAAATGGATAAAAGCTAAAATAATTTGTTTATGTTTTCCTGACTCTTCATTCCTGTTTCCAGGCAAGCCCAAAAAGTTCTGCAACTCCATTTCTGTTGGTGCCTTCCTGGACGAGGGGGATGATATCAGCTTGGAGGAAATGAAGAACCGGCAAAACGCAGCACTTACCAGCATCACGTCATCGGCTGCCACCAAGGACTCGCTGAAAGGAGCTGTGGGGGGCCGCGAGTTCCACATTGCACTGCACCACCGCGGAGCCAACCTGATTGAGACTGCCGCCGAGCAGGACCTGCTCTGCTGCTGCAGTGATGCACTCTTGTCACCCGGAGTGGCCTGCAAAAACGGGGTGTGCTCCTCCTCCAGAGATAGGACTCATAACGGAGACCGGCTGTCCCCACGCTCCTCTCCGTCCTCTTCCAAAATGCTCTCCCCCATCTCCAATCTTTTGGTGGAATTTGAGCGAATGTCACTACAAGAGAACCAAGTCTCATCCCCAAGCTACAAGGAGAAAAGAAAAAGCGGGGAGAACTGGCACAAGGAAGTGCGGGACTCCCTCGGCTCCTCCACTGCTACAGACCTGAGCTCTGGGCTAAACCGCCTGTCCCTCAGTCAAGATGGCCTGTCCGTGGATGAGACATGCAGGGGTGCAGCCGGAGGAGGTACTGAGGAAAGAAGCAGCAGCAGCAGCTCAGAGGAGTACTTCGAAGCAGAGGAGAATCTGGACATGTCGTGTTGGACCAAGGGGCCAGGGGTCCGCAACTTCTGTGCCAGGTCCAAATCATGGGACCATGGAGGCAGAGACCTGAGCAGCTCAGGATCTTCTAAGTCCTCTTATAAGTCCTTGGATAGCTCTCAGGAGTTCCTTCCCAGGACGCCGCCACACATTAGAAGAGAACTGTTCATTAATGGGTGAGTCACGCTGGCTCCTCTAGACGTAACAGACTCTCAAAATAACATCACTGAATAAACTATGTGGAAAAAAAGCTCAAATGTTACATTAACTAAGCAATGAAGTTCATTTATTTAAAGTTTTACCTGTACAGAATGATTCACTGACGCTTTTAGTAAAATCAAATCGATGAACGGTAATATTTCATGTTCTAGCCTTACTGTAGTGACATGGTATTAAATCACCAAACGTTGTGCTGTTGCAGGGATTCACCCACCAAACTGGACAGAGAGGTTTTGACAGCAATAAAGAGCGTAGAAGTGGATCCTCTGAAGTATCCCAGCATATTCAAATGGAAGAGCACACTGAAGTCATTCTCTGACTTGGACATGCAGAGGTTGGTCAATTTATTTCTTTCTTAGTATAAAGATCAAATCAAATTTCTGTTGAGAATTTACAGAAATTTGCCATAAATGCATCAGTTTGGTGGCTGAATACTCACAAATGCAATTTTTAGCTTTATTTTCTTTATTTATGTCTTCCATTATCAGAAAACTGCTACAAGAACATGTTAAAAATACAATTTTCATCCCAGTGGGTCAGGAAAGTCCCACTCCCAACTAGGGCTGGGCGATAGTGACATTTTTATATCACAATATTGTTTTTTTTAATATCAGGCAATGACAGTATATTTCACGATATAAACCAAATAACTATATCTGTCAAATCTGAGCGTTCTGTGGCTCATTGGAGAAAGGTGTAATCATCAGCAGGTTGTTTTAGATTCAAATCTTTATTTCCTATCATACTTTAAACATGACAGATGCACCGAATGACCATGATGCAACAGTTTTTCCCCCAGAAAACAAAAAAAGGCATAAATATTACAAACTAAAGTGAAAATTAAAGCAAAAGCTTTCAAGCTTCAAAAGTGAACATAAATAAAACAGAATACTAAACTGCTTGATCAGTTCCATTTAAAAACAAAACATTCATTCTACAAATAAATATTAATGTTTTCAAAGTTTACAGAACAAACGTAAAATTGACAAACATTTTTGTCAACTTCTTGTGACTAAGCTAGGAACTAAAAGCAAATTTTCTAAATTTCTTCTTGTAGTTTAGACTGTTGCTGCTGTGAAGGTCTTAACTTTGTTGTTTTTGCTGGAGAATTATCATTTATTTCAGTCTGAGATTGAGCATTCTTGGTGACACTGCTTCAAAAAAAGTTGGTATTTCCAGTTTTAGAAGGAGCATGCCTTCTGCACAGTTTGCAGTGCACGTTACTTTTGTAGGATTTTAAATAACTAAAATACTTCCACACAGGGGCTGAAATTTAATTTTAGAGACACTGGCCAAGTTAGCAGTTGATTAAAAAAAATCTACTGGCCAAACATATATTTTGGCAACCAAATTCTAATACTATTTTACACCGAAATGCCTTTAGCATTTTAGTTTTTGGAAAATTTTCTGATGCTTTTAAAAAAAAATTAGGAAAATGAAATTGAATAAAAGTAATTTATAAATAAACACATCTTTACTGTTATCTAACTGTAAACTCAATTTAAACATGCTGAGAAAAACAAAGACAGATTTAGTAGAGATTTCCTAATTCTGCCTTCAGATGATCACGTTTTATTACAAATAATTTAAAAAACGCCTGAAAACAGTTTAAATGTTTTGGGTTATTGTCATTATATATCAAAATTGAAATTAAAGCTGCAGCTTTAAGGAGGCGAGAGGATTGAGCACAACATCTGACAGGTCACATTTTTCAGTGTAACACTGGCTCTGTTATGCGACACAGGCGCTGCTAAAACAGTGGATACAATTCTGTTATTATTTAGAAAATACAGTTTTTTATGAATGTCCTATGAATTAATCTTGTTGTATTTATCTGCTAGGTTTTACAAGCAGGTCCATGAAAATATTGTTTGACTTTAAACTGGTCCGTGATCACACGGGACACACAGAACAGCTAGTTAGCAGCATAGCATTAGCGGCTAACAAGTGTCTGTTTCTGCTTTAAGTGAAGCAGCTTTATCCTCCAGTTCTGACTGAATTCTGATTATAAATTGCCAAATTTTCCGCTGTTTCATCAGCCAAACTAAACACTGCACAGGTGAAGTGAGGCAGCGGTGAGGTGTTGTCTCGCGGCGTGTTTTGCTTACCTCTCGTGTGCAGATGGTAAAAGAGAAGAGGACAAAAGAAATTCACCAGAAGAGCTAGTAAACATGACTAAGTTTACACAAACATTTACTCTCCATGTGGTCACTAATCCTCTAGCTTTTACTCGCCAAAGAGGAGAAAATGCTTGCGACTGGCAGGTGTTATTTTCGAACCCTTCAAAATAAAAATCTATTGTGATGGGTTCATTTTACTATCGAAAAAATGTACTATCACGACATCATTAGCTATCATTTAATTGCTCAGGCCTACTCCCAACTATATTTAGATCTAATGTAAAAGTGTTTCCAGTGAGCTTTTAATTAAGATCATGCTGTTTTAAGCCAGAGTCAAAAAGCCTGTGTTGTTTTTTTAAGTCACGTTTTCTGCAAAGTGGCAGGAGTTCATTAGAAATTCCCCTCTGAGTTGTGGACCATTTCCAGGGAACACGCCTGCGCTAATATCCCACCACACACTCTCCCACTCACTTACAGCCCCTCACAACTCCAAGCTATCATTAGCATAGCAAAAAAAAAAATTGAGCAACATCTGAACTATCCAGATAGCAGTTCAGATGAGGAAAATGAATATGGTAAAGGATCTATTTTTCTGCAAGTAGATAGATCAGAATTAGAGCAAAGAAAGGAGTCTTTGGCTCGCCCATGTCAGTTGCTGCATTACAAACCCGAACCTTTTCAAATGGTGTGTTTTTATCTGCTCCTGATCCGACTCGATTTGAAAATGTCCTCCATTGTGAGAAAAAATGCTACAAGAACATGTTGAGAAAATATAAAAAACACAATGTTCAGTGGCAGGGTTTTTAAACAGAAAATGTTTTCTCATAAATAATGTTTCACACGAAATATATCTGTGAAGATAACTTTGATATTAATGGTAATATCGAGAATTAAAACAGCAAAGCAATATTCAAAATTCAAGAGGATGGTTAAAAAAATAATTGTATTACATCAAATTTATTTAAATTTGTTTATTTCAAGCTATGAAAACCAAAAATACATGTAAATTACGTCTGTAGATTTACTCTAATATTAACAGAAATATTTTTACTTGTACAGTAAATGACACATTAAATCCACTAAAAGTTTTATAATTCAAAAAGGCTGTCTAAAATAGTTTTTTCAAAAACTGTCATATCAAAACAGTAGCTTTTAAAATGTATCTAATGCACTTGTCACAATGCTCTGAACTATAATATTTTTAGTTTTCTTATGTGATTTTCTTGTTAGAGTTTGACTCCATTAAGACACAAGAGGAACTCATCATTATTATTATTATTATTATTATTATTATCATTATTATTATTATTATTATTATTATTACAGCTTCAGTGTTCTTTTATTTCATATTGTTTTATCTTACTGCACAACTTCTGTTATGTTGTTAGGACATTTATGCATTTGTTCCCAACAATACCTTAAAGTTAGTTTAGTGGTCTGATTAAATGTCATGCAGTAGCTTTTTTTAGTGTAATATTGTTAATGCTGTGTTTTTGTTCTGGGATTATTTTTATGATATTTATTTCTCTCACAATTTTTATTAGGTTGAGTCATTTTAGAAGGTAATTCCGGTGAGCATCTTATATTATAACGATGTGGTTTCTTTGTGGTACAGCTGGCCCAGCCCTGCTGTAAAATCCCGCCTCAGGAAGCAGCATCAGACCCCTGGATCCCCGATCAGCGGCCTGGTGTCCCCCACCAGTCGCTTCAGCCCCGTCCGCCACGTGGCCTCATCAGACTTCAGCCCCAGCCGTTACAGCCCCGCCAACGTTGGGTACATCCAACGGATCCGGCTCAAGCACTTGAACGAGCCGTCGCGGTAACGAGTTGGCTCCGCCACGCCTCCAGCGGAGCGGGAGCCTGCTTGATGTGCGTGTGCACGAGCGCCAGAAAGATTTGTTGATGATGTACAGTACTCCGATGTAAAACAGGAATTCTCATGGCGTTTACTCTGAACCTTAAAAAAAAGGAAAACCTTGATCATTGGCGTACTGTGTGGGCAGTTCCGTTTGTGTGGATCACACGTCACACTTTCTGAAACATCTCCAACACAAGCCACGCCCCCTGTCATGTTCAGTCAAATCCTTTGCAGGAGTCTGGCACTGAAATTGTTTTAAAAAAGTAAAATATGTCAATATTTAATTTTTTTTTGTATGTTGGTCAGTAGCACAAAATGTTTTTATGAATAGCGTTCAAACCAACTGCCATTTCCTGTTTTTCCTCAGTTTAGGGATTGCCTTAATTTTTCGGAGAGAGGGGTGTTAAGTTCTGCCTGTTCAAATACACTCTAGCTCTTGTATAAAATGTGCGGAAAAACAGGGAAAAAAAAAGATCTTCCATGTTTTTATGTTGTTCATTAATAAACTTTTGTTAGTTACTGGACAACCTTGCTTTTTTTTATTTTTGCAACTAACAGCGGCCTTAATTTGTGCCATTTCTTCATATTTTTCCCTCCCTTAAAGAATCCAATGACGGTCGTCAGCCAAAACGTTGGTTAGGTCCTCTGTGGAAGGATACGAGTATGTGATCAGACTGGGTATTTTAGAATGAATCATAAAGTCAAAGCACGGTTTAACCGGTGTCACTAAAGGATGGCCATCTTTTTTTGTGGCGGGTGGATTACAAAAGGGGTTTGGTGGTCTGAATCTGATTTATGTTGAAGCTTCGTGTAAGCAGAGAAACGAAGCAGCACAATCCAGAATTGCTTTACAGTTTAGGTCAACGGAACAGAAAAACTGCCTTGCAGACCAGATCAAAGCTGCGTTTCTGCTCTTACAGCCGAAAATCTGAGTTCATCCTTATCAGAGCTTTAACGCCCAAAGGAGACTTTTGGCGTGTTCATGCAGCAGGTCAGCACTTCCTGAAGCCCCGCCAAGTGGGAATGTCAATGTGCAAAAACTTCCAGTGTCCTGTCAGGGTTCATGTCTCTGTGAGGGCTTCTCAATTACATCTTTGGGTGGACAGGAGTGAAAACAAAAACTTCTTTTCAATATTCAGATTGCGACTCTTAGTTTGAAAGAATGTGGTTTTGAATGTACTTTTTTTTTTCTTTTGTGAACAAAACCTTTATGAGAGCACAAGCTACTTCACTCAGAACGGTCATCCTCGTGCTCTCAGGCGGCAGCAGGTCAACCAGATCTCTGAACATTTATGAATGTGGAACTTTGCAAAAAAAAGAAAAATGCACCTAAAAACTTTTTAAAAATAACATGCTTTCTTGTGCTTTTAGTGGTCTGTGCTTTATTAAAAAAAAAACAAAAAAAAACCTTTCATGGTGAATTCTTTCTGTATGTACAAAGCTAATTTGCTTTGAACTTATCAATAAACCACCTCTTCTACTTCAGTGTGGTTTTCCGTTTGTGTGAAATGTGATTTTTAGAAACCAAAGCTGCAATGTACAACACAAAACCTAGACTTTATTGATGTGGAGCTAACACAAAGTTTTAGCACGGCTATACAAATTAAAAGCTTTTCTTTTTGGTTTAAAAGCAGTCATCTGTATTAAAAAAAAAAAGTTTACATTCAAGAGTTGTTGAGCTGTAAAATCACTTCTGCTGGCATCCCATGGCACTAAAGTAATGACCTCCGTCCAGCCTGACGACATGGTGATTCAGTTCCAGAAAACATTAAAAACAGTTAAGACACTTAAGGAGAAACCTTGAGTTTGACCCTGCAAGACACAGTTCCAGTTGGCTGCTCGCGGAGGCCTTTAGGTCCGCGTTACTTTGTCCACAGGCATGAATCCCGTGTCTCCCAAAGTCCTTAGGGCCACCCTGCCGCTTGGGCGGATGGTGAGCCATGTGATGCTGCCGTTATTCAAGCCCATACGCAGCCAGCCCTCTGGGGGGAACTGAAGAGCCCTGAAGAAGGGAGAAACAAGCATTAGACCAGAATCTCAGAGGAATTTGGGGAGTTTTGTTTCATGTCTTTCACATTGACATTGTACAGGAGACCCCTCCCCCCTGGCGTTCCAAACAGGAAGTACACGCTGGCTCCAAAAAACCAAAATCTATGGAGAAATAAACAGCTATTACTCAATCATAGTTGTCTGAATAACCACTCTTGTTCTGCTACTTTTATTAGCACGGTCTTGCTAATCCTCATTTTGTTTTCAATATTTTTCTGTAGTTCATGTAATTCAAGTTATAAACTAGCCAATCGGATGCCTCCATAAAAGTATGTGGTCCCACGTTCGACATAATTCGTGTAGCCTGCTTTCAAGTGGTAGTGGTGTGCCTTTCCAACAAGCTTACTCCTGATTGGCCAGAGTGGTTGCCATAGACTCAGTCCAACAATTTTTGTTTACTGACCAATGTTTGGCTCCAACATGAAGGTGTTCATCACGATAAAAATGGCAACTGAATTGACTTCATTTTGGACTTGAGCTATTTTCTAAAGGTGAGGTCATACTCACTCGGTCCAGTTTTCATGTACAGTCAATGCCTTATCAATAAGCCCTAGCTTAAGTCCTGTTTAAATAAGTTTGTGCGGCATGAATCTGACCAAAACTACGAAAAACAAGAGCAACAGGGTGTGAACAAAGCCCAGCCCGGAGCAGCGAGGACGAACTCTGGCCTCGGCCAGGCGACACAAACCTGCAGACAAAATAACGGATGACATTGGCATGACACACGATGATCTCATAGCTGTCCTCCTTCTGCTTGGGGTCAGCTCGGTGGATGTAGCGGCGGAAAGCTGCCTCAATGCGAGCTCCATCTTCGTGGTACTGCTGGAGGACAGTAGAGAGGTTGAAAGCTAGCCCTGTTCACAGAAGAGGATTTCGTTTGAATCCGTCGCTGTCGACAGAGTCAATACATGATGCTGGTGAGCACTGTAGGGAATGCACGAAGAGTTCAGTTCTAAAAAGATGGGAGCATTTTACATTTGGAAAATATTCAATCCATAAACATTTAGGGAAAAGGTAGAATTTTACAGTGTAAAGCTCACCAACTTAAGGCTCTTGCAAAGAATGAAGTACAAAAAGACAAAGCTTTTTTAAAGTTTTTAAATAATAAGCTAAACTCTGCATCTTTTTTTAGAAACCAACTCTTCTTATGAATCATTCCTGCAGCGAGGCACGGAAGCTTTGGATGAAAATGGCTGATTTTAGCTGAAAGCCTGCAGAAACATTTGACACACATCTTGCACAGACATTAAAACAGCAGCAGCGGCAAGAGTAAAATTTGCACTTAAAAAAAACCCAGCTAAAAAACCACTCCAATGAACATGGCATTTTTTCTTTTTTTAAATTTACTGGTGGCATCTATAATGACAATTAAACTTAAAATTGTATTCATGAGATTTCTTTATTCAAATTGTTATAAATCATGAGCAGACAAAAATATAGTTTTAAAAATAACCTATTTGTGCCACAGAAAATACATTGGTCTGGCCACAAGCTCCACTACACTGATGCATCCACTTGAAGACGACTAGATCTATGTACCTTTTTGTTTTTCTCATCTGAGTTGGCATCTGGCTCAAAGTGTCTTGATAGATCCAATATCACTCTGCATTTTTGTTGCTCCACTAATGATAGCCTGGGGCTGTATGCTAGCGGGAGAACGTGCAAACAAAGGGATGATGGGAAGTTCACTTCCGCACCAACTAACCCTAACCCACCCAAACCTCAGAGGTGATTTTCTAATGAACTCCTGCCGCTCTGCAGAAACTGTTCTAGAAAATTGCAGTTTTTTGACTACAAATGGTATACTTATAATTAAAAGACCAATGGGAACGCTTTGAAAATAGATCAGAGTGGTTGTTGCTTCTCTCACCACTGCATCAGGTTTCCAGTGAGTGACAGGCGGAACAGGCTGAATCGGTGCACCTTCTCTCAGCATGTCACAACTAACCAGGTCTACACCTTTGTGAATGGCATTCAGGGAGGAAAACAACATGTTTATTCAAGGTCTTATTAAAAGTTTAAATGTAATTTTGATAGCTGAGTGGCTTCTCTTTGTTACCTGGGAGATATTTGCTGATGATCTGCGCCGTCTCCGTGGCCCTGGCCATGCTGGAGTGAATTAGCACGTCATACTTCAACCCCAGCGCCGCTAATCTCTGACCTGTGAACTCAGCCTGCTCCCGGCCTACACAAAAGAACGTTTTCACGTTGTCAGATGGGGTCTGTCACAAACTGGACAAAAAAATTTTTAGCAAAACAACAACCAAACCAACAGAATGTCCCTGGACTGTATTGTTTATTAGAATCTATGTTTAAAATGACCCAACGGAGTGAGAATCCGCTCTTTATCGCTGGTGCCACTCAGGTTATACTGGGAGTGTCTGATGAGGAGGATGTTGCGCGTCGCCTTGGGCTTGCTGTTGTCCTGCTCTGAGCTGGGGTCTTCAGTTGAGCTCTCTTTCTTCTTCCCATTGGACAGCACAGACGGGTCTCTCCTACACAGAGTTCAGACAGTTATTTTCAGATTAAGAGTGGCTTAAGTTGGGGGATAAAACTGGGTTATCTCAACAGTAATTCAAGATCGAGAGCAGTTAATTACTTTGAAAGCCTTCTCTGTAAGGTCTCAGTATTTCTACAAAAAGAGTGAACAGAAATTTCACAATAAAAGTTTACTTGTTATAATTGAACTTTTGATCTAAATGAGTTGAAATTGCTGTAATTCAATTCTTTAGAATTTAGGTCAAATAGCTATAAATAACAGATTACATTAGTAGCTTTAGGTTTACGCCAAATTTAGAATTTCTCCCCAGGAAGTCAGAAGAGCTATTTTGATTTTCACAATAGCATATGTTAACAATAGGCAACTATTTATCATTTCCATCCGATATTGTGCTTTTTGTTTATTTATTTATTTTAGTCACTAATTAGAAGAAACAGACACTAATTGTGATGTTAAACTGAGTGCTTACTTGTCCCAGTTGAAGTCCCAAGCGTGTCCGGTCGGGGTTGGAGTGTGGCTGCCTGGCGTCCACGCCGGCTGTGCTGCTTGAAGAACGGGGAACCTGGACCACCAAGCCCTCCTCGCCTCTCCGCTGGGCTCCCCCAGGTATCCTCGAGAGTCAGCAAACACCAAAACGGCGGAGCCTCCAGCGAGCCCGCAAAGAAGTTTCACAGTTTTCCGATAAAACATTCTGAGAGCCGCCGAAGTAGCACACCGAAGCTATCTTATTAGCTAAGCTTAACTGGGGGGATGCAGTAAATAAAGACGTGACGTTGTTTGTCCTCAAAAAATATTCATTAAAAGCCAAAAAAAAAGTTTGAATATTAGTTCAGTCCGATGAGGCAAAATATAACTTATTCTGTGGCACAAGTATCAAATGTATTATACAAATGAACGGAACACAAGAGAAACTGAAAGCTACCCAGTGCGGGTTCCTAGACTCTACGGTGGCCCGCCAGAGTCAAGTCTCTCCGCTTTATCAATTTTAGTTCACTTCCATTGGTTACCTCACGAGTGCGCCCTAGACTCATCAATGTAGCTCTTATTTAAATCACAAATCGAGGAATGATTTTTAACATACGGTAAATCATCTAAAACATTTGCATAGACATTTATAGATACATACCCCTGCGACTAGAGATTATGATGTAAACCGTTCCTGTCAGAATCTAACGATGCGTTTAGGGTGTTTCCGCACCATGTTTTTATAAAAAAAAACTGGTGAAAAAAAAAATCCAAAAATACTTTTATTTTAATTTATGTTTTCCTTTTAAAAACATATAGTTAGCATGTTTATGTACAAACAACATTAAGATGTAAAATTAAAAACTATTTAGAGACAAAGAATTTAGATGAACAATTATAAAAATTTGCCAAAAACTCGAGTAATACGATATTTTATGCGTACAAAAGGGCGGGTAAGGGCGATTAATGGCGTCCAAGATAACCTAGCTTAATAATTTTTATTAGAGGTTTTGTAGCGGCGAGGCTCCACCTTTTTCGAGCGGTACTGTGACCTCAGCAGTGGGCTGGATTTTTTTTTTCCGGGCTTTCACAGTGTGCTCCCGTCCACAAACGTCTTGGACCTATGCGGCTTCAGCGACAGCCACAGGACCGCTCGCGCCGCTCCCAGCCGCTGAGAGGCCCGCTGATCAGCACGCTGGATGTCCGGTTCTTCCACGCGCCTCCAATCGGGAATAAATAACTGAGGAATGTGGGATTTACAGAATGCCCAACAGCGCTGGAAAGAGATTTAAACCCACCAAATACATCCCGGTGTCCACTGCTGCCACACTCCTCGTCGGATCGACCACTTTATTTTTCGTCTTTACGTAAGTTTGCGCGGCCCCTCGTTGTCATGGTCAGATTTCCAGGGACCGTGCTTGCAGATTGCACATACACACACAGAGGGTGTAAGTTTGAACGGAAGGGTTGAAGCTCTTAAGTGGATTCGAAAAGGGGGGGCCCCATGGGTCTACATGTTGACGTGAAGAGGAACGGCCTCTGGACTTGTTCCTGAAAAGAGGAACTTGTGGAAGTGGACATCTCGGACCCAAATAACTCAATCCTACCACCGCCACCTCCAAAGATGCAACTGATGGTTGCATCGAGTCATTCCCTCTCAGATGTAGCAGAGGAACCGTAATCACGATCTGATGGTGCAGTGTTACCTCCTGATCTCAGTAAATGGGCTTTCCAGATGGAACCAGAACTTCCTAGTTTCTCTAGAACTCACTGAAATGATGGGTTTTGCTGCATATCTTTTGAATGGAGGGAGTCCAGTGTACTAAAACATAGAATAAGGATGACAGAAGGAGAGATATGTGGTCTGAATCATCCGTCCATCATGCGTTCATCCTGTGATCGTCCTACAGTTTACCAATGAAATCCTACTTTTTAGGGGGCAAGTTTTTTTTTTACACAATTGCAGTTTCCAACCATCTGTGTGGCAGGGGCTGGATAGCTCATTTGGTCAAGTGCAGGTGCGGCAGGTGGAAAATCAGGGTTCAATGTGGGTCCTTGGGTAAGACCCTTCACGCTACTGGACATAAGTTGGGGTTTCCCTGTGCCCGTCCCTAGCCCGCATAAAATACAGGGTAGTATCAGGCTGGCCATCCGGCGTAAAGCTCTCTGCCGAGGCAAATCAGTGAAAGCTGAGGGGATATTTTGAAAGGTCAACAATCATCTGTGTGGCAAATGACAAAACTTGAGGGACTGATTCTTCACTTTCCGAGGTTTCGGAAGCTTTTACAAAGTAAGACGCCAAGTAATTGTCATAATTCATCCGTGCATAAAATTATTGTAAATGTCTGAAGTGCACCTTGTGCCACACTTTGTATGGTGTTTTAGGGTTTTCCCTGAATAGTCTCAAAGATCCCAGCAGTCCTTGGTGTATCTTAGTTTAAATAAACAAATGACCTGATTTACATGTCTTGATTTCCTTTGTTCCCTTTCTTTTTAGTAGTCACCATATGTTTGTCTTTAGAGTCATTAGGCCTTGTTTTGTTGGGTATTGTGCCACACCGCTCTTAAAGGTTCATCCCCTAACAGATGGTTTAAGGTAGGAGATTTAGAGTGTAATCTATTGCTCCTTTTCTCTGGGGTTAGAGGTGCAGTCGATAGCCTAGCGTGTAGGATGCAACTTCCAGAAGATCACCGCAGATGGAGATGTGGCTGCAGCTTCATCCATAGTGATCCTAGCCTAACCCTGTGTGGTTGCAGAGGAGGGCTACACATGCTGGAGAATAGCAGTGTGGCTTTATGTGAAAATCTCCAAACCAAAATAACATGCAGCTAAATGCAAAAGCAGGAACATGGCGAGTCACATGGTCAACTGGGGTCAAAACTATGTCACTCCTTCACACACACAAGCACACAGAGTTGTGAGTTTATGCAGAATGCCAGAGACATGGCAATCTTTTTTTATTCCCTGGCTGCAGTGTGTTAAAGGTCTCAGGGGTGTTGCCAAAAAGCCAATTGGTGTCATCTGGGTAATGGAGGAGGAGACCTGAGGACAGACACACACACACACACACACATATATATAGTGCATATTTTTCTGGGTTTGGCTTGGTGACACCTGGCATTAACAAATAAGTACAGAGTGATTTTTAAATTCCATCCTTTACAATTACGACTGATGATTTAATCCCTGAGTACAGATTTAAACCTGGATGCAGTCACAGCTTAGTGTTTTCGAGTGTGTCCGAATTCGTCCCGAATCTCTGCTGCTGCACCGCAGAAGCTGCTTAATCGCCACCACTGACCACACGCCAAACTGCTGCCTATCCAGGAAACAGACCTGTCAGGCAGGTCGTCGCCCGCCAAGGCGACAGTTGGTGTCAGGGCACGTGAGTGGATATTTGCAAACTATCTGGGCCAAACGGGAGCTGTGATTTCTTTTTTTTTTTTTTTTTTGCTGCAAGTTGAAGCCAAGCTCGAGAACAGGCCTGACGGAGAACCTAATCACTGGCTTCCACATCTGTTTCCTCCCTTTCATGCAGTGACTCAGACTTCATTCAGATACATCTCAGCCCTTTGTTTTGTGTCTGTCCCCCCAGTTAGAGGCTCTTTTAGAGACTTTAGATAGCTTTTTCTGAGGTGGTGAGAAAGAGGTCAATAATGCCCGACCTCCTCAAGGTTTGGCACTGAACCACCGCTATACCTGGTAATCTGACTTTCTTAGCACATTTTGATTATGGCTAATGTGTTTGCTTTGGCTTGAGTCTGTACAAGGGACAAACCTGTTGGAATGATTGCTACTTCTGTGTCTGTTTGAACAAGCATTAATTAGGTCTAAAAACTAAAGAGGTGATCCCTACAGAGAAATTACTGCGGATTAAGGAGGGTAGAATTCCTCTCTAAAGAATTCCAACAAGAGTATTGGACCATGTTTATGCTCAACACGTCTTGCCCGTCATGCACGAGAGGCCTTTCCTGAATTACTCAAACACCATTCAGCTTGAGCTCAAGAGCGCCGATCCATTCCTGGTGTCACACAGACTTCTGATCTGTTTGAGGAGGCCAAGAACAGACAAGAGATGGGTTTTTCCCTAATATCTCCAAACATGGAGCACAGGTTTGTTGAGATACCATTTTTTTATTAACCGCAGATAAAACCTGCAGCACACTGGTGTTTTTTTTTTATAGATTAGATAAGGATGTAATATCCTCTGCAGGCCCTCATCCATCAGCATCTCAGAGCAAGGGTCTGCATGTCGACAGCTGAAGAGCATAGCTTTGTCACTTCTGCTCTGCAGGGGTAGATAAAGTGACAGGCGGACTTAACTGGAGAGGAGACCTTTCACATTTCACAAAAGTTAAGGTGGTTTATAATGTTGATCTTTTAAAATTTTTATTTTCTTATTCTTTGTAAAAAGAAGTGGACTTACCGTGCTTGTTTTGGTTCTTGGCCTAATTTGTTTCGACAGTGCAGAACAAAGACAGTAATGGGATCACTTTTGAGGTTCAGACACATCTTGATCTAAATCCAAACCTAATTAGACTGAGGACTTAAGACAGTGCAGGATTTTTTGGGAGAGTCCAGAAATGCTGTCATGGATTGTTGATCCAAACTGAGTGGGCCCTCCACGGGCTGGAGCCGCCATGCAACAGCTGCAGGGCACAGCTATGTCCAGCTGTTCTCAGACTCAAATTAGCAGTCGTCTTTTTTTTGTCATTCCGCAGTTCTTTTTTTGGTTTCATTACAGAAGACCAACAAGAAACCACTCCACCTCCAGCTCAGCAAAATCTGAGAATCAGACAATCATAGCCCCCTGATGGCTGATACGTTTGGCTACAACGTTATGTTTGTGTCTTTTTTTTTTATGTTTGCAATTTTGTAAAAATGTTTAGTCAGTATACCAATGATAGAAAAATATCCATCAACAAACCATCCTTTTACCCCTTTGTTTCCAGTCACAGGTCAAACAGCTTTAAGCCTTACCCCAGTCTATCTCTGTTGAGTTCCATGGGGAGTCTCACAACCGTCAGTTAGTTAACATTGTCACCATTGTGGATCCAGTCCCCCCCCCCTTTGTTCCTGGAGGAGTGGTTTGTTTTGCTACGCCGCTGTCATAAACATCTAAAACTTTGGCAATCAGGCCCCATGCCCTCTCCTGCCTCACTACTCAGTGAGGAGTAACATGCATGTTTTGTATTAAAAATGATGTTGTGTTTTTGTCCTTCCAAAACCAAACTTTTGTCGTCCATGGTAAAAATGGACCACGGTGTTATCCACTGTGTCAATGGACCTTAGTGCATGGGAACTTCAGCTTAAATTTAAAATAACATTTTATATATTTTTATTTTGAAAGTACAATGGAAGTTTGTATTTTTAAACCCTGATCTATTCCCTGTTTCTTTGGCTTTTGAACACAAAACTGACGTGTCAGCAAACTCGAAATATAACTCCTGCATAAAGATTTCATTGCGTTGAGGAGGGACAGAGGTTAGACACAGACACGACCGAGGCGATGTAAACATTTCATTTGATTAATGAACGTTCTATTTTCTTTTTTTTTTTTTGGTGTGTGAATGCAACACAATGAAAACGCACCGCGGACGAACCAGTGTAAATCAGCCTTTAATCAAATGCATCCATACGGGGGTTGACCTGTATAGATGCTGTGGGTTTTTGGGTCGTCCGGGCCCCATGGAGGGTTGTTGACGGGAGCAGACACAACTCAATCCTTTAAAACCAGAGATGTTGCCGGGGACATCTAAATAACACACGCTCTTTGACGTACCGTAATGAATCAGCTGATTCTGATACGCAGAAAAGTGACATTTCATATCGGGTTTGTGCCACTTTTGACTTTCCACAGATATGCAAAATATTACCAGCGTAAAGTGTTGCACAACGATGAAAAGCCTCTTTCTCTGACAGAATTAGCTGATTTACATCACTTGTGCATGCACCTAACTAATGCGAAGTGTTACATATCAATGCAAGGCTGCTTTTCTTCGCTCCACAATCTGCTGAAATCATGTTAATTACATAAACGGTGAAAGAGTTATGGTAGTCGAAAGAATGTCAACATTGAAGCTAAAACTCTGGTGTTAAAGCGTTAGAGGGAGGTGTGTCTTGTAGTTCAGTTAAGACTTATATGGCCACCTTCAAAAACATGAAAAAATAATGTACGATTGTCGTACGTGTGGTAAGTATATTTGCAAGAATAATGTAAGTTGCTCCCATCTATGACCTACGGGTTACGTTGTCGTACAAAAATGCTGTGCCGGCTCACAGAGTGGTCTACGATCTTGAGATCCATCCAGATTTGCGCCATTTTTCGCCTTCAGACAGCCCTTATTCATCCTTAAGGATAGTTGTGACCAAGGTTTTAAGGTCCGAATGATTTTATGATGAGGTGTTGATAAAGATGAAAAAGCTCATTGTTTTCACATCCTAAATTGGAGAGGCTCGGAAAAAAATGTTCTTTTTAAAGAAATACCATCATTTGTTTATCTGGTTGGCAGAACCTGCCTGTTTTTAATAAGCCACTGTTTTGTTATTCACATTCAGAGAGAGTGAGATATTTATTTACAATTTCAAATGATTAATCATAAATGAATTGGATCGTGAACATCCTAATCTGTAGCAGCAGGTGATTAGGGAGCTGATTTGTGTAAAATGGGAGGATTTTTCCAACTCATGTTGAGCTTTAATAGAAACCAGTGCTTTCTAAAATTAACTTGTCCTCTTTATTTCCAAGCTTTGAAATGAATGACTCATAAATCATAGTCACGTTTAAAAGAAAACGAAAAAGAAGTGTTTTTATTTATTTTTTTAAATCCACAAACATGTCATTTTTGCATAAGATCAGCAGAGACGGAGAGTCGTGCAGTCCAATTCTGTTTAAAGTGCTTTTGGCTGTTGGAAAACAGTGAACTTCTGAAGCCCCCCTCCTTGTGCTTGCAAAAAGAAGTAGATTGTGTCTTTTGATGCCACAGTGCAGCTAAATAGATCCATGTGTAGTCGGCGCACAGCAGTGTGTGGGCGAAAAAAGTGCGGGAAGGAGGAGCAAAGTGCTCTGAGAGTTTTCAGAGCGCCTCCACCCTCCCCGCAGCCGAGCGAACCCCGACCGCCTGTACTCATGGGGAACATGTGGGATTCATTTATGTCCCTCCTTGGGTGTCTCCACCTTGTTTTTTGGGTTGATGTAGAGGAAGACTGTGGCTGGTAAGAAGCAGATCAGTATGTCTTCATTCCCTCAGTCAGAGCTGCTTTCCGAGACGAAAGAATCAAGGATGTGTCCCTCAGTGGGGTAAAAGAGAAGAGGGGCAGATGGCTGCAAGACTGAGAGGGCAGGTCTTCCTGGTGTCTGGAGGAGTTTAAAGGAGGAGCTCACTTTAAAAAAAAAATAAATCTACATAGCAGAATATACATGTGTCATGTCCCTTTTTTCATTAAACCAATATTTTCCGTATTTATTGGAGATAATGGATGTTTTATGATAACTTGCTGCAAAATCCTGAATTTTCACAGTAAAAAACTGGAATAAGCCATAATTAATCTAAAAATGTTTTCTATTGACCATATACATGTCACATATACAATGTTTTGTCAGACATGCAAGGTTGGAGACAAAGATGTGAAGTGTTCAACAAAAAAAGCCACAGGAGGATGGTAACGTTGAAATATTTTCTACTAAAAGTGTGTGAAGCAACACTATAAACGGTGGCATTCAGGGGTTTGTGTTCGCTTTCTCCTGCTCTCCTTATGTGGTTCATTGCAGATGTGACCTTCTCCTTCCACATCTGCCATGGGCTATTATTGTACACCTCCATGAACAAGAATAGGCATCTGTTTCTGACTGACTTTTATTATTGCAGCTCAAACAGGCCACAGGCACTTTGACCACTTGTTAAAAAGGGTCTTTTCTTTTTTTGTGTTCATTTTCCACACACATAGTCTTGTGAAATTAAACACAATACTCTATGATCATTCCTGCATTGAATAAAGAGGGATTACTTTAGATGAAAAGATATTTATTAGTTTGTTTATATCACACTAAAGAGGATGTTTGTATGTATAAACTGAGTTATCTGTCTGCAGCTGAGAACTTTTAAGTCCTGTGTGTAATGTTACAGTCACACTGGCCTCAGAAACACGCATTCAAGCGTCCAATGGAAATTTGGGTGTTAATGTGTGTTTTGGGCTTCCACGTTCAAAACTCTGTAGTTCACGCAAGTTCGTAAGTCAATTTTTGGGCTCTACATACAAAATGTGCAGCCATTGAACACGCATTGCAAGTTAAACCGGTTGAGCTTTGACCAGTCAGGGACTCGGATTTGGTAGTGTATGGATAGTGTCCTTTTTAATTCATGGAAGTCCCAACATGCACTTGTACATGTGCTAGTATCGGGTAGCGAGAGTCCAGTGTGAAAACGAATGCTAAAAGCGTGTTCTAGAGTCTGCATTTAGCTGTTCACATCACATCCACATAGTATAATGTTAAAATAATATAATAATAGCATAATCGTAGAATAAAAGTATAATATATTGTTCTGGAGAGGCAACAGTTGGGTCAAATATTTCAATTTTTTTGGTTTTCATAGGATAATATTGGGCGTTTGGTAGATTTTTGGTGACTGGTTACAGTGCTTCACTAAGCATAAAAAGTAGAAAAAGATTTTGCTTTGCATCTGAGCATATGTGCCTCTTGTTTGCAGAAAGACGAAAAAACTAAAGGTATTAGTCACTGTCAGCTATCTTTTCAATGATTTAAAATGTAAACCAAACAAAAATGTTTGTCATTGTTTTACCATATTTTGTACAGCAAATGTACAGTATGTGATGAAACATATTTACATTTTTTGCTTGACTGCAACCACAAGGGGGCAGCAATCCAATGATTTGGTGTGGTTGTCCCAAGTGCGGAGGGTTGCAGGGTCTTCTGACAGAACTGAATCAAGCCGAATCAAATCAGATGACTGTAGCAGTCCTGAAAGACAAAAAGGAAGTTGACTATAACTAACATGAGATATGAGCAACTGCCTGCTTTGGTCAGGACAATCTCACAAAAGAGATTTTTAATCTCAATGAGGTTTTTCCAACCCTGATGGGCGTTTTTCAGACCACGTCACATTATACATGATAGGTGAGTGATGATTTTGTTGCCACATGCATCTGTTGTTGGATTTTCATCTAGCTTGGCGATAGTTAAAGAGGTGGTCACGCTAACAAAAGAAAAGCTAAAAAAAAACCTGCTTAGTTACAACTTGAAGTGGGGACTGCCTTGCTAACCGGGTGTGGTTAGGTGAAGGCCAAACATTCCGGCTCTTGGTGAGGTAGCTAGCACAGGAAAAATTTTGCTCCGGAATTGCTAACATAAAAAAGAGCACTGTTACATTTCACTTCCATCAAGCTAACACTATTGCTCTCATTAGTCGGAAACCCTATACAAGCCCAGAGCAAATTACCCTGCAACCGGGTCTTTGCTCGAGACTTTGGGTTACATTCCAAATGGGACAACTTTTAGCCAAAAAAGTTGGATGGGAAAACTTCTGCTAGGAGGAGGGGGCTCTGCCCTCGAGATGCTGACAAGCTAGTTTTTTCCATTGAATCAGGGTTGACAGAATACAAGCTACTGATGGGGGGAGCACGCCCATTGTAAGAAATAAAACAAATGCTAGGATAGAGAACTAAAAACGACAAACACATTTGTCACTCACAGATTGTGTGATAATCATCTTTTTATTTGTTTCTGTTTAGCGTAAACTAGTTTAAGTCATTTTCACAAAACAGTTGAACTGTGTGGGTGAGTCAAAGATGTTTACACAAATTGATGATGGTCAGTCTTAGATCATGTGTACTGAACTCATATTTATTATTCTGGCTTGTGCTTTCACACCTCTTTTTTTATTATTGAAACTTTGCTTCTACCTCACAAGATGGTCTGTAGGCATAACAAAGCTTGAAAAAATGCTACACACTTAGAGATGGTGCAGTTCTAATAGAGCAGTGAAGGAGAATTAACAGGGTTGCAGAGATGGTAAGAAAGTTGGTCAATCTCACTTAGGCTTTTGTTCTATTGAATATTTTATTAAAATAGAAAAGATTGTAAGTAATCCTTACCAGAAAAATAAAGAGTACATGATCTGGGCCTCTTTTGATTTAATTTTTGTCCTGGGCTTTTTTGTATTTTTGACCTAGACTATGATCTACTACACTTTATGCACCACGTTTAGAAACTTTTTCATGCGACCATGTCCAATGAAAAGTCTACGTAAGCACGTGCACATATATAAATATATATATATATATATATAAATGTGTGTGTGTGTGTTTTGGGCTTCCATGTTCAAAATTCTCATGTCTAAGCTGTGCTACACAAGTTTTTAAGTCAGTTTTTGGGCTTTATGTACAAAATGCATATCCAATGCGTTAAAAGTTAAACCAGTTGAACTTTGATCAAACAGTGACTCGAATTGGGTAGTGACATGTGGGCTGCGTCCTTCTTAACACAAAAAAAGTTCTAACCGTTTGAAAATTAATCATGGAGAATAAATGAATAATTGCAGTTTCTGCCTGGATGGAATTATAGGACCATAAGTCTTTCTTATATCAGAATAGAGCTGTGAAAGAATAAAATCCTGGATCATCCATCTATTGTCTAAACCTGTTTTTTCCCTTGCGGGGTCACAGGGCAATCCTGGATCAAAATTCACAAAATTTGCACTGCTTTGACTTTTCACACGAAGCCTCTTCCAACTGCGAGTTCAAACACTAGTATCAGGTAGCGAGAGCCCAGTGTAAACACCATATACTAAAAGCGTGTTCAAGAACCCACGTTCAGCACGTTCTTGAACGCAGACCACATGCGGGGTATGAATGTAGCTTTAGTCTTTAGATTCCAATTAAAAAATACCACTATGTCCCACATTGCACTTTCATCTGTAGGATGTCGTCTTTTTACTAAAACAGAGGGCTAATTCTACATTTGCAAACAGCATACTTCCTCTTTACGGTGCCTGTTAGATGTTTTCTTTTAAGTTTGCTTCTTTTCGCAGGGAACTGAATAAATACCTTCAGTTTTGTGTGATGGCCTGGAACTGAGTCTGACCTTTTTGGTAGAATTCCCTCGCAGCAATAGACTTTAAGCCAAATCGGGCAGTTAACTAAAAGAGCCTATTAGATGTCAATTCTGAAAGCCACTTTACTCCAAATTAGGATCTTAGCTGGAAACCTAATCCCACCTGTATTTGTCAGGGATTTTAATTCACTCGCCTGGATGTGCTTGCTTCACTGAGAAGCCTAAAATAATTTGGTCCAAACTGATGGAAGCAGCAGATATTCTTAGACGACTCTGCAGAGAACCGACTGCCGCTGTCACCGTGGGCTCTTTCTACAGTCTAAATGATTACTCAAACCTTACATAATCTGTTGTGAAACTATTAATAAACTGGCAAAATCCAGCTGATCCCCTTTTAAAAGAAGTTCCTGCTGACACCCTGCACAAGCCAATTACAAAGCCTAAACGCACACCTGCTGATAGTTTGATTCATGACGTGTCACATCAAATATTGGATAACCTACATAACCAACACAGCACAAGGGACAGGTCTGAATCCTAATATCCTTTGATAAATGTGTCAAGGTTTATGTTCGAGTCCAGAGAGGAATCCATAACTCCAGGTCTCTCTTTCCAAGTGAAGCTCCCTTTCACTTCCACTTAACTTTAATTATTCAGGAGGTATAATGCACCTCTATGCAGGACTTTTATCATCACTGCAAAATAGTCTTTGAATATCTATTACTTAATTTAATCTGAATCTAGCGGCGACCTGCCGCTTTCTATTTTCTCATCCCACATTCTGATCGCCCATTTTTCCAGAAGATGTAGCTCTTGTGCACCTTTTCTAGAGGTTTTCATCTGTCTGAAGTTCTCATTTGAGTGAGGAGGTGTTGCTAAGAGCTGTTGTGTTGGATTCTATCCATGTCCGCACATTTGATGAGTTGCATAAAAGTTCTGCTTCTTTTTTTTTTTTTAATCATGGCCTTAAATTGCCTCATTTCATTCTATTCTCTCTGGTCTTCTGCATTAATATCTTAGACGCTTCAAATTAAGTTATGTCGAAAAATATTTTCTTTTTGTGATTGTTACAGGGGATTTTAAAATATGTTCCACTCATGTCTTTTATGTGGTCTAATTTTTCAAGACTGTTTCAAGTCAACAATGTAAGATCATGTAGGCAATGCAGATTATATATATATATATTTTTTAATCATTTTTGTCAAAGTTTCTGATATTTAAAGCAAGCGCTAAATGTCCGAAGCAAAAAACACTACCTTTGTAAAATGTGCAAAAAATATAGGCTTTTTACAATGTAGGGAGAAGTAGTTTAGTTGAAGCCCCGTTTTTTGTTAGTTTCTTTATAGTCTTTCAAAGAAGGAAGATGGAGACGAAACTTCTAAAAAGGGTTAAAACCTTCAAAAAACCGCTGTTGGCGCTGTTGCAAATAGCAGTTTGTCTGCTTATTACTATCACAGGACAAACCTTGCTCCCACCATTGACTGCATGTGAGAACTGGACCGAGTGAGTGTGATGTCACCTGTAGAAAATGGCCTACGTCCAGCTCCAACGAAATGAAGTCAATTCAGTCATCATTTTTTCACGATACCTTCCACCACAAGCAATGTGGGGGTCAGTGTCTTGCCCAAGGACACTTCGACATATGGACGGACAAGGCAACAATCGAACCTGCAATCTTTCCATCAAGGGCCGACTGCTCTACCTCTCCGCCACGGCCGCCCCTACCACTGCCACCACCGCAGTGATTGGTCCGAGTCAGTCTAAGTCTACATTTCTATGGCAATTACTCTCGCCAATCAGAAGTGAATTTGTTGGAAGGCCACACCCCTCTAGTGGGCTACACGAAATCTGTCAATCAAATGCTTCGAACGATCAGCCTGAGACCACATACTTTTATTGAGGCATCTGATTGGTCAGTTTAAAGGATGAATGACTTGCAATAAATCAAAAAAAAAAAAAAAAAAGGAAAATCAAGATCCTGTTTAAAAAAGGTAGCTTAGCAAGAATTGTTATTTTGACATATATAATGACTGAGTAATAACTGTTTTTTTTTTTTTTTAAGTCTATGAGGTTTTAACTTCTTAAAGTCAGCAGGTACTACAAGTTTTCGTATACAGTCATTGGTTGCTACCTTTTAAGAACAATGCTTCATATAAATACTGCAGTAATGTCATGTAATTTATTAGTTTGTATTGGGATGATGTAATTCAGTAGTTTAAAATGAGCTGTTGAATTTGGACCTAAACCGTTTAAAAAAGAGGCTCAGTTCTGGTTGTCATTTTTCTTTTTTTGTTGAGGGGCTAAAAAGGCATAAGTTCAAACAAAATATGGCAACAGCCTGCTGGTGAAGGCAGCTTCTTTATTACAGAGAGTCGTGTTGCCTCATTAAAAAGATAATTAAGAGCATCAAGAACCACCCAAAAAACCTTTTGGAGTGAGCAAAAAAGCTTAGAAAAAGTACTTGAATCAACTTTTGTGATTGTATTGTAGATTCTTGTATGATGCATTTGGCTTTCTTTTATCTGTATGAGCTTTCTTTCTCAGCAACTATCAAAAGTTCCACTAAAACAATCAAAATTCAACTGTGTTATCTAAGTAATAGAACATTTTGCAGTAATTCTAGCCCATAATTCACTAAGCCCATGTTTGTGAAATGGAAGACTGAAATAAATCACATTAGAGATCTATATTAGATCTCCAGAGTTTTAGATTTATCTGCTGCTCCCGGTTCTGATTTCAGGACAGAATATAGACCTATAACCGAACGCTGAAGCACAGCCTGATGTCTCCCATGCAGTCGAGGCACTTGAAGACACTCAAGAAGCAGGTCTGTGTTGCTAATGGCATCTTGGGCTCAGACTGTGGCTCATGTCTTAGCTTGTCATGATCTGTAACGTCACATGGACCTTTGAGGCATTGATTAAACAGCTAGTCAGACTTTGTCGGGCCAAATAGTCTCTTAACTTGGACGCGGATGCAGTAAAACCACTGCGGTATATTAAGTGAACCTCAGTTTCAATTATAGTTTATCTGGTTTATAGACAGATTCATGAATTCTGATGTGATTGAGGCTTCTTTGAGTTTTAGACGTTCCTTTATTAAGATTCTTGTTGCACTAAATGCCTTAGCCACAACCGCTCTTGTGGCTAGACATGAGATGTCTTTAAGCAAAACTTGGACAAAACTATACATGATATCCAGGTGGCCCGCTTGAAATATTAAGGCTGTGGACTGCCCGTAGAGGGAAAATGTACCGGTGTGTCTTATACATTTTTCATTTTTTTAACACCCCAAAACCTGTGGACTGTGCAAGGTCTGCTAGTGTTGTTCAAGTGAGTGGTGCTCCTGTTAGTATCCTTGTGTGCAGCCTGACTGTTTCAATGACAAAATGAGACAATCAGAGTGTAGTTTGTGTGGGTAGACTACGAGTGTCCTATGGACACTTACTTGTGTAATATGTTAGGGTGGCATTTAGTTGGGGTCCATAAGAGGTCAATAATCACGTTTCACTAGAGTGTGGCGTAATGACACTATGCAACAATATCACCCATTTGTGATAAACACGTACAACTTACATTTGCCTTACAAATATTTCACCATTCGCTCACCACACGCCCAACAATAATACGTTCCATTTTCAACAACGTCCCTTGAGGTGGATGCACAAGCTTCAACGGAACTGCAAGACACACGTTTCAGTTTCTGCATTAAAAACTCTCACATTTGTGCATCTCGCCACTTTATATGTCCATTGACACGCGTGGTCATTGAACACGCGCTGAAAGTTAAACCAGGTTGAACTCTGACCAGACAGGGACTCGGATTTGGTTGTGAATAATGGGTAGCGTCCTTTTTTAATTCACGGAGGTGCCAACGGTTAGAAAATGGATCACGAAGGAAAAATTAATAACTGCGGTTTTTCGCGGCTGTAATTCTTTCATTTATCGGAATAGAGCTGTGAAAGAAAAAGATTCGTGAGATTTGCATCGCTTTGGGATTTCACACCAAGCCTCTTCCGACTACAGGTACATGCGCTAGTATCGGGTAGCGACAGTCCGGTGTGAACACCAGATGCTAAAGGCGGGTTCAAGAACCTGCGTTCAGTGCATTCTTGAGCGACACATGCCTGATTAGGTAGCATTAGGGTTTAGACGGCCTTTGATGCATCCAGCTCCATTTACAGACGCTGCCTGGTGTTGAACCTAATGAGGTGCAGACCAAATGAGCCAGAGTATTGACGCACGTTCCCATGGGTAATGCAAGAAGCAGGAGCTAACAACACTCTGCACACATGCCCAAGAATGTTAATGACTGCACTTTTTGTTGACATGGACTTAATGGATGTCAGTAGTGTGGCGGACTCGAATGATTAAATTTTTTATGAACTTAGCACCATATTTCATATTTGTGAATGTGTGAGTGATGCAGCGTGGCAAGTAGCTGACATACATTTGTCTGTAGCACTCACACTCCACTCCCTGGAGCTGAGAGCAAACACTTCTCATGTCTGTGTCAGACGTTGCCTCAGTCAGTTCATCACTGTGTGTCACAAGTTTTTGGTCACTTATCGGCCGTCAAACGCAGTTGCAGAGAATGACATGTCTAGCCTATTCCTTTCTTTCTTTTCTTTTATGTCTGCAGATTAACATAAGATTTTTGAGGGTTTTTGAGCTGCTGCAAAGGTCTGAGAAATTTTTGCACAAACATCCTAAGATGTAACACATCCAGGACTGTCCTTATCTGCCCCCGCCGCTAAGTCGTGATGGGGATCCACTGCTTCAACCTGCATTGCTGCTTTGCATTCAGTGTGTGCAGTAAAGCCAAGCGAACGTACAACAAGGGCTGCCATTCAGGCACTTCAACACCGCTCATTTACAATCTGTTCTCCACATTTCCAGGCTAAGTGGTGATCGACTGAAGCCTATTTTTAAAACGGCCCCCCTACTCTCGTAGCTGGAGCGCAGGGTTCTCGTGCTCAAACGGGTAACAGGACAGGCAGCCAGGTAGTTTTCGTTCAGCGTCAGTGGGGTGATTCGACACACTTCAGTTTGCCTTTTTCTTAGTAAATTTCTATCTAAAAAGGCGGAAAAAGTGGAGAGTTCATGAACGGAATAATGTGCTTGTTAACAGCAGTAAGGCTCAGAGACAGAAACTACACCCAGAGGACGTCTTTATCATCCTTTGGAGAAAGAAGTACCTCATCATAAAGCAGATTAAATTAACTTTTTTCTTCTTTTAATTGCAGCTAAACATGATTTTGAAATGGAGGAAATCTTGTTTCATTAGAGCCAATCTATGCGGGGTGCAGCAGGTACGCCTCTGTAAAAAGTTAAACAGAAAAGTAATCAGGCAAATGTTGGTAGGCTTCCTTTAAACATATATTATAGGTGTGCAGCCTTCCCTACTGATAAAAACGCTGACACTTTAGAATGAGATTCTTTAATAAACTGTTTATAAAACATTAACAACTATTACTACTGTGTTCAGAAGTAATTTATTTGCATTGGTTGATGTCTTATAAATGTCCTTTAAAGCTTAATAAGATTCCATTCAGAAATTGTGGAGAAAAGCATACTTTTCAGAATTTTTTCTTTGGATGAATGCAATTACCAGTTCTGAATTGAACACTTTCATGTGATTTAATCAAATTAGCCTAAAATGACTTTGACTATAACCCCTCTAGTTTCTGAATCAGAGGGTTTATCCTAAACCTTGTTATAAATCCTAAATCTTGTTATAACTAGACAGTACCAGGAAATTTAAATTTTAAATAAGTCGTTGCTCCCATGCTACTTTGGAGTGAAAGTGTCACTCGAGAGCAGCAGGTATTTTCTGATGTGTTTCCTACAAGTTTAGTAAATGAAAAAGCCCCATCACTAAGCAAAATGCTTACCTCTCCAAACATGACTCACGAGTATTTATTATGTTCTGAGTCATGTTCTGGGATGAGGACACTTGTCATATTGAGGCTTCTTTATTGTTTGATGGAGTGACACATGATCAGAGAATAGAAGTCCTTCTCATTAGTGAAGATCAACTTTCTGCTCCTCTCTGGCTCCACTCCGATGCCCGGGGCTGTTTGCATCTTTAGATGTCTGATCTGGGCTGGATGATCCTGATCTGTCCTTTCTTGGGGTTACTGATTGAGGATCAGGGTTGGTCCTCTGCCAGAGGCTGCTCTCCCCGTTATTTAACTTGTGTAGGACAAGCTTGCATACACCTGTCCCTGTGTACATAGTTAATTCATTCAAGCTGTTCTAATGAGTATAACGTCAGTGCCTAACAGCTTGAAAGGAGCATATGCTCGCTTGATTGCCACCCACATGGAAACCCGCTTCTAAATAAGCCTTGTCCTGTTTCTCCATAAACGCATAAAACCCCTACATTTATTCATACACGGCTTACCTGGGCTTGAGGAATTATGCACATTCTCAGCAGAGGTTGAAAATTATGCATAACCTGAATGTGCCTGGAAAAACACTTACAGCTGGCAAGACTGGACTATTTGTCCCATAATTCACAGCATAAATTAAACTATGCATTTAAACCCAATTGTGGAGCAGCAGAAATCTTTTGCGTTTGTGAAAGACAATTCAATTCAACGCCTAATTATAATCCTTCTTTTGTATTTTAATAAAACAAAAGAAAGTTTAGACTTTCAAAGTAAAACTGAAATATTTTATTTACTGTTTTTTTTTTTTTAATGCTCTTGTGTGGTTGCAAACCTTCCATTCTCAAATTTAAGGAAAACCAGGAAGTGCCAATTGTTGCAGTTCCTTGAAGGACCACTGGAGGCAGGTTGCAGAAGCGATTCTCTATTGAGTCATGGGCTGTGTAAGAATTCCCTCCCTACTACCTAACTACAAAAAACTATACAGTTTGGGTCTATCTAGTTCCCTGGATTTTAAAAAGAATTCAGACACCATGTCCACTACTTATTTTAGGCAGCAAATATGACGTCACTGATTTCACAAAGTAAAAACCTGTTAAGCAATTTACAAAGATCCATTGTGTTTTGATGATGAAAACATGGATGGTTTATAAAAAATAAAAATGGTCCTTTTCACCAAAATTGTTTAAACGCAATGCATTGTGGTCTATATTTGCTTTTGTAGTGAGCATCGATGCTCACTGGTTTTTAAGATTCGTGTGTACGTGATGCGTTTAAATGCTGCTAGAATGCTGGGTCATCAAAGTTTTCTTATCAGCCGCTTTGAACTCAGATTGTGAACAATATTTGGTGAGATAACTTTATGGTGGTGTAATTTTAAGTTGTGCCTGTTTACATTGTATTTTGTATTTTTTTTTGAATTTTGTATTTTTTGTACTTATGCACAAAATGGGCCCTAATCAAGGTAGAAAAGTGACCACTTTTTTAATGCTCTGTGCTTCTATGCCTGTACAGGTATTTAACTATTGTAGTCGACCTAAATGTCTTTTTTTGGTTCGGAAATTGAGTTTAGTTTTGACAAATAAGTCTTAAATGTACCTCACTATAGAAGTCAATCCGATCAAAAGGGATTCTGCATAGAATAGGAACTGTAGAATGATGTAAAGAATTTTGACTACCTCTATACTACATTAACTGAATACAAACCGTGCTGTTGGTGTGCTGCTCAGGCAGCTAGTTGATTTCTGCTGAACAATCTTAACTTCTAACTGGAGTTCCTAAGACTGAGGGAGAAAATATTTAACAAATCAAGTGCCATGCTTGTGCCAGCACTTCAGGGAGGTCACCTGTCAACAGTTTTGGCTTTTCTTTTGTCAAGATAAATCACCAGGTCAGAAGTGTTCACGGTTATTGTAAAAGTGTCAGCAGGCTCAACACTGTGACATCACCTTGTATTGTGATGCGGGGATGAGGCCAGAGATGTTTTATCATATGGACCCCCACAGGGCAGAGGTGAACTTTTGAGGCAAACAAAGGCGTCAAGTCAGCACTCGGAAAAACAAACACAACCCCCCACCCCCCAAAAAACCTCACAATATAACAAAAAAATGAGGACACCCTACGAAAGCCTGTACATTTTCCCACACATTTGGATACATACACATTTAATGTCAACTTGAACATCACTGAGTGATCCAAGTGATGTAACTTAATATTTAAAAAAATATTAGCTCATTTAAGAACCATTAAAACGTTCTACAAAATGTAATTTCAAAAGAATGTAATTTCTGCTAATGTTTAAGTTCAAACACCTCACATTTAAGACACACTAAGTTTCTCAGTGATGCGATTTCAGCCAAAGGAGCAAAAATAGCTAATAAGAGGCAGGAGGTCCAAACTTGAATTGAAATATGAGTTTTTGTTCACATCTTTTTTTCCATGAGTAGAACAACAATATTTTTTTTTGTTTGATTTTTACTAATCACTTTCTTGTTAAAAAACAAACAAACAAAAAAAAGATAGGACATTGATATGTGAACATTTTTTTAAACCGAGCAGATTATTTAATGAGGGTGTCCTAATTTTTTCACATGACTGTAGGGTTTTACACTCTAACCTGAATTGACTTTTCTCTCGGCATGTGATCCAACAGCACAAGCAGAACAGGCCAATGGGGCAAGCCCAGAGCACGACTATTTAAGGCTTTCATGCCTTCTGTGTTTTTAGTTGTGCAGTTCAGTTTGTATGCGTTGACCTGCCATTACCTTTAAAAAGGTGCAATGTTGTGGAAAGGACCCATTTTCCCCTGAATCATCCCTGATGTGGATCCACATAATCGGAACACACTAGTGTCAGCTCAGTCTGCTCCTTTATATATCTGCTCTTTAGGAGACTTTAGAGCAAATTTGTGAAGACTTTTGTGCCTAATACTTGTACAAACTCCCCAGTGTTGGATCTGCTGCCTCTTTCCAAGGAGAAGTGCCATCATTGGATGGCATGTAATTTTAGCACACATGTCTCTGGGGATAATGGAAACTGTTCTTATAAAGCGCTATGAATGCAAGATAAAACCAACCCTAAAGTTAGTCGGCAGCTTTTTTACTGGATGCAGTAACACCGTCCAATTTTAACTTGTTGCCAAGCAGTCAAAGATCTAAGGACAACATGCAGCGTACCTTGGCACACCAGTTTTTATTTTTGCACTACCTGGCTGCCTCCAATCTATCTGTGTGCGACCAATTACAATCCTAATTTTAGCCTAAAATGTACAGAGACATGTCTGGACAGCAGACAGGCCATCTGATCCCTCAGGGCATCCATAAAACTGTTGCACACTTCAATTTTTAGTTCATCAAGACAAGTGAAGAAGTTGGTCTACTATTAAACAAATGAAATATATTTTTAAAATGATTAATATATATTTATCTCTGTTTTTAAGGAAGACCTGGTAAGGATTTAGGCAGCAATGCAATATTTAGATGAGTGCATATTAATCCAAAGACTAAAGGTTAAAATCCTTTATTTTATCTTTCATACTACAATCTTAATAAAAGAAAGATACTTTGAATTTGAAATATAGTCATAAATATATTATTTCAATCTAAAGTGGGACCTTTTTCCATTATTTATCGCAGTGGAAATGCAAAATCAACGATAGGTGAAATCCACGACGTATAATAATTACAGATGTTTTAAGGCGATAAAACTCCCCGTTACATATTTTATACGCTTTTCTTAGACATTTTTCTCTTTTGTTTAAAGTCTCATAAGTCCAGTTTTATAGAATGAAAACAAAGATCTATCTAACTCTGGCAAGCTGCACTTGCCACGTGTTTGTACAGGAGGTGGCGTGAAAGTGATAGATTGACAAGCTCAAGAGCCAATCAGAACGCCGTACACAATACGCTGGAAATCTGTGAAACATCGAAACCGTGAAAGGTGAACAGCCTTTCTGCTCCATCCTACCATGGTTGGTCAAAAATGGTGATGTTCAAAAGGCCAGAAGATCACCAGAAGACGGTGATGCAGATTAGTGCCTAAAGTAAAAGAATGGATTGAGGTGATGCTCAACATCTATAATATGAATAAACTGACGTTCTTTCCAGTTAGAGTTTGACAAAAAGAGATACTGACATTTTCATGATAGAGAACGAGGACTCGCACCCCTGTTCTAAGATAGTGTTTTTGCATTTTTAATTGTTTAATTTCTTTTCTTTAAGTACTTGTGCGGGGCTGCACGGTGGCGCAGTGGTTAGCGCTCCTGCCTCACAGCAAGAAGGTTCCCGGTTCAAGTCCTGGCTGGTGGACCTTTCTGTGTGGAGTTTGCATGTTCTCCCCGTGCATGCGTGGGTTTTCTCCGGGTACTCCGGCTTCCTCCCACCGTCCAAAAACATGCTTCATAGGTTAATTGGTCACTCTAAATTGTCCGTAGGTGTGAATGTGAGTGTGTGTGGGTGTGTGATTGTGGCCCCTGCGACAGACTGGCGACCAGTCCAGGGGTGTACCCTGCCTTTGCCCATGAGTAGCCAGGTTAGGCTCCGGCAACCCCGTGACCCCAAAAGGGATAAAGCGGATTGGAAAATGAATGAATGAATGAATAAGTACTTGTGTCTACATGTACATTATACACGGGCCAATCGTTTTTTTCATTCCATTTGTGAATAACTATACTTGTAAAATGTAACGCACACCTTAAAGTTTCTTGAAAACACAACAAAAACAATAAATAAAAAAAAAAAAAAAGAAGGAGGGAGAAAATCTATTTTTAAAAAATCCTTCTTTGTACACATCAGCAGTGATGGACAGGCCATCCAACTCACAAAAACAGCTGAGGGTTTTTCATTTGTTCTGAATTAAAGGGTTAAAAGTACTGAATCCATCTTCTGCAGTACTATCATGTATATACTGTACAAAAATGGCCTACTGTCCGTCAAAAAAGATAGCAGCAACCAGTCTCTCAACATCCAATTCTTGATTTAATTTGGCATCAGCTGTACAGTAGCGTCCAAGCTCGGTCTTTTATAACATGCCCCCTCAACTCTGTTTTTTGGGACTAAACATACTCTTCTTTTAGTCTCAAGGGGTACGTGTTGCTTAGTGAAAGTTTTGAAGTCAAGCTGGACAACTCTGTAATGGTGTTCATATGAAGGCCATAATTTAATCCTAATCTTGCATCCTTTGATAGCAGAATAACTGTTTTTGACGATTGTCAAAGGACTTGTTGGGATTGTGATGTGAAGACAATTATGAGAAGTTTTTCACTCATGAAACTATCAGGAGTCAGTGGGAGTGGAAAGCATGTCGCACACATTCTCATGCCATCCCAGAAAAGCTTTGTTTGGCTTGGCAAAAAAAAAAAAAAATCTCCAACTGACTCTAAAGCCTCTAGAAACTTTTTCTAGCATTTTTGTGTGTTTTGAGGTCGACGACAAAACCTTCAAGGAAAAAAAGTTTTATCATTTTTTAAAAGTAAAAAAAAAAAAAAAACCTCCTCCTACTGACAGATTCTGCACTTTTAACTTTTGGGTGTTCTCTGAAAAATGTCAGGATGTTCTCTGACCTTAAAGCTGTTTGAGTGTAGGCGGTGAAGCACTATAGGTCTGCTACTGTTTCTGTGTGGTACGGAAAATTGAGTTTGTAGCTCCATTTGTAGACAAAAGAGACTCCGTGTGGAGGAGGAAAAGTTTTCATAACAGTTAAAGTTCTCCGAAGAACCACTTTCATTAAGCAATAAGTCATGCTTGGCCAACCACATTTAATATGCTGTTCATCCTAGTTTGAAGTCCTTCATAAGCAATGTTCTCCTATTTTTTTTAGTTTTTACTGGTTCTCTGAGGTATTTGTACCCTGCAGCCTGCACATTTGTATCCATGATATCTAGAACCCAGCAGACCAAAGATATTTCAAAATAATGAGCCTTATTCCCCTGGTCATCAGTTAGAGGAACAATGTGGCTCATTCAACAGAGATGTCAGCCCTGTTTGAGAACTATTGGCAAATTTATGACACGGAGGAAAAGGGGGTTGTGTTGACCTTTCAAGGACTTGGGAGAAACTACTTCATCTAAGCTCATGAGGGTTTTTTAGACCTGCACTACATGGTGAATAAATATAAGCCTTGTGGAGACAGAATGAGACATTGTAGTTATACCTGAATTTAAGTCAATTAAGCACATCTTTAAATAACGGTTGACATTTGCGATTAGCAGGAATGTTCTTCTATAAATGTAATTCAGATAATTTTTCAGTGTATGTTGTAAAAGAAAAGTGGTAGCAATTGTATAATTTTCTACCAAAAGTACTCTTTATTCTCACAAAGGGGGTTTCAAACGGCGTCCATGGGTCCCATTGGCCCGGCAGCTACTTCTGAGTGGCCCAGAGCACATCTACTCAACTATAAAAATCTGATAAAAAAGTTTTAATGCAATTTTTTCAAAAATTGGTGTGTGATTTCCCATGCATATGTTTTGTTTATGCAGATGCCCCCCACCCCACCCACATACCTATATGTGCAATTTTATAAAAAAAAAAAAAAAACACTTCTGCGCTTGAACCAACCTTGGTCCATAAATTAAGCACCTGTCAATTAACTCACAAAAAAAGAACTTTCCCATTTTAACCCAATCAAAATAAAATTTGCACACCTGTCTACCTAAAATCACAGCATTTGCTGCTCCATAAAATAGATGTCTATTGGCAACACTGACCCAGAATTCCAGTTCTGCTTGCCACTATTAGCATGCTCTCATAACTGTGAAAAGCCTGAGTGAATTAACTATAGTTTTCAAAAAATCATGGAAAAAGTTCCAGAAACTAGTTTACCTGGGTTATGGCACTGCTCAGTTTTTTGGTAAGGCTTTTTGTAAGTTGTCATTTTGCTGTGTTTTTATTGGTCAAAATAATTTACCAAAGTCTTCTCTTACTTGAACAATGTGTACTCCTATTTATGTACAATTTGAGTCCCACAAAGCTGTTTCCTTAATTTTCTTGTTGTAGTGGGGGCTACCATAACAGATCTGCTGCTAGCGCTATATCATTGTAATATGAATTGCAGATAAAAATCCAGCAGGGGCATTGTTTTGTCAATCCATTCAACTCTGTCAAGATCTGTATTCAACTTTTGAGCCACTGGGACTGTAAACAAAAACTGTCCCACAAATAAATAAAACGGCTCTTTTTGCCTTCAAAATTTCTTCAGTAAAAAGGTCAAGATTTAGTTTAGTTTTTGTCTGTTTTACCAGTCAGAATGTTTGACTTTTTGAAATTTGAATCTTGTAGGTGTGCATTATCAGAAGTTAATGGACTTCGCCGAAGCAACCGACCAATGAGATCAGCCACCCGCGTACCCCGTTACTTCATAATTACGAGCACCTCAACTCCAAATAGGTGGAAGTTTACTTTCGTTGTAATCAAAATACTTCGAAGTACAACTTGTTTACTTTTCCCTTTGTGTCATGATGTTAAAGTTTGATTTAGTTTGAAAAGAGTGAAACTCTATTATCTTTAACTGTTTCCTGTTGTTACAAATATAATATTTTAAGTGCAGCATAAACTGTTTGCTGTGTGGTGATCTGGAATAAACATTCAAAGGTTCTATAAATGACATGTTAAAGCTGATTTTAAAAAAAAATCAACATTTTGAAATACAGCAATTTCTTTTCTTTTTGATGCTTTTCCTGGTAACTATAGTTACTTTTAAAAAAAGATAACTGAAGCAAAACAGTGAGTTTAGATGAGCTTTATTCGACTATTTAACAATCCACTCTGATTATCTTTTAATCAGTCTTCTCCGGAAAAAAATCTTTGATGTTTGAATTAAAAAGCTGCATAATCAAACATGCCGGCTTCCCTCATTCTTGTCGGAGTCAGTCTCGTTGTCAGCTGGCTGTTCAACAATGATGCCTGTTTTAGCGAAAAATCAGACACCAGTTAAGGCAGAGACCTTAGTCCAGGCGTCCACAATCCATTCGCATATGGTGGCCCGGCGCTGCCTCTCAGTCCTAGTTAGAAGTGTATCCGCCATCTGTCATCCATTGCTCCCACGAACAAAGACGCACCCTCTATTTCGCTTTTCCTCCAGTAGCCCTGGGAACTTTTCTCTTAAGGTTGGAAGGGGACTTTGCAGAGTGTGATTAAACACTAATTCAGCAGGGCAGAATCCCAGTGACCCTTGTGGAGAGTCAAGTGCAGCAGGCAATCTGGAAAAACGTGCGTAGAGCCGTGCGTGAGGGGAGCGTGGACTTCCCGTAGTGCTCAAAATCAGACACTACCATTGTAGTTATCACCTGCGTGGGGATGAATTGTCAATTTCAGCACGACGTAGTGACATGATCAGCTTTCCCCGGAGGACACCTTACCAAAATCAATGACTATGACCCACCTGTGTCCCTCAAAATGGCGCGCTCATCAGTGTGCTCACCGCTTCTGTGTCAGTGTGAAATGGTCCAATAGTCAATGCAGACAGATTTTGGAACTTGGTACATGCAAAAGGCGCACCGGATTATTAGGCGCACAGTCAATTTTTGAAAAAAGTTTAGGCTTCTAAGTGCGCCTTATGGCATGGAAAATACGGTAATTACTTTGGTAAAGTAACACTTATTTTTTGTGTTTCCTTAACTTGTTTGTATTCATACTCAAATCCAAAATTACCTTTACTGTAGTCACTGCAAGCTCCTAAAGGATGAATAAAACAGGCACAAAGATTGACTGTGTAATTCATCGTACTCAGAGAGACCTCTCCCCTTGCAGGCTGCAGGACTCCTTCACCTACACACTGCTGGCCATCATATTTTCCACTGTGGGTTGAGGCAACAGACCTTCCAGGCTCCAATAGAGCATTCATTCATTAAAAGGACTGAGGGTGAAAGGTTGGAGAGTACATTTACTAACGAAGGCTTTTTTTCTTCCTCTTCATGAATACGTATGGGTCTGGGGAGTGGGAGCTGGATGTTGGGGGGGTTCAAACTTTTTGATCCATGGCTCAGGAGAGCGGATGTTCTTATGAACTCATTTTAAAGGGCTTTATGAGAAATTCAAGAAAAAGACAGGATTGTTTGGAGAAGGGAGTTGGCCCGCAGGAACATTTGTACAGTTCTTACTCACAAAGTTCCACTTGGATGCGTCTGCAGTACGGTGATTTCAGCTTATTGAGTTCAAAGATACAATTTAGGAAATGTTTTAAATTAGTCACTAATATAGTTCAAGTTAAGTTTACAGTCATCTATAATCTCAAGTGCTTTTACAACTGGAAACAGGCTTTCTGCTTGCGAAAAACCCGCATGTGGCACAATGCTGACCCATACAAAATATCAAGGTTGTGGAGCGCTCAGTGATATAAATGTTTTCTATGGGCATGCTGCAGTCAACAGGTCGTAGCATACACTCATACAACATGGAAGGGTAAATAAGGGTGAAGCAGGTGAGGTGCAGGCACTTTTTTTTTTTTTACATTTTTGCCCACAGATGGCCTGTATCCACTCTTAAGGGCAGTTGTGTAAGGAGTCCAGCATAAGGGATCATACGACATCATCACCCATATGTCACAGGTGTATGTAAAATACTTTAGCCTTACAAAAGCTCAATGATACACTTACACGCTTTGTATGTTTCAATTTCAATAAGCCTCATTGGAACCTGTATTCCACTTAAAATGCGGGCGCTCCTTTTTTTACAATCCTCCACTGGCCCGAACAGCCCCAAAACCTGAAGCACCTAAATGGGTGCATGTCACTATACCTTAACTAAACTGGCTGAAATGTATCATCGCTTAAGTAAAGGACATCAGTACTGATGTAAACGGCTGATATTTCCTTCTATAACTCCTATGAGGCCAATGATCCATCGACTTTTTTTCCATTTTATGATGAAGCAGCTGATTATATTAGTGACGGGGCCTTGCATTCTTGACGCTCCTTGACTTCATGACTCACTGTGAACAATGTTTTTGGCGGTAATGAAAAAAATGAAAGTCTGTATTTGCCGTTTCTTCGCAAACTGACGAAGAGCCATTTTACCAGGAAACTGCATCAAATGGAGATGAAGGATAATTAGCCCTCATTCCTTCTTTTTTTAATACAGAGCGGGACAGCTGCATTATTCCTGTGTTTATTTATAGTCCTGCATATTTCCGCTTCAAAGATGAGGAGTCGTATGACAACTCCTGTAGCATGTTCAAGGAGTTGTGAAGTAGCACCCCAAAAATACATGCACCCTTCACATCCAGATTCTCTCTTTACAAATAAGAAGAGACATTTATTCCCTCCAGGTGGCTCATTGTGACTTTCACAACTTGAATCAACAAAATGCATGTGTTTTTTGTGCTTTCTATAAATAGTTCAGTGTGTAGATCCTGACTCAGCTGTATTCAGGGATAAAAAAAAATACCTAGCACTGGTTTTGACACTAAAACTGTGTTCTAAATTCAGCTTAGGTCTTTCACTGACAATTTACAATCAGTTACATTAAATATACAAGAAAATATCAATCTTCCGCGATGTCCCTTGTGTTTTTCACCCCCTCTGTCACTGCCATCAGGAACCTAAAATCAACTTCAGACCTGGGAACCGATTTTTCTTGCAGTCGGATCTGCCTTTATATCCATGCATCTCCTGCATGTCCCAAACTTCAAGCGGGATATACAGCCCTCCAAAAGCGGGTCACGGGGAGTAGTAATGATGCAAAGATTTATGACTGTATCACAAAGAGAGTGCTGTTTGGGCCTGCCGGGCAGAGCAGCAGGAATCCGGCTTATCTTTTATCTCAAGTGAGAAGGATCAAGACTGTAGCTTTAAGTTGTATACAGATCTGCTGTAAATTGAAGCACAGTGTTGTCCTTGCAGGCATGTCATCTGATTCTCACTCATGTATAACTACTGTGAACTCTACACATTTCGTCTGTGCTTTTTCCATGGCAACTAGCATCCTTTATAGCTGAGCATTAGCATGTCTCTAAACAACAACAACTTAAAAAAACACCCCTGCTACATCTTGAGAATTCAGAAACTAACTTCTTGCTTGGCCTTGGTTCATTCAGTCAGTTTCCATCCTCAATCCTTTTAGGTTTGCAGGAAGGTGGAACTTATGCTAGCTGTTGCCTGGCAAGAAGTCTCCAGCCCTCCTCAAACCCATGAGGCCTTGAGCATTACTCACAAGTGCCGTTTTGGCTAGCTACAGGCAAGCTTGTTTGGGGCACGCAGTTAGCGTGGTGTACGAATTTTTCATTCCCAAACCTTGTGGACTGTGCAAGGGGCTTGTAAGTGCTGTTCATGCGATAAGTCTATGCTCCTTGCGTGCCCCGTACAGGCTTGTCAATCTTTTGCCCAGTCGTAGTCGTAGGGGCAATTGTAACTATGTCTTTATTAATGACTAGTGTGACATAAGGACACCAGATGACAGTGTCACCTCTATGTCATAAGTGTGTGCAACTTGCATTAGCCTTACAAATACTTCACTATACATTTACCACACGCATAACGATAGTACGTTTTATTTTCAAGAAGGGAACTGCAAGACATACCTGGATTCCCCTTAGTATGCGGCTGCTCCTCTCTACAACCCTAAACGGGCTCGGACAACCCAAAAACCCTCCTGATTAAGGTTTAGTTTCTTTTTCTTCATTGTACTTTCACCCAAAAATAAAATATATGACTTTGCTACAGCAAACTAGACATTGAAGTTCTTAAAACATTCCAAAGAAGCTATTGTCTCTTCTGTTTTCTTCTTTCCACTCATCGGTTTTTACTTATGTGTGGTTTTTGGTGCTTAAATACTCTTTGTATTGCAGTTTTTTTAACTTTCTTGCTCAATCTAACTTTTAACCTCTTTGAAATGTTGGTATCATTGTACCTTAAAAAGACTGTTTATAATTTTTCGGTCGATACTCAACATTTTGCCTTCTTTGGGATGAGACAAATTGACGAATGGAAGCTTTGCTTTAGTGATTCTATAGAGGGTGCTGCCTGCAGTAGGGGACTGCCAATCAAAGATGTTGAATTCAATGACCATCAGCACGAGTTTGCTGAGCCAGAAAGTTTTGGTTTTAAATAGCTTGTTCATTGGAAGTGTTGAGATGTTTGTTGACTTTCCCAGGAAAGTAGACATCATCA
Organism: Adrianichthys oophorus; assembly: GCA_036245035.1. Lineage (NCBI taxonomy): Eukaryota > Metazoa > Chordata > Actinopteri > Beloniformes > Adrianichthyidae > Adrianichthys > Adrianichthys oophorus. The sequence goes on along the minus strand of BSAI01000189.1, from coordinate 5,435,249 downwards.
GTAATCTTTGGAGGAAGTCATAGCCGCTCATCTGACTGGGACGGGTTACTAGATCATTACTAAACTATTCACAGTCTTATCTTTCTACTCTTGAGAGGAAACAAAGGATTGTCTAATGAAAACCTTCAACGTATGTTTTAGCAAGTTTACCATAAGGTCACATTGCGCCACTTCAAATGCTGCACCTCAGTCAACTGTTATTACACTGTAATGAACAGATTTAAGGCGGTTTGGATGAGCTGTTCAGGGACTGTCAATGAGTCAGGCGTCTCTTAAGAAGAGAAACTTGTCATTCCATGTCGTGGCTGTTTGCTGAGCATCTGTTTCCCTGAGCATTCAGGACCAGAGGAGAGCACAAAGTGCTGAGTTTTTCTCCTCCAGTAAAGAGCTTGCTTCCACTAATAAGATGTAGTATTTGGATCCCTGTGAATTTTCAGCCCCAGGGGTGTTGGGATGAATTTTACTTTGAGTGAGTCCTAATTTTTTACTCCCAGATGGTTCTTTTAACTGTTAGGCACACAGTTTAGAGAGATAATCTTATTAAGTCCACTTCACAGAACTACACGTGTGTTTGGCCTCAGCATGCATGCTGCAGATGGAAACATTTAGTCCTAGTTTGTCTTGAGTTGAGGGAGAAAAAAAGTAAAGTTAACTTGCATGACCATTTAACCTCTTTTAAAACTGGAGAAACTGTGCATGATCATCATCATCTGCTTATTCATCAGCTTGTCAGGCATGCTGGGAGGAGTTTAGTGGGAAGCTGATAAGCTGACAGTGGAAGTCAAGCTGTGATGACATGAGATAAAAAGCTGCTTCTGCAGGTGTCACTGGGACTGATTTTTATCTGGAACAGAGTTGGATCTTCATAGTTACACTGCACTGTATGTTTTGTTGTTTTTTTGGAACCCATTGAAACTGCAAAACAGCTTACATGGATGGCTATAATTAAACTCTATGAAACTACAGTTTATTTATTCCTAACAGCTGCCTTTACTCGCAACAGTAACTCACAGAGAATGCCAACTTGCAATGGTTTACTAAATGCTTTAGTCTTCCTGGTTAAATACCGTATGTCTGGCATTTTTCATTTTCAATAAGCATCATCCAATGCACTGTGCACATAGCATCATAGTGACTCATTTCCACATGTGGAAATGCAAGTTCTGTCCCTTCAAAAAGCAGAGTTTTCTTCTTTGCCAAGAGTTTCTTTACCTGTACAGTCACGATCTGCTATAGCAATTTGATCATTATATTCACAATACTTGCAGTGGATTGTGACGTCCATCCATCCATCCATCCATCCATCTCTCAAACCCACAGAATAGAATGTGGACAGGTTGGCTGCATAAAGATCACAGCCAGGATTTGAACCAAGGCCTTCTTGCTGTAAGGTGGGAGTGCTAACCACTACACCACTGTGCAGCCCTGGATTGTGACAGTAAGATTTTGAACTCTTTCAAATCAAAGTTCATCTTGCCGTATCAGCGTTCTCATCTGCTTTTGGCCAATTCTCTGCGATAAAAAGAGGGTCCTTAAGAACACTGTCCCACATGCTCGGACCCCCCCTCTGGCGCTCTCCTTTTTGTTTGCTGCTGCAGTCCATGCTTACCACATTGTATCCACAACAAAAGCAAAGGCTGAACCAAACTCATATCTAGAAAGGCGGTGAATGGGCTCGTGTGAAGATCCAGCGCTGTAGACTGGCTCCAGGGGCCCGTCAGCCTTATTGCTTTGTTTGTAGCAGAGCAGCCTTTGACTGCTGCAGTAAAATGCATGTCTGCTCTCTGCTTGGCCCTCCCCTCATTCTTTAGAGATAGGGAGTGGAGGGATTACTTTGTTTTTGCATTTTAAGGCTGATTGAAAACTCCTACTGGTGCTTAGAGGGAATGGGTTTCATCACAGCTTCTTCAGACACTGCCGTGAGCGTTTTTATCATCTAGATGGAGGAAGCCTTTGGCACTGAAAATAAGACAAATTTGGTTGGGGATGAGGGGGCTGTAAATTAAAGTTAGTAAAGCTTTAACTGTGCTACTTTTACGAAGCCTTTGGTTTGCTTCACATCAGGGCTGTGATGCTGACTCTGCTTTTCTTGCCATGGTTTTCGGTGCAGGCTTGGAGCAGATTGTGTCGCCACTCACCGTTGGACTGGCGTTCTGCTGTTCATGAAACCTCTCAGTTTCTCAAAAAAAAAAAAAACAGAAAAAAAAACAAACTTTGTAGTAAAAGAAAACAGGAAAGTCCAACCCCTCCCTCCTCCTTTGCCCTGTCCACTCGGTCCTCCTTCTCTCCATCGTCTCCCTTCTGTTGTTTAAATTTTTCATGGACCTAATCTGAACTCTCCTCTTGCTTAGCTCCAGCTGTAAACCATAAATTTAGAGGGTTTTTCTTCATTCATATGAAACCAAACCCCCACCTTCCAATTCCAAATATGAAGTAAACCAGACTACCAAATGTTGCAGTACCTCAAATGACCACTGGAGGCTGGTCTCATTGACTCCATGTTTCAAAGAGCAAATAAATGTATAAATATGTATGTACAGGCTAATATTCAAAATGTTTTTATTAATAATCACTTTTTTAATCCTTAATTGTCTGAGGATTATTCTCAGCTCAAATGCTTTGCATTCTTAGGGATGTACTTTTCTGATTGACAAAGAAAAAAACAGTTTTGCCCATTTTTACAGTATTGTTAACCCTTTAACTCCGGAGAGGTGCCGGCAATGTCTAAATAATGCATGCTTTTTGATTTACAGTAAATATTTGACTGTCCGTGCGATCAACGGGAATCGGCCCATTCTGAGACGGATGTAAGCGGCTTTTCATGTCGGCTTTGCACCAATGTGCAACACATTACTAACCTAAAAGTGTTGCGTAATAGTGCTGCTTTTCTCCGTTACAGAACCAACTGATTCACGTTGATTATGTAAAGTGTAGCATATCAGCGCAAGGCTGATTTTCTCCGCTTTAGAAGTCTCTGGAATGACAAAAACTGTGTTTATTGAAGAGTTATCTCAGTCAAAAGCTAAAGCTCCGGTGTAAAAGGATTAGGGTCAGCAAGATAAACTTTATTCATTGTATCTAACCAACCTCAAAAATTAATTTTTCACTCACTACTTAGTAAACTATATAGGGCGTTCACCATTTTGTTGGGGTGTCTGAATCTACAACTCCAAAATCCAGTGCCCTGGAAAATTTCCCAGAAGTCTCTGCAAAAAAAATCAGTGTGCACAGATGTCGTTGACTGTTTATGAGAACTGTACTGAGCGATCCCTCCCCCGTTCCAAATAGGAAGGACCCACTGGCTTTTAAGAACCAAAATCCCAAAGACTTCTATTGAGAAATAAACAGCTGTTACTCAGTCATTATATTTTCCAGATTAACCATTCTTACTTTGCTACCTTTTTTATGTTTTCATGCTAATTCTATTTTTTTAAAGATATATTTTCTACAGTCCAAGTTATTCAAGTTATAAACTGGCCAATCAGATGCCTCAGATCAGACGCCCCCTTTCAAGTCATAGGGGTGCAGACTCCCAACAAGCTCACTTCTGATTGGCAAGAGTGGTTGCCATAGAAATATTGACTCAGACTGACTCGGTCCGATCACTGCTTGCTGGTGTTGTCTGGCCCCAACATGTGACATCCCTACTGAGAAAAAATGGCGAGGGAATAAACTTCAGTTCGTTGAAACCGGACGCAAGTCCTTTTCTATTAGTGACGTCATACTCACTCTGTCCAGTTTTCGCATACAGTCAATGATCAACCCCCACTAGATTGGCCAGAATGCAGTGCATTTGAAAAAAAAAAGTGTGTCAATTTATTTTCTATAAATCATCTGAGTTTTCATCATCAGCCTTAATCTGACAGCTAACATCACAGATTTTTGGTGCTGGGTATAGATATCAACAATCCAAAAAGTACATTCAATGTTGCATTCTATCAAACACTCATAGGTGTCTTTACTTTATATTTTGGATATATTTGGCTTTTTATCCATGCATTGGTGTGGAATATTTCTCCACTTCTCACTTGACTTCAGTCTGTGCTGAAAAATTATGACAGAAATGCTGCAGGGCGGGAAACAGATGATGGAAATTGCCGCCGCTGGTGATAACTCTGGGGGTTCATCACTACAACCACATCGATGCTATCTACTGTTCCCTATCTGCTGTTCCCACGTATGGACTGTAAAATGCAATCAAGTCTAACCATTTATATGCACATATTTATGATAAATAAAGCACCTTTTTGTAATGGTAAATACGTCAGTCATTTTTTGATATTTCTACTAATGTTGCAAAACAATGAAAAAAGAAATCAGTGGAGGAAAGGTGGAGGGTGAAGGTTTCCTAAGTGCTATTTTTTTTTCTTTCGTGCACATTTCCATTCCGAACGGAGCGCTTTTGTTTCCCTCAGCATTATCAGGGGAACGTTGGAAAGAAATAATGAGATGAAAACGTACACAGTGAAGAGTGACAGAGGAGAAACAGGGCTGGGATTCCAATGGGTGGATTGTAGGGGATTTGGTCCTTTAAATAGAAGCACCTGTTCATCTGGGATTAGTCGGAAACAGAGATCTATTTTGGTTCAGTGTGGATGTTTGCCCATCCTGACCCAGGTCCTGATGGCTGCCTGGGGGTAATTCATAATGCACTATTTGTAGTGTGTTGGGAGATGTCTATCTAGCTTTAACGCAGAACATTGTAAGAAAGCCTGAAACATATGAGGCATGCATGCTCCACTTTTCCAGCAAGTGCAACTAAATCATCTTGTTACAAAAAAATGAAAAACATTCCATTTTTTAATTCTACTACTCTGTAGTGGAAAAAGCAAGCGCATCTCATTCTTCGAAGTCGATTTTAAACCAAAATTTTGAATTTCTGAAAAACCCATTTAATTTCATACTTTTTCAGCATTTTATTGAAATCGTCAATAGATGAAATCGTCTTCATCGTCCTTTTCACAACACTTAACAGATATTCTGATGGTTGAGTCATGTGAGCTTAAGTCAGGTTTATTGATCACAACTGTACCATGAAAAATTGTCATTTTGGCAGCCTGAACCCAAACCCTGCAGGAAAATGAAGCCAGGATCTTCATAAGGCTGGTCAGCAGAGGGAAGCATGAAGTGCTCAAATACAGTGGTTCCCAAACCTCCGGGCAACAGACCGGTAACCGATTCATGGGATGGTTGGTACCGGGGTGCAGAGAAAAAAAAAAACAGTTTTATTTCTAATCGAATTCTGAAGGAAGTTTTATTTTGGAAAACTACAGGATTCTCATTCTTGTCAAGTGAGTGGATGGAAAATCCATGCGCTTTTTTTTGTCTTAAAGGGGCTGCGTCGACAGCTAATTTGAAACCCCAAACTAACAAAGTTAACAAAAAAAAACAAAAAACAAGCATATTTGGAAAGCTTCTTTAGGCAGAAAAGAGCCAGTGAGGAAACAGAAAATGAGCCTTCAAATTCAAAACAATAAAGCTGCTTTCAACAGACAAAAACCAGGAGTCTTTGCTCCAAATATGGATTTATTGCGACAGTTGTTCCAACATACCATAATAAAAGTGCAGAGTATACAGCAACCGGTTGTTAAATGTTACAAGGATGCTGCTAATAAAGTTGCTCAAATGATGGATTTACGTTCATTATTGTATCTAGAAAAAAACCGTTTTAGTGACTTTTTTGTTGTTTTTTTATACGTTGCATTTTAAAAGTCAGACGAGGCTGAAGCTGGCGTCTCATTTTTTTAGCTTCCACTTTAACAGTTATAGGTTAAGGGGAATTCTAGATCGCATTTTAATGGTTCCTACACAAAATCTAGCGTACAAGTACAGCTTATACCGGCTGTAGATATTTGACAGATGATGAAGATAAACTTCCCCTTCAAAATTTAAGGGAAACTGGAAGAAAAAATCAGACAGCCGCTTCAGCCTCATACAGACCCGTTCCTGGCCTGATAAAGGTTGGAGACTACTGATCTTAAACTCCCTGATGGAAGGATGTTCTGGTGTTAGATTCAATAAAAACAGCCGAGTGACACCAGCAGGACTAGTCCAAAACTTGTAGCTTTGTGAGAAAACGGGTTTGTCATCATACATTTACTTGGGTAAAATTAAAAACTTTTGTTGCTGGAAAGCTTACAACTTTTTCATAAAGTGACTTGATCAGAAGTAAATGAGTAAATGTAACTCATTTCGAGTCTAATAGACTCTAACTAAAAGAATTGGGGGATTTTTAAAGTTTGTTATAATATTTCAGTAGCTTTTTAATGGTTATTACATACATTCATCTGGATAGGGGATTTGAAAGGATTTTCTGAGTTAATTTTGAGAAGATGATGGCAATAAAAAGTGAACCCCCACAGGCTTCAGATGACCTCCTGAGAGATATGTGCAGGGCATGCTAATGTGCAATCCGGCTTGTAGCGTGACATCGGCGCTGTCTGTTCAGGAATGTATGTTGATTCACAGCAACCTCAGAGTGAATCCTCATGCTCCTGGAGCTTGTGATTAGATCACATTCTGGGTGATGATTTCATAATTTACTGTGAATCTTTCACCAGTGTGTGTTTATGTCAGAAACCATTTGACTTGGACTATGTCTGAATTCCCTCACTACTTTTTACTGACTCCAACCCAGTAGGAGCCACAAAATCTTTTTTTTATTTCACCCTTTAGAGAAATACGACACTGATTAGTATGTATTTCATTGCATTATGCTATTGCAACGAATACAAAATAACTATTGTTTTTTTCTGTATAAATAAAACAGACATAGAGGAAATAGGCTTTTTTTTAAAAATATGAAATAGTTTATAAGTTTTGACAGAAGTTCATGACTTCCTTTAAAAATAAAGCATCCTGTGCCACATATTATCATGTCTATGCATCAAATTAGAAGTAGTGTAATGTCGGCAGTAATAATAATAAAAACTGTTTATTTTACTGTTTGAAATTAGAGCTATTTCAGTGACACTTGCCACATTTTCAAACTTGAAAGTGCACTTTCAATTCTTAAGTTAGTTAAAAATGAGAAAATTTGCCTTATAATCTGGAGCTCTACAAGTATGAATTCTGGTTGTGCATACTGGCCTCCAATTGAGGAACTTAATTGATTTTCTGTGGCAGTTTGAGTTACTTAACTCTTTTTTTCTTTATTATTTACTTTTTACTTTGCAGTTGCTTTGAAAACAAAAAAACTTCTTCATTCAGAGAGTCAGAATTGAAGGGTAAAAGGTTGCAAAAGGTTGTCCACCCCTGCCCTATCCCTGGATTTGAACATAATTCGGACACGTGCTCGCTACTTTTTTTTTTCTAAACGCAAAACATGATGTCATCCATTTTTAAAAGTAAAAATCTAATAAAAATGCATATGTTATGAAAAATATTTATGAATCCATTGTGTTCTGATGGATAAAAATTCATCAAAATAAATAGATTTTTTCAAAAGACAAATTGTTCAAACGTAATGCATTGTGGTTTATATTTGCCAGTGTAGAGAGCATCAATGCACAGTAGCTTTTCATTCAGACTTTTGCAGGATTTTAGGATTGTAGATGGCGAACATCCTGTACAGTGCATTAGCTACTGAGTAGTCAGTGACTTTGGACAAAGCCTTTGGAGGATTTAGATGGTTTTTGCATCTTTCCACCCACAAATCTTACACACTTGTATCTCACATTTAACGTGAGTATTTTGTTTTACTTTTTTTGAAACAGGACTCAATGGGATTGTTTATTTTAGGAAGCCTTCAAATTAAAAGCACAGCTGACTTGAAAACAACTACAACTTGGTCAGCAAAAGTATTTAAAGAGGATGTCAGAAATTCAACAATTCAGTACTGCTTGTGCTAAATGGTCTAAATTGTCCTCTGGGTCAACACCAGCTGTTATCAGTTTGCTTTGCATCTTCCAGAAAGAGAGGTTTTCTTTAAAACACTGCAAATTATTCTGCTTTTTACTTCCTGCAAGGACTTAGGCTGAGAAATGGAAACAAATGAAAGCCGTTTATCGTCTAACTCTCAGTAAAGCTGAGGATCACAAAAAAATCCTGCATTTGGTGTTAGTGAAAAAAGTTCTGCTATGAAATCAGTTTGTTCGACGTTGACTTGTGTTGGCCTGCTGCTCGTCTTCCTCTGCTTTGACTCCCCAGTCCTCAGCCGCAGGGAGAAAGATTTCCACAACACCCTTAAGCCGATCGGACTTTACATATCGCACCACAATTTCATTAAGCGTCACAATTTGCCAAGGCTGTCAGCACTGTAATAAACTCCCCAGTGCAGCCAGAGCAGATGGTTGACCAGAGAGTCGAGGGAGAGATCCACAGGACACAAGGGAAACAGGCTCACATTTGGAGCTTTAAAAAGACAGAAAGCATATTTTATATGAATGTTTTTCTAAAACATTTAAATTAAAACATCTAAAACCATGAAAAAGATTCTTAAAAAGGCAAGTTTTTGGTTTTCTTATACTAAAGTTTTTGTCATCATCATTAATGAATGAATTTCAAAAAGAAAATGACTGATCTGAGCTAAGGCTGGCGGGGTTTTGAAGTAGTAAAAAAATATAGAGAGATGTTTATACTGTGAGATGAGATTGTTTTGTTACAGAAACACACATCTATTACCGTAACGTTAACCAAACCTTTTCAGGTTTTCAAAATAAAATGTTAAAGCTTAATACAGACGTGTCCAAAGTCTGGCCAGTGGGTCAAATGTGGCCCGTGTTCAACTTTCTACTGGCCTGCTGGTTCCCAGCATTTTCTAAAAAAAACGTCTGTACAGTTTCTTAAACGTAGTTGGCTAAGTTACGTTGTAAGACGTGGCTAACGTGCTTTTCTGAAACAGGGGATTCTAAGGTGCATCCAAGCCCAATTTGTTGCTTGTACTACTAAAAACATAATTATTTTAATAACCAGCTCCACTAGCGGGGCATGAGGGGTCCTCAAAAACATTCATACCTTCACAACTGTATGTATTTTGACCAAATACATGACATTTATGTTAGCATTTTTCATATTATAAAAGAAAATAATGGAATAAAAGTGTGTTTTATTCAAAGAAAATCTAAAATTGTTGTTATAAATGAGTTTGAAATAATTTGTGTCAAAATTTATAGGTAGTTTTTTCAATGGACTCCTAATCTGAAGGGACACAGCAATGCAGTTGACAGCTCTCACGTCAATGCAGCCGGTGTTCTGGGTGAACACTTCCAGCCATGTATGTGCCGGCGTGTAACTCTACATTCAGAGTGCACAGGTAAGATAGGTCAGGCCAGTTTATTGACCCATACCACCACTTTCTGTTCCTGTCTTTGTTCCTGCGTTCCTGCAGAACAGTGGTGGGGTTCTGCCCTGTGCTGCCAGCCGCTGCGCCTAAAAGGAATCATTGTGTTGCTTTGTGGCTTCCTGGTAAATCAATGGGACTCTTTGTTCTGGGCGCAGCCTGTAGGATGCGGAGGCCCGTCCCGCACAGACATGTCGGGATCGCGGCTCACTGAGCTCAGAGGCTGGAATGGTTGCTAAAGGAGGAGCGAGTTTTCACCTCTCGTCTCACTTTGTTGTTGCATTGGAACCTTTACAATAATAACTCTGCAGAGGTTCACTTGTTATTATGGCGTGCGTACTTTCAGATAAGTTTTATGACGCAGTAGTTGAACAACAAAAATCTGACTTGACAATATGCAATTAAGATGCCAATGTGAACTGATGAGTTCCTTCAGTCAGAGAGAAACAGATGGAGAAAGCACTCATGGGAGGCATGGAGATGGAGATACGGGAAAATAGGGTACTCTTTAGAGATATTGTTTGAAAGTCTCTGCTTTACAGGTAGGAGGAAAGGTTGGCTTTAGGCAAAGGATGAATTTTCTTTAACACCAGATGATGCCAGCACCACCTATAAACAAACGCGCTTTGACATACATATTAACGTGAATCATGTAATTCTGATGCCAAGAAAAATGGCTTTGTGTGAAGGTTTTGCACTGACAGTACGTTAATAAAGTGTTCCACAAACGCACAAAGCCTCTTCTCTCCTTGTCAGTATTGGCTGAATTACAGTAACCCTTTTTATGCACAACATGGGTCTAAAGTGACCCGACTGAGTTTTTATTTTTGATATCTTTGCAATAAATTAATATTATCATTTAGTAGTCAAGGTATTCCTCTATTAGCTTGTTTCAGACCATCACACATGATTATTTTATTTTTTCATTTCTTATTTTTTGAATAACAGCTGTTTTTGTATCACTACCCTTCTAATGCATAACATGGGTCTAGAATGACCCATATTCATTTTCTATGGGATTTCCTGCATGGCTCAGTATTTACACAAAATAACTTTGAAACAGGTGCGGTTTCCGTCCTGGTCGTGGAACAGTGGACCAGCTCTACACCCTATTTAGGGTGCTAGGGAGGGTTTGTGGAAGTTCACTCATCCAGTCCATATATGTTTGGTGGATTTGGAGAAGACGTTTGACCTCATCCCCTGCAGTGTCTTGTAGAGGGTTCTCTGGGAATATGGGGTCCTGGGGAGCCTTACTGAGGGCTGTCCGGTTTCTGTATGACCAGAGCAGGAGCTTGGTTTGCATAGCAGTAAGTCAGACCTGTTCCCGGTGCGTGTTGGACTCCGGCAAGGCTGCCCTTTATCACCGGTTCTGTTCATAGTCTTTATTTACAGAATTTCGCTGCGCAGATAGGGGCCGGAGGGGATCTGGTTTGGAGACCACGGGATTTCCTCTCTGCTCTTTGCAGATGATGTTATCCTGTTGGCTTCATCAAGCCAGGACCTTCAGCATGCATTGGAACGGTTTGCAGCAGGGTGTGAGATGGCGGATAGAACAAGAAGATAGAACAAAAGTCAACTCAGCCATGATTAAATAACATAGAAAACGAATGTGGGTCATTTTTTACCCATGTTGTGCATTAGAGGGGGTGTGGATATGTTGTGCATCAAAGGAGCCTCTTTTCTTGGCATCAGAATCCACTGGACTTGTGTTAATTGTGTAAACATTTGAAGAGTTACCATAGTCGAAAGAATGTAAACAATACAGTTAAAGCTCCTGCGTTAAAGGATTAAAGTTATTTTTGGTCACAATTTTTCTTCAAATATTAATAATTTTTTAATAAAAGTATAAATAAATCATTTTAATTAAAATTTTTTTAATATGACTAGTTACTTTGACACGTAAGCACAATTTTAGCGTCAAGCTAGCTCACAATTCTTATACCAATGTTAGCAATTTGCAAATTTGTTTTCCTAAGTTTAGCATTCCCTTCCTATTTTCAGCCAAATGGTCTCTTGGCCAGAGTGATAATATAATGCTAGTTCATAATGCTACTTTTAGCATGTTTTTAGGTAATTTGGGCATTCCTTTGATATATTCAGCTCAATGGACTATGTCCAAATGCCCTCGCAACTCTCTGACCCCTAAAAGACTATAGTGGAGAGTCCCCTGGATTTGAATGCAATTTGGACACATGCTCACTACTTTTTTTTTCAAAGGCAATAATAATGTCACACATTTGCCTGAGTAAAATCTTAATAAATATTAACATTTTTCAAATACTATTTTATGAATCCATGGTGTTCTGATGATGAAACCTTGGATGAATAAAAAATAATGTTTACATAATATATATATATAATTTTGGCACATTGTTCAACTTGTCTAATCAGTTACAGATATTTAAAGGTTTTTTTTATTATTGTGTCGTAACAGTTTAGAAAGAAGGCAGCAGTTTCGCTTAACTTCCAAGACTTTGTCTGACCATAACAGAGTTTGGGACAATTGAAGTCTCCTTTAGTTCTGGTCTAGCATGTTTCTCTCAAGTGTTTTGTATTTAATTTATAGCAGAAATCATGAAAAATGTTGTCTTTATTATTTCCTTAAATAAATGTAAAAATAGCAAACTAAGAATAGGTCTGATCTTTGGTAGTTGTCCATAAATAAAGTTTGATTTGATTTAATATCTTTTAGAAACAGAGGGCTTTAAACTAAAGACTCTGTTTGAGTTTTAAATAGAGGTTGTTACTTTGAAACGCCTGTGAGGCAGCAGAGTTCCATGCAGCCTCCTGCCAGTTAAGCATCAAGACAAACTTGATGCTCCATATCCACCAAAATGCATTAGAGCATGTTTCCAAAAACTTGAAGCATTTTATGCAAACAAGTTTAAAAAAAAATCAGTTAAATTCCCAAATTATCAAATTAGTTTTCAAAATTGCAGAAAATTGGGCTGTTATGACTCTGAAAGTGACACGGTTGGGGTGCATCACCACCTCGCTGTATTTTATTACCATTTGTCTCCCGAGTCATCCATCTCTGCCGTCCTGCCTAGCAGCCAGTGGCTGCGCGTGCACATTAAACTGATTGATGAACGCTTCATTAGGCTGATGGGCTCTGCAGGGGCAGAAAAACATCCGCCAACCAAACAGGATCTCAAATACAAGCAGAATAATAAAGTGGCTCAATGGCAGCTGCATCAGCAGTTTGACATGAACAATTTTACCGATGTTGGGGAAACAGTGTAATGTATATGAGCCCTGGGGATGCTCGTTTAGCTGGATATTTGCGCTCTTTTTTAACTAATTGGATTTGGGAGAATAACAAGTTTAGACTCTCAAAATGTGAAGTGTTTCTCATCCAAACTCATCAGTGGGTGTCATACTGTAATAGAACCAGACAGAAGAAGAGCAGTTGATCTGTATAAGAGAGTAACTGTGTTGATGACAGCTTTCTGCTGTTTACGTTCCAAAAAAATGTATTTACAGGTCTAGTTGCCACACCCTGAAATTCTGCAAGTTTGTCTGATATTGTTAAGTTTTTGCATCACTGCTTGCTGGGTTAGTGATTCAAGATCCTTAAACATCTCCAGATGGTTTCTGCTGCAAACTAAGAGGACTCCTGTTGTCTGGAGAAAAGCCTGACTATGTTTGTGTGATTGAGTTCAATCTTGGCTTCCTGCAGGAAGTCAGAAGAGAATTGGCCTGACCTCTATGGCGTGGAGCAAGCTACTCGTAGATGGCTCTGGCAGATAGAGAGCCCAAACAGTCACAGCTGTGTTGAAGCGGGTGGAGACGCCTGATGGTGAGAGGTCATTGTGCTTTGAGGCACGGGTAGTAAGGTCCAATAACTTCTTGGTTTCCTGCAAACTCTGTCAGGTCTTAGAGTTGATGTAGCTTCAGCCACACGTGCCTGTGAGTTGATGTGTTGCCTATCCTGAGTAGAAATTTTGATAGTATTTAACACACTAGTCTGTCTACAGTTAGTTTTCTTGTGTAAAGGTACTTTCATCTCACTTCATACGTACGTTTCTACAACCATTTTCAGGCTCTGCGTACAAAACGTGATCATTGAACGTGTGTTGATAGTTAAACCCGGTCAAACTTTGACCAATCAGGGACTCGGATTTGGTAGTGTTGTATGGTTGGCATGCTCTTTATTCAACGGAAGTGCCAACCATTTGAAAACTGATCATGAAGGAGAATCTAGTAAGTTCGGTTTGTGTTGGGACAGAATTGCATGACATTAAAGCAACAACTTCAACATTTTGCACCAATCCTCTTCCAACTGTAGGTGGCGGACATGCGCTAGTATTGGGTAGTAACAGTCCAGTGTGAACACTATATGCTAAAAGCACGTTCAAGAGCATGCTTTTAGTATATAGTGCTCTTGAATGCGCTTGATATGCCTGGTGTGAATGTAGCATTAAAAGTACTTTCACCTTTAGTGTGTTTTTAATGTACGAATTTCTCATTTTAATACTGAATGATCAGTTTTAACAAATACTTATCTCAAAGTTGTTTAGTTTAAGAATGGAAGTTTGGAAAATATAACATTTTTAATCGAAGTAATTATAAGCCTATTTTCATGGCTTGACCTTTCTCTGACATTTTAATATGAAATACATGTATAAAACATATAATTTCTTTCATAGAAATTGGACATTTAGTGTTTCACAGCTTTGACTTTTTTATAATTGAATTTTGTATATTTCTTATTGTGTTTCTGATATGGTGGATTTTTTTTATTTTTTTGGTGGATTTGTTCATTTAACAAACAGGAGCTGAGGTTGGACTTTTAAAACCCTCCTGTTGGTGCTGATCACCAGCCTGCTTGTGTACTGCTATGCGGACGTCCTGACGTTGATTCTAAAGCAGCCAGAGTGGTTACATTGATCACTTTGGTACAAACTGCAGGCTCGAGCCGATCTAACAAAAACTTGATGGGTTTGAGTGGTGGATGTATTCCCAAAAAATGTAAAGAACACCTTGTGTGCTGTTGCCCAAGAAAGCTTTAGTCCCTTATGGGTTCTGTGGATTTTGAGATTGATCAGACCAATGATGGGTCGTAGAGAGGAGCGGCCGCATCTTAAGGGAAGTACAGGTGTGTCTTGCAGTTCCCTTGAGGCTTGTTGAAAATGGAATATATGATTGTCATGCATGTGGTAAGTGTTTTAAGTCTTTGTAAGGTTAATGGAAGTTGCACACACTTATGATGTACAGGTGATGCTATCGTACAGTACCCTTACAACACACTCTAATCATTAGGATGGACATGAAAGTACTGACCCTTTACTGACTGCGCCCACATTTTTCCATTTACATGACCTTCAAGGAGGCCACTTAAACCAGCACACTGCATGTTGCAGAAAATGATACTCTACCAGAGCATCAATCTTCATGATCCTTCCAACGCTTTGACCTCTACGATCTCACTTTCATGGGATTTCCCTTTCATAGGTAGGATCTGGATTTATTGTAGAACATAGCAGTCCTTCATATTTAAGTTACAGTGCATGTGTGGGACACCAGCACAAATGGGTCAGACTTCTACCACACTATAAAACCAGAGATTATCTGCATAGAGCCTGTTCCAGTTTATCTGGGCAGACATCCATCTGCCATCCTGTGAGCTTTCATTACCAATCTGTGGAAGACTGCTTTTGTGCTGAGTGAACGAGCAAACTTCCTTCTTTGGGTGCTGTTTTTCTGGCATTTTTCCATACCAGCAGGTTGGAGTTCAGTTTGTAGACGGGACTTGGCTCCTTTGGTTTTATGTGACATCAGTTTGAAATTGCCTTGTCATGTGGGACTCATATCAGCCCTATAGCGAATGCCAGAGCAGAGATAAACCACTTCCTGTACCTCCAGGTGCTCACAGTCAAATGACAAGATTACCACTTGATTGTGACTACCTGGAGCCTCAGGAAGCTCCAAACAAGAACCCATGGCAACAGCAAAAAAGGTCATTTAGCATCAACCCAGCAGGTTTTTTGGGAAGTTTCCAATTAATTTAAACATGTTTACGCCAAAGATGTACTTTCTTTCATTATGAAAAAATACACCTTACAATAGTAAAATAGCTTTTTTTTCCCACCATAACCATTAATAGCAACATATAATTTACTAAAAGCTAACTTTACTTTTTATGTTGTTATTCCCTTCACTGCAAAAACGAAATCTTAAGAAAGTAAAAAAAACTCCTGTTTCAAGAAAAAAATTTGTTTATTTAGACAACATTTTTTTTAAATTTTAAGAATTTTTGACTTATTTCTTGTTTTTTTTTTTGCAGTGTTACTTTGATGGGGTAATGATTGAAGCTACGCTCCCACCGCCCTCTGCAACACATGTTCAAGCGACCACTTTGTATATAAATGTATGTAAACGGGCGTAGATGTGCGTTTCGGGCTTCTGCGTTCCAAACTCTAACGATCAAGCGTCAATAAACAAGTTTCTACGACTGTTTTTGGGCCCTACATGCAAAACATAAGTCCGTTGTACATGCATTGAAAGTTGAACCATTTGAACTTTGACTCATTTGGGACTAGGATTTGGCAGTGACGAATGGATGACTTCCCCTTTTATCCACAGAAGTGTCAGCTGTTTCAACATCGACCATGAAGTAAATAATTGCAGTTTGTGTCTGGCCGGAAATATATCACCAAGTCTTTCATATATTGGAATAGAGCTCTGAACAACAAATGTCACGTTACCGGTGTATACATATCTTAAGATCCAACTTTATGTTGGCACTGTCAAAAATGTTTATGCTGCTGCCTTGTAACCTGAACACAGCTAAACGACTCTATCGCCGTTTGGAGTCATAAGTTGTGGTGCTTTTGGCAGAGGTCACATTTGTGACCAAACAGCGTTGCTGGGAAATCCCATTTCTGCAGGCATTGCTTTGTCTGCTTACATTTCTTCCTAGCAACCTTGTGAGCAACCCCTATATTTGCAGGTGTTGGGTAAATTTACTCTCTCATCTGCTACCCAACCAATCGTCAAAGCCAGCATCCAGGGGTTGTACTTTAATACATGTGTATGCTTAGAAAAATCAGTGTTAGCTGCCATTCTCATTCCCACACATATGTCACTGCACTTGTTAAGCTACGGTGTCTTTGGCCTCATAAGCCTCATTTGTTCCAGCTGACCCATGTTCTGGTTTTCAGTTTCCCAGAGGGGGAGGGGGGGGGACTGGAGAAATAAAGCCAACATGTGTGTCATCTCCCCTCGGCCCGGGGTTGACACTACTAACCCAGCCCTCGGAGCATGCAGTGGCTGTGAAAGCACGTGCTTCGGTGAGCTTTCTCCACCCAGATTGGTGACAAATGTCTGTGTTAGGATTAGGAAAAATATGATCCTGTTTTTGGGAGGTTTTCTAAGATTAAAAAAGGGTGCATTCTTGATTTGTCTGGTGTTTACAGAGGAGATAAAGATAAAAAAAAACCATTATTGTCATTATTACTATTATTACTATTACTGCCATTATTATTATTATTACTGTCATTATTTCAACATTACTCTGAATTGGTGGGAGTGTGAAGGAAAGAGTGATAAAGCAAAACTCTCCTTTCTACATCCACGCATGGATGCCAACACATTCCTGTCCCAAGAGGCAAATATGTTTGACTGATCAGTGATGTCCATCTGCTCAGTCTCAATATTTATCCACATTTAGAGGAGACTCTGCGGGAAACAATGTCAAAACTGTGTCTTTATTACGTTTAGCGTTTTCAGGAGTGGCTAATTAAATAACTCAGTTTCTAATCAAAATGTTTGTCGTCTCAAGGTAGCATTGAATCTATTCCTATAAAATAAAAGCTCACTTGCAGAGTTTGATTTGCTTTGCGTCATTTTTCCTTGAGCGTTCATTGTCAGCAGTTTGTTTCTGCTTATCTATAATGCTACGTTCACATTGCCCTCAGCAACATGCGTTCAAGCATCCACTGCAAATGAAAAGTCTGTGTACTGTAAATGCGCGGTTTGGGATTCTGCTTTCAAAACTCTTGCATTAGCATGTCGCTACGCAAGTTTCTGAAACAGTTTTCATTTGAAAACGCACGGCCGTTAAACATGTGTTGAAGGTTAAACCAGGTTGACCTTTGATTAATCAGGAATCAGATTTGGTAGGGATGTTTGGATGGCATCCCCTTTAATTTAATTCACGGAAGTACCAACCGTTTGAAAATTGATCACGGAGGAGAAATAATAATTGGGGTTTGTGCCCGTCCAGAATTATATGACTCGAAGTCTTTCATATATTGAAATAGAGCTGTGAAAGAAAAAAACTAGAGCAAGATTCACTAGATTTGCACCGCTTTGACATTTCACACCAAGCCTCTTCCAACTGTAGGTGGCGGACATGCGCTAGTAAACAGTAGAAAAAGAGCAATAAGAACAAGGCCCCTCCCTGCTTGTTTAGTGTGAACGCCATATGCTGAAAGCCCATTCTTGAATGCGCTTCAAATGCCTGGTGTTGATGCATTTTAAGGGAAAAGTAAGTGTTTTTTTTAACCAATAGCAGGTTTGATGTCAATTTTAGTCTTGTATAAAAGAACAATTCTAACGTACCAATACTATTTTAGTTCATGTATTCCATAATCATATAGGAGAGGAATAGTCTTCACAACATAAACTAGTGTTGTGTTGCCTCCAAGTTTGATGAGGAAATAGAGAAAATGTTCTGTGTCTGTGTGAAACTGCTCCACGCCTGCAGCCACCATCACCTCCGCCTCTGCAGACCTGACTGCACCACGCGTTGAATACTAAATGGCAGGGCCCCAGGAATTGGTTTACCCCGAAGATTGGCAGGTCCCAGTACCAGCAGCAAGCGATGCTCCCATTAAGGAGTTCTATGAGGAGTCTGATTAAACTGGAGAGTTGGGATGGAAGTGGAAAAGTAGACTGACTGCAGTGCTTGCAGGAAAAAGTTCTGATGGATTTTTAAGACACATTGAAATAAATGTGGAAGGCCAATTTAGTCTTTTTTGTACATATATTATACTGTTCAGAATGAAACCCAGGCTCCCAATTAATTCTGCAGAATGCTTTCTGTGTGAAATTAGGGGTGGGGGGGCCACATGGTTGCTGGGGCCTATCCCAGCCACTGTAGAGCAACAGCGGGGTACACGGATAAGTCACCAGTCAACTGACATACAGTTGCTTAACCCAGTGAACCATTGCCACTCCAATTGCTCGACATTATCTGTTAAATAAAGCTTGTGATGTAATGTTCATATTTGTTCACTTTTCATATACATTTATACACGTGCATACAGTTTGATGTATTTATTTGAAAACTACTGACAAAAAAAATAGTGCATGGCTTTATTTATTTGCTAAATCTAAAAACTAAACTACTATAAATAAAAAGTTCACTTATGCATTTGTTTTACCTAAATTATTCTCACATATTTCAATGAATCTAAAAAAAATTGTTATATGAAAAATCATAGTTTAGAATGAGGATTAGTGCTTTTGTGAAGTCAACTGCTGCATCTAACTGAAATCTTTCTATGTCTTCTTTGGGGGTTTAGAGTAATATTGAGTTTGCATAAAAGCACTTTTCCAATAGAGAAAGAAGTTAAAGCTTTTGATTTCAGCAAAGACAGTCCGAGTTTGTTTTTTGCTGCTTTGAAGTAATACAACAGATGTTGGAGTCTTTGGAAACAGATGTTTTACATCTGTGCTGGGCCTCTTGTCAAGCAGAGGAACACTCTGAGTCATCCTTGTCCACTTTATTTAATCTTCTGTGTCGATGATCAAGACGTCCACTTGATGGTTGTTCACATGACCATTCAACACGACCAAATGAAATTGGTTTTGAGATCAGATGATAGGCTTGGTGTGCATTTGTTTGAGAACAATTTGCATCATTGTAAAATATGTCTGCATTTCTTTTAAATGCTGCAAGTGAGCATTTCTGGAAAAAGCTCCCTGGAATGATTCTGTTCTCTCTTTGATGGTTGTTCAGATTCCGCTCTGGGAGACAAAAGAACAGTCGAGAGCAGCTTCAAAGAGGAGCTTTTTCTGCCTCTCTTTTTGCTCCAATCCAAACGGGCAAATGAAAGGCGAAAGGATTTGAAAAGTCAAACAGTTTGGTGAGGCTTTTGGAAGTCTGTCGTCTCTTTTGACCAATTGGGACACAGAGGACGGCTAGTTTTTCAGGTGGCTGAGGCGTCGTGTCTGATGGTAAACTTCACAAATGAAATGTTGTTCAGGAAAAGCTGCTTGTTCGAGAAGGTGATGCAACAGTCTGCAGCATCTCTCCAAGGCATCCAGTCTTATTTTTTATTTTAAACCGCTTGATTTCATCTCAATCTTCCTTCTCCATATTCCACACTACTGCTGGAAGTAGCCATCACTGTGGTCATAAAGGGATGGACATGGTCAGCAACAGTACTCAGGTAGGCTGTGATGTTGGAACCATGTTCAATTGGTACTAAGGGAACCCTAAGTTTACCAAAAGAAACCCCCCACCGTTACACCTCTACGACCAGCCTGAACCGTTAAAACAAGGCAGGATGGATCCATGTTTTTATGATGTTGACGCCAAATTCTGACCCTACCATCTGAATGTCGCAGCAGAAATGGAGATTCATCAGATCAGGAAACGTTTTTTCCAATCTTCTATTGTCTCATTTTGGTGATCCAGTGTGAATTGTAGCCTCAGTTTCCTGTTCTTATCTGACAGAAGTGGGGGCCGGTGTGTTCTTCTGCTGCTGTAGCACATCTAACACATTGTTAGACGTGTTGTATGTTCAGACATGTTCTTCTAGACCTCGATTGTAACCAGTGGATATTTGAGTTACTGTTGTCTTTCTATCAGCTGGAACCAATCTAAACATTTTCCTTTGACCTCTGGCATCAACAAGGCATTTCTGCAGACAGAACTGCTGCTCACTGAATATTTTCTCTTTTTCTGACCATTCTCTGTAAACCCCAGACATGGTTGTGGGTGAAAATCCCAGTAGATCAACGGTTTCTGAAATACTCAGACCAGCCCGTCTGTGACCAACAAGCATGTCACATTCAAAGTCACTTCAATCACCTTTCTTCCCCATTCTGATGCTCGGTTTGAACTGCAGCAGATCGTCTTGACCACGTCTACATATCATTGAGTTGCTGCCATGTGATTGGCTGATTGGAAATTAGCATTAACGAGCAGTTGGACAGGGGTGCCTAATGAAGTGGCCGGTGAGTGTATATTGTAACACAACTTTAAGTTATTGAAGCAACAATGAAAAATTCTTCGACAAAATCAGAAATCAATTCTAAATTTTAAATTATATATTTCTTTATATATATTTATGTATTTTTTTAGATCATCTGAAATCTGTTTTGTGAGAAATCTTTGTGTTTCTCCAATCACTAAATAATTCACACAAATGATCAAATGCTGTACAAATATCCTTTTTATTGCATGTTTTAGGTTTTTGGTGAGCAGATGTTGGATTCAGTTTGACAAAAGCAGGAATCATGGGTCTGACACCACTATCTGCACTCTAAAAATGCAAATGTGTCAGGAGTGGGAACCGCCTGAAGGCAGGTGTGAAGGTGTTTGCCTGTCTCTCACCAGCAGACTGACTCCAGACGCGTCTGACAACTGTGTCCGACCGAGGAGCAAACCAGGATTAATTCCTCTTCATCTCCTGTGTCTACTTTGGTTCTTCTGTCTAAATAAGAATGTATTTTTCCATTCCCAATGCTTGTTTGTTTAGTTATCACTTTCTTACATTTAGTGCAGCTTCAGGACTTTAAATTCATATTTACTCCTGAAATGACTACTGCTGTGGGAACCAAAGACCTTCATGTTGCAAATCTTGATGCAGACTTTTTAATTAGATGAAGTTTGGTGTTTCGCTGCAGCAGCTCTTGTGGTCCTGAACATCCTTTATGAGCGTTCTGTGGTTACTTGCTACTCTTACACAGTTATAAACTCTGCATGTGTCCTTCATTAAACTTTCTCCAACCGTGCTTCTTCACCTTTTAAATGCTGTAAACTTGTATAACATCTAAAGTAACCAAAGTTGGTTTCATTCACCTGTACATTATGAGTTAGAAACAGATTTAACTCTGAAAAACAACAAAATAAAAATGTTCTTATTGTAAACAGCGTCACTTTAATTTTTCTTTATCTTCTCTTTCTATTCTGTTATGATGACACTATTTGAAGTTTACAGAATAACTATTTCTTTTTTCTACATCGATGTGAGTATTGCAACTGCAAATCTGACTGTAGAAATCAGAAATCTTCATTTTTAAGACAGAATATTTGACTTAAATAAAGACAAATGTGGCATTATCTATAAAACAAAATTTGCCTTGTTTGTTTGGTTTTTTTACAGAATTTAATTTGCAAAATGCTTTGAAGAATGTCAAAAAAAATTACAAGAACTGTACACAACTACTATCACTGCACACAAAACCTGCAATAAATCTGATGTGCATGAATAACTTGAAGCCTTTTCACAAGCCAGAAAGCTTATTTAATGCTTTCGTCTTGTCTCACAAAATTGTCTTAAAAAATAATCATTTCAAAGATTCTGCTGAATATCTTTAAATAAATTCATAATAATAAAGCAGCAAGCCCCTTTAGGTTTGTCCTAAATGTGTTTTACGGTGATGTTGTGAAGGCTGATCCATGCTAACCATCACACTCCTGAGGACTGGCGCTGATTGACTGTACAAGAGGCTAGCCCTTCACACTTCTCCCCAGCATTAGTGGCTTTTTGCAGCAAAGTATAAAGAAGCTCTTGAATTTGAGGAGGAGATAAAGACTGAAGATCATTTCTGTGCACGAGCACCAGGAATTGACTTTTGGAAATCAGAACAGGCTGGAGGGGCCTGCTGGAGCCGTGTGCTGGCAAGCAGCTGTGATGGAGGCTATTGTGTTGAAGAAACAAAAGTAAAAAAAAAAAAACAAGTAGAGGATTTAGAATAAAGCATATTTGATCCAAATTTCACAATTATATGTGTAAATCTGATGGACAGAATCCTAACTTGACCTTTTTGTGTCTCTACAGGTGCCCCTGGCTGGCAAAGGTGATCTCTCCCACTGTGCCTTTCTACAATGGCCTCGTCTTCCTCTTCGTCTTGGCCAACTTTAGCATGGCAACCTTTATGGATCCTGGTGTTTACCCCAGAGGTTAGTGCCCATGTTTTCATGTAATGTCCTACAACGTTCCTATTTCATCCCAGCATCGCATCTGGGCCACAGTACAGATATGTAAACCCTTACATTGTCTTGTCCAACAGACTTCTGTTCCTGGTACTCTAAATTAACATTTGTCCCAATATATTTAGAATTCAGTAAACTTTCTTTAGAAATGGAAACAGTTCAAAGACCCACACCTATGAAAACCGTGTTTTTAACATGATCTTGTGGCATTTTTCTGATCATGGAGGACATACATGAAGAAATGTAAACTTAAAATTGCGTTTCTGAATATTTCTTTATCATGGTGAATCAGGAGCAGACAAAAACTAGATCAAAATATGACCAGAGGGGGACTTTGAAGCACATACTGTCTCATGTTACACAGCATTGTTAAGTTGCTGTACAGGAGAGTAAAGAAAAAACATATTTAAACATATTTTATATACGTTTTGTATTGCTTTATAATCCTGTCTATATTCAGGCTGACAGCAGTAGTTGGTGGGACAAAGAATGATAGCTGACCACTGTATGCTTAAAGTATTACAAAAGAAAATGCCTTTTTTGAAAAGCTTTGTTTTGTCATTTTACGTTGGGGAATATTTACTGCAGTGAGATGATCCTAAGTGGCTCAGGGTTTCTTCAATTCAAATTTACAAAAACAAAAAAGCTGTTTTCTCCTTGTTTGTCTTTTTATTCATGCAAAAATGCGAGCAAACAGTTTTATTTGTAAATGGAATGTGTTCTAGATAAACCTTATTATAGTCCCGCTCCAATTATTTTTGTATCTGTTGTAAAAGAGTTCCCACGGGCGTTTTGAACCAAAAAGCTATCTCCTAATGAGCAACAGTTTGATACCAAACAACAATAAGTAGGGATCAAACCTGCCAACTATAGAATAGCATTGACATGTTCTCTGTTATACAAGTAGATTCAGGCTAACAAATAAAAAGCAAAGTTAAGGATCTTTAAACAGTGGTACTTAAACTAGACTGAAATCATTGTTTGTGATTGAACATGTTGTGTTGGTGAGAGCGCTCAGACCACGTATTGCAGATGTTTTGCTGGGACTGCTGTAAGTGGCTGCAAGCTGCAGCTTAAAGCTCTGGTTCAGTATTTTGTTTGCTCACACGCAGACAGCCGTGAAGCTGCAAGAGGAGCCGCCAGCCCGACTGCTGTTTGTGTCTGCTGCTTTCGCAGGCCTCTTAAAATCTATTTGAATCGACCCAAGAGCTGTAATAACAGTCCTTTCGGCCGTGGAACTATTTATTTCTGTGGTTCGCCTCGTTACTTTCTTGTTCACTTCCTTTTGTTTTGTGAAGGATCTGTGTCTTTATTCCAGTTCTTGTTGCTCTGTGTTGCTTTCTTCAGAGTCATGCTCCAGTCTAATGTGTTCTGTGTTTTCAGCTGAAACACTTTTTCTGCTTCAATTGGGAAAAACAAAAGTAGCACAGAGCTTCTTAGAAATTATGAGAGGCTTTTATGTTGAAAAACCTTCTTTATAAGAAAATATTTCTTCAGAATTTGTTTAAGTGGTTCCATTTTTGATGAGTCACATTATTTCCTTATGGTTTCCACATAAGTAAGCTTAATACATTTTTTTTTTTCTCCCCATCATGTCGCCTTCATCTTGTGGTGCAGCTAACGAAGATGAAGACAAGGACGACGACTTCCGCGCGCCCCTCTACAAGAACGTGGAGATCAAGGGCATTCAGGTCCGGATGAAGTGGTGTGCCACCTGTCACTTCTACAGGCCGCCGCGCTGCTCACACTGCAGCGTCTGTGACAACTGCGTGGAGGTGTGTACAAACCGACACACCAGAATGAAGCCACTAACTGGAGAAAGGGAAAGCCATCACTGCATAACTTAGATGACGTCTTAATATGAACGTTCTGCAAGAAAAGAAAAGAATCCCACAGCTTCATTTGCAACAGTAGTGCAGATAAAATATATCTTCTATTTCCATTTATCTATAAGCTGAATCTTCAAAACTCCACTACCCCTTAATATAAAGTAAAGTACACAAAATACAAAAGTTTGATGTGATAAAACTGATCATAGAGAGGAACAAATTTATGTTAGAACTGTCTTACTAATGTTAAGTGTTAAAAGGCTGATTAGAAAGACATTTATTAGCATTTAGTTGTCTCAAATGCATTATCCTTGTTAATGAATTGCTCATAATTGATGAAAAATTGACTGTAGGTGTCAGGGCGCCTGTAGGACTTACCTGCAGGTGGAACAGCCACCCCTTATTGTCATGCTGGGAAGTGATCCCCCCCCAATCAAAACTGTCCTGAACACACCACTGCCTGCAGATCTGCAGATGAAACGCTGTCGTTCGTGGAGGTGCTTGTTTTGCAGGAATAGGGGACATTTTCTGAGAAAACTTGTCCTCGATTCGCCGCCGTTTGAAGGACTTTCTTTAAAGTGTAAAGATTTGCAGTCAATGGTTTCTCTTCCTATCTTAGCAAAGTGGAACTTCAGTTATAATCTCTAAGGCTGACAATTCAGAGAATTTCTAAGGATTCACGTAATATTTTAAAGCAGTTTTTAATAGGAGTCGATTCAGGAGAGAAGATGTGTTTTTTTCTTTTTGGCTTAATGACTTACATTGGTGACAGAGATCTCCACATTGTAGCTCCTGTCTTTTGCTCTTCTCCAGGACTTTGACCATCACTGTCCTTGGGTGAACAACTGCATCGGGCGGAGGAACTACCGCTACTTCTTCCTCTTCCTGCTGTCGCTGAGCGCCCACATGGTGGGGGTTTTCTCCTTCAGCCTCATTTTTGTCCTCCACCACAGAGAAATGCTGGGAGCTCTGGACACGACCGTCACGTATCCTTTATATGACCAACCAGTTGCTGAAATGCCCGTCTGCTCTCTCATATTTTGAAGTCTGTAAATGGCCGCTCTGTGAAGAAGCCTTAACTTTCATTTTATTCAGTCTGGTGGTGATGTGCATCGCAGGGCTCTTCTTTATTCCAGTCATGGGACTCACTGGGTTTCATATGGTGCTTGTAGCTCGTGGTCGGACAACCAATGAACAGGTCAGAATTCCAATGAGGTGCTCTGTCTAAGCTTAAAAATCATATTTTAGATCAATCCTGGTGAGCAACGGTTTCCTTTTTGTATTTTAAGCATTAAAAATACTCATCCAAGTGTGTTTTTAATGTTTTTGCTGTGGGCTTGTGCTTTGACTAAGCAAGTCAATGTGTCCCTCAGGTGACGGGCAAGTTCCGTGGAGGAGTAAATCCTTTCACCAAGGGTTGTTGTGGCAACGTGGAGTATGTCTTATGCAGTCCCTTGGCGCCCAGGTAAAACTCTTTTTTTTTGTGGAGCTGTGCACGTGCGTTCGCAGGGATTCTGTCCAGACATCGAACGCCTCACCGCTGCAGACCCAGCAGTGTATTGAGAAGACGCTCTTAAGTGGCTGCAAACGAATGCATCCAGCTTTGAAACAGTCAGCAAAGCCTCAAAGATGAGGAGAAATGGCTCACTCGGAAAACCATCAGTTAATGGGTAGCCGTGCAGAGTCGATTTGCTGATGAACAGAGAGTCACAGAAAAGAAAAATGTTGTAAAGGGATTATTTGGATGAAATGCAACGTTTTCCTGTGTGAAAACCCTTCACATTTCAGTTCAAACACTCAGATAACAGTGACTGATGATGTGAAATGATGAATATATCCAGCAAAAGCCTTGTTACATGACGCCGTTTTTCGTGTAGGTATGTGTTGGACCCGAGGAAAAAGCCTCCCATCAAAATTCAGCCTCCGTTCATCAGACCTGACACCTCAGAGAGGCAGATCACCATTAAGGTCAGCGACAATGGTATCCATGGCACCATTATCCACTCCAAGGTGAGCAGCTCCTGCTAACCACTAAGCTTTTTATCTTTTTTTTTTTTTTTGTCACTGCGTTGACCTTCAGCCGGAACTGGTTCTGATCCAAACAGTAATGGTCATTTTGTTGGGGAGTAAATTAATTCTGCTCACAAATGAGGCGATGCCCCTCTTTGTCAGCATTCAGGAGATGTTGACTCTTAACCAAAAGTCGGCTTAAAATTCAGCTTGAAACAGAAAAAAGTGTAGACCAGGGGATGTATGGCAAACAAAATGGAACAAATTTACTCGTGAATTGTCACAAGGTTTGTGCACAAAATGTGTGGTTTCTATAAAAAGTGACACTAAAATCCAGCAAAAGTGTTGATGTAAAGGAAGGAGATCACTGCAGCTTCTTAAAGTCCCACTCTGATCGTAGTTTGATCTTTTTCAAAGCATTCCCAGTCATCTTTTGATTATTATTGTGCTGTTTTTAGCCAAAATTTTAAAAAAACCATGTTATTTTCTGGGCCATAGTTTCTGCAACGAAAATATTACAGTTTTGATCCAGATGCCAGCTCGGACGAAGAAAACAAAGACGTACGTGGATCTAGTCGTCTACAAGTAGATGCATCAGAATGGAGCTGAGAAGGGAGTTTAAAATACAAATAACAGTTTTTTCATCGGTGTGGGTCTTTAGCTAAAAAAACAAACAAACAACAAGGCTAATTTGAGAAATTAAACCATAATGAGTTTAAATATAAAAGGTTCAGCATCTTTACCAACTGCACATGGGCCTCTTTTGTCCACCTGTTCTCAAACGCCCTGCCCCTCTGCCTTGCAGTCCAAATGCAGCCTCGACGGTTTGGACAGCAAAGAAACGCAGCCGCCACTGCCGCCCAAAGCTGACAAGTACAGCCAGCTGAAAGCCCCGCAGACCTCCAGCGAAGGTAAGAACATCGCTCCCCGGCCCTGTCAGTCGCCATCCATCCCATTTCTCCTTCTCTGCTACCAAGTGGCGAGTCTCAAAACTCCATCTCCGGTGTCCCAGTTCACGAGAAGGCTCTAATTAAGCCTGATGAATGGCGGTTGCAGTGGCAGGTGGCAGATGATCGCTTTTCCAAAACCCCAACAGAGAACCAGCCTGATCTGTAGTGACGAGGCTCCCCAAATCAGCAGATTTGCCGAACAATATCAGGGTGAATCATTGGAACATGAGTCACAGCTTTTCTTTTTTTTTTTCTTGAGGTGGTGACTTGAATGATCTTTAATCAGAACTTTGTGCGGAAAACAGTTGCCCTCAGAGGCATTTTTTTAGGTAAATCAGGAGTCCGCTGGCATTTGAGCTTCAAGGCAACCAAACCAATCAACAGGAGATAAGTGTCCATAGTGCATAAAGTGGCGTGGACGGCGGGTTTTCTTCTGAGGATGGAGAGGGTCATGCTGCATTATGTCAGGGAGTGTTCACCTGCTGCTTGTTCGCAGAGCGCTGCTGCCACCTGCTGGTGGCCTGGAGGAAGAGCTTAAAAGTTGCTCTTTCCTGCTCATCATTTTATCTCCAGTTTTTGCTTTGTGTGCCACAGAGAGTTCTCTTTCCGGGAGGACACACCCATCCACCCCTGCCATGTACAGATACAGGCCATCCTTTGGCACCATGCCGAAGGTTCACTACCACACCACTGGAGAGAAGGTAGCAAGGCACATTCTTCTGCTGACATTGATTAACTTTGGTTTTTTATGATCAAATCTTGATTTGTTTCACAACTTTAGCTCAGTTTTTGTTGTTTTTTTCCTCCAACTTGTTACATAATAGTTGTCGTGTTTGAGTATAATCTCTGCCTTCTCCTCAGATTATCATGTCGGATGACAGAAAGACTTCGGCTATCCTCGAAGAAGGCGTCCGTGGCCATGACTACCGATCCGAGCCGAATCTGGACCTGCCTGAGTACGCCAACGCTCCTCTCCACCGCACCTTTCAGTCATCCCCTTTCCAGCTCGACTCGGACCCCGTGGCCTCCCGCACTCTCAGCCTAAAGCAGGGTCCGTGCCGACTGGAAAAGGGCCATGTCCAGGCCCTGGCGCCCCAGACGCCCGCCTCCGCCTCCTACAAGGGTGCCTTTTCACCAAACACCCTCTCCAACCGGAACGGTAGCCTGTCCTACGACAGTCTGCTCAACCCCAGCATCTCCCCAGCCGGTGCCAGTGAGTGCAGGGCCCACAGGGGGATGCCCCCCATGGGGTTCCACTCCCCTTACCTGCCCAACAAAATGTGCCACATCCGGGAGACGGAAATACACCGACAACAGGCTGCTCCCGCCTACAGCCCGGTTGTGATCCCTAGAGGGATGGGTCGACAGTCCCCCCACCTACGGGACAGGGACTCCTCCCCGGTACGCTATGACAACCTCTCGCAGACCATCATGGCCTCCATCCAGGAGCGCAAGGAACTGGAGGAGAGGGAGAAACGTAAGATGATGCACGGACGCTCCCAAACCAACATTTACACTCCAGACTCTGCCGCGTTCGACGGGGGTTACGGTCTACCAATCAATGCTTGCTACCCTGAGGGCCCTCGTGGCCCTAGCTCCAGAGGCCCCACGCCCCCGACCTATGGGGGCTCCCGGGACAACCTCATGGGGCTTGGAGTGATGAGCTACGGTCAGAGAACCCCTGTGCAGCGCTACGCCAGCTCCACGTTGAGTCGCGCCCCTCGGACTTCCTCCACCTCATTGCACACGGATCACAGTAGCACCAACAGCAGCCAGAACCGGACCCCTGGCCCCGAGGGGCCCTATTGCTCTCCAGTTCACCAACCCCACTCCCCTGCCATGCCCCGATCCCCTTCATACTCCCACCAGAAACTCTCCTACATCAATACTCATGAGAAGACAGAGTCACCTCGACTGGGGGGCCAAAGGTATGAATCCTAGACGTGCCCCTCCCCCTGTGAATCTGCATGCACTGTAGTGACCCAGGCGGGGAGTGGACACGCTCAGTGGCTCATTCCGGTTTCTGTTCTCGCCTGCTCATTCTGGTTTGTTTGTTTGTTTGCCTTTCTAGAAAACATCTTTTGTATTACGTTGTGTCGGACGAATAAAAATGCTCTGACTTTGTTTCATTTGCATGTTTTTCATGTTCATCTAACATCCACAAGTCGTCTTCTTTCCTAACAAGTGAGCTCGTTTTCCACGTCTGTCCTCAGGAACTGTGTTTATTGATGCAGTCGCTCAATGGTCAGCCTTCGTTGATGTTGTTTCTTCTTCTCTTCTCACTCAGAGAGGCAGTGAAAGTAAACGGGCAGATGGACTGCCACATGAGCACCCAGAGTGCCACCCTGAGCCCCGGTCGCCACAGTAACGTCAAAAAGGTGACAGGTGTAGGAGGAACAACGTATGAAATATCTGTGTGATGGGGGGAAAAACATATCTTAATACCTCCACTTTTTACAGCAACGCCCCCCAATAAAGGAAATTCTGTCTTTTACTTTTAATAAGATGCTAGTCCCTTTGGAAGTGCTGGGGTGGACAACAATGCTACAAACTGTTCTGGTAGGGACGTGTTCTGTGGTTCTGGTCGTGTCTCTCAGCTGGAGCCCTAAGGAAGCGTCGGTCGTTCCATGTCACCAAACTGGAGTTCAAATCATCGCTGACAACCTCTACCAGAACACCTGACGGCAAGATTTTGAAGAAATAGGGGAGGAGATGAGGAACGGGGACACGAACAGGGAAATTCTCTAGTCTGGTGGTTGCATTCCAAATTCAATGAGAAAGGCTTGTTCGAATGAAAACCATTTTTTTTTTGTTTCAAAAAATACTTTTCTCAGGAATTAATGCAAGCTGCAGAGATTCTACATGATGTATATTTAATGGTAGGGGTGTTTTTCAACTCGATCACCATTTCCTTTACACTTGCAATTATGAAACATTAGAAAATCACAACCAGTTTTTTTTTTGTTTGTTTCTTAAATTTCAGAAGGACCCACAGGTGCTTAATAATTTGAAAACTAGGATAATTCGTCCCAACATTAGTTAAAAACTTCAGGTTTTTGCCAAAAATGATATAAAAATTAAGGTTATTCAAAAATAAACCTTAGATTTCATGCTTAACCCTGTTTTCTTTGTGTATACGTGATTTTTCTAAACTGTTTGCTTCTTTCTTTCTAGTTATATCAAAGAATGGATGTTCTGAGTGTTTTTCTTGCTTATAAATTATGATTTTTAATGAATGAAGATCATAATGGATCAGTCTAAGAACGTATAGTCAATTCTATTTTGCTGTGAAGTAAAAAAAAAAAAAAAAAAAAAAAAGAGGTTTTTAATGTTGTGGAATTCAGATATAAATTTATGGTGTACATTTACCGCGGTCCATGTGGAATGTGGACTTTCTGTACAGTCTGACAGGGCTTTTGGATCAACTGCCATGAACTTTCTTGTGGCCATAAAGACCTGGAACTCCTCAAAGCTGTCTGGTACAGCTGTGCCGTCTCACACCAGTGACTTTTCAAGAAAGGACTTGGATGTCAAATGTTCCATTTTGAGGGGAAACCATTGTTGCCTTTTTGGTTTTTTCTTTTCAAGGAAAAGTTTACTTCACAAACTGGCTGAAACTTTTAGAATATTGAGATGTTTTTGTTGTTTGTGGCCATTAAGCTGGGTGGACTTAAGTATCCTTGAAGAAGTGCGTTGTAAACTCACGTCTTGCAGGATATTTTTAAAAGCGAAAGCAGCACGGACGGCTGAGTGGAGGTTACCGCCGCTTTAGCCCTTTTCTGACCGTGTCACCCAGCTGCCTTATCAATGAGGACGGTGAAGCAAAGCTTCCTGCTTTCGGAATCTTAAGGAACAGGGCTAGCTTTTCCCACAAACCGGACAGG
The DNA here is from genome assembly GCA_036245035.1 of Adrianichthys oophorus. Classification (NCBI taxonomy): domain Eukaryota; kingdom Metazoa; phylum Chordata; class Actinopteri; order Beloniformes; family Adrianichthyidae; genus Adrianichthys; species Adrianichthys oophorus. The sequence continues at coordinate 5,404,122 of BSAI01000189.1, read as the reverse complement.
TGTGCGACTTCATTTTCAGTTACCGAGGATCCTTAAGTCCTCATTTGCCCACAATGACAGCATATCAAAATGGAATCAATGTCATTTCCCCCTTAAGGTGACGGCCGATGTTCACGTCTCAAGATGGACGTCAACTGCACGCCGGGTTGTTCCCGACTGTTGGCGATAAATCCATCCACCGCAGGCTGCTGGTTTCACTGTCCAAACCATGTATACCACGAGTGTAAATGTATTTTTGTGAAGAGGAAATATTCCCATCGATGCGAGCAAAGTCAATAAAGAGTTTCCCACTCGGGTGAAACAGACTCATTCCTGACAGTTTTTCCCAGACAATAACTTTCAAAGTCAAAGGTGGTCTTTAACAGCTTTTATTGAAGTTGGAGGAAACATTTCAGGTCATTCAAGTGCAAATGAGGAGCAACATTTCTTCCATGTACATGTATTTACAGATGCACTGGCACTTAGATGCACTTTAGAGGCATGTTAAGAACCTAATGGAAACGAGAGGCGAGTGGTAAAGCACACACACACATCTGGGGGGCACTCATATATGCTCTACATGCTTTGAAATCAGGGAATGTTACAAACTCGAGTAAAAACGTGATTTCCTTGGGATGAAATGTCAGATAAACTGCACCAAATCGATCAACTGTTTACTTTGGGACTTAAAAGTTGAAAGGAATTCAAAGCTAAAACGTTTCTGATATGCTAGCGATGAGTGACTGTTGTGATCTGCAAAACGTATCCGTTATCCCTCAACTTTCTTGATTGGACTGTTCTTACAATTAGAAAAGTAAACTGAAGTTGAAATGTGAACCGCAATGGCGGCCCGCTAACAAGCATCGTTACGGTGTTCAATGCATCTCTAGCATGCCGGATCTCTGGCGCTGTGCTAACAGGAAGCAGGCTGCGTTTTCCTCCCTACCTCCTCGCCAAACACTCCTTCAAAATAAAACATAAAACAATACCCAATGTGGGAATTATAACTATAACAAGCCCTTTTTACAGTTTGTCAAAAGCAAGGTTGACCTGTGGATGATGGCATTCCATGATGCAGAAGCAAAGGGGTTTTTCTTTATTATCTGATTTTCTTTTTCTCCAGTGGCATTGAGGACTTGTGATCTTGAGGCGAAAACAGAAAAAAAAAACCTAATACGAGCGTGTCCAAATTTAGTTCGTTTACAGTTTATTGTAGAAAAAGAGGAAAACTGATAAGTTGAAGATCAGCAAAGCAAGTTCTTGGAGTTCAGTTCTTAACGCCCTCCTCTTTTTTCTTATCAGTCTCCTTTTTGTCACCTTCCTTCGTTTCCCCGGATTTCTTGTCTTTTACAGAGAGTTCCTCCAGCTTCTCTGCCACCTTGTTTGCGTTGTCGGTGTTCCCTGCAGCAAACGGCCAAAAGTGCCATCAAGGAATGAACTGTGAAACTTGGCTGGTTTTAACGCACTCTCATGGAATTATTTGTGTTTGAGAAGTCTTTTTACAAAGATCCTAATTGAACATTGAAAAAAGAATTCAAATGTAGCAGAATATACAGATAAACATGCTTGAAAAAAAGCCTGTCTGGTCTTTTTACATTCTGCATGTTTATGTAGCAGACAGAAAAAGTTCAAAGCTGGAGTATACAGCAAAGAACAGAGTGTGTCTGCATTACATTAAATACATTAGGTGTGCTTTCAGCTTGAAAATCCCTTTAAAGCTCCCAAAAGGTGGAGGTATAAACTAAACTACCTCCATTCATTCAAAGAAAGGTCATTTGATACCTGATTTCTCCAGATTTTTTCGAACTTCTTCCTTGCATTCATCAAACTTCATCTTAAACTTCTGTGCATCTGTGGACAGAAAAAGCGTACATCTAGAAAATATTTTGATAAACTTTACAGAATGAATTCAGTGTTAAACCACTTACTTTCTGCGTTTAAAAAACGAATGGCCAGAAGTTCTGGTTTGGGGCATTCATCTGCGTAATCTGCTAGTGTGTTCCACACCCATGCGCGGTCACTGCCGGCATTGGGCTTCAACTCCATCATGGGTATAACTTAAGAGGAAGGAAACAACAGGAAATATAACTGAATACAAAAACCCAAATCTATTTCTTTAATGAGCTGCCGTTCATACATGTAGTGCAGATGTCTTCGTGCTGAAGTTTGACTGTAGGAAATGTAACTGATTCATAAATCCATCATACTTTATTTATAGGGAAAATAACAGGCATTATGATGCTGATGTTGTGAGTCCCACAAACTTTTAAAGTGTGGCACTTTAGCAAATGACTATGGGCAAACCAAAAACACAATGTTGAAGTAGAGGAGGTATCCATCTTAGTTCTTAAAGAGTCAATATCCTGCTTGTTTCAGATATTCTCACCCCACCTACAACTGATTATCACACCGAGGTGAATTCCACCAAATAGGCAGAGGTAGACAGAAGAAGCAGGTATAGCTGCCTTTAGGAACAGGACTGAACTAATGCTGTCAAAGTCTGTCATTATTAGCAGAGAAAGATCATTAAACAAACACCATTTAAAACCAAGAAGCATCTTCAATGTGAAAATAGAATACAGAAGCCAAGAGCAGCCTGCCTTTTTTGCCTATTTTCTCATGGTACCTGCTATTCCTTATTGCCTTGTAATAAATACGATAGTGGATTTCTGTAATTCTTCTACACTCCGCAGCAAAACAAAGCAGTTTATCTGTGAAACTGTTGAACCCCAGAAGTAATCAATTTCTAATTGATCAGTTTAATCTTGGTCTAAATCAGGCAGAGATTGTGCTGATGTTTGTCATGAACAACATCAACAACAAGCAGTTCAGTGATACTGCGGTTATTGCCAATTTCATCAGTGACCAGATGATGGGATAAGGGCGTCTGCATGGTTACAGAATGATTCGTGAGAGGTGCAGGATGGACGGACTGTGTGTCACTCAGGACTCTGTTATCTCGAGAATTGTTTTCTTGTGATAACGAGATAGTAGATGTTATTACAAGAAAATGGGGGGGCTTAAATAAAAAAAAAAAAGGAAGGTAGGCTGTTCTTGGCTTCCATAGATCATCCATAATGGGAACATGTTTCAGTTGTCGTCTCATTCTGAACATTAGAAAGGTTGACTTACTGTGGTGGTTAGCACAGATCTTTAAAGTTCGGTCTCTCCTCATTAGAAGGCGGATTGTGCCCTTCTCTTTGTGTTTCAGAAGCTTTACATCACCGGTTCCCCTCTCCTTCCACTCTGGAGGATCATTCTCAGAGGCAAAACGATATAGTTTAGCCCGCCTGGAACCAACAGAGCAGAAAACGCACGTGTAAAGTTAAAATCTGAACTAGCTCACATTCCACATACCTAAAGACTGTTAACCATTTTCTTTTGTTTAAGGGGAAATTAAACTTTTTGTTCACCTACTGACCAATAGCACTACTTAGCCATTTATTTTTTAAACTTTAAGTTAAATCAAATGTCCAGGGTCCTGTGCCGGCACCACAGGAATCCCTGCTTCAAAAATAAAAGGCTGTGAGTTGGCCATAACATTACAGGAACCGATAGAAAAATGTAAAACCTGCATGGCTGCATATCTCAAAGGGAGCTTACATTTTGAAAAGCTCCTCCTCGTCCTCTTCTAGTGTTTTCACGTCTTGCTCAGGAAGAGACACGATGGGCTCAAAGTGGGGGTCATGGTTTGAGTCGTCAACATTATCTGTTGAGGTTTCATGATCATCCTGGTCCTGAAAACAATGCATGAACGTGGCAAGAAAAAGGAAAAATGTGCAAAAATGCTAATTTAAAGAAATTGTTTCAAAATTTGACATGAGTGCAGTGAACAACGAGCAATGAATGCTGGACTGGGGTGGGGGGTTCATTGTTTAAGGATAGCTGTTGCGGAGTGAGAGGCCAGACAAAGCCTTTTGTACTGCTGCTGAGATAAGCACCTTTAATTTCAGAGTACACACATCCACTGATTTAGCTTTCATACAAGAGAAAAACAAAATCATGGTCATTACAAAAAAAAAAAAGTGAAACATTTTTAAACTAAGAAGTTTAAGACCAACTAACACTATCACACAAGAGTTAAAAAATGTATCTACAGTTTTTTGCCAATATAAATATTAAAAATAAAGGTTTACATTTAAAACACACTTTCTTTGGAGGAGCACATTTCTATTAAGGTTGCTGTTTCTGAGTTAGCATCAATTTTGGAGCAGAAAATGCAGTGGAAAAGGTGCAGTTGTACAGCTTATTAATTCACGTTGTTGACACGAAATCAACTATTCTCGTGGCTACGATAACCCTCGGCTCGGTCAGATAACACATTTAATTAATTTAGTTTTAAAGAAGTTACGGGCACATTTCTAAAAGGCCTTAATCCAAACGACTGCTTAGCTCCAACTCCACTTCCTTTAAAAAAATTGGTTATTTCGACGAGACTTCAATGCGGAGTTGTCCACGAAACTAGTCTTAAAAGAATTGAAAACATGTATTTTCAAGCTAATGGAGAGAACCCGTTAGCCTGAATGATGTTAGCAAGGGTTGTGCTAAGCAGACAAAGGCAAGCTAGTTGGTTAACCTCGCCGTTTAGAGTCGCTCCATTATTTTTGATAAATGTAATGTCCCTGTAATGATACACATTAAGGAAAGCTATGAAACAGTTGCTAACAAGCCGCTCTTTCATGCTAGTGTGCGTTGCGAAAAGCTAATGTTAACACGCCGCCCGCATGAACATTGCTGTTAGCTCGTGAACTATAAAGCTAAGTGGAAATGCTGTAATCATCAAAAATACATTTTCCACTTAACCACAGTAAACTGGTAATAGTCTTCTCTAAAAAGTGGTGATAAAAAGGCTTTAACTAGTATCACAAACATTTGAAAACAGCATAATTGTCAGCATCTATATTTTTAAGCATAAAGATGACACTAAAAAATCAATTTCCTCTAAAATTTGGGTTTTATACTATAGAGAAAACTCTAAACAACCTGCGAATTGATACCTCACCTTTGTGTCTGCCATACTGATGTAGATGTTTGCAGATTGTGGAAATTGTTTGAGAGATTCAAATCCTAAACTAGCCGCCGTTTCCCTTTGCTACCCTCACTTCCTGTTAGCGATTTCGCGCGCCGAATTCTCTGCGCATGCTCGCGCCCCAATGTGACGGGCCGCGCACCGCCCCTGTTTGGGAGGGATGATTTTGAATGTCCGAATAAATGGTTTTAAAAGGGTTTTTTTAATCCCCCAAAAACCTCATAGTCACATGCTTAACGGCTAAAGTCCTTGATCATATTTGTTCTTATTCTATTGTCATCTTAAAAGACGGGAACAAACAGTACAATCTATTCAAAAAGAGCTTACAATAAGGTTGAAATTCTAGAGAATAAAACGAAATGTTCCGAAGTTTGAGCTGTTACTTTACTTTATGACTGGAAAATGCCAAAGTGTTTAGTACATTTTTGAAAAGACACATTTATATTATGGGGTAATTAATCTGACAATGACAAAGGTCTGCTTTTGATGTTGTGGTTGATAAAAGTCAAGTTAAGAGGATTAGAGTGTGTCTTTTTTGTCCACTCTGGTATTTTATGGAGTTTTACTACTGATCAGGGTAATTATTAGCAGTAAGAGGGGCAGGAAGATCTGGAAAACAGTAGAACAGTGACTTTTGATGCTTAGAGAAGCAGCAAAAACTGGTAACACGTCATCTCATTGTTTTTTTTATGTTTATTGTTCAAAATTATTTCATATCAATTGATGTTAGAAATTAAAAAGCATTTTTGCATGTTTCAAAAGCATATTTTTAAAGGATGTGTGTTTTTTGAGCTACAAGTTTCACCGGAAAATAGACTCTGCCACTTTAAACGAGTTCAAAGTTCACGTTGTACGCCGTGACGTCAGGACATGGCGGCGCATTGTGCAGCGGACAGCAAGCTCTGCAGGTAAACCTGAAAAACGTGGATTTTCAGTAAATGTCGGAGTTGTTAGTGTTAAACCGGACATTAAAGAGTTCTGCGGTGTTTATTTTTTGTTTTAAGCACGAAAACAAACTTAATTTTACTTTAAAAATTAAAGGAGACTACAAAGGTTTTCTTTTTGGGAGTTTATCTCTGAAAGGCAAAAACTACGTATGCTTAACCCTGTAAAGCCTGAGCCATGCAATTCTTTGAATTTGGAGCATTTATAGGTCCATCTGAACAAGCAAAAAAAAAAAAAAACAACTTTTTTTAATATATACATTTCAATTTGGGTCATAGTTGATACATCAGATCACACAGATCAAATGATTATTTTTAAGCCATCACGCATGCTAACTTCTGCCTTCAGTCTTTGAATTAGTTCAAACATATTTTGGGGACATATTTTCCTTAAAAAAACAATTTTTTTTGTTAAAAAGTTTTTTATGGTAGCAGAATTTCTCCAATCGCAGAATGATGGCAGACAACTGTGGCAGCCTAGCAGTCGATGCACCTTCAAATGAGAAGAGACCTGAAGATCTCCAGGACTCCAGCAGTGATGCTCTCGGCCCTGATGTCAAAGCTGAAGGTGACCCAGAGGCACCTTCTGACCCCGACAAGTACCGCTACATCAAAGAGGACCTCTTCACCTCTGAGATCTACAAAGTGGAGATCCGCAACCTTCCCAAGTTCATAGGTTTCAACGACCTGAAGAAGTTTCTTGCCAAACATGGCATCAATCCACATAAAATCAAGCTGTTCGGCAAGCACACGTCTGCTTTTGTCACTTTTAAGAACGAAGAGGAGCGAGACAAGGCTCTCAAAATGGTGCATGGCATGCAGTGGAAGGGCCAGGTCCTCGGCGTCCGTTTGGCCAAACCCAAACAGGACCCCATCCTGAAGAAGAGGAAGCAGGAGGAAGCAGAGGGCGGAGCTGGGCAGCCGGCTTCCAAACGAGCAGAGGGCGATGAAGAGGAGCCGCCGCTTAGCGTTCAGATAGCCAACGTGGTGACTCCTCTGTGGAAAGTGCCGTATGAGGAACAGCTAAAGAAGAAAGAACAGGAGGTGGTGGGAGTTCTGCAGAAGTTAGCCAAGTGAGTAGTGAACTGTAAAATGATCAACAAAACCTTCTGTTCACGTTTAATGTCTTTTATTTATTGTGGTTTTAGAGAAATTGGAAGCACCAACAAAGCCATGCTGCCGTGGCTGTTTGCACAAAAAGGGAAACACAACAAAATGTGTTGTCCTCTGGAGGCTATCCGACCATCTCCCACACAGGTAGCCATTTTTATCCTTCATTAAGGTGATCCCTACAAAGAAAAATGCAAAGAGATGAAAGGATTTGGCTGCTTTACTGCCTTGATACCCACTCTGATGAAGATGGTGTTTTTCACATGTTCTTGTGGCATTTTTATCATGATGGAGGACACATATAAGAAAAAGTAAGCTTACATGCCTGAGTATTTCTTTATTCAAATCATTGGGAATCAGGAACGGACAAAAAATGCTGTCTGAAAAAGTTCAAAGGTGAATTTCTAATGAACTCCTGCCGCTCTGCAGGAACTATGTCCTAAAAATTGACCGGTTCCTCGATTTTGGCTGAAAAAAGCATAATTACAATCAATAGACCACTGGGAACACTTTGAAAATAGATCAGAGATGATTGGAGTGGGACTTTAACATCTCAAACTCTTGACCTCTGCAGACGGAATACAGGAACAAGTGTGAGTTCCTCATCTCCGTGGGTGCCGACGGCGAAGATAAGACCATCGGGTTCCGCTTGGGGAAATATAAAGGGGGTTCCTGTGCTGTCGTGGGGCCATCTGAGACTTGCCACGTTTCGGCCGCAGCCAAGACGATCGTCCGAGAGTTTCAAAAGTTTATCAGGTCTGGTGCTGATAAACGTTATTAATTTTTTAATCGGTGTTTGTAAGGTAATCTTTCCAGATGGAGAATAAATCTGTTCTTCAAACAGGACAACGTCCTACTCTGTGTACAGTCCTGAGACTTATGAGGGACACTGGAAGCAGCTGACTGTCCGTACCACCAGTTCCAAAGAAGCCATGGCAGTTGTCTTCTTCAACCCACAGGTGATGAGACGTTGCTGCTGTAAGGCCCGGTTTATACGTCATGGGTCACAAGGCCATCGGAAGGGAATCGCCCCAATCGCTGCCAAATGTGACACAAGTTGATGACATAATCTACAATTGGAATTTTACGCCTGCAGTGCAGCTGTGTGCTTATGGCGCCATTTTGACCCATACTTCATTCGAGTGGTTTAGAATACGTGAAGGCGTAGCAAACTTGATCCAGAAAATTGGCATTTCCACATCCCGGGGTTTCCAAAACAAGGCCGCTATTGGTGCATTCTTAATACAAGAAGGGTTAGACATGATTTCATTCTGACTCGGTTCCAAAAACATGTTTCACTGCATATATACTTGTCTAATGCAGCTATAACTCAAGCTATGTTTGAAAGTATGGAGCAGGTGGCAAATCACTTCAAAACAATAAAAATGTTTGAAGTATCATTTGGTTTGTTGGAAGCTTTTGAAATCCAAAAATATCCTGATGTTCCACCTACCTCGTCTTCTCCGCACCATGAATTAACCACAAACTCACTTATTTAAGTAAACATCTTTAGAAAAACTTAGCATACAACGGAATATTTTTTTCCAACTTCTCCGTCTTGATGTCCGTAATTTGCTTGATCACTTAGAAACTGGAAGAGGAGGAGCTGAACACTCTGAAGAGCTCCATGAGGACGTACTTCACGGAAGGAGACGGGAAAGAGAGCGGAGTGACCTCTCTGTTCTTTGTTAGAGACGGCCAAAGGTCAGCTCTTTTGATGGGTAACTTACAAAAATAACTGTGACTGTTACCAGAAAAATCCAAATGTTGCTTCTTTGATTGTGAAGGAAATCCTCCAGTCCAGAGGACCTGCCGTGTGAGCTGGTGGCTGGAGAGAGCTGCATTCACGAGGAGCTGCTTGGTCTGAAGTTCAGAATATCTCCTCATTCCTTCTTCCAGGTAACTAAGATTTTAATTTTTTTTTTTTTTTTGAAAAAGCACAGTGTGTTTATTATTCCATCTGAATGATCATGGGTGTTACCTGCCAGGTGAACACAGCTGCAGCTGAGGTGCTGTATTCCACAGTTGGGGATTGGGCCCAGCTGGATCAGGACAGCACAGTTCTGGATGTGTGCTGTGGGACAGGAACCATCGGCATCTCCCTGGCTAAAGTAACCTATTCTTTTATATGTGCCGCAGCAGTCCTTGACCCCAAGGACCAGATTGTTTTCATAATTCTTTCATTCTGCACCTATGAGTAAAATTGTAACCCTGCCACATACACAAAAACTCTGCAAAATTTGTATGAACCCAAAATGAAATTTAGACAGATCAAACGTGAACGACCGCCCTCCTAACAAATGATAACATCACAGCGGGATAAACCGTCAAAAAAGGAATGGGGGTGAAAGATATTGTCAAAATTCACTAATGACACCAAAATCCACGTGTCGGGGACATCCTAAGGAAGATTTGAAATGATTATGGGATGGCCCCAGGATGCTGCTTGGTGCCCATAATGTGGCAATGTTTGAAATAGAAAATTTTCACCATTCCTCACTATATGGGAAATTTTTTTTTTTTTTTATTTGAGCGGTGTTCATGAAATTTCACACACATGCCACCAGCTTAAGTCTACAACTGATGTTTTGTTGACCTTTGACCTCAGAAAGAGGTAGCCATCTTGAATTGTTAATAAAAAATATCTCCTTTTGTACCGTCTACACATTTAAACTCCTTGAGATTTCGATCTATCATCTCACTCATCAAACACCATTGGGAAGCTACTTGGGGGTGTCAAAAGTAGAAGTCGTAGATTTGATATTACATTAGTGTGTATAATTTTTAAAATCTTCATACTATTATGAATATAATCCGATGACTTCTGTTCTGGTGTTAGAGTTGGATTGAGAGACTTGTTTTTCTTGTGGCTCTTTGGATTCCAGAGAGTGAAAAGGGTGATCGGGATCGAGCTCTGCCAAGAAGCTGTAGAGGACGCCAAGGTTAACACCAAGCTCAATGGTAAGGCGTTCAAGGCAGCACGCCAATGCTTGTCCCCTTCCATCTTGTAATAACCCAACCCAAATATCCTGTAAATCTGTTAATGTCTGGTATCAAATGCTTTACAGCCTCGTCAAACTGTTGAAACGTTATGTTTGTTTTAGTGCTTGATCATTTTCTGATTTTTTTTTTTATTGGTGGAGGTTTAAACAATGTGGAATTCCACTGTGGGAAAGCCGAGGACGTGTTCCCGGATATCCTCAACGCTCTAGTCTCTCCCAGCCTCACTGCTGTTGTGGATCCACCGAGAGCTGGCCTGCGTGAGAACATCTCCATACAAAAGGATGCAAAATCTAAAAGTTTTACTTTTTGTATTCAAAGTGAACAATTCTTTATTCAACAGATCCCAAAGTCATTCTCTCCATCAGAAGAGCAGAGCATCTGAAGAGGCTCGTTTATGTGGCGTGCAATGCAAAGGCAGCCATGACCAACTTCATAGAGTGAGGAGGATTTGATTTTGAAGATGGATGAGAACATTTTAGAAAAACTGAATTATTTACATCACTAAGGATGTTTTGTCTTCAGTCTGTGCAGAGCTCCCTCCAACAGGGTCCATGGAGCCCCTTTCCGTCCAGTCAGAGCCATGGCGGTGGATCTGTTCCCTCAGACGATGCATGTGGAAATGCTGCTTCTGTTTGAGAGAGTGGACTACAAATCCCAGGAGCAGACGTGACAAGTTCAAACTACAGATTACGTTTTGGAAAATAAGTTGCTATTTTCAACAACAAAAGTTTTGCAGGCTGTGTTTTAGTTTAAATACTCAAATCATTTAACAATAATGCAAAAAAGCACAAATAAAAGATTAAAATAAGATACGAGTGTTTGTGACAAAAGAAATCATCCATTCCTGTCATAAGTCAAGATCTTTTATTTTTGCATAACAAATATCACTGAAGTCGTAGAGCTCCGCTTCCAATACAGAATTTTCTAGGCAGCATAAAGTCAAACAATTCAGTACAAGTCAACACAAAAGCAGTTTCCTTCTCATCTCCTCAGACCAACAGCGACCTGGGGAGGTGAGATGCGTAGAAAAGGGGAAAGCACATTCTTAAAGCAACACGTCACAAGAGCCTTGATTAAACTGAGATCTTACTGAGAAAACAACATCCAAATACACAGAAAAAATGGTTTTGTCCCAACTTCATGAATCTAATTTGAGTCCAATCGTTTGTAACAGGTCAATGGCAAATTTTAGTTTCAGCTTTCTCAAGGCTTCTTTTTGAAAAATGTGCTTCAGACAGTAAATGCCAAAAAAAAGACACGATGCACTAAAAATATCTGCACCTGCTTAAAACTTTGCCCTAGAAATGACATTTTGCACGTGGCCTCCATTAAAATTCAATAAATGCTTCCAGAATGGAGCTTGGTCTTTCTTTCCATTTTCCACTGACTGGTGTTTAGGTCCAATGTATTAGGAGTTTGAGCCCTTCAGAAACTAAGGCAACATCACAACCTTCCTTTTAATTTCTTTTAATTAAAGGGCACAAAACAAACATGCAAAACTGTGCGTTCTTTAAGTACAGCCTAAAAAGCAATACTAAAAGGATTTGGGAAATGTTTTTAACATGTTGCAGTACCTCTGGGTTTACTGCAGTATTGACATGAAGCAAAAGGATCTCAGCTATGTGTGCCACTAAAGCATGGAAAGGCAACAAGACTGAAAATCCCATCCAAACATCTGGAAAGCAGGGATTTCTGTACCAAAAAGAGCACAATCACTCGACAAAAACATCTGACAGAACAGGAGTGCATACCAAGAAATCTGAATAGTGATCACTTCACAGTTCTCGTCGTGCAGACAACATTCCATACCGAGGATTGAAACATCAAACGTGTGTTTGTCATCCAGAACAGCTACAGTAAAATCATCCAAACAACACTGAACTGTTTCCCCAATTAAAAGATAAATATGAGTATTAGTAGTCCCTTTCAAATACTTCAAGCACAAATTTAACAGTGACGATGGTAAAAGATGGTTTAAAACTTCAAGGGAAAAAAAAATGCAAATCCTGCTGCGATTTTTTTTTTTGCAGTCTAAGCATGCACGTTATTTTTTCTGCTTTCTGACATTTTGCTAACTTTTGTGCCATAATAAGAAAGCATCTAGAGAGGTAGACAATATGTTTCTTCTGTTGGGTCCATAAGTGCATTTAGTCCTACACTCTCATCTACCAGCTTGACTGTTGAAGACAAAAAAGATGTGAGAAGCTTCACCTGCCTGCTGGATGTGTTACTATATTGCCGTTAGGTTTCAGTGATGCATACTTCAGTGATGGATGTTGAGAAATGTTGGACAGTAACTGGGTTTCAGTGCTGGGATTCCAGGACTTAAACGTCAACAGTGCAGAGGGGCTCGCTCCCCGGCTGGGCCGACTCCATGATGGTTATTTTGGGTTTTTTTCTCGTTTCCTCCTAAAACAGAAAGAAAAAAACGGCAATTTCTATAAGGGGTTGCCAACAGAGTATTTTGATGTTCATCGTATCAGAAGTTTATTAATCCAATAAAAGCTGATGTTAGGTCACATTGAAACTTATTACAGATGCTGACACTTCATTATTGTTCAGCCCACAACACAGGTAAGAGCCAATCAGAAGCTGAAGCTGCATGAGCACGGAGAGGTTGGCAATTGTGCTTCTTACAGAGAAGCAGAAATGTGTTTAGCTTGGAGAAGCTGCAAAAAGCAGCTGGACGGCATGTAATGGTGCACCATAAACACAGGAAACACTTCTAAAATTGAAATAAACATAACAGCCTTCTAAATCATACCAATACCGGTTGTATTATTTACTGTAAGCAGGAAAACTGCAACATCATCCCGTAAACATTAGCTGCAGCTCTGCTAGTTTGTGATGCCTCTCCCCGTGAAACAGCAACGCCCACAATACAGATATGAAAACAGCCTGATGGTAGGAGCACGTGTGCGGTAAGGAGTCTACAAATTTCAAACTCACTTTATTACAAGGAAGCACACAGTACAGAATGAGAAGCTGCAGAGCAGCAAGCACTGATAGAAAACTGTGAAGCTGAGATCATATCGAACGCAAGTCGCATGTCATGGGCGTCTAGTTTTAATGATAGTCAATGTGCAGACTCAATCAGAGGTCCTGTAGCATGTTGGCGGTCTGGCAGCGGTGTGTTTTGGGCATCATGTTGCGATGTTTCTCGAGGTTAAGTATCTGAACTTTGGTGAAGAATTTGTATCAACCAACCGGGGTCTCAGCTTTGGCCCCTGACGTGTCCGAATCTGATCATTCTCTTCCTGAACTTTATGATACTTTTCTTATTGGTGTTGAGTCAATAACAAAAAAGGTCCTGTAATTTTATTCTTATTTTTTCCCTCCTCGGATTAATGTAGGACTGCAAGTCGTCAAACTGTGTCACAGAGAGGCGGAGTTACTGTTTGAAAGCAACAGTCATTCAGACACAGCTGCTGGAGTAAACGCTGAATGTCACCATCCTGGGAGAACCTCTAATCTCATGAACCCAGACATGATTACTGACGTCTCTTCAAAATAAATAAATCTGATCTCCCAAAAATCATCTGTCTTCTCCATCGATTGTAAATGAGATATGCAGTTAGTGCTTCCATGTAGCGATGAGGCTAAAAACTTGCTGATAACTCTTCCCACACGCGTCTGGAGCGCCAAGTTTATGAAGACATTTTTCTTTCAAGAAGTCAAAAAGCAAATTTTATGTGTAAATCGTGTTCAGTGTGAATGCAGCATAAAGCCTTAATAGCCAGAACGGGAAAAAAAACAAACACTCAAATATAAGCAATTTGTGTTTAAGATGTTAAAGACGATTGTAGCAAATAAAATGAAATAACTTACTCTCTGAGCTGCCAACTTTATCATTTCTTCCTGCAGTTTGTTCAAGATATGAAGGTTAGGCTTGTTCTTTTTGGCATACTGCTGGAGCTCAATCACGCTCTTATCGGAGTTCTCCTGCAAGTATTCGTTTGCACAAAGGAAAATAGTTGCTGTGTCTGTGGATAAACTTATACAATGACAAAGTGGAATGCACAGACTTGATCCTGTCGGCGTGTTTACCTTTTTGACCATCTTACTGCTCTCCCTGCCGTACATGCGCAGCAGTGAGCCCCAGTTCTTAACATGTGGGTGAAGCATCTGTAAGATCTTCTGAGATGCTAGCTGTTTGCCAACCCTCTTATTCTTACCTGTACATAAAAAATGTACAAACATCAATAAAAATAACTGTTAGTAAAATGAGCAACAATTGATAAAATGCAAACCAATTAGTTCTAAAAAAAATACCCCAAAAAACCAAACCACAGTCTCTTTAAAGTGTCTGTTTATCCTCTATCATGGTGTCATAATGTACTTACACCAGCCCCGTACTGTATGTTTCCCACACGTCATCACATATTCACTCCTCTGGTTTTTATCTGGTATAACCTCAAATTTAATGCTCGTGTCCCCCATCCCGTGGTTTCTGAAATACGCGACAAACGTCAAGTCACCATAAGTACCGCTTAAAGAGCAAAGTGTTAAAACTGTAAATCAAACAGACCTTTTAAGGCACTCGTGAAGAATCTGATATGGCGAAAGTAGTCCAGCTTTGTTGGTCAGCTCGTACACTCTTGAGTCTTCTATACTGATATGATTAAAATACTGCGGGAAGAAGCACAAGTAGACATGTGACCTTTTTCATCTTAGAACTGCTGAGTGTGCACAAAAAATGAACTTTTACAGCATCAACATGTGCCAACCACCAACTTTGTTACCGTGGAAACAACAACCTACATTTTTTGTTTCTTGTGTCAGCATCGGCTGTTGCCACAGTTAATAACTGTTAACTGACACTGGAGATACAGCAACTATCAAGTAATGAGCTGATGCAAACAGTAACATTTTTCCCCATCATCTCCAGCAAGATTTAGAAAATTGTCACAAAATGTTACTTATTTTTCCAATGTGCTAAATGTGAAAACAAAAAACAATAAAATCCCCCAAAAATATTGCAGATGTATCCAATGTACCAAAGAGAGCAGAAAACACTGTCAGCTAAGCAAAACAAAGCAAGAATGATCATTTAAATCCCACTAACAATCATAAAGCCATACCTCCAGTTCATCCCCTTCAACAGGTTTCTCTTCTGAAGTCTGCTTTACAAAGTCAGGAATGAGGATCTCCAGTGTGGCTCGAGCTGCAGAGCACACAGAGCATCACTTACACACAATGTTTACACCGATTCAGTCATGTAATCACAAGGAATTAGGTCAGGATGCTGAAAATAAATTTGAGCAACAGAAATTTTTTCAAAGTGTTGCAAAGTTGTGTTTTTTGAGTTTAGAAATGCATATAATCTACACAGGTAGTGCAGGGCATTTGTTTAGGTAAAGCGTTAAAAAGTTAAAGGTGATTTGCTTCTGTGTAAGCGCGCTCAAACTATGCTGCAAAAGACAACTCAGCCTGACAATTTTGTCACTGGTAAAATTTTGTTTGGTTCTTTTTAACGACCTGTTTTTTACTCATCTTGGTTTAATGTTTATTTTCTCACCACTTAAGTTAAAAAACAAAGTAAGTTTGCTCTTTAAACAAAGACGGACAAAATGTACGACAAAAATAATCAACACTGGCTTTTGCTTTTACCAAGTAATGTTTGTTTTTGCCAGATCAAACACATGTTTAAGTTCATCAATAAATTGATACTATTTGCCATTTGCATCAATTTGCACAGCTAATTTTATCAATTCATATTGCATATTACCATCCCAGTGTTTTAAATCAGGAATTGATTTGGCTTTTAACCTGATATACCTGAACTCAAACTTAAAACAAAACATTACCAGCTTTATTTTTGGCAAGTTTTTTACTGCTCGCAGTTCCTGTGCCATAAGTGACTCCATCTATAATGACAGATGCTCCAAAGGGTTCACTTGAGTTCTCTGCATAAAAAGCAAAACAAAAAAATAGTTCAAATGAATGTCTAAAACCATGACATGAATGTATAATAATTCCAAACAGCTGACAATTGTCTAAAAGGACTATTTTATTTGTGTAAGTGTTAACTAACGTTTCCTTGTTGGTTAGGCGTTGAATCTGAAACAGTCGTGTTATGTGATCCCTCTTACCGCAGTCAAAAAAGTCGTAAACAGGTCGGACCTTCAGGACTCGCTGCATATATTCATGCAGGATGCAAACTTCAGACTTCCCATTTGGATTAATGACAAATTCTGTTGAAATTGGCACATTTGTTAGGTTTAAAAGTTATTTTAAAGACATTTGTTTACAGGATAAAAACGGGACATGCATAGAAAGGGATTTCAGAATAAATTCTTTAGTATAATACCTTTCTTGGTTGGAGCATCCTGGACTGACAGCGTTATGAGTTTCTGGTTGGCAGGCAGAATAGGTCTTTCTGACTCAGCACGCTTCCTCTTCACGTCTCTGTTGAACTGTCTCCGCTCAGCCCAAGTGCGAAACTTCTTGACAGTAACTTGTTCGAAGTCGAAACATTTTTCCAGGTACTGGCGAAATTCTTCAAGTTCTGTAAACAAAGTTCGGTGGATCAGTCACTTCCTGGCAAGGAGAGGAAGAACAAAAACCCACAGCCAAACTGTGTTTGAAACCTCCCTACCTATGGACTCATCCTTGCACACCTCCACCTTGGCCTTGACCTGCCCCAGGGCTCCTTGGGCAGTATCACAGGGATGGGGCTCTTTACTCTGCTGGCAATTGTCAGTGGTTAATTCTGCCCCTTCAACCACAGCGGCTGCGACATCCTGCTCGTCCGAAGACTTGGCCTCCTCACCGCTGCCCTGCTCATCCGGCTTGGCGGGAAGCTGCTCCGTATTTGAATTTAGCTCCTCCTTCAAATCTTTTTCCTCTTGTTCTCGCATTTTCTTGTAGTGAAGACAAGGGATGCTGCTGGTAGGCGGGTCGTGTTTCTGTATGGGAAAACATTGTTACAGGTTTAGCAAATACTGTTTTATAGAGTCATGCAAAACTTTTATACTTTTTTTTTGCTTTAAAGTTTCAGTTTACGTAGAAGGCACATCAGACTTCTTGGAATGAGATATTTTAATTACTTGATATTAAATAAAAACTATAAAAAAATTCCAAAGCAAATCCTCAAATATCTTTTGTGTTCATCCATAAAATGTCCAACAGCTGATAGTAAAGATGGACAACATAAAAACTTGCACTTTACCCTAATACTGCCAGTTCCAATGAAGTAAGGTCTGGACCAGGTCACCACTCTAGTTTCTCTATGCAGGTAGACTGGAATGCCCGAGTTATGGAATGTCATGATCCATCCATCTGGAAGAGGCTCAGTAGGTGGACGTCCCCGACCTGAAGCGTGGAGACAAGAGAAGTGTTAATGAGGCAAAGTTCATCAATACAGAGACTTAGACCCACTAATGAAAATTGTGTTTTTTTCACAATGAAGGACATATATAAAGAAAAAAGCTTAAAATTGCATTCTTCGCATCTATTCGAATTGATGGGGAATTAGCAGCAAATAAAAAAGCGCGTTTGTGATGCAGATGATACACTTGGTGGGCCACAAGCCCCCTGCTCCGGAGAAGGGAAGTGAGGCTGGGGTCGTTCCACGTCAACAGTCCTGTCCACAACTTAGAGGTGAATCTCTAATGAACTACTGCCGCACTGCAGAATCCATGTCCTACAAAGTGATACAGGCTTTAAATTCTGCTAAAAACGGCATAATCATAATTAAAAGACCACTGGGAACCCTTTAGCCTCTTAGGAACTGAGCTAATATTTGAGCTAACTGTCTGAACAGGTAGTCACAGGGACCAGGTTAAGCAGAAATAACTGCTGTGGAAATATATACCCCAGAATGTGACGTCCACGTATGTGGACTCCAGGTCTTAAGAGGTTAAAGCTGGAAGGAAATGTACCATGCTGTATGATAGCTTAGGGGTAAAAAAAAAACAAAAATTAAATTACTGGTAATATAACTTAAGAAGTTTTTGTTGGTCACACTTGTGAAAAGTTAAAGGTTCATTTGATGAAAATTGGAGTTAAGTGAGGTCATACATGTATTTTATTGCTAAAATTATTGACTGTTTTTTCAAGTAAAATGTTTAGTGCAGGTTAAAACCTTTACTTAAGTACTTGCGGTGGATTTTTAGGTTCTTTCAGCACCTTAAAACACAAGATTTTCATTGATATTAAAAGAATGCTTTAAATATTTTTTTAAAAAGGGCAAACACTACAAAAGATAATGAATAAAATGATTTTTAAAAAAGTTGATTTATTAAGAAAAAGCAAATCTGGTCCTTGTTTTCCCACACAGAAGATAAACCATGTGATTACATTACCCTTTAACCAAACTTTAGATCCTAAGGATACAAGAATAGAATTGTTGGTGGTGCACCACTCACTCTTCAGGACGGTCTTAATTTTGGTCATCATCGGCTGAACCCCTCCTTCCCCGTCAGACTGATGATCACTGTCCCCTCCATATTTGTCTTCAGCTAGGCGCATTTTCTTTGGCATGGGCATGCCCTCCTCCAGCAGTGCGTCCACATCTGTGTCAAACTCCACCTGGAACAGCCGGCGGTTAACACGGCAGACAGGGATTTGTAAGAAACTGCAGCGGCGAGAAGAACTGCTCCTTGGAAAAAAAACTTCAAGTGAGGCAATGCTAAAAGGAAAATATCTGGCAGATAATAACTTGTCATTAGTTTCCTTTGTGGCTGTAAAAGCTTAAATGATTTTGACTTCTCATCTTAAAGCAAATAAAGAAATTCCAGTAAAAGAAATGCGTAAAAGAAAATCATTAAAATGAAAATGTATGCTTTTAAAGGAAAAATTAAGTCCGTGTCATTGTTGCAGCTGAAGTAGAAATGGTCTTTGAGCTAATTAAATTAAACCTTCTGGTTTACAACCATCCTAAAAGGGTTGTGGGTACATTAAGTAACTGTTAAGATTTTTATAATTTCCCTTCCCAGCACCTGAAATCAATCATATTTTTTTTCCTCTTAGTGCAGGAGTGTTAAAATGAACCTCTCATGCCACTGTTGAGGAAGAACTGCCTGCTACTCGAAGTATAATAAAAGTAAAATAAATATTGTGGTTATAATCAACTTCAAAATACCACATTTGTACAACACCAAATAGAATGGAAAACTGGGAAGTCTAGCATTACCGTAAAAAGCATCTGTATTTTACAAAGAATAAGCTTTTCTCTTAGCCTCAGAACAGATATTGAAATTAAAATTATTCAAATACTTTTTTGTAGACTTTCAATGCTTATCTTTTTGCTGTTTTTATGAGATCATAACATCTGACGAATGTTTCTCTGCTCTGATTTGACAGATTTCATGTTCTACAGAAGGGTTTTTCCTTACTTTCTGTACAAGTTGCTCAACTAAAGCCTTCATTGATTCTGCAGCCTCTTCGCGGATGAAGCTGAAACAACAGCAAGACTGAAAGCAAGCTTTAACGTCTATAGCAGTGATCCGCAACCCCTTTCAGGCCACGGACCAGTTTAGTACCAGAGACATTTTCACAGACCGGTCTGTACGAGCCTGAAGTTTAAGTTTTTTTAATCTTTCAGTTTTCCTTAACTTTTGTGGGTGAAGTATATCTTCATCCTCTATAATATCTGCAGCTGCTTTAAACTTAATTTGAATGTTAGATTTTGTGTGAACCATTAAATGAGATATAGACTTTCCCTTAACCCATACCTGTCAAAGTGGAAGCGCGCAAAAAAAAAATAAAACGCAAAAGTCAGCTTCAGCCTCATCTGACTTTTAAAGTGCGACGAAATAATACACAAAAAAAGTCACTGGAAGTGCCCTTTTCTAAATATAATAAATATGAGTCCACCATTTGGGCAACTTTATTAGCAACATCCTCGTAACAATATGCAATATTCTTATGGTACATGAACAACTGTCACAGTAAATCCAAATCTGGAGTAAAAACTTCTGTTTTGGCTGTTAAATGTTATTTTATTTTGAAGTAGAAGGCTCTTCTGTTTAGTCACTGACTTATTGCAAAAAAAAAAAAAAGTATAAATATGTTTATTTTTTGTTAACTTTGCTTGCTTGGGGGTTCAATTTAGCGGTCAACACAGCGACACAAAGCGAGCAACTTGACATGCCTCAGGAAGAGTTGGATGTGGTGGAGAGAATCCAGTAGTTTTTCAAAATAAAACTTCCCTCAGAATTAGATCACCACCAGTTTAATTTTATCTTTCTTTTTTGAGAAACATAATGACCAGAAGATTAATTCCTCATTTTTGATAGGCTGCTTTAGATTCCATGTGCCACAGGGAACCACACAACAAGCGGATTGATTCCATGTTCCATGCGCTCGAGTTTTAGCAGTAATATGAGAGACATTTTGTCGAATTTGTATTTTGGCAAATGCTTTTTTTTCTCTTCTTGTCTTTAAACTAATACCAAAAGGTATAAAAGAATATGTAATAATGCAAAAATGTTTTAATCATATCTACTTGGTACATTTTTATTAAGAATTTGTAATTTTAGAGTGTGAATTTGCCAACTGATGGGCTTCAACCTGTTGAAAAAATGTTAAAAAAAAAACAAAACACAGTACCAATTGTCCCACCGACTAGTACCGGTCCAGGGGTTGGGGATGTTCTATGGCACATCACTGGACTAAAAAAAAACACTTGTGGCATAAAAAAACAAAAATAAAAAAGACTGGCACAGAGCATCTGTAATTTGCTCCAAGCGTTGATACTGAACATTTCTGGTAATGTATGAAGTTCTGTCAAAATGACAGTTATTTAAATGAAAAAATAAGTCACAATAAATCATAAAATGATCCTTCAGTGGAAGGATGTGTATCTAAAAAATGCAAAAAACAAACAAACAAACAAACAAAAAAAACTTAGTTATGACATCTTGTCAAAACAAGTACATATTTAAGCACAAAAATCATCGAAAGCGTGAAGAAATACCAAAACATTTGAGTGTATTTGACAGTTTTAATCTGAGATGAAGTGGACTTTAGCTCTGAGATAAATCTGCAGATGTGAGACCAAACATACCTCGTAGGGGAGAGCTCCAGCACCGTCATCCACCTGCTCGTGGGGAACCACACCCTCGGATTTAAGGCCGTCGTTTTCTCCATCCTCCTGATCCAAGAGGCTTTCGTAGAGGTCATCCAACTCATCCAGAACCGCAAACTCTACCCTATTTTCCATGTCCACCTCAGCCTCCTCTGACTTCCTGCCCGTTGAGTCTCCTGCTCCAGAGCTACCTTCAGCTGCCTCCTGCATACTTGCCATCTCATGCAGTTCTCCATTCAGACTAGCTAAGCCATTGTCACTCCCTGGCTCCTCACCCTCCCCTGTGTACAACACTCTCCTGTTCTTGCTGCTACTACTGCTGCTGCTGTTGCTTTCAGTGAAGCTCACACTGATCTTGACATCTCTGAGCAGCTTGAGATCTGGCAGAAACTTGGTGACTGGGGGAGCGTGGCGAGCGGTTCTTGGGCACGGAGGGTTGGAACCGGCCTCGCTGGAAAGGTGGTTACTGAAAGTAAATGAACCCTTGCTGAGAGGCTCTTGTGTCCCGTCCTCTGGGGTGAACGTGTATCCATCACCACCAGAGCTAACGTCCATTACCTCTGCGTCACTGGACGTTTGCAGGGGAGGTGGTGGAGGTGCTCTGCCCTGTTCCAGGCCAAAATCATCAGGAGGCTCCAATGGGAGTGGAGGTAAAACATCATCTAGCTCCATTTTATTTTATATTAAGCGCTACAACTTCAATATCACAGCTATATATTTTTTTAAAGTGAAACTTGATTTGTTTTTATCTTTGACACCAAATCAGAAAACATGTAGAAACTCATCCCTGTTTAGACCGTGTGCCAGAGGTGTTTATGCTAAGCTGACTACATTGCTCTTTTCATTAATGTAGACAGCTTTCAAAATCACTGTCTCAATTATTGGAAATCACAATGCATTCAGCTTATGGAATAGAGACGCAGACCACCCTCCAATATGATCATCAGGGAGCTACAAAAGGGAAAAAGAAGGGAAAAAACGCTGGTAAAGAAAAAAATAATATTAACTATATGACAACAACAATACACAACTACACACACTCCTACATTGAAGCAAGACTACACTTTAAACGAGATTTAAAGTGAAGAATCGTTTGTTGCATAAAATAAAGCATCTTCTTGGTCTGCAGATGCATTTCGGGCCTTTTGCTAAAGCTAGCAACAATGCTAACAAGCTTCCAGCACAAATATACAAAAACCAGCGAGTACCACGGCACTTAAATGTTAAATTACACAATTTATCACCGATATAATTTACAAATTTGTCTCCTATTGAGGATTAAACGCCCTTGCCTGATTTATTTTCTCCTCGACGTGCAGCCATATGGCGTCGATGGCAACCACGCCATCTTGGGGAAAACCGGAGCGGCTAGCCAATTTATGTCCCACCTCCTTGCGCCAACGTTCGCGATGATTGATAGGTCATCAGACCTGTCGCCACGCCCTCGCTGATTTGTTTCAGCCAAGGAATTAACAGTTTCAGAGATCGTTTAATTTAAATGACCAAAACTACTTTGCATCAATCTACACTTATTTATAAAAAAGTGACACTATTATCCAATATTTGAAAAAGTTTAATCAAAAGATAATATCAGTTACAAAACTTTAGATGTGTCGTAGGTATTATCGTGCTTTTTTAAAGGCGCATTAAACAAATATTTTCAATGCTTTTTGTGTTCGTGTTGGCCATCTTGAATATATTTTTTTCATCAAAATTAAAAAAGTACAGGAGGTACAAAAACTGCAATACTACAAACGGCCAGTTGGGGTCACTGTATACAAATCAAATTCGGTTGGAATTAAACAGAATTGTGGAGACTACTAAAAAAAACATACTTATTAGGGACGGGCATAAAATTAGACGGGCATAAAAATTATACATAAAGTTTTTAATTTGTCACCATCAATAAATACTAAAATATCTAGGCCTATTGCATATTTTAATTAACAGAGAAGCAATTTTTAAAAAAATAAATTAGTTTAACCAGGGGCATTTATCAGATTATGAAGATAAAAACCAATGTAAAAAACCTTGAATAGATTTTTGATGTAAAAATATATATATTTCACAACCAATTCTGAACATTATAGGCTACTTATCTTCTTAAGACGATAAAAATAAATAAATTCACAGTTGCCTTAGGGTTCAAACATCCCAATGAGCAATGAGATAAGAAAGACGAAACCATTTCAACAAATCTAAAGCTCTGATGCCTCAATGCAAACGCCTGTTTAGACAAGGATTTAAAAATTTTTTTTAAGTAACTGTAAGTTACTCTGCTACAGAAGAAAAGGGTGTTATCACCTGAAACATTTTGATTTCACCTGGGAACAACCGTTTCCCTGTGGCAACATGAAAATAATGAAACGTGCAACAGGTTTATAGTAAACAAAAATTAAAAATACAGTAAGTAATTCCTATTTAAGGTGACAGCAGTCTTCAACTTAAAATAAAATTCTGTAGAAAAAAATGAACACTGCTGCTTTCCTCAATTGTGTTTTAGCACATTCCATCCCTGTCATCGATTCAAGAAAAAACAACAGACACTGACAATAATAGATTTCATCATTAAAAATTGTATATTTCCCAACAGATCCAAACTATTTTAAAGAAACCAACATTTTTGTCAACTGTTGCTTACATCACTTTCTGCACAAAAAACTTCTTTGGCTAATTTAATTGCAAAGGAGCACACAGTTTTTATTTGTACTTTAGTTGAAATCAAAAAAATAGTTTTCCATGTTGATGTGAAGGAAAGCTGGACAGACACAGACAGGGGTTGAAGGACAGGCGTTGCAGAAAGGCACAGTGGGTCTCTGTTTCCTTGACTTTAATCCTGCAGGTTGAAATGGAAAGAACTGGTTCTCCATTTATTTGCATTACTGTCCAGCATGGTGCGCTCTGTGAAGGTGACATTCCCTTCTGCATCTATTAGAATGACTGTATTGGTCCTGAGTGGGCAGATTGACACAAAATATGATGAGCCATTTCATGGAATCGAGACAACTGTTACATTTTAAATTTAACAAGGCAAGTTTGTGTTACAGGCGCCAGAAGTGGAGACAAACATGATAAAATTTGAGGTGGAGCGCCCTTGAGAGACACTGACCTTGTGCCGTAAAGAGGGGTGCGGACAAACACTGATGACAGCGCTTCGATCAGTGGCTTACTGTAAAAACTTCCATGGCTTTCCAAAATTGGATCAGGTAAATTTCTGTCAAAAAAGAAAAAATATAAAACCTGCTGAGAAAGGATTTTCCTCACTTTTTAATAATGTCTGGAGTCAGACAGGAAAGGCTCCAGGAAATTACTTCACGAGGTCAAAACAAAGTCACGACAAAGTGCAAGGTAAAGTAGATGCAAAGCTTTCATATTCAAGAAAAAATAGTTGGCATAAAAGAAAGTGTGATCTCATTTGGTGGGGGACTGAATGAGTTCTGCATCACTCACAGCTCTTCATTATTAAGGACAGTGAGCAGCTCCTGCACCAGTCTGTCACAGGACAGAGACTGGTTACTGATGATGTTGGTAAAGTGCTGCTTGCCTTGCAGCAGCTTCTTCCATGGCGTGTCCAGCAGAGAATTACTTAAACCATAGATTCCTGCTAAGAAAGACACAAAAATTGTATCATAAAAAGCCTCATTAGTAAAACCTGATTGTGTCCTCTTTTGGTGGATCTTTCAACAAAGGATAGCATCGCTAAATGATATCAACACTGAAATGTCAGACTAATTTTAATAGGCCAAAAACAGAGAAAGGGGATGATTGTGAAAAGAAGGGTTTCTACAGCCA
Source organism: Adrianichthys oophorus (assembly GCA_036245035.1). NCBI lineage: Eukaryota > Metazoa > Chordata > Actinopteri > Beloniformes > Adrianichthyidae > Adrianichthys > Adrianichthys oophorus. The sequence goes on along the minus strand of BSAI01000189.1, from coordinate 5,379,233 downwards.
CCATATTAAAAAACAAAAAAACGCAGACCTGGATTTAGACGGATGGGTTCCGGGTTCCCTCTGTTTCCATAGTAACACAGTGTGTCTTGTTTGGCTCTGAATGAAAAGCATTAGGGAAAATTAGACATTGCCTTTTAGGTAATTAAACGTATTTATGGCCAGCTATGAATTATATGTCAAGAGTTATCGTACGTTCACGTACATCGATAAATATGTTTACAAGAAAATTCAGTGGGAAATGTAAAAAAAATTAGCCCTGGGGATAAAGAATAAAACGTGAACAGATCACTAAATACCATATTTGGTTCAACAAATGACTTTCTTGTTCTTAAGACCTGGAAAAAGACTTAAAAAGCTTTTTTCCTTTCATGCAAAAAAACCAAAAACCAGATCACTCTGCTGAACTAAAAGGTCACGCATAATACCTCAAAAAATAAAATCAGAGAAGCAAGCATCATTTACTTCCAAAATGCTTTTTTTTTCCTGCCACCAGATTTCCCTTGAAAACCTTTAGATAGAAGATGTCCCTTCTAAAACACCTATCTAACACCAATGGAAAACTGCCATAGCCTTAGCACGGGAGGCTGCACGATCAATTATGACCAAATCCTTTGAACCAGTCGGGAACTTCTCTTTTTTATGACAGTCACCTTAATGGCATCAGCCAGCATGAAACACCGTGCCAGCCTGCTTTAAAGACCTACTTCAGTGAAAATTGCATTTTTGGTGTTTTTAACATGTTCTTGTGACATTTTTCTGATGATGGGAGGATATATCATGACTCTGATGCATCCATACGTCTTAATTTTCCTCGTCTGAGCTAGAATCTGGATCAAAACTGTATGGCTGGATAGCTGCAATATTACTTTTGTTGCACCTGTAATATTAGGTTTGGGGGTGTTAGGGGCTGTAAGCTAGCAGGAGCGTGTAAACAGAAAGCTCCGCAATGGGGAGATGAAGGGGGAGCTTGTGCCAATTGTCCCGCACACAGCTCTGAGGCCAATTTCAAATGAACTTCTACCGCTCTGCAGAAATTATGACCTAAAGTAAGTCAGGCTATTTGATTCTGGCTAAAAATGGCAAAATCATAATTAAAAGACCACTGGGAACAATATTACAATAGATCAAAAGATAATAAGTGTGGGATTTTAAATGCATTCTTCCTAAAAGTTTGAAAGGCAGGAAAAGTTGGGCCAGTGGCAGAACAATCAGAAGTTTATCATGGAAACTTTCAAAATGAGAGAAGGTTGTGTAATTTTGTGGACTCCACATTAAAGCACAAAAGGTGAATTTAATGAAAACATACAAAGACTCTGTAAAAAGTTTACATTTGCTAATTAAAGGTATTTGACAATACAAGTATTTATTTGATATGTTATTTTCTAATTCTAAATAGTTTCCAGTTTGGATTCCCTAAAAAAAACTCAAGCCATTTATCATTAGAAAAGGCTCAACTAAAAGTATCTGATCATGTAGTTTTCTTTGTGCATGTTCATATAAAAAACTAATCAAAAGAAAGGAAATGAAGACGGTGGAGTGATGGAATCTGGAGAGAGAATAAATCAACAAGGAATCTTCAAAGTTGCTGAATAATAAGAAAAACAAGGAAATTCCAGACCATCATCTTCTTTTTTATACTCAAACCCAGACAAAGATTTCAAGTAAACAACACTGGCTGTGCTCTTATGGTGAAAAAGAACAAAGCAGTGAGTGTAGCTACTGCCTTTACAATAGCTGTTGAATGAGAACTAGATGTAACCTGAGAGGAAATAAAAGCTGTAGAGCTCGTATTTGTATTCAGGTCTGGCAGTAAGCAAACACAATACCCGAAATATATATATAAAAATAAATATATTTATTTACCTGAGCTCTGAACTCTACAAAATCGGGTGTTTGTGTTTACACCTTTTCTCAACTTTAATCAGATTAACTGCAGAGGCTTTGGGACAGAAACCTGTCATTTGAAACTGGCCAGAGAATTTGAAGACTTTGGACTTTGAAGAATTTGGGTGGAATTGGGTTTAGATGGGGAAACTGTACGGGGTCAAGACAACTGGGCATAAAAAGAGCAAATGTAGAAGCGTCAAAAACAGGGTTTTCTTTCTGTAGTTTTCAGGTGGAAAAGCAATCAGTATGCTGGCTGGTTTTAAAAGAGTTTTCCAAACACAGGTCCCAAAGACATTTTCAAGTAATCTGCAGGCCTTTTGTTGCTGGGAAATGATTAAAAATACATAGTATAATTGGAGATCTAAACAAATTAAAGATCTCTTCTTAAAAAACGTCAACTGAATTGACTTCATTTCACTGGAGCTGGAAGATAGTCATTTTCTTTGAGCGACATCACACTCACATGGTCCAGTTCTCAGATATAGTCAATGATGGAGACCAAATCTCTAAGAAGATAAAAAAAAAAAACAAAAAAAACCCATAACTTTTGTTCATATATTAATTTTCAAAACATGGGCCATACCTTACAATCTAAAGTGTGTTCCATAAAGCCTAATTTGATTGTGCTAAAAGTTTTAAATAATTTGATGAAAATTTGTCAATAGTAGTCAAAACTGTTATTTCTAACAAAATTCTACAGAAATATCTTTCAAGAAGAGATTTTTGCAGAATCTGACAGCGAGAAACCTGTCTGCACCTCAGCCAACATACTGGTTAAGCTGTTGACTCCCCGTTATTAAGAGCCATTAAAGAAACGTGTGCAAACAAGTATGGATACTGGTTTTGGCCTGCTTTTCTATTCCACTTAGTTCCTTTCATTTCTTTGATTCTGACTGTCACCACAAAGAACACGAACATTTGGAAAGTATAATATCATCTGCAAAAGGAGAAAACTTTAGAGATAAAATCTATTAATTTTTATGAAGTAAAGTCTTTCAGAGTTATCTTGACATTATTTCTTGTTGATTACAGATCGGAAGATTCTCATTCACTCCATTACAGAAAAATTATTTCTGATTTCTTTTAGTATGATTCTAACACGGTTAATTGTATTGTGCCTAATTGAGTCAAATCTAGAGGATGTGATCCTAAAAACAAAAAAATTATTATGCAGGGAAGAGTATGTATTTGCTCAATTGTGTACTGGAAAATGGGAGTTTATTGGCAAACGAGTACTTTATCATGACTGGTTACAATTGGAAAAATACTATCATAGTTGGTTTGATTCTGAGAGTTTTATGATATTTCCATGCCACTTTAGAAAAGTGTTTAAGCAGAATATCAGGGGTTTTATTTTTAAATATTCCATCACATTGTGTGAGGCAATAAAAGTGAGCCAGTCTTAAAACAGTTTTTAATAAAATAACCACCTTTTGTTTCTTTAAAGGAAGCAGTTTAGAACATTACAGTGGGGATCAAAAGTTTAACTTTTGCACATGCCAATATTTTGTTTTCTTTTGAAAGGGAAAATGAAATAGGAAATAAAGCCATTTTTTAACATATTAAAAAGATGTCTCATCTGTAAACTGATGCCTTTAGGAGATTTTTCAACATTCCTTGGGTTTTTTATGCATTATATAACATTTTACCTGGGGTGCCCAAACTTTTGATCTCCACTGTGTGTGTTGCAGATCTATGAGAATAGAAAAACTGGAGAACATTTTTAGGATTTGTTGTTAAATTATCCAAAACAACAGTGATGTTTAGGTTTTGTTTACTGCTGAAGTTAACCAGAAAGTTGACCAAAAAAACCCAACTTGTTTTAAAGTGACAAACGCCATTTCTTTCTGTTTAAATCTTTGTGTTTTTCTCAGTTTTGTTGATTTAACGCACTCTGAACTCTTGTTCCAAATAAAAGTATAAATGATGCTGATTTAATACAAATTATTTTAATTTAATACATCCAGTAAAAAGACATGGCCAGTTATGGCTTTCTTTTTTGTGCTAGCATTAAGCTTACCTGGGACCTTAAACTATTCAACTTGTATAAAGTGAAATTGATTCCTGAACTATACATGTAAAATTTCAGTTTCTGTGAACGCACCATACGCCGAGCATTAGCAGTACCATAGATGAAGCAAACCTCCACGGACTGAGTACCAGAACTATCACCCTTTTAAAAAAATAAAATTGCACATCAGCGTACATAAACAATAATTGTTGACTAATCGAAAAAATAGTTGATGACTAATAGACTACTAAAATAATGGTTAGTGACAGCTATAATTGTTACCTTTAGCTGCCATTCAAACCGTTTTGTATCAGCTAGTGTGCATGTTTTCAGAACGAAGTCATCAGGGTATGCAAACTTCTGAACACGGTCATTTGGGAAGTTTCTGTTGTCATGATTTAAAGGCTAAGGGTAGACTGAATTTTTTGACAATAAATGGCTTCACACAACCACTTACTATGAGTGGAAAAGAAGTTTTTTTCTGTTATCATTCATATTCTACTAAAAATGACCCAGAAATAATAATTTCTTCCAAGGTATGTAAACGGAACGTCTCTCCCGTCAGTCCACCATGTGCGCCATTGACATGACAACTACAAACACGTGGGTCCAATTCAACAAGCTGTTGAAAGAAAAATGACAGAAGAACTTTTGGAAGAATATAGGCCTATAGGTAGGTAGATCTTTTGGAGCTGGTTGTTTCAAAAGTAGCTCGCTTGCCAAATAAAGTGTGGGAACCCTTGCCATAGAGGCTTGAGCCACTTCACAATAAAGTGATTGGTGAGAAAAAAACCGTCAAGAATGACAAATCAGCGAGTAGAGATTTGAGCTGCACTTGGATTTTTGGAAGAACTCAATAATGTCACATAAAATTTTTCTGAAATGGGCTAACTCTGGTCATGAAGATTTTTCTCTTATCTTTCCTGTAACAGTTGAGGTTTTGGATTGAAAGGGACAGATTTTTACTTCCAATATTCATACCTGTGATAAAAAAGAAATAATAGAATATGATCAAAAACAAAAGCTATTTGTTAGTTTTTTTTCGTAGAGAATCAAGGATGTTAACCCCCTCTAGAGCTGTGACGTTAAATTATGTCACGGTCAAGTTAAAATAGAAGGTCACTTGCTCCCATTTTTTTCTAAGTTGTCCAGCTGCCAATAAAAATCATTCATTGACGTTTAGAAATATTTTTAATCAGCATTTTAAATGACAGTGGAGTAAAAATGAGAGATGAAGTTATCTTATAGCTCCCTCTTTTCTGAATCACCTCAGATATATCACACAGTTAGGTCTGATTGTTTGTTTTGTCTCCTTGTTATAGGTTGGTAAGGACACCCCTACCCTCCCCTGCCTTTGTCTCACTGCGTTCACGGAGCGAGAGGACTAGAGCTGGTTGTCATTCCCATCAAGCCTCCTGCTCCTCGCCGACATGCATGGATGCCCCGTGTCCATGCTGCGGTGAACCAGGACCTCCACCCTGACAAACATCTATAACCCGACCTTGATTTTTCTCTCCTTAGTTAACCATTACTTCAATCAAACAGACAAGAGAAAAAGGAAAAGCAATTTGCAATAATTGCTGCACTTAAAATGTATTTCTCTCCAGCTCTAAAGTACAACCTGCTTTTGAATTTTAATACCAGCATGTTGTCGGTTCAGCTTAGTGTGAGAATATTTATTCATTTTGTAATTCCTGTCCTTCTGCCTGCCAACATACGGCAGCCAAATAGCTGTTTTATGTTTGTATTCAGAGGAAAAAAAAAGCTTCCAGGCGGGAGGTTTCAGGGCAGCTTCTTCCTACAATCTTTTTTGGAATGAAACTGTAGAAAAATTACTTTCAAGCAGAAGCCTGCTTTTTTGCAGTACGATGCTCATGGTGAGGGTGGGGGGCACACATGCAGTGGACTTCTGCACATCTTTCACTCACTTGAAATCTGCTGTGATGAGGTTGAAGCCATTGTACAGGTGTCCCTCTGTGGAAACTTTCTTCAGGTATGAGTAGCTGTCTAAATCCTTCTCCATAAGATAGTTTGACACAAGAAACCCTGCAGATGAGAAGATTCAAGCCAACATTTGATATAATAGATGCCTAATGGAGAAATAACAGTTGATTCAATGTATATGAGTGCAGAGCATTCCAAAATATTGTGCAAATGACGTTTTTCTATGATTTTTCTAAATACTCAATGCAAGTGACAGCATAATTTTCACGCCACTAGCCATTAGAGTATTTGTTAAATGTTATTGAACAAATCTAAAGATAACAGTATTTTTTTCAAAAAAAACCCCTTCAAATTCACTGTTCCACATTGTCACACACAACAGAGTTCCACAACATTTGATTGATTCTAAAGAACTAAAAATGGTCATTTGTTGAATTTGCTGCATTAGGAGGTCTTATCTACTGAATTCAAAAGCTATTCCGATCAAAAACATCTCAATAGGTCAAGTTACATTTGAATATTGGAGCCCTTATTTTGTAGCAGCGTCTCAATTCTTGCATCTATTGAACTTGTGAGTTTTTGGTGAGTTTCTGTTTGAATTTCTTTGCAGGATGTCAGAATAGCCTCCCAGAGCTGCTGTTTAGATGTGAACTGCCGCCCACCCTCAGATATTTAGCTTGAGGATGCTCCAAAGGTTCTCAATAAAGGTTGAGGTCAGGGGAGGATGGGAGGCTATACTGTCAGTTTATCTCCTTTTATGCCCATAGCAGCCAATGATGCAGAGATTTTCCTGCAGAATGAGATGGAGCATCGTCATGCATGAAGATGATTTTGTGATGGAAAGCACGGTTCTTCTTTTTGAAGTGGTCAGTCAGAAACTCCACATACTTTTCAGAGATCATTTTCACACCTTCAGGGACCCTAAAGGGACAGACCAGCTCTCTCCCCATGATTCCAGCCCAAACCATGACTACACCACCTACTTGCTGATGTTGCAGCCTTGTTGGGACATGGTGGTTACCCACCAACCACCCACTACTCCATCTATCTGGACCATCCAGGGTTGCATGGCACTCATCAGTGAACAAGACTGTTTGAAAATGAGTCTTCACGTATGTCTGGTCCCACTGCAGCCGTTTCTGCTTGTGAGTGTTGTTTAGGGGGCGCCAAATAGAAAGTGTATGTGTTGGTGGGACTCCAGAGACACCAGCAGCTTCAAATATGTGCTTGCTGCTTTGTAATGGTATTTTAGCAGCTGCTCTCTCAATCTGATGCATTTGTGTGACAGAAACCTTCCTCATCTGCCTTTATCTGCACCAACCCGTGTGTGATCTGAATCAGCCACACATCTCTTAATAGGTTATATCCCAGGTTATCATACTTCGTTCAAGGTATTCAACTATTTTACGCTGAAAAGCATTAGAGATCCTTTTTTTCCCTAATTGCTTGAAAATGTTGATCTGCTCAATAATGTGGAACGTCCTTCTTTAGTAGTTTTTCTTTTAATTTAGTTCACATGGAAAACTAATCACCACAAGTGTTTGAGATTGATGTCAGTAATCCAAAGAGCCCGAGACACAACATCATCCATGAGTTTAATTGAAAACCAAAACATATTTTTGACACTGAAATGCAATTTGCATAATAATTTGGAACGCACTGTAAAAGATAAACTTTCATACCTCTCCCTGCTGCATCAGAGTTTTGATTTCCTTCCATGTAGTTTGTGAGTGCAGCCAGTTTTCCCCTTTTATTGATTCCCAGCCATGAACCACCTTCTTTTCCACACTCCTGATCCAGTCCTGACAGACAAAAAACAAAATGTTAGGATGAATTCAATCAAAACTGTTCATTTCTTTTTGTTTTTGAAAAGTGTTTAGTAAATATTTGTGGAAAAGGGGAATTACTTTGTTTGAAAAACATGAGCCATTTAATTTTCAGAGCAATTTTTTGAGCTTTATTTTGGTAAAAATCTGCATTTTTCTATCCACCTTCTCCTTCATGATTTTCTCACAATTTCTGCTGATCAATGGAGACAGCTCCTTTTACGGAGACGCTGACCAATCGAGCTAAACTGTTCTACTCCCGAGGGAGGCTTGATAGTCAAATTCTACCGGGAGCAATCGCTTACTTCCCTTCTCGTCATGCTACATCTCCTTCACGGCCCTGCTGCTGCCCTCCACCCACTCTCCTGCCCCACTGGTCCCAGCTCGGAAGATAAGGCAGGCCCATTTATTCCTGCCACATCACATAAAAGCAACCATCAATTAAGGAGCCAAGAGTGGAGTTGTGACCCCTCTATTACAGAGCAGAAAGGAGACTGATGAACAATGAGGCCGTATCTGTGTTTCCTCCTGCAGAAGGAGAAAAGGACGATTGATTTCTTCGCTAAGCTATGGTGTGCATTGGGCATCATATAGCTCACTGTGGATCTGTGACGGATAAGAGACGAAGAATACTCGCCACAAGCTCCTAATTTGACAAATCTGAAGGTATTCACCCCCCACTGAAATTCTAATCATTAAACTAAGATAATAGTTTCAAGTGTTCTTTAAAGTCTGTAATCGAATATTGTTGATTTTATGACAGGATCCTGCAGGCTGATAGAAATTTTAAAGTAGGCTGCATTTGTCCCACTGGCAGAACTTTGGACATGTCTATCTACATGAGTGTCTAAAGCATCTGCCCACCTGTTAATGTTCATTTTGTCAACAAAAGGGTTATTGTTATTGCCTCCAAATCTTTTTTTTTGTGCCATAGACCAACAACTATTGCATATTTTAATTTTTTTTCACTAAAACTTAAGGAGGAGGTACAAACTTTAGCACGTCTAAGTACATTTAGAAGATTTTCTAGTTCCATTCAGAAGAAGGTGGAGGACAGGGGTTTGAACAAAGTGGTTTTTTTTTTGTTGTTGTTTAAACTGGTGTGCCACTGACACTGCTCATGATTCGTTTAGTGTTTTTGTGTGCAGTTATTGATGATTGTCATGTTGCCCCTTACCACTGAGGATCTCCCCGTTGGTTCCCCAAAAATGCGCCGCTTTCGATGGTCGGTTGTAGACCTCGTCTCTATTTGCAGCCAAAATGAGTCTGAAGAAATGAATGGAGACAGAGTTAGGCTGCTGAATTGGAAAGTATTTTGATTCCACTAAATCCAAAAGTAAGAAATCTTCTGCTGCCTTTGAAATCTGAGCTCTCGGCTGTCAATAAAGGTTGAGTGATTAAAAACAAATTAAACAAATTCCCCTCTGTGAATAAACGGTGTGTTTTAATGAGATTTAGAGATGGAAAATCCTAACAGCACCACCATCGACATCATGTGCATCTGTATGTATGAATATCTCAATTAGCTTTGTTATATCCATGTTTATTCTCACATACATCTACAAGTATTGTCTTTTGTTTTTTGATTTGATTCTTTTTTAAATAAAGCAATAAACCAAAACCAAGCAACATCTTAGATAACAGTATGTATGAAAGAGCAATGTGACAGTGATTGTATGTCTTACACTTTACATATTTTGTTAATGAAATCCCTTTTATGAATCAAGTATTTAATAAAAAGTTGTCAAAATGGGATCAATATCAGGTCACCTTTCCTAGCTGTCACCAAAACGTGTCTAAATATGTGAACTCTGGATGGATTTCAAATATATCACAGAGCTTCAAACTGCTGAATAACAGAAATAACATAAGTGGGCCTAAAGGTTTTGGAAACATTATTTCAAATTAGCGTCAACATGTCAATCTCTTCTCATTAAGTCATTTGACGCTCCAACCACACGTAAAAGCGAAAAAACAAAAAAAGTACTTAATCATTTTTTATTTCTTTTTGTATTACCCCAGTAAGGCTGCAACATGAATATTTATGATCAAAAACAGAGAAGGGGGTGAGCGGGATTGTGACCCGGTTTACAGCTCCTCGCTGCGACTTGCATCCTCATTCAGAGTAAAGTGAGTGACTAATTACACTGCAGGCGATTAGCGCAGAGAGCCTGTCTCATGACCTGTATCAAATTCAACACCAACCATTAGATTCTATGGAGGCCTTAACAGAGTTTTCTACAGTCCTCTATGTAGCAATTAAACACGCCGTCACGTGGGAAGCAGATGTTCACAGAGCAACATGAACTTCACAAAGCTCATTTGTACTTGTATGCAGTTAATAAACAAAGGAAAGAGTCGTCCTTGCTCAGAGGAAAGAGTAACCTATATTAAACATTATGTGTCATTTTTAGAAACAAACATCAGCATTTTTGCATTTAACTAGGCTGTTTTTTTTTATTTATTTACCATCTTTTGAAACCAAAAGTACAACAAATCAGAACCTGTTACTGATGATCAGTGCTCTACCAGGACCAGGTGTTGTGAGGAAACACAATTCCAGGATTTACTGTATAATTCATCAAGACCTCTCTTGTATTTAGTTTACTGAAGTATGCAGACACGTGTCTTAAAGAATTACTAACTACAGGACTTTTTTTTTTAAGTAGAACCCCAGACTTTGCATAAAGACAGTTGCTTGAATTCTCTTTATTTCAACAGTCTTGTTGCAGATTTACTGATCTGATTTGGGATCACCATCTTTTCATGGTTTCAACTTAGCTTTAGTTGCCAGAGAGATGGCACATTTCCCAAAACGCCACTGAGGCAGCATTTGTAATTAGGAGGCGGCAGTCATCTTTTTACACGCCATGTGGTGGCTGCAGAGGTTTTAAGAAAAAGTTACAATTTTACAGCGACCGAGGGATTTTTCTCTAAAAGTTGACATCGGTCAGTGGCTGACCGGGCACTTGATGTCGCGCAGTGACAGTCCAGTGACAGGCAGGGTGACGCCATGACAAAATTGGGCGACAGCTTGGTGGCCACAGGGGGGAGGCAGCGGAACCTGATTGAACGATGTGTAAATGTCTCCGGAGGGCGGCCGTCTGTATCACGTCATATCGCTATTTTTTGCGATATGGACGCACACAGACTTCGTCACGGAACAGTGATTGGTCCGAGTTGGTCTGAGTCAACATTTCTACCAACTGATGAGCATTAAGGAACTTTAAGTGGATTGGAGTACAAAGCAAAACATGCTAAAGGGTCATCAGGGAGCACTGAGCTCAAAGAAACCTAGAAATTATTTTCAAAACTCAGCAGTGGTCCTCCAGGATGCTTTGCAAAGACATCTGCTATGGAACAAACAGATGAGCTCGAATTGTCCTAATAAGAGTTGACCTTGATTTATCAAAGGGTAATGACAGCATGACCTGGAGGCGCTCCGTGAGTCACAATTATTCCTGAAAGACAAAGTCAACGCAAATGATGCTTTGCAGCGCAGAGCATCTGTTATCAGATCCTGAGGGGCATGCAGGCATCTAGGATCCCAGCCACCGTCAGCCAGCTGCATCAGGTAAGGAGGCATGATGTTTGACAAACAAACTAAACAGGAACAATGGAGACTTTTACGGCAAAATGACGGTGAGGCCTTTGACTGTCTTGAAAGCTTCAAACAAACTTCACAAACGTACTGCGTTACAGAAACTGCAACTTCTAGAATAAAAATATCTTCCTTGAAAAAAAAAAATACATATATATGTATGTATGTATTGCATAGTGGCAAAGAAATTATTTTGAGTCACTTTTATTTCAAACATTTCAACTGAAATCAATTTTTGTTTCAAATAAAAAAAAACACAAAGCAGTTTTTTGAATGGACTCCACATGGCCACATCAGGACACCGTGCTTCACCTTTCCCCAGGCCCATGTAGAAGTCAGCACTCATAACACCCCCCCTGCAGTCATCCCCTGAGGCGGAGGTCACAATCTCAAATAGGGGGACAGAGAGACAGAGAGCTGGCTCTTGACCTCTGGGAGATTATAATGAACTAGACCGCCACATTACAACTTACTTTGCCTGCTTGTAATGTGACCAGTGGTTAAGACCCACTCCGATCATCTTTTGATCTATTGTAAAAATGTTCCCAGAGGTCTTTTAATCATGATTATGCCTCTTTTAGCCTAAATAAAAAACCTGTGTCATTTTCTGGGACATAGTTTCTGCAGAGTGGCAGAAGGTCATTAGAAATTCACCTCTAAGTTGTGGTTGGGATTGTTGGCGCAGAATAACCCCACCTCCATTAAAGTCACCCATCTGCTTACATGTTCCCCTGCTAGCTTACAGCCCCTCACACATCCAATCAAACATTACCGGTGCAACAAAAATGACGAGCAATATCTGAGGAATCCAGCCGTACAGTTTTGAGCCAGATGCCAGCTCAGGCAAGGAAAACGAAGACGTGCACGGATCTATGTCTCCAATTAGATGCATCAGAATGGAGCAGGGACCAGGGAGCTTGTGGTCCACTGATTGTAGATTCTACGTCACACCTACAAGGTTTTTCAGACATTTGGTTTATATCTTGATTTTCTTTATAAATGTCCTCCATGAAAAAAATGGCCCAATAACGTGTAGTCGGTCTTTAACATTTACTGCTGGGGATAACAGGGATCCAGAAACATGAAATATGAAAGTTTGATGTGATGCAGTGAGTGTAGACACGACAAAGACGTAAATCAGGACTTTGCAGAATTAAAGAAATTGGTAGAACGCTTTCCAATATTAAAGAAATAAAGTTTAAAACACAGACGAATACATTCTTACTTACATGATGAACTTTCCTTATGAAAGAAATCATGTCTGCAAGCATGATTGATAATCATAAGATAAGATAAGATAAGATAATAAGATAATCATCCTGTTCTTACAGTTTACCAGTTATCTTTAGTTCAGATTATTTCAGTTTTTCTTGATAAAATAAATGTTAAAGAGAATATTTAAAACAATCATACAATAAAAAACACAGAGTTGCTCAGATTTTAATAAAGATGAATACTTAACTATGTTTATTCTTTATTAAAAAACAAATATGATCCTTCAAGGCTATGAGGATTCAGAGCCACACTGTCATACAAAGCTTTTTTTAATGCCTTCTCTTCTAATAATACAGTAAACAAGCTTTTTTCTCTGTAAACTATTTGAAAGATTGTAAAAAAAAAAAAAAGGATATTTCTTTAAAATATTTGCCATCTGAAACATTGCTCATGGTCACTGTTGCAACAAGCAACCATGAACAATATTTTAGGACCATTGTGAAGGACCATCACGAGACTGAAAGTCTTACTGCAATAGTCTCTTCAATGATTTAAAATACTTTAACAAATATCTGACTAGGGATGTTGTGAAAGAGTTACGAAAGCACCCTTTTTCATAACAAATTAAATAAATAATAAAACGTGACCCTGCATCTCCAAATCTCCGTGCATTGATGGAGATGTATCTCTGCGAGCAAAACTAGTTCTGTGACAGTGGTGTTCGAGGCCGAACTCTCATGCAGCCTCTGAAGAATGTGTTCTATACACAAAGTGTTTTCTTATTTCACAAGAAATATAGTTTCTCAGGCTGCACGGTGGAGCAGTGGTTAGCACTCTTGCCTCATAGCAAGAGGACCCTGGTTTGAGTCCTGGCTGGGACCTTTCTGTGTGGAGTTTGCATGTTCTCCCCGTGTATGCATGGGCTTTCTCTGGGGACTCCGGCTTCCTCCCACAGTCCCAAAACAGGCTTCATAGATTAATTGAGGTGTGAATGTGAGAGTGCATGGGTGGGTGATTGTGGCCCTGTGACGAACTGGCGACCTGTTCAGGGTGGACCCCGTCTTAAGGGATAAAACATGTTTAGAACATGGATGGATCGGTGTAGTTCATCATGGAGAAGCAACTGTAAAACACAGGATTTGATAATGTCTCTCCACGATTTATGTAACAATGTAAGGACATTGTTTGTTGAAACTTTGATATAATTATTTCAATTTAGTTAAAAAAATGAGCTTTCTCTGAACAAAATCTCTACTGTTATCAATCTTTTATGTACGTATGAAATTAGATTTTGCTTTATCATGACAATTCTGTGTCCTGCTTTGTGTCTTTTCTTTTGTTTATCAGTGTCCTCTAAAAATGTGTACTTGTTACATTAAAGACGGGTGATGATCTACCTGTATGCATTTTTGGAAGCAGGTCGGGGATCAAACTTGAAGAAGATTATACACATTTTGTGGCGAGGTCTGATGATCACTTCTTCCACATTGGTCTTCACATGTAAGTCATATCTGAGGAAAAAAAAGGCGAAATTAAATATATTTGCAAAAACTATAATACATTGTAAATTAAAATCAAATTAAACAATCTAAAAATGAAATATATTTTAGGTCATAGTAGAAAGATTACACAGTGATAATAGATTATACAGATGACTTCCTTGTAAAAGAAGCAAATGAATACAGCAATTTCTGGAATAGTCACTGACACTACAGTGAAGGTAAAAAAAGGCACCAAACGAGACATGGTGGTGAACAAGTTTTTTTTCCCGGAAGTCTGAACTCGTTTATAGACGTGTCCTCATCTAATCTGAATTTTAAAAAACCGATTCAGTAACAGACTGACAGCACTAAATCTATTTAGTTGTAAAATTGAACTGCTAACATTAGCATACTTACAAGTGACGAGGAAACAAACCCAAATAACCAAAAAATATCCGCCAAACTGGGTTGAACGCGACACAATAAACTTAAACAAAAATGGTGGTTTGTTTGACCAAATTGTTAATTCTGCCCTCATACAAAATACAATGCTGAATTATGACTGAGTTCTACTCACTGCCCCTTTATCGTGCTTGTTGACAACTGCAGGGAAGTCCTCTTCCAGTGTAACTTCGATTTGTTTTCACTTGTGGTTTTTACTCGCACAGGCAAACCCCATACAACGACAAGCATTCAAGGGTTTCCTTTAACCCCGCCCCTTTGGGAGCCTTGAATGTACAAAACGAGTGGACTTTTAGAAATGCCATTCCATTGGTCGCCACCATAGACATCATAAACCAAGTTTGCCACCTTAACAACCGCATTTCCGGTGAGTTGAAGATTCTTCAAAATAAAAGCAGGCTTAACAGAAGCGTACTTAGACAATTCTGGAATGATAAAATATGTCAGAAATGTTATACAAAATTAATCAAAATCCCTCAATATATAATAATTTAGCTGTTATGTGAGATTATTTGCAGTTTAAAACAAGTTTGCAATCATATCTGCTTTAATAATGCTTTTAATTTGAAAATGTCACATGGCATCCTCTTTTTTACATGAATTTGAGCTTGAGAATACTACACTTGCAGTTATTTTAACCAAAAATAACCGGTTTGAGGTATTTCAAGACTGATAAAAAAAAGCTAAATTTAAAAAATATACATATATGTAGAAACAGTACAACAAATTTACTAGTTTATGTATAGGTTATTTGCAAAATAAAAATTAAAGTCAGTGGGTCACTTTATACAAATAAAAGACAAAGGCGCAACCTATCAGAATGATGTTTTTGGGGCAGATAAACACATATAAGCGGACAAATATTCAAGAAAATGTCCAGCTAATGCTGTATGTGTGTATGGGATGGGCGGAGACACTCAGCGTGACCAACTGCATCGTGCTCTGCCGTGATGAGAGGGATAAAGGCTGCTCTGCTTTTCATCCACCACCACATCGCAGTTACTAACAGTCGTCGTTACTAACGGCGTTTTCCTCCTATTCAACTTTTATTAATCCTAAAATTACTTCCTTCAACCCCCGCGAGGACGGAGAGGATCAAACCATTTGTAAAGCTGTGCAACTTTCAAGTGAGATGTTTTCTGCAGAGTAATCAGCTCTTCCTGCTGTGGCCAAAATAACAGCTGAGATTCGGAGTAACATCTCCCCCACCCCCCACCCCCCAGTTCAGCGCCTCCTCGTCCGTGAAGACCAGCATGAGGACAGGCTGAGGTAATTATCGCTGCTTTTTAATTGGGGGCGGGCGGGGGTTCCGTTACAACTTCGTGGGCTTTGTCGTGAGGATTGGGGGGGGGTCCCGACGCCTCCCTCCAATGGATTGACATGATGAGAATATACAGTACCACCACTCTCAGTTTCCTAACATTTATTATTTTTTTTATTTTTTGTTAATTGGGTCTATTCGTATATAAGGTTTACTATATTTGCGCCACAAACGTGTTCATGATGCAGTCTGGAACAGCGGGCACTGCAGCGAGCTGTCAATCTTCAGCCCAGCTACTACTCCATTGTTATCCCCCTGACTGTTTGTGAGTGGGTTGCCATGGAGAGTCTTCCGGTGCCTCTCCCGTAAATACCTTATTTGGAGGAATGGGCGGCTGACGTGATGTTTGGTTAATGGCCTTTGTGGATTCATGTCCCGCTTGAGTTAGTGCCAGAATGAGCGAATGCTTCTCATCTGCGCCAAAGCCTTAAATGAAGTTCCCGGCAGACTTTGGTGATTGATCTCGGTTTGTATTTTCACACCCTGCTAGCCTCTAATAGCCTCTGGATGCAGAAGGATGCAATTAAAGCGTGAGCACGTGCCACGAATTAGCATACCTTTGTTTCTACTTTGGAATGCACACAGTAATAAAGTCACACTAGGATTTAAGGAGCTTTTATTAAAAGTCAACGTAGTTCGACATTTTACCGTGTTTAAAGAAAACTTTATTGAAAATAGACACATTTACAGTACAAGTGCTTCCAACACAGTAATAATGACCATTCAAGTTTTACACACGCACACATGACAGCAAGGGAATAAGAAATTACAGGTTAACAAATAGTAAATAGAGAATTCTAAGAAAAATAAACAAGAGAAACATTACGTATCAATCAGGGATGTACAATTCTGCTATATGGTATACTTTGGCAGTGGATATTTTAAGAGTGTCATAGAATTGATGAAATTCAGTACCTAATAAATCCCCCAAAATTAGGATAAATCTTTGGTTCTCTGGATTTATGTATGTAAAATTTGACATGAAAAGGATTTGAAGGTTCTTAAGGTTTGAAAAAGTTATACATTAACAGTGTTTTATTATTAAAATAAAAAACTGTAATTTTATGTTCACATTTGTCATGTTGTATGTGATGCTGCATTAGATGTTGAGTCACTTTTAATTTAGTTATACTTTTCGGTCTGCTACAAAAGACAAAAATATGTTTCTTATCAGGAAAAGAAACACGCAACACAAAATGGAACACAATGTACACACATAAAACATAAGAAATATGTTTAAAGACATAACAAATTAAATCATATCAGCAAAATTAAAATAAACAAATGAATCCACCAAAGTATATAAAGTAAAACCCAGAAAAACAAATTCTTTAAAATGCAGACCATCATGTCCCTTAGCAAAAAGTGGTTAGTTTAAGTGTACTTCAATGATACTTGGTTTAAACTAACAGTGAGGAAGTATACTTGAAGTTTACCTTTTTAGAAACCTTATGCTTTAAGCTTAAAATTTACTCTGAAAAAGTATTCAGTGGGTTTACTGTACCTCCTGCACTACACATTCATACTGAAGTATACTTAATAAAATAAACTTCAAGCGTAATACTTTTTGCAAGGGAACATAAAAAAAGTCTAAATTAGCAAAGTAAAATCATTATACTAATAAATTATACTGATCATAATTATTTTTTATATGTTTAATTTTGATAATGTCCCCATACCCTGATTTTTTAAACATTTTTTTCTTTAAAAAGAAGTGCTACGTGCCAAGTTTGATATCTCTCAATGGTAGACACTGACTATATCTGGTGCAATTTTTCTCTTCAAAATCTTAAACTTTACAAGATAAGATTTAATTTCAAGGCTTCTTCATGATGTGATTCCCTAATAAGGATATTAGGAAACATGGCACATAAAAATATCTAAAATGTTGTATGTGAGCTAAATTAATTTTTTTCATGAACTTCTGCTTCAAAATTCATATACAAATGGTAAACAATAATGTGTTTAATTATGTAGTCCAAGAAAAAAGTTTCAAAGTAAGCGCTTCTTGGAAAAAATACGGGAATAGGACTTTTATAGGACTTTCAGGTCATCTTACAACCTAAAAAATTACTAAAGACTAGGTTTCTAAATGTTTGTTTACTCTTGGTGTCTTAAGTGTTTTCCAGGACACCAGGAGTCTTCAGATTTTGGCTGAAGAAAAAAGTTCAGGAAGCTTGATGCATGGTTTACAATAATGATTTGTAACCACTCAGGTTTCATTGGTCGCAAGGCCATTGGAAGGGCATTTCCCCAATGGCTCATCCGCGATTGGAACTGGACGTCTGTAGTACAAACACATGGATATCGCGCCATTTTGTCTCTGTTTAGGGGATAAACATACTATTATTTCCTCCTCTGCTTTATTGTGTACCTGCGTGTTCAGGTGTATAAGCAAGGTGTTGTCCGTGTTGAAAATACAAATCACTGAAATCCTGAAGACAATCGCATCAGGCTTCAAAAGTATAAACGCCCCTCAGAAGTTTGTCGCAGTTATTGTGAATAGTTGCAAGTGAAACAGGCCAACCTTAGTGTGAATTAGGCCGCATGATTGCGGTAAAGAAGTGATACGATTGATGTAATGGCTGATCACTATGAAGTATATACTGGGCATGAGATCATTTGATCATTAGTTGTCATGAATTCAGTTGGATGGGATGAGTTGGAGAACGCATCAGTCATCTCTATATAAAATGTACCGGTGAGGTGGAAATAAATGCTGCTGCATCACACAAGTTTATCAAAGCCAAGCATGTGTTGGAATACAAGATAAAGACGATGGAACATATTTATGACTTACATGATTGTGAAGTTTGCCCATAGAGTGTTTCACAGGCTATCTTTATTTTTTTGAGCTCACTGAAGTGACGGTAGTGGGTGGTTAGAAGGAAGCTAATCCGGACCTGAAGTGAATGGTCCTTTTGTGGAACATGCACCTGCAGAGCTCTTCCTGCTGCTCATGAAGTGATTAACATTCACCTCCAACCTCTCTGTCCTTTCCATTTTCAAGTCCCTAGGCCAAATAACCCAGACTCCACTGTGTGGAGTTGACACCTGGTCTGCATCACCCACCCAGCAAAGCCTATAACGCATGCCTTTGTCTCTACACAGTCAACACAGCATGCATACAGAAGTGTAATGTGGTTATATCTGTTACAGGTATGAAAAGGAACAGAAAAGTTTTCAAAGTGACTTAAAGTAACTGTTATTGTGAAACATTTGACTTTCTTTAACATAATGGTTGAGTTTTAAAGGATTTGTTGCCTTTGTGTGTTTTTCCTGAAAGGAAACATCAATATGTCAGATATCTATTGTCCTATTTGTTTTTATTACTGCTGGATATAAAGTATTCTGCCTCTTTGAAACAAAAACTTGAAGACATGACTCATAAGTCTACACTACCTTCGATGGACTGGCGAACTGTCCGGGGTGTACCCTGCCGCCCGACAGTAGCTAAGTAGAGTCAAACATCCCCATGACCCTGCTCAGGACTAAGCTGGCTCAGAAGATGAATGAACAAATTAGGACATAAACAAATTAGGACATAAACTCTTTCTCCCAAAAATTCAAACCTAGTGCATCAGAAGTCTTTGCTTTTGGAACCAGACAGTGTATCCAGGCTGCACTGAGTTACTAATATTGTGAGTCAAATTCTCTGAGGGATTAATTTTGTTTTCACTGTTGTGTGTCCTTACATTGCAAGGTCAGCGGAGGCATCTCTGCTCCGGCAGACACACGATGACGCTCGTGTCAAAATTGGTTTTTAATCAGATTTTCTCAGCGTCATCCCTTTTTTTCCCCCCATGCTTGTTGGGATCTCAGTCGAGGTTGTTATTAGAATATCAACTGGCCTTAGCTTCATAACATGCTCAAATGCTGATAATCCACTATCCTATTCTTACACCCTCCCTCTGACGAGCACTGCATTATAAAAGAGCTCTGATTTAAATCCTCCACTCAATATTCCCAAACTTGCTCCCTCTTCGTCTTCCCTATTTCTGGACTTAAAAATAGCTACCCCATATACATCCTCTTTCTGCATCCTGCATACCGTACGCACAGATTCATAGACACAGACATTTACCGGATACGGCCTCACTCTTGGCTTTAAAACACAGACATATCTCTCTGCCTCTCACCTCTCTTGCTTCACTCCCGGGCTATAGGTCTGTGTGTCACAGAAGGATTAGCCCCACCCTCAACATTCTGTTGTGCCTTGATTATGTCCAGGGATAAGAGCTGCTTAATTGTAATCACTGGAGTTGACCTGAGTGGTATATGCTCCGGAGCACAGATCAGTCCAGACCATACTCTGAGTTTATTGAGAAACGCAGAGGTTTCTGCTCATAGATTGAGGCGAAACAAAACTAGTAACAATAACTTGTCACATGTAGGTTCAGCTACAGCTTTAAAAAGATGTATTTGTGTGTGTTTTCTTTCGCAACATCTCTTGTCTGATGTTTCATAGGTATATAAATAAACTGTGAATATGTTGTTTACCAGGGCTCCCCCTGTAAAGCCAAATATCAAGTTTACTGAATCATTTGGATACTGACCAGTCACCATATACGTTTATAACTTGTGGGAAAGCTCAACTGACTTTACATGTCAACAGGTATAACTATAGCTACAGCAGATTTTTTACATTTAGCCAACCTTTTTATTATTATAGTTTCATTTTCTTAACCTAATCTATTTTTAAAAAACAAATTTAAATACACTGTAAAAACCTACTGCAAAGAAAACTGTGTTTTTTGTGTTTTTAATATGTTCTTGTAGCATTTTTCAGATGATAAAGGACATCAATGAAAAAAATAAGAATAAAACAACATTTCTGAGTATTTCTCTATTTAAATCATGGCGATTCAGGAGCCTCTTCAAAATAAGAGCCTGGAGCTTTAACTTAAAATCTACAATCGACAGGGCTCAAGCTCCCTGCTACGCTCCATTCTGTTGCATCTGCTTGTAGACGACCAGATCCATGTACATCTTTGCTTTCCTTGCCTGAGCTGGCATCTAGCAAGCTCCAATATTTCTCACCATTGTTGTTAGGCAGTGCTAGGTTGGGGATGTGAGGAGCTGTGAGCTGGCAAGAGAGAGTGTAAACAAAAGAATGACGGGAAATGAAAGCAGGTTTACCCCACGCCAACAGTCCTGCTCACAGCTTAGAGGTGAATTTCTAATGAACTATTGCCACGCTGCAGAAACTATGTCCTAGAAAATGACAGGTTTTTAGATGTTGCTTAAAAATGACATAATCTTAATTAAAAACCACTGGGAACACTTTTAAAATAGATCAAAAGATGATCGGAGTGGGAATTCACTCAGCTACTGCAGCTAGTATAATTCATTTTTACTTGTTTTATAATTCATTTTTACTTATTTTAAATCTGATTTTGGCTTTGCTGGTTTATATGCATTTTTTTTAACGTTTAAAGTACTTTTTACATTTTAATTTATTTCTCAGGGACGGTGCACATTAAAAGCTTAACATGCAATGAACCAGAATAGACCAGCGGCTATTTTTAATCCCCGGACACGCTAAAATTGTCTACCGAAAACGCTAAAAAGACATTAATTAAAAACAAAATGTATCTTTTAAGATAACAATAAAAAGGACACGCAAAAAAATACAGTTATAAGACAATCGATTAAAATATTTTCATAACTTTATTGATTCTGAAGTGTTTAAAAGTAGCACAGGATTGCCATAGAAATGTTTCTTGTTTTTCTGATGCATTTCTGACACGCAACAAATTCAAGATTGCAATTTTATTAGTTTTTACAGTTTTTATTCACTTTTTCTATTACTGTTTTTCTTTTTTAAAACCCAGAAAACTTCTTTTTTGACAGATCTGAGGTTTGCACTTGAGGTCAAGAAAGTTGGGGTCTCTTGAGATGCCATGGCAAAGATTCACAACTGTCCATCACTTATAGATTGTTTTCTCTGCCGAATAATTGCCTCCAGATAGTTTTCAGGATGACATATGAACATGCTGCTGTATCATTAGCATGTCTGCAGTGGGATTCTCTGAGTTTTCCTGCCAACATACAAAGATAACTCATCACATGTTTCTATCTTGTGTTTGGTGCAATGTCGGCCTGGGAATCACCTCTTTCAAACATGTCATTTTAGAACTCTAGCAGAATTTGACTGGAGGTTTTTCCAGAGACAGACTATCAGAGTAGGATGGCCATCTGGCATTTTGGCTAAGTCAAAGCAGAGGTCAAATCTTTGGTGACCCTGTGCTAGACTGCTCTATCAGCCAATTACCGGATCTCTACATAACCTTTCCGGTACTCTTGGACACGACTGTCTAATCAGTGTTTTGATATCATAATTTTTTTCCATCTTTCAGCTGCTCCCTACTTTGCAGGGTGATTTGGCATTTAGCTTGCCCTTCTTGAAGCAAATGGACTGTGAGACAACCCAGGCTGAAACATGGAACCTGCACTGAAGAGTTTTGACATTAATGTTTGAACTTTTTTTTATAAAACAACATGCATCTTGTGTACTTTATTGACTACCTATTCTATTTTACCCTGTTTGACTGTTTCAGGTGCATGTTCATTAACATTTTTTTCATGCTGCACTTTCTTCAGTCAATAGGCCATTTCCCTGTTAGCCAGCAGCGTGCTAATCTATCACACTCACACTGCAATGAATATGTCAGGTGGGACAAAGAGGAAGTGTCTTGATGTGAAGACCTTCAAGGAAAAGAAATCAAACCGTCTTTTTTGTCACGAGCAGGTGACTGAATTAGATCCAAAAGTAATGCAATGAACTTTTTCTTTCCCAAAGGGGCAAAAATCCTTTAAAATAGGCTGCACAGGGAAAAACCTCAAAGCAGGTAGTTAGTGCGCTGATTCTGTCTTTATGCTACTGTCACAGACACAACTGCCATCACGCAATTGGGAGGTATGGGCTGAATCTTCAAGATTTCGTGCCGCTGCCCGATTTTTGAAAATTGTTGGCGTGGTCATGAATGTAGACGGTGTCAGTCAGGCGGCTGTCAGGTGTGCGGAATGACCCGCTTTTTATATACCTCTACTGGCAGCCATCGGGAGACATTTACACATCGTCCTGTCAGCGATCTGCCCTGTGGCTGCTCAGCTGTCGCCCAATTTCCGAATGTCCTCCCCGCCTGTCACTGGACCGCCACCACACAACCTGGAAATGTGCCCTGGCGACCACTGACCGATGTCAGCTTTTAGAGAAAAATGTTGAACTTTTTCTTAAACTTTTTCTCTTTCTTACATAAAAGCATTTAAAAAAATACGTTTTCATGAAACTGGGGTCAATCTTGTTCAATTAGGTTCAAACTTTTGTCTAAACTCATGAATTAAAAGCTATACTAGTTTTCTTTAGGCATTTTTCAATGTATGTTCACACAATCACAATAGATACACTGTTGGCTCACAAATAACAACAATAGCTACTTTTGTGTAAAATTGCTGCACTCTCCTTCACTGCATTATATAGAATATACCAAAGGTGACGGTAGGAAAAGTGTTTATTATTGAAGAGAAAAAAAACCCAAAAAGTTTAATCAGACAAAAACAGAAAAAAAAAAAATCTAATGACTGAAATTGAGCTTGAACCAATGGTGAATACAACATGCCAAATGGTTTTTTATTTTAGTTTTTTAAACAAGAGTTCTTTCTGAAAAGGATTTTCTAAAGAATTTCAAAGATAGGAGTTAAAGAACTACATTTAAGAGGATATTTTAAATTCAAAGAGGGAAAAAACAATTCTTCTGGGTGTAAATGTTTGCTTTTAGAACCTCATTAGACCTCCTAGTGCTTTTTTTTGTCATTGCTGTTTGCTCTCCCTCTGTGTTTAGCTATTTAGTTTACCCGAACATTTACAGGACCTGTAATTGAGGTTTGGAAGGCAAAGCATAAACACATTTACCAGTTCTGGTGGATTTAATGAGAGTAATTAAAGCTCAGATTGCACCTTAAAAAGTCATGGCAACAATCTTGTGGAATTGCTTTTAGAAATAGCTTGAGACTGTTGCCTTGGTGAACTTAAAAAGCAGTTAATTGAAAACCTTTTCTTTTTTGTCTGGTATATTTTTAATGTCTAGACATAAGGAAATGCTTCTGTGCAAAAACAGCATCTTATTAACTTTGCTTTCCAAAAAGGTTGAAAAAGTTTGGAAACTGGTCCAACATTTTCCTGTCTTTTTGAGAGAAAATACTCTGCCTACCAGCACATTCTAGCAGATGCTCATTCCATGGCATAATGGTTTTTCTTTAAAGGATTTCAGCACAAGATTTACATTCTGCTGTGCTCACAGAGTCGGATGCATGCCCACATTTGTTTTTATAAAACCGATAAAGATTTAAGCTTGTGCTTCTGGTCCATATGTAAATAAATGTGCACAATATGTGCAAGACATGTGACATAAATTTAGTTTTTCAACAAATAGGACTATAGTGTCTGTAGGGTTCAGTGACTCCTAAATGGAGTGACAGAGACATTAATCATAACTTTTCTAGATCTCATGTAGAAAATATTAAAAGGCTGGAAACAGCTTTTCTTCCTACAAAAAGTAACTTTACCGTCTGTGACCCATTTGTAGGCTTTGTGTCATTTGCTGTTCTGTCATTGCTCCCTACTAAGTCCTAATATATTCACATTAAATCACTAGTTTTCAAGGCAAGATTTAAACTCCAACTATATATTTTTCTTTGTAAAATCATCCCCAGTGGTCTTTTAATTATGATAATCCAGTTTTTAGCAGAAATTGAAAAGCCAGTGTTGTTAATTTTAGGACATAATTTCTGCACACCAGCAGTAGCTCATTAGAAATTCGCCTTTGAGTTATGGGTGGGACCATTGGCGCAGAAGAACCCTGCCCCCTTCCCTTCTGAGAGCTCTGTTTATGCTTTTAGCCCCACGCTAACTTTAGCGCGCAAAAAAAGGCAAACAGCATTGGAGCTATTTCGCTGTACAGTTTTGAGCCAGATTCCAGCTCAGAAAAGAAAAACAAAGGCATACATGAGGGGGTGAGGAGGAGGAGCAAAGGAGTGAGGCTTTAACCTGCCCATGACAGTTGCTGCATCATGATCCATTATGATTTGAATAAAGAAATACTCAGAAATATCGTTTTAATCTTCAATTCTTCTGTATAATTGTTTCCATTATGAGAAACATGCTACGAGAACATTTGACTAAAAGCCCAATTTTCACTGTGTATTGTTGGGGCAACCCATGACCTACAGAAGAGCCTCACAAAAATCTGTGGACGGTCACTGAATTTAAAGAATCTGACAAGCTGCTTGTGCACAAAAATGATTTTTCATGAATGTATTTGGATGTGTTAGCAATAGCGTTGGCTTTGTTGTTGCTTTTTTTTCCTACTTCTGGTTTTTTAAAATGTGTCTCTGGGATCCTCCCCTCCCCTTTTCAGCCACTTTCCTGTTCCTTGCCAAAGCTCTGTCTCCTGTTCACCTGAACATCCCCTTCATTCTCTCTCTCCTTCACCACAAGACTCAGGGCCCATTGTTTAATTCATTACAGGTACTTATTTGTTTGTCCCACCTCTAGCTAATAAAACCCACAAAAATAGGATTTCAAAAAACGTGAATACTGTGGAAAAATCTACCCAAATTTTGCAGGACATAAATGTTTTAAACTGAGTTTCACCAACGAACCCTCTACTAAACTCAAAGCACCTGGACGTCAGTTCCCTCCATGTTCTGGATAAGCCACGATAAGTTCATGGCTACAGAGACTGTTCATAGAGTGCTGTGTCCAATCAGATCAACAGAAAGTCTAATGGAAGGGCAAAATGTGGCAGGAGAAGATGCACCGGAACCACATTCAGACATATTTGGATGGGCTACAACTGTCGGGTTCCTCAGGTCAAAACACTTGTGATCCTGGGTTGATGAAGGAAACGTCTCAAATAGTCAAAGGGGAAGGACTGGACTGTTGGACAATAGTCCAAGATCCTTTCTTCTAATTAAAGAAATCTGTGTCTTTCATTTGGGAATTAAGGTTCAAGGGTCTGGAGGAAGACTGGTGAGGAGCAGAACACAAGCTGCTGGAGGTCCAGTGTGAAATCTCCACAGGCAGTCAGGATTTGGGCTAAAATTTCTAGCGCTGGTGTTGGTAAATTCTGCTTTCTTCCATCCAAAATCCCTGAAATAGTCTAACAGAATGTTCTAGAGGACTTGATTCCTTCTGCTGACAATCTGGATGGAGAAGCAGATTTCATCTTCCAGCAGGACCCGTCCCCTGCCTGTCCTGCCAGAAGCACCAAAACCTGCTTTAAGTGCTTGACTAGCCTGCCCTAAACCCCATTGAAAATGTATGGGGTATTATTTAGGGGAAAATGAGGGCCACAAAACAAATAAGAGCTGATGGCAAGCACCAAGAAAAGTCCCACAAACTGATTACATCAAGACCACACCGTTTCGGTGTGGTCATTGAGGCAAAGGGATTGCCAGCCAGTATTGAAGATGGACATATCATTTTGAAAATACTTTTTTGGATGATTTGATGTAATTATAATCACTGTCTTTATCTTTTTGCAAAAACTGAGAAGTAAAAAGTTATTTCTCCCTTTTTAAAAAAATCCTGTTTTTGTGGGTTTTATGAGCAGGAACTCAACTTTATGTAAAAATGAACAAACAAACTGTGGGTCCTGAATCTATATTCTATGAAAGTTTAATTTTTTGAGTAGAATTCTAGAAATAGATACACTTGTGATATTCTAATTTTTGGAAAGGGTCTGTAGATGTGTCTAAAGATCCCAGAACACGTTACAAAAACAAGAAGCACCAAAATCTCGCGATGCGTTACTTCTACTGCGTATCCTCTCTTCCCCCTCATGACACTTCAACCTCTGACTTCTGATTCTCTGCCTTTATATTTACACACACAATATGGATATGGAATCTCATTCAATTTATAACACCAACTAAATCCTTTTGAATTTGGCATGCCGGCATCAATGTGTCTAATTTATGTGCCATTCACGGGAGATGGTCTCATGAAGAGGCAGACAAATAAAGACAGGAAGATGTTTTTCTCCTCTACTTAAGCGCTGGCAGCAAGTACAAAAGGACACTGTGACAACATGAATGTGGCCAAGGAGATGCCGGGTATTAATCAATGCCAGGCTTTATGTGTGGGCTCGGTTTTTGATGTGCGGGGCTTGTGCGGCGGAGGGCCTCTGTGGACTGCGAAAGCCAGGAGCTTTGCCCAGCTGCTTCTCTCCAACATCAGAAATGCTCTTTATAGTAGCATGGTATTATTGTACAGAAATTGATGGTATGCATTTTATATCAAGGGAACTGAGTGACATTAAGGGACTTTCACGTTTAAATGGTTTACCTGGGAAATTTCCTTGGCGTTATTTATTATTAAAAACTTCTGTTTTCCTGTATTTTGAATGCAGATATCTCAAATGTGGGTTTGCAAAGAGAGTCTTCGTCTTTCAGTGGTTGTGATAGAATCAATGGCGAGTGCTGCTCCTCTGTTTGCATTGCTGCAAAAAGTTCGCTTTAGTTCACACTACGCCAACAAACCAAAGTAATTTATCCTAAATTATCAGTCTAGACTAAAGGAAAATTCAAGATTTTTCTGATAAAACAATAATCTTTTTTAAAGGATATTCCTTTCTGCTGGACACTTTTCTAACCTGGCTAATTTTTTTTGATAAAAACATGCCTCACTTTGTCCAAATTTCTGCTATGTCCTTTGCATCAGCACACTCAGCTTATGTTACTTTTGCTCTGCAAGGCAAGGCAAGGTCACACAGAGTTGTAAAATGTATTCCCCTCCAACAAACTGCAAGAAACAGCCAGAATCTTTGGTATCAAAGGACCAGGATCGTTTTGTGGGAGCCAGATGTGCATCTATGCCTCTGCAAAGCCCACAGAGATTTGGCTGTCTATGTAGTCAGTCTCTTTGATTTTGCTTTGATGGTGCTTAAGGCCTACAAATTGCTGCTGTTGGCTGAGCGATGTGCATTCATTTTAAAGCTCCACATGCACCACACATAACCAGCAGTAGGTGTGAAGGTCTTCCCATAGGGGAGTGAAGAAATAGAGTATGGATTCTCTGAATCTGTGTTGATGTCTTGTATGTGGAGGAGCAAAACAAGTAGAAGAGCTAACTTTGAAAAGAATATTAAAAATGTTGTAAGTCAGCAATCTCATCCAGAGACTGCATAGTTGGATGGGCAGCAGATGTGTATTGTCATTTCTTGGTCTGTGGTTTGAAGCCATAGCTTTTTGGCACTATTTAAGATCAAATACTAATGTTAATAGAAAAGGGTTCCTAATAATGAATCTCCAGTAAAGTTCTCATGGATATGAAATGAAATCAAAGAGGCTAAGAAGGTTTTTAAGGTTTTTTCAACTGCACTTTTTCACCTGCTCCTGATTCACAACGATTTGAATAAAGAAATACTCAGAAGTGCTATTTTAAGCCCAATTTTCTTACTATATGTCCTTTATCATCAGAAAATGCAACAAGAACATATTAAAAACACCAAAAACATGATTTTTTTCTCAGAGTGGATCTTCAAGGAGGACAGATTGTAAATGTAAACATACTGAGATGCAGCAGGGATGATTCACTTTCCTCACGTTTCGGTTCAATGGTGTAGCATATGGTAAGGTTTAAGCATTGAAAACTGTGGTATCCCTAGTAAACACCAGTCAAAGAAACTACAAAAAATGCATGCATTAATGGATTAGCCTGAGTTTTATAATAACTGGCTTTAGTCATACATCTAAAACAGCAATACAAACGTCAATGTTGTTTGCAGCTAGCAGCTATTGTGCTTCTATCATCTTAACCTTTTTACTATTGAGGTTGAAAGACATTGCAGGTCACAACCCTTTAGACAGATACCATATCAACAAATTAAACAGTCAGTAAATTTGATTATAACTGATCCAAATGTATCAATTCACTGAGACTGGAGTCCAGGAGCAGAAAATCCATTATGCTTTGTGTCGAGTTTGTTGGGCTTCATTAATTGTTAGTCTGTGCAAACATCAACTGTGCTTCATGTCAGGCACAGTGAGCTGTGAACACTTTGACTGTAGCTGTAGAGGGTTTTAATTAGACTGTTAGACCTGTGCAGCTTAGACAGCTCTGCTAAGTGACAGCACATGGTAAAAATAAGCTTCTCCATTGAGACATAATAGAAGTTCCTATTACTATAGAGATCCTGGTTTTAAACACAGCTTTATCTTTTGCTTTGTAGTCTTCTATAGCATGAAAATTAAGAGGTGCAGTGAAACCATGTTTTTTGTTACTTAGTAGTTCTTAGGTGTTCCTGTTTGTCTTTTGGTGGGAGACAAAGATGTCTGCTGTGTTGTGGTTTAGTGTTTTATGACGCTTACCTTGTAACAGCCGTGCCTCCTTATATTTTGAATACCATGAGATCTGAGATTACCATGACAGTAAAGTATAAATGTACTCTATTGAGAGATATTTGTAAGTAATTAAGAAAAATAATGTTACATCTAGAATTGAAAAATTGGGGTCAATCTACATTCCACAGCACCCATGTCAAAAAAGTGGGTGGGAGACCCAAAATGCATTTGGGATCAAGGTTGTGGCAGGTACTTTAATACGGTGTTTCTGTCTCTCTGTGACCCAGTTTGATGACTTGCTGTCTCGTATCAGTATGAAAGAGGAAAATATAAGAATATAATGAGAGGATCTTTTTATTATCTTGATGAAAATAAGAAACATATCATGAAGTTCAGGAGGAGAACAATCAGGTCCTCCTCCATGTTGGATTTGGACTCCACCTGCTCATGGTGTTACTGAACACATCACGTGCCTTAAGCTGAGTCTCTGATTGGTTGATGTGACGTGTCATATTCGCCAAAGTTGCAACCGGACCGACGCGCTGTGCCCGATGCTCAAAATGCACCACAGGACCTCAGATCGCTACACTGACCTAACATGGAAACTAGACATGCAACCCGACATACAAATCGCATTTAGTGTGAATGCAGCTTAAGAACCACATGGGTGGCTCTGGTCCACCAAGCACCTCAGACAAGCTGAGCCCGAACTGAACAAACACATTTCTGCCTTTGTGCACCAGGTCACTGTATTTCCACTGTTGCCTTGGTGACTGACTGGTCTTCCTGTGAGAGGACTCTACCTTCTCCCCTAACTTCGCTTCCTTGTGGGTTTAAAGGTGTTTTTGGGGTGGGGGGTGGGTGTTCTCT
The DNA here is from genome assembly GCA_036245035.1 of Adrianichthys oophorus. Taxonomy (NCBI): domain Eukaryota; kingdom Metazoa; phylum Chordata; class Actinopteri; order Beloniformes; family Adrianichthyidae; genus Adrianichthys; species Adrianichthys oophorus. The sequence continues at coordinate 5,349,268 of BSAI01000189.1, read as the reverse complement.
TGCTGCTTATTGCAAGGCCTTCGAATGGACTGCCTGGGGCGCTGTCGGGGTGCATTCAAAATAGCCCTAAATTACATCTGGGGGATTTGGGGCTCACTGGTGGGTATGGGCCGTTCATTGTGGTTTGTGAGCATGCAAGGCCTTGGTCCGTACCTCGGGCACCTGGTTCCTCAGTCTCCTCTGTGCTCCTGTTCCCATTTGGGCTCCTTATCCATGTGGAATCTGGAGGACTCTAGCTGCCACTGTGGACTCATTCAGCAACACGATGATACATTCACATAAAGGCATCTGAACACACCTACCTGCTCACCTCTGCACAAACATGGGTGTGTATTAGGTTTCAGACATACCAAATGTACATGAAATGCATGTGTCTTTGTGCATGTTTGTACACACACACACCCACACATATTACATATATATGTGTGTCCTATGTGTTGTCTTTTTTCCATACTGTCCAGAATTAAGAAATAAAAAAAAATAATTACAAGACAGTAATAAAATAAAGTCTAGTTTTCAATAAAAATGGATTTATACAAAAATATACCCAGTTTGTCCATATGGAACCCTGGTGTAATACCAAAAAATCTTTGCAGAACAAGAAGCTCCCAGCTTCTCTCTGTTTGCTCAGCTGCTGGACAGGACAAAGGAAAAAAAGCAATTGCTAACTTGAATCAGGTGTGCAGGAACAGGAGGAAGACAGAACACGATTGAAACCCAAGACATAACTAATGAAAACTTGACCAAAAAAGGGAACCAATCTTCAAACTCCAGCGTTTAAACAGCATTTTGTAATCTTGCAGTTTACAGCAGCTGCTGCCAGTCTGTAACCAAGTAACGGCTGCGGGGTATGTAAGCTGCTTTTCTTTCTTCTGCCTTGGACGTGGATGGTTTTAGGCATTAGTGTGAACTTTGCTTCTCTCTGTTTGGTTGTCCAGAAACTGTTCTACCAAAAAGAAAAAGGAATTTCATTAAAAAAAAGTTTTTTGCATATTTTTTACATTTTTGTTTGCTTCTTTTTCCTTTAAAATATATATAAAAATCTTTTAAAATAGAAATTCATATCTTTGCACATTTACATAGACTTTTCATTGGACGTGGCCACTTAAACATGCGTTGCCGATGGCTGTCTGAACGTACTGTAGCTCAAGAGAACCGAGCGAGTGTGATGTTACCAATAAGAACAGAAATAAACCCGCTAATTAAGACTGCACCTAATAAAATGATGGTGCGCAAAATACTGGACTTTTATTGTAACATCTGATTAGTCAGTTCATAAACTATATAACTTTCTCTACTGAAAAATATCATGAAAAGCAAGAACATGTTAAGCAAAAAGGTAGCAGAGCAAAAATGGTTATTCTGACAAATATAATGACTGAGTGATAGCTGTTTATTTCTCAATAGAAGTCTATGGGATTTTGGCTTCCTGGAACCAGCAGACACTTTATTTACCTATATGACACGCAAGACGGGAGGGGTCACTCGGTCCAGTTATCTTATACAGTCAGTGAACCCATCTACTTACCTCTCTTCTGCTCGAGCAACTGAGCACCCACAAACACTGTCAAACTTCTGAAACTACAACACGCATTCATACATTTTCTTAAAGCTGTGGGGGAAGTAGAGTTTGGTCTTCCAGCTTTTCCGTCCATCGATCAGGCACACAGCCACACAAGGTGTAAACATGTCACCTAAAAAAGAAACAACATCTTTTGATAGATGCATATGTCATATTTTGTTGTTGCCTTGCTGACATAAGATGTGTAACAGAGTCATAAATTAAGTTAATGTGCAGCTAACTGCTCCTAATTGCGCGTGTACTGTGTCGTTAAAGAGACTGGTTCCAGCCAAAAAAACATCTCAACATTTTCAGTTTCAGTCTCATGGTGATTATTGGACGTTTTTAATTGAATTGTCCCAACTCTGCAAAACTGGCTTGCATGTATCAGTCTAGCAATCAGTCGACTGACTGCAGGGAATGCAGTTTGACCTTACATCCAAAATGCCACGCCGTCTTTTTGCAGTTCCCGTGTGTCAACTGTTCCTGCTGGGCTTGCAGCCTGCATCCAGCTGTTTGGGACGGGCTGTAATTATTCTGAGGACTCTTTTGCATACCAAGCAAAGTGAGTGTAAACATACTTTTTAGTTATGGGATTGTGCACATAATTCACTAAGTCAGCCTTATTTTTTAAATACAAAAGCAAAAAAAAAAAAAAAAATGCCCTTGCGAACGAATGATGGACCGCTGCTGAAGATGCATCAGTCACACCTTTACTGTATTCCTCTCTCTCTCTGTTAGACCCCCCCTTTATCAATCTTAATCTGTTTCTAGGTGGCATAAACCCCTATGTGTCCAACAGCTGTTGAAGACAGTGAGGTAGGGGGTGGGGATAAATCAGTCCTTGTAACCTCTGTTCTAAATCCCACACGGCTTGCAGCTTTTAGTTCCTACTTGAGTCTTTATGTTCAAACCTCGCCTGGACCAACAGGATTCATGGATCCTGTAGGGTTGTGTCAAATTCCTTCACTACACCCTAACTAAACCAACAAAAAAAAAAACATATAGTGAGGGACCATCTAGTGCCCTGGATTTTTAAACGCAATTTATACACATGCTCACTACTTTTTATGGCCCGCAGCAGCAGGGTCCTGTCTGCAAGGACCGTATTGTTT
>BSAI01000189.1:5317870-5342546 GCA_036245035.1 Adrianichthys oophorus | reverse complement strand
GCTAATTCTGAGTTAAGCTAACGTTTTAGCAATATGCTAACTTTTTTTGCTAATTTGGTTTATAATGGGGTTTTTTTGGGCTAATTCTGAGTTAAGCGAACGTTTTAGCAATATGCTAACTTTTTTCGCTAATTTGGCTTATAATGGGTTTTTTTGGGCTAATTCTGAGTTAAGCTAACGTTTTAGCAATATGCTAACTTTTTTCGCTAATTTGGCTTATAATGGGGTTTTTTGGGTTAATTCTGAGTTAAGCTAACATTTTAGCAAAATGCAAACGTTTTTCGCTAATTTGGCTTATAATGGGGTTTTTTGGGCTAACTTTGAGTTAAGCTAACGTTTTAGCAATATGCTAACTTTTTTCGCTAATTTGGCTAATAATGGGGTTTTTTGGGCTAATTCTGAGTTAAGCTAACATTTTAGCAATATGCTAACTTTTTTCGCTAATTTGGCCAATAATGGGGTTTTTTGGGCTAATTCTGAGTTAAGCTAACGTTTTAGCAATATGGTAACTTTTTTTGCTAATTTGGCTTATAATGGGGTTTTTTGGGCTAATTCTGAGTTAAGCTAACGTTTTAGCAATATGCTAACTTTTTTCGCTAATTTGGCTAATAATGGGATTTTTTGGGCTAATTCTGAGTTAAGCTAACGTTTTAGCAATATGCTAACTTTTTTCGCTAATTTGGCTTATAATGGGGTTTTCTGGGCTAATTCTGAGTTAAGCTAACATTTTAGCAATATGCTAACTTTTTTCGCTAATTTGGCTTATAGTGGGTTTTTTTGCTTCAAGGGCGGTGGGGGGGGCTCAGAGGTGGGCGGCGAGGGCGGCGTCTGTGCCTAGAGGTGGGCGGGGAGGGTACAGCGGCGCGTAGAGGTGGGCGGCGAGGGCAGCGGTGGCGTGTAGAGGCCAGGGCTAGGGCGACGGGTAGCGCCTGCGGGCCATCTAACGCCCCTCGCGGCTTTAATTTTTTTTATTTTCACACCAAATATAATGTCCTGGAGTAAAACAAATATTAACATTTTACGGAGACTATTTATGAATCCACTGTGTTTTGATGATGAAAACTTGGATGGTTTGTAAAAAAAAAAAAAAAAATACAAACCAACCAAAAAACAATAAAAAACATTTTCACATGAAAAAACACATTGACTGTAAAATAGAACTGGACTGAGTGACCCCAACATTGTGATGTCCGTTTTGCGAAAAAATGGTGAACAAATCTGCAAAGACTTCTGGTAAATTTCTAGGGCACTTGATTTTGGAATTTTAGATTTGGACAGCTCTACAAAATTGCGAACTGTCTATAGAAAGTGCATTAAATAGTGAATTCTGACTCAACCTTTGATGTGCTATTCCACAGGCAAAATGTTTCACTCTGCATGTTGACCATAGTTTAGCTGAGCGCATACTATCTCACCTGGAGCATGATGCTGTTTGAAATCAGTGCTTTTGGAGGTCACTTGCTTGTTTTGCAGATGTTTGATTGTCTCATCAAGCTTTCGTTTGCCAGTACAATCAATCAGCAAAGTGGGCTAAAAGTTCTGATTTAGATTATAGGTAACAAACCTCTGAAGCGCACTTGTCACCTCACATTAGTCATTTACTGTTAATAGCCAGGGATAACTCAGGATGATACACAGCCAGCCTAATGTGTGGATGACCTGTGGTTCCCCTTGGAGTCCAGAGGAAAGCTTCAAAGCACCAACAGGGCACAAGTGTCTCTTCCTCTTCAGAGCATTTGTAGAAATGAATTTAAACATCTTTGGACTCAAAGGCATCCGTTGTGTAAAAGTATGTTGGCAGTTATAGCAGTAAAGTTAACATCAAATTGGAATATCTTCAGGAGGGTAAACATAATACAACAGCTTTTGTTGTCTAGGATGCATTTTTTTTTCTTTTTGCAAAGTGAAGCCTTGCTGGCACACAATAGACCAAAGCAGTGCATGTGCAAATCTCAGGGCTGCTGTAACCCTGGTAACTAAGAGAGAATTTGGAGGATGGGTTGCAGAATATTCTGGGTAAGCAAGTTCATACTGCATGTTTCTCACGTGTGTGCAGTTTTCACAACTGGGCCCTAAGCAAGCCTCCTGTGGTTTTTAATTTCAGTTTCTCCACAACTGAAGGAACTCTTGATATCAAGGAAAGATTTTCGTGACAGTCAGTCAAACATGCAAAATATTGCAAAGTGCTGCAGTCTCTACTAGGTTGTGTGTTAAATTTCACAAATATATTCTAACTGTTTTTTGGTTTCTTTTGCTCCTCATACTGTTATTTTAAGGTCATGGGTGTTATATGTGTCTGCACTGCTTGAATTAGAAGTAGTACAATGGTTTGTAGCTGTACTGGTTATGCTGTTATGTGAAGGAGCTGTTTTTCTATTTATTAGTGCTGGAAGACATTGTTCTGCTGTATTTTGCTTGGGCATCTAAGTAACAGAAACCACATCCATTTTCCACAAGGTATCAGTAAGAAGAATGGCTGTGCTGCCCATTCCATTTCAGGTTCATTTCCATTATTCCGTGCCACTTGCCAGCTTCTGTTTTCCTAACTGACAATGCAAATACCGCCTCCCTGGCCTAAAATTGTTGATTGTTTGCTGCTAAGTCAGATCAACTGTTTTCAAATAAGCAGATCCATTAAAAAATGGCAACTAATACTGAAATGCTTTTTTTAAATTATTATTTTTGCAGAAAGAGCTTGGAAAAAACAAGATTTCCATGCACTGATGCTGCAGTAAAAACAATCACGAGTTCCAGAAGCATTTTAACACACAGCATTGCTTTACAGCCACAAGGAAATTCCCTGCCCACAGAATTAAAGAGAGTTAAGGCCTCCAATCTGTTCACGTTTGCTTAAATATCCTGGGAGTTATCAGGATGCGTTCAAATAATGGATTGTTTCCGTATTTTGCAACATTTTCCTGAGCAACTGTGACTCACAGAGTGCAAACTCAAAATATGTTATAAGAAATAAAAAAAAAACAACATGAATTCTTGTCCAGAGACGCTAAGCTTAAAACCACCGGCTGTTAGTTGGGGATTATTTGAGTGGTTCTCTTTACCTTTTCTGCCTTTGTGGGACTCTAATTAAAAGGGTTTATTAATGTACACTTTTTATTTATAGATGTTGGGTTTTCTTCAGTGGATGCACAGTGGTGTGATGTTCGCTCCACCACTTCACAGCAAGAAGCTGGTTCATAACAGGGCGCCAGTTTCACAGTTTACATAACACAATCAGGTGATCTCAAGCCCCTGATGAAAAAAGCTCTTTGTTTGAGGGCTGTCCTTAACAGGGGTCAGTGTGAGTGGGCCAGCTGTCCCCTGGTGATCTCTAAGGGCATCCAGCAGATGTATCTGCAAATCAACAAACACTTAGCAGGCATTCTGCACTGGATCTTTCTGTGTTTCATGTTTATGCAGCCTTTCTCTATCAGGACTGGCTTTCTCATTCAGGCACATTTCGGCCTTAGACAGCTTCCCGCAAACCTTCAAATTCAATAGAAGCATGGAGGTATATGTGAGGGTCTAATTAAGAATAGCAACTTAGAAAACTATTGATTGACTTGATGTCCACAGTGTCTTTGTGTTTCTTTCACCCTTGGTTGGGAAATCATTGATTCTTTAATCAATAACCGCAGTCTGTCAGGAAGAGTTTGTAAGATTAAAATCTTCTGTTTGGGTTTTTGTTTTAGGTCAGGAAAATTACATCAACGTAAATGATTAAATTTGATTTGTGTTAAAAAATATTTAAAATAAATGAAAGACATGTGGTCCGAGCCTTTTTGATTTTTTTTAAGATAAATAGCCTGTCGGTTTAGATTTCCATCAGAGTGAAGCAGTGGAAATGGCCAATCTAGTTTTCATACTTAAACTTTTTCTGCTAAACAAAGCTAACCAGCCTGGAAAGCACTAACTCCTGCATGTCATTCAATCCATCCATCTCTTTCCAAGCAAAGATGCTCAGACTTCCTTCTCTCCGGCCACGTCCTCCAGCTCCTCTGGGGGGACCCGAAGGCGCTCCCAGGCCAGCCGAGAGACGTAGTCTCTCCAGCATGTCCTGGGTCTTCCCCGGGGTCTCCGCCCAGTGGGACATGCCCAAAACACCTCCCCAGGGAGGCGTTCAGGAGGCATCTGGACCAGATGCCTGAGCCACCTCAACTGGCTCCTCTCGATATGGAGGAGCAGCAGCTCTACTCCTAGCTCTTCCTGGGTGACCGAGTTTCTCACCCTATCTCTAAGTGAGCGCCCAGCCACCCTACCGAGGAAGCTCATTTCGGCCGCTTGTACCCAGGACCTCGTTCTTTCGGTCATGAACCAGATCTCATGACCATAGGTGAGCACTGGTACGAAGATCGACCGGTAAATTGAGAGCTTTGCTTTCTGGCTTAGCTCTCTCTCGTCACCACAACAGACCGGTACAGCGGCCGCATTACGGTGGACGCTGCACCAATCTGCCTGTCGATCTTGCACACCGATCTTCCCTCAGTCGTGAACAAGATCCCAAGATACTTAAACTCCTCCACCTGAGGCAGGAGCACTCCACCCACCCAGAGAGGGCAAACTACCTCTCTGCAGTCAAGAGCCATGGCCTTTAGAGATTTGTCGGTGCTGACGCTCATCCCAACCGGGTTTTTTTTTTTTTTTTGCCACGACAGGCACCAGAGATCTTGCGACCACAGCTCTAAACAGCAGCAGAGACAATAGAGATGGAGAACATGGTCCATTCAGACTCAATGTTACCAACCTACCTTGGTACCTGCTTGGGTGATATGGGAGATGTTGGCGTTAAAGGCTTCCCTGATGGAGGGCTCAGTCTGGTGTTCCCAGCAGACCCTCACAGTATGTTTGTGTCTGCCAAGTTATTCCAGCCTTCTTTCCCACCAGCGAATCCAACTCACCACCAGGTAGTGATCAGTGGGAAGCTCCATCCCTCTCTTTACCTGAGTGTCCAAGACACACAGCTGAAGGTTGTCTGAAATGACTACAAAGTTGATCATCGATCTCCTTCTGAGGGTGTCCTGATGCCATGTGTATTGATGGACACCCTTGTGAACACAATAAATCATGGTGTTTGGACAAACTATGTTCTGGACAAACTATCTCTTAAATCAAGGAGGCCATTCCTACCAATCACGCCTCCCCAGGTGCTGCTGTCGTTGCCCACGTGTGCGTTTAAGTCCCACAGGAGGACAATGGAGTCCCCCGTTTAGGCACTTTCCAGGGCCCTTTGACAGACACCAAGAAGGCCCGGGTGCTCCGAACTGCTGTTTGGCCCATAGGTTGATACCACAGCCAGAGACTTGTCCTCCACCTGAAGGCCCCTCTCGAGTGACTGAGTTTTAGAGCCCAGACTGTGCGTGAAGGTGAGCCCAACTAGCGTTAGAGATTGCTCTAACACTACCCCTGAGTTTATGATGATTCTCCTTTATTCTAAACTGATGGGTCTTGCAGTAAAGCCTCTTCTATGTCCCTGCGTGATTCACTTTGTTGTGATAACTGCTGACTTAGAGAAAAAAAAACAAAAGAATGGTTTAACTTTTGTGAGGTGCTTCATGTACCAACGAGCGCAAATAAAAGCTGCTGCAGACGGTAGAGATGACTTGGTAAATTACCCTCTGTTGAATTGATGTTTTGGGACTCTATGACTGCTAAGTCTTATACCCCGAAAAATACACTACTTCCTTTATTGACAACTTGAGCTTTCTGTTGTAGCATATTTTGCCCAGCCTCTCTTCTTTTACTGTATAGCAAAACCAGTGCTGCTTCCTGTTAGAATAAAATAGAAAAACTGTTTAGCTCTTGCTTTTTCTCAGTATTGAACAATGTCTTCCAGATAGATCTTTTTAATCCTGAAGCTTTTGACTGATGCCCGAAGTGGCTCAAAGCCACTTTCCTCTCTCAATCCTTAAGCGTTGTGTCATTTAACAACGCTGACTACAGTCCAGTTTGCTCAGCTGCCATCAGTGTGGCCTGTCTGGGAAAAATAGAGGTCAGGTTATTCCACTCCATGGCGGTTTCTGTGGCACAAAATACATCAGCACTGTCGTCGAGTTGACATGCGCTTCAAGCAGCAGCTTGGGGAGGAGAGTAAAGTGTGTGGATTCAGCTTAAACCCCCCCCTCACACACACACTCACAAACACACACTTCATAAACATAGTGTCAGTCCAAACCCCTAGCTCTTACGGGGTTATTTTTCTCTCGTGAGCCTTCTCAATGCCAACTGGAATGTCGGGAATCTGCATGCAAAAGTGGTTCATCTGGACTGTGGAACCGGTTCCTAAAAAGTGTGTTGAAGTTAATGCAAGCAGCCAAACTGAAGCTATGTAAGCAATCCATTTTAATTATTTCTTGTCAATGCTGCATATGTCACAAATCAAAGACTACTTTAAAAACTCCTTTGAAATTAATAGCTTGTTTTGTATCAAAAATCTGCTAAACTTGGTTTATTTTGTATAATTTCATTTTTTTTACTTACATTAAAGTTCACACTAAATGAGAGAAACTGAGAAATGAGAAACTAATCTCCTCTTCCTCCCCTCCTCCTTAATTGGATGCCATAATCTCACAAAGTCACTGTGATCAGATTTAGGGTTTCCTGTTTATTCTTGCTTCAGCGTGTGGATTTTTTGGGGATTTTGATGCAACTACATTGGGCAGGGAAATGTCGTCAGCCCAATGATAAAGCAGTTCTGCCTCCACTATAGAGCGTGGTGATTATCTGACAGTGTTTGGGAGAGTGTGCCAGCTGTGCCGCTACACAGCACAGGCCAAGATAAGATTTATACTGTAAGCAGTTTGTAAAGATTCTGGGTATCTTTTAATGAGATAGGACAGTCCAAGCTTTAAAAAAGTGAACTTTTTCTGTAAATAGTGCTGCACTTTGCATCTTTTTTTATCATTTCTCCTAAGGCAATGGCATTTTGGATCCTGCTTTTAATTAAAAACAAACTAAACAAGCAAAATTGGGACATTGATTTCTAAGGTTTTTATTGATTCAGCTGTGAAGACTAACGAAGAAAAAATACGAAAATAAATATTAAATTTCCAAAAACGTTGAAAAAGATTAATTAACTTTTTTTTTACCAGAAAAGTAATTTTTACTCAACCCTCAGAGAAATATGCCATAATGATTTATGATTAATTAAAGTTCACTGAAGTGCCAAAAGTTATAAAATTGATCATGGATGAGGAATTAATAATTACGATTAAGACATCAAGTCTTTCATTTATCGGAATAGAGCTGTAAAAGAAAAAAACCTGGAGCAAGATTTGTGAGATTTGCACCAAGCCTCTTCCAACTGTAGGTGGCGGACACGCAGCAGTACAACAGTAGAAAAAGAAGAAGCCCCTCCCTGCTTGTCCAGTGTCAACACCATGGGTTGCATGCATGTGTTCAAGAACCTGCATTTAGCACGTTTTTGATTGCACATCACATGCTTTTTATGTCCTTATCTTTAAAATTGAAGAAACTCAAGAAACTGCATGTCTGAGCATTTCTTTGTTTAAACCAGGATAAACCAGGAGCAGATGAAAAAATATCCTTTGAAAACGCTGTCTTTTGTGATGCAGCAGGTGAAATGGGCGAGCCAAAGTCTCCCACACTGATGCTTTCACTTGCAGACAAATAGATCTGTGCACGTCTTCATATTCCTCGTCCAAACTCCTTTTGTTCTACAGAAACTATACCCTGGAAAATGACACAGGTTTTATGATTTAGGCTAAAAACAGCTTCATCATAAACAAACAAACAAACAAAAAACACTGGGAGCGCTTTCATAAAAGATGATTGGAATGGGACTTTTAATCTTTTCATAAAGGACCATTTTTAATAGCTCTTTAATGCAATTTACTGTGGTGGAGCATCAAATGTGGTTTCATCTTCATAATATATATTTTTTTGTCTTTCCTCAGAATGCTCTGTAATTTGAAGATCTTGGGGAATATGGCCACTAACCTTCTTACTGTCAGATGCCACCCCCCCCCAACAAAGTTGATCAATTTAAACAGCCAGGTTTGTGTACAGAATTGGTTCATTTATCAACACATAGATCAGCTCCCACTGGTTCTGTCCCTCAGAGACAACTGTTGCCGTAGATACGGGCCAAACCATTGTGTAGCCTCCAAAATGTTTGAGCTGGTGGCATTTAAACTGCTCCCCATCTCACTGAGATGAGAAAGTCGGGTTACTTGGAGATTTTCTTATCAGTGCAAGAGTTTCCTCACCTTACAGTAGAGAAACTCCTGCTTTTCTTTATATTCACACTGAAATGCAAATCCCTCAGCAGAACATTGACGCCCCACAAAAGGATATCAAGAATCCCACATTTTGTTATTACAGGATTAAAGTTTTTTTTTTTGTTTTCAACAAGAATTTTGGTAAAGTTTTACTTGCTGTGGTGTCAGGCAAAAACAAAATAAAATAAACAAAAACAAAATAAAAAAACAAAATAAACTTTTCAAGGCTGTAAAATGTTATAATCTTCATTTCCCAAAGTTGCACAGAGAGTGATTTTCTGGCAAGTAGAAGTTGGATAATTGTGATGATGCTTGGCTGCGAGCCCAGGCCAAACTGACAGGTGTTGGAGCGTTAAGCAATCTTTGACAAAGTTAATTTGGATTAATCACCTTGGCGCCGAGGAAGAGGATGTTTTCACTGTAGGCGTCATCTGCTGCACAGCTCTTCTCGTGGAATCCAGCTTTAAAATACATCAGATTTGTTTATTTTCTGCCCCCTCCTGCCATTCTCATATATCTAAAGAGGACTTTTTCAGATGAGAGATTAACGAGACTGTTGATGAGGAGTCCTTCTTACTTCTAAAGGCTTTGAACAAATGCCATTGGGTTTTTAGGGAAAAAAATTAGTTTTTTAACTCCTGGTTTCTAACCTAACATACATTGTTATAGTAATTAGGACCGTAAAAAGTAGAAAAAGGTTGATCTTCTACCCTCAAATATTCATGGTCATTTTCATGACCACTCTCTCTTTTTTTGAGGAAAATTAGCAGACTACTGTTTTCAAACATGTTCCTTTTAACAAACTGTGGAATTTATTTTAAATATAATTTACACTCGTAAAAGCTTGTGATGTTGATAATGAAGTTTCTTTGTTAATAAACATGTCTTTTACCGTCTTCGCAAGTCATTCCACGCTTATCCGACTCAATAAGCGGATTTTCATGCACTTCATTTGGTAAAAGAATGGGGAGGTTTAAGAATGCAAGTCAGCCAATAAAAAGCAGCCATTTTTTTTTAAAGAAAAAGATATACACGAATGTGATAGCAAACAATTTTATTCTGTGTTTCATTGAAAAAAATAAAATAAAAAGTACTGGTAATGCATTACAAATTCCAAACGGTATACATTATGACAACAATTCTAAATAAATAAAATAAGGATGAAAATTTAAATTTTTCTCCAGGTTTTGGTGGCCTGATGTCATTGTTTTCTTATGCAGCTCAGTTTGTTTTACGCTGAATTTGCAGAAATGATAACCGACAATGCAAGTTTACTGGATCATCTTTGATTTTTTAATGCATTCATATATTTTTTAACATGAACCAAATGTAAACAGTTCACTTATGGAGCAGATTTTTTAACATTAAAAAAAATACAAAAATGAACATTTACCATTGAGTTCAGGTGTTTATTGTTTATTTTCATATGGTTAAAATTATAGAGGAAGAATGGCCACTGAATAAAGTATTTTTCAGAATTTCTTTTGTAAAAAAAATCATTAAAAAAATATACTACTTTGACAAAATAGGTCTTCACGTTAAAACTTCTCTTCAATTGTTATAAGCAGATCTTTTTTTTTTTTTTTACAAAAATTGATAAATCCTGCTTCTAAGATGCATTTGCATATGGCAAATATAAGTACTATTACTTTGCATTAAAGAATACAAAGATGTTGGTCAAAAGTCTGACTATTCAGTAATTAGTCATATAAATTAAGAAGACAGAAGATTGTGCAGAAATGTATGCATTTTATTTAAATGTTTGTAGTTTGTGTTTAAGAAATCAAACTTAAATAAATTGTTATTATTTTGGTTTTGAAGTTTGATTTAGGTTGGAAATTCTTTTAGTTTATCCTTCACTTTTTTAACTTTAAAAATCGTACAAAGAAGTCATACACACACTATATTATGTCACTTCCAAAATCAAGATAAGTTAGGAAAACATTTAAATATGTTATTCATCTACTTTAGGGTGGAGCTAAAATAAATATCTATCGTTTCATTAGTGCAGATTTTATATCAAACATTTTTTTTATTGCAATTTAACCAATTGCATAAACAAGTATTTAAATGTGGCTTTAAGAATAAGAATAGATTCTTAGTTGGGAACTTTAGCACAGATGAATGTGATTTGCTCTTGCAGTCAGATAAAACATATATGCTAAAGGTATTCATGACACTTTCTGCTTTATTCACACATTTATTATGAACTGCTCTGCCTTTTAGTGATGAAATGCAGATCTGATCCTACTTTGCATGCTCAGGACACCTGGCAGCTCAGCTTAACGCTTTCAAATGCAGATCCAGTACGGCAAGCACATTAAAATAATCTGACCTGCCTTTACAGTTTTAAGGTCTCCTTTCTAATGTTTGAGTTAAATGTCTTAAAAACCATGCAGAAATGTTGTTTTTGAAACTTTTTGATCATCACATAACCCCATTCTTGATTAAGAAAAACCAAATGTTTGAAATCACATTTTGTGAGCACTTTGTCTTGTTACACTGCAGGTGAATCCGTTTGTGAAGAATTTGGGGATGAATGCATTCTGTTAGCTGTTTAATGTGGTTCAAAGGGACATTTCTCAATAAAACATTTCCACGTTTCTGTTATAAATTGTGTGAAGTAATTTATCAATTTTTTTTTTAGCATTTGGGCTGTTAAAAAAGTAATCCCACACTGATTTAACTTGTTTAAGTCACTAGTTTGAGCTGAAATGTGCGATAATCGGTGTCTGCTGCGTCCATGCATTTTTATATCACTTTGTTTTTTATCAATTAGAAGACAGAAACAGTGAATGAGTGCACGGCCGTGCAAGCTTTGTGAATGAGCAAATTCATGACCAAGCATAGATTTGGCTGTCTGTGTGGGTAGGTGACTGAACAAACAAGTCTGTGTTTTGAATGAGTGAGTCATTATTACTGGTAAGGGAGTGTTTTCTGTCAGTGTTACCAAAAGTGTTGGTGCGACGTGTTTAATATCTCCTAAGGTGTCTGCAGTCCAGTTAAAGCAGCTACTGCAGTAACTAGTACATCATCGTGAAGGATGTGTCTGTGCAGCTCAGAGCTTCTGTCTGCACAGTGAGGAGTTTTGTTCCTCCTCTGGGAGACCTTTACGGTGGTTGAAAGAGCACCAGCCAGGTCTGATCCCTGAATCTGTACCTGATCTCTGCAGCTCTGAAAATGTTTGCAGCCGTGCATCATCAAGAGAAATCTTCATTACTTTAGCAAAAAATAAATTAAAAAAAATATTGGTTGATTCTGATGAATGTTTAATTTTTTGCGTTATATTGGTTACAGCCTTTGTCTGAAGATGTTTATCCAGTCATATAAATCCTGTTCCAATAATCTGGCTAGAGTTCAAAACATATTTCAGATTTTGGAATATGTTTGGTCCATTTGAAAGCTTAAAAATGAGCTAAATACTGTTGTCAATAACAGCAGGGAGCAGAAGGCACGTGACAGAGAATATACAGAGAAATGTAATCAACTTATAAACTTCATAAACTTACATCTTAAAAGGAGTGGAAAGAATCAAATGTGAATAATCCCATCCCTATTGAGTTACCACAGCGAATCAGCTTCCTCTGTCTAACCCTGTCTTCTGTATCCTCTACTCTAACACCAGCTACCTTCATGTCTTCGTTCTCTGCATCCATAAACCTCCTCTTTGGTCTTCCTCTAGACCTCTTTCCTGCAGCTCTGGACTCAGCGTCACACCGGACACTTATCTCCACCCATTCCACCCTGCCTGCACTCGCTTCTTCACTTCTTTTCCACACTCTCCATTACTCTGGGTTGCTGACCCTAGATCTCCCTTTAACCTCACTCTTGCACTTGGGTCCCTCTCATTCACTCACATGTACTCCGTCTTGCTGCGGCTAACCTTCATTCCTCTCCTTTTCAGGGCAAACCTCCACCTCTCTAGCTTCTCCTCCACCTGTTCTCTGCTCTCGCTACAAACCATAATATCGTCTGCAAACATCGTAGTCCATGGTGATTCTTGTTTAACCCCATCTGTGAGCCTTTCCATCAGCTTTGCAAACAGAAAGGGGCTGTTACTTCAATTTGTTAACATAATAATTTAATAGAAAAAAGCAAATAGTTTTGGTGAAACTTCTCAGGCTCCATTTGATGAAGTGACACAGGAAGTTCTTTATAAAAGGAAAGGCTTGGAAAAAAGAATTTGTAAAAAAAGCACTAACAATTGGCTGCAAACAATTTTTGACTTCTGACACTCAAAAGTATTTTTCAAAAAGTTGGACTCCTCCTCTCTTTAAAAGTTTTTTTTTTAAGCTTAAATTTTTAGAGATCCAAATCATCCAAATCGTCTTAATTCCTTAGATTCTCCTGAGCCTTTGCTGGATTACCCATCACAGCATTTGGAGTGTGATCGAGGAAGACCTCAGAGTAGTGGAGGATTTTTCTGTGCATCAACGTTCTTCCCTGATCTTCAGGGGTTTCTGCTGCAGAGCAGCCTGCCGATTAAGCAATCTGAACCATGGCCTTCACTGACGCTTTGAAGCTAAGTCAGCGTACACACGGATCTAATTTGTTTGAGCCGTCTCTGTGAAATGCATGCCTCCTTCCACCTTCTTTATCAAGGTTTCTGCTCTCTGCACAGCACAGTGAAGGAGCAAAACCAAACACTGTCTTTAGCTTGTGTTGTGTGGAACTTGGCATGCAAATGGAGAGAATATGAAACCAACATGAAGGGGTTTGTGGTACTGCAGGTTTTGGCTTGAAATGATATTCCACAAGCACAAAATGTTAACTAAACAGTCTTCAGATATTCAACATTCCAGTTAAATCAAAAGTGCTGTTCTACTCTCTTTGGTTTTTGTCTTTCTGCCCTGACAGAGAAGAAATGTAAATGTTGCCTCTCTGCAAATGTGCTTCCAGTATAATTTCACGCCCATAGAGGGCAGCTGTGATCTCCATATTGGCTCATCTCTGACTAAAAGGCACAGACAGACAGAGAGAGGGAGGGAGTCCCATTTTTCTGTGTGATTTGTTCTGCTAGTCATTTCACACTGTGTGCTGTTTTATGGCCCTTATGGTGATCTTGTAGGCTGATGCTTAGTTTTTTCAGACCTTATCTGTGTCAGAATCTTTCAGCTTGACGGTTTCTATGAAGTTCATTTGGTGTAAAATTCTTGCAAATATGCTTTTTATTTTGACAGATAAGGAAAGAAATGGGAGTAAAAGGAGGTGGAATTAGTTCACTTTAGTTCACTGGAGTTAAAGTCTTGGCTGACACTATTAATTCAAACCATATCACACTATCTATCGAGGTCTGCCTTGACTTTGACCGACAGTTGAACATGGGATCTACTCCTGTGACTCCATCGCTATCGTTTGTTTCATTCAGTTGCTCATGACTAACTTTTTTTCTGTTTGTCTTTCTTTTGTTTCTGAAACCTGATGATCATCCTCTACCATCAATTAACTGGGACATGTTGGTGTTTCTCCTCCTCATGCTGGAAAAGTAGAAGCTCTGTCTCCAAAGGTTAAGTCTGCTTCACTGTGCTGTCACACATGACAGATGGTCGCTCTCCCGCTCTGTTGTCCAACAGCCTCAAGACAATAAATTTAGAAGTAAAGAAGCTATTGCTCAAACCTCAATCAAGTATGTGATATTTAAAGACCCACTCAGGTGAAAAATGTGTTTTTTCTCATGATGGGGGACTGTTTTGAAAGAAAATTAAGTATAACAGTACAGTTAAATTCCCCTCAAATGGCACATTTTACCACAATAAGATCATTTTTATTTTTTAAAATAACTTAAAACAGAACATTGAGTTTTCCTTACATATTTATTTACAATATATACTATTAAAATAATGATGTGAGCTTTTGTAACTGTCATTAAAAAATTGAAGTTTTTTTTTTTTCTGGGTCCAAGTTTGATCTTAAGCACTAAAGGTGGCTTAAAAAAATGTCATGACGACTTTTAGCTAAGGCAAAGCATTCTGGGAGTTATTCCACCATCTTCCAAAATAACAGGTAACGCATAAAAATAGTTATAATATTTTAACCATTAAAAGTTTAATGAACCTGCTATGAGGAGGCAAAAAAGTGTTAGGCTTTGTTTAAAAATGTACTGCTACAGTAGAATTTTTCATGCTTTATTCCAGTCAAACAATAAAATGTGATTATTTTTAAATAAACATTTATTTAACTAAAATTAAAACAACTCTTTCAATTTTGAACTCATTTAATTAATTGAATTTAGAATTGTTTTTGTTTGTTTTGTTCTTTTTCGTTGCAATTAAAAATTCAAGTACTGCTTGACATCCTGCAATAAGGACTCTACAGTGGTGGAGTGGTTTGCACTCACGTCTCACAGTAGTAAGGCTCTGGTTTAATTCCCAGTTGGGGCCCTTCTGTGTGGAGTTTGCATGTTCTCCTTGTGCACACATGGGTTCTTCATCAGTTAACTGGCGACTCTAAATTGTCTTTAGGTCTGAAGGTGAGTGATTGCTTGTCTCTGTGGTACTGCGATGCGGCAGACTGCCCAGGGTGTCTCTCACCTTCACCGCACTGTTGCTAAGTTAGGCTCCAGCAACCCAGGGACCTCTGAAAGTGTTCAAATAGGTTTACAAAATAAATGGATGAATAATGGAAGGAAATTCTTGTCTACTTCAATCATTTCTAGTTTATACTTTATGTTTACGTGTAAATTATAAATCTACTTTAAAACAATTATCACTAGTTACTTGACAACCTTTTTCATTTTTACCAAAAATGTATTTATTTCTCTTTAGCACAGGATTTACTATTTCAATTCTACTTTTTATTTGAATCCTACTTTGTGAACATCAAAAAGTTGCATTTTGTTCATAGGAATCTTAATAGATATAGAACTCTTTGGTTGGTGATCCTAAAAGCTACATGTACTGAAGTTAAACTCTTTCCAAGAAGAGTTTTGCTGTTCTATTGTTCTCACATCTTCAGAGGAATCTATTTTAGGATGGAACCACATGCCTTGTGCATCAGGCTTAAAGGAATCCAGTGACTTTAGAGAATGGTACAGTAACATGATCTGATGCTAACTCATCTTCCTGTGTAGCTGTTAAGCAGGAGCTCAAATGTCCATTATGTGCTCAGCTCATTATAGCTGATAGCAGAGGCACACCATTATAAAGCTGTCTTATTCAGAAAACTGTTCACACTTTTAACTAAATCCGTTTGACCTAATCTGTGTGTAGTGAGAGGTAGAAACTTTAAGCTCTTGACTTATTGTCTTTTCACAGAATTCATTCCTCTATCCCAGAGACAAATGAAGTTTTCACTTTCTCTTAAGGATCTTCATGACCTTAACAGACATTTTATGCTGCTCAGAAAGATTAAAATTTGACCCTGACACACAAGTTTCTCTGATATTAAAAAATGTTAAATGTATCTGCTGGTGTGTAACGATTAATCGACTTATTCAATTAATCATTTATATTCCTACGATCCAACCAGATCGATCTGTCTGAGACAAGCTTTTGATTGAATTGACATCTACTTTATAAAATCGTTTCAAAATGAAATAAATCCATTATATTGATATATGAAAATACCATTTGAATTGAGACACTGTAGATTTTTTTACTATAATTTAAAAATGACCAGGTTCCATCACAGCGGACAACACACATGTGATGGCAGCAGAAAATGATCAACCATCATTACAGTCCAATTTGTGGAAACACTTTGAATTTTGCAAAGACGTGTAACTATACAGTTTGGTTTGATGTTGTAATTATGTTCAGTTTGTATCATTTTGATGTGGAAAAACAACAGTGGGCTGAACTTAATGAAACTAAAATGTGAATGGATTTGTAATTGAATCTTGTTTACTTGTTTGTTTGTTTGTACACAGTTACACTTGATTATCTTGAAAGAAATACAAGGAATCTGGAAAATCTCACCTGCACTGTTCAGTACTCAGGTATTTATCACTGGTCACACTGGTTGAATATTTGACTGAAGATGTCCTGGATTGATCTTATGCCAGTGAATCGGATCGTTCAAAATAACCCAAAATCAACTATGAATTGGATCATTAACCACTAATTATAACACAAATCGAAACGTCGTTGAAATGAATCATTACACCCTTTGTATCTGCAGCTAATCCAAGCTAATACACATTAAACTCTTGTGAAGTGGCAATAGCTCTTTTGCTTTATTTTTCTTTTAGATCATTTTATCCCCTAACATTGTACGAAGTAAACCACAGCTTCTGAACAAATCACTCTTTTGTTTGGCTCTCAAAAGGATTTTGTGACAGCAAAAGATGTCAAAATCGTAATTTAAAGTCCAATGAAGCTTAACCAATCAACGCCTATTGATGCAAATAAAAATCAAACCACTTTGGCTCCGAACTTTCCTTATCATCTACTTGAAAGCAAAAACATAACAATTTTTTTTTTTCTTGTAGCTGAAAATAAATTCAGTTGTCAAGGGGTTAACCCTATGTAAGAATTAGTTTACTTTGTTTATTTGAGCAAAACTCTGTTGCTGTTTAAGAAGGTTTTACAACCATCCATACATACATTTCCTTAACCCGCAATATCCCTGTCGGGGTCACAGGGTTGCCAGAGCCTGTCCTGGCTACTGTTGGGTGAAGGTGGTGGTGGTGGTGGTGGTGTGGCACCTTGTGCAGGTTGCCAGTCTGTTGCAAGGCCCACAATCACTCCCACACACTTTCACACCTAGGCACATTTTAGAACCATTTCACCTATGAAGCACGTTTTTAGACTGTGGGAGGAAAAACCACGCATGAATTTGAACGCATTTGAACCAAAGCCTTCCCGCTGTGAGGAAAGAGCGAGAACCCCTACACCAAACCAACTTGCAGCAGGGTCATTATGGGAAGAAATGGTCTTAGCTGCAGTGAACAGCTCTCTCATTTCAGAGATTTAAGGAGGAATTCCGATGACCAAATTGACTGATAGTTGTTCACCTTTTGGCATATTCTGTCAGGGGTCGCCACAGCAAAGCAGCTTTTCCCTGGTAGTTTGGCAGAGATTATGTACTTAATCTGGGCTGGGGACCTGCACAGGGAGATGCAGACTTTAGATTTCTTTTCTTTAGATAGAGAGACTTCAGAAAGACTTTAGAAGTCTTTAGATTGCATTTTTTTGTTTATTCCTAGAAACTTTACTCCTACTTTCCACTTTAAATGGCTTCCAACCTCATTTCTAATCAAAATTCCTCCCACGTTCTACAAAATTCTGCTATGACTGCCGCCTGCTGCAGGTAAAACTTTAAACTATTCACATGCACCTGGTTTAACCTCTCTACAAAGAAAACAAATCTGCCATCATTGTGTGACAGACTTTGAGTGTGCGCTTTATGAGTGAACTTCAGAGGTGGATTTAGATGAATAAATCTACGGCTCTTGTTTCCAGAGAGACGAGTATTGATGTCGCTTGACAGCATCACTGACAGCCTGCTACGAAATTCACTTGTAAGGAAAAACTGTGAGATGTTGAAGTCCGCCGCTGCTCCCTAAATCCCTGTCGGGGCTTGCTTCACCTCCCTCCCCTTTACATCTTTATTTCATAACCTTTTCGTCTATCTCCTCTGTTGTTTCCTTTCTGTTCCTGTTCAGCTCTATTTGAGCGGCTATTCCTTTACTTTTTCATCCTACCTTTGCTCATTTTAGATTCCCTCTCATGGCAGATACTGTTTAAACTGGATGGAGTTTGTGCAACTCCAGCATGGAGGGGAAGATAGGATATTTATTTCTCTGCTGCAAACAGAGAAAGCTGCTTCGATCTGACTGCTAATATTTCTCACAGGATATAATAAAACGAGTGTCTGCGTGTGGATGTGTGTGTTCATTATTTGGCAGAAAGAAAGTCATGGCCTCAAAGGAAAACTTTATTCTCAGTTTTTCCACTCTAGGTAATTTTTGGTCATCCTGCTCTTGGACTTTCCTCAGGTGTTTCTAGCTTTACAGCTCCCTCCTATAGACTGGAAAAAAAACAGCCAGCAATATATATTTTTACAACAGAGTAGCTTTTGGCTGTATGCCCATGAGCTGCAGTGCAAACTGTTGAATTTCCACAATGTGTTTTGTTTATGTAATAGTACTAGCTATTTATGCAGCTTAAACTCGACATACCGGGCTTTTTATTGCAGCGGTTCTGCTGCTTCTGCACGGGTATTTACAACTCCTGGACTGGCTCCAGACGTGGATATATGGCTGCAAGCTTGAGTAGATGTCAGAAAGGTCTGTAGTTGCGTTTTCTAAAGGGGAAAACTCAATAACTTGCAACTTTGTGGGGTGGGAAAGGATGTGTGAGGTGAAGTGGGCCAAAAGTTATTAATAGAACCACATGCACTGAGTGAGCAAAATATTGGGGACGTCTCTTTTTTGCAGCTTAATGAAATCAACGTTGTAGGCTTTCCTTTCCATCAGCAAACACATACTGAAACTTAAATATCAGAAAAAAGATTAGAAATGACTTTGTTTTAAATTAGTTTCAAGCATGTTAATAATTAAAGTTCAATATCAATGATACAAACTTAAAGATAATAAAAGTAGGAACAACAACAGCAACAATAAAAAAGATGCAAAATGTGTTGAAAGTGAGGCAGAGACTTAGATTAGTGAAGACTGCCCCTTTAACAAAGCAATACTGTTACCATATAATAATAGTTATAATTAACAATCATCTTCATCAACATGCAATAATAATAATATTAGTAATTGTAACAATAGCTTACTATTTATCATCTATTCCTGTATTGTTCTCAGTCCGTATGCTTGTAGCTATTTAAAAAGACCCACTTCAATGAAAATTGTGTTTTTTGTGTTTTTAACATGTTTTTTTTAATTTTTCTCATGAAGAAGGACATAGATGAAGAAAATTGAGCTTACAATTGTATTTCTTTATTCAAATTGTGGTGAAACAGGAGCTGACAAACAATGCTGTTTGAAAAAGCTTGCAGTCGTTCTGCAAAACCTACAATTGACAGGCTGCAAGCTTCCTGCTCCGCTCCATTCTGATGCATCCACTTGTGAAGACTAGATCCGTGTCTCATCCGAGTTGGCATCTAGCTTCAAACTGTATGGCTGGATAGGTCCAATATGGTTTTCCATCTCTGTTGCACCAGTATTGTTAGGTTGGACGTGTGAGGGACTGTAAGCTAGTGGGAAAGGGTGAAAACAAATGGATGATGGAAAGTAGGGGCGGGCTTACTCCATGCCAACGGTTCCGCCTACAACTCAGAGATGAATTTCTGATGACCTACTGCCGCTCTGCAGAATGTTCTAGAAAATGGCACAGGTTTTTGGATTTTTAACTAAAACAGCATCGTCATACTTAAATGACCACTTTTACAACAGATCAAAAGATGATCAGAGTGGGACTTGAAATTTTACAATATTTCTACATTGTTTTTTGTCAGACAAACCGCAGACTATTCCAATTTTTTTGTTGCCCACAGACACCCAAAATCCCCTCAGGTTGGCTTGTTACTATCTGTCAATTTAAATGTTCCTGTTCATCATAGATTTTGGGTATTTTCTCCTACTAGGAATAATTTCTGGATGTTTTTAAAATATACTCTTTTCGATATGAGTAAAGTTGGATATTTCACAGGGTCCTGTTGTTTTAATGGTTTTGACTGTGTATACAGTCAAATGCTGTTGATTTTTGTAACATGTATATTGGATGTCACAAAGGTTTTATAGTTATTACCTCGTTCTTCATTACAGTAGGTGAGAGAGGGGAGCACCAAAGAACAGTATGATGGACGCAGTGAATTACAGTCGAGTTTAACTTTAGTTTTTGAGATTTGTTTTTTTATCTCTGTGTTTTCAATGCTGTCAATCATTCATCCTAAAAACGTATTTTTTGCTGTTTTTCAATTTATGTGTATTTATTATTCAAAATTTCCCTCATGGTTACCAAATATCATACGCTTTGTGTGTGTACATTACAAAAAGTCTGCTTTAAAAAAACAAGAAAAAAAAATGCAAAAATAAGGTAAATATTGCCTAAAATAAGAAAAATTATCTGCCAACAGAACAAGAAAATTTGGCTTGTCAAGACTTTTCAAAACAAGTAAAAAAAAAATCTAACCTCATATGACCTACAAATACCTTAAAATGAGTATATTTTTACTAATGTCAAGCTCATCTTTTACTGATATTAGAGGAATTTGTAAGATTAATTTTGTTAAAATGTTAAAAATTCTTCTTTAAGATTTGGCTTGTAAGGTTATCTTGATATTATTCTAACCACTAGAGATATGTTTCTTGAAACCAGCCAAATATACTAAAAACTGTAGTATAAATATACTAAAAACTGTAGTATTTATCTTAATAAGAATACTGTTTAACACTATTCTTTTCTCATTCTGCATGTTAACTTACTTGAAATTCTTGAAATAAGGTAAAAAAAAAACCTGCATTGATTGGATATACAAAAGTCACAGGCTTGCTTAAATGAAGATGTGAATCCAGCTCCTTGTACCTACGTTATTGTATTTGAAGTACATGTGAATGAAAAAAACATGGCTATTGCTTGTCTAGGTTGAAAGACAGACATGTACAAGATTACAAACAATGCTGTACATTGTATAACAATGAGTATCTCAAAAAATGGGCAATAGGATGCTGTGAAACTTGCAGTAAATGGGCAACATTTTCATCACTAATAACAATACAAAAGTGACTCATTCCAGAAAGCCTAATATCGTTATAAGCAGAGCCCAACAGGTGATGTTGTAACCTAAAATGCTAGCAGAAAAACGTAACATTTCGTGATCATGTCAGTAAACATTTGTACTGAACAACAGTAACAAACTAACATTGTAAGCCTACTCAGAAATAAACTTCTTCCACTCAGCCATAGTTTTTTTGTACTATGGCATGTACTCGGGCATGGATAGTGTCCATAAGGACTTCTGTCTGCAACACAGATAGGAGTGTAGCACTAGGGGTATGTAAGGTGAAAGGTGTAGTAACATGCCATGATATACATCACGCTATCAGTTATGCTCTCCTTTGGGAAGATCAGCACAGGCATGGTTCCAATGGCCAATATGCAGTTGGTTTCACAGACAATCACCACAGGACTTAACAGTGGTCTTGATTGAAGAAAGGTGTTGGGGTGTTCTGCAGACTGAAAAACAAAAAGAAAAATGATGCCAAAAATAAAAAGAAACTATCATCAAGTAAGATGAAAACCTGTCATCTTACCTCAAGAATGTGAAGCATCACCTCACTTGAATGCCCTAACTTCTTGGGTGGAGCAACAGATGACGGGAACATGTCTGGCAAAGCCTTCATCAAGGCAATTGTTTGCTTTACTGTGAAATAAAAAACAGCTTAATTTTGTTTACTGCAAATAAATACATTTAATAAAATTAATTAAAAAAATTAAAAAAAACAAAGACAAAAAAATTATAAGATTTAAGGATGTGACAGTAAACACATTTAGCCACCAGTTAAGAAATGCAGCAACCCTAGTTTTACCCCTCTTTTTATACAATTACTTAAAGTCTATAAAACAAAATGACAGCTGCATGTGTACGACAGCACATAACTGATTGGCATGAGCACGACTGTGCTTAAATGACCTTTATCTCCCTTTGGAGGCTTCAACACTTTTTGGAAAACTCCATAAAACTGGGCCTTCTCAAAAAAGATCCTCCAGCGATTCTTCAGTTCAGGAATGAAGTGGGGGTTTCCTTGATTGAGGATCCGATGCAGTTCATCAATTATCTGAAACATAAAAGGCATAAAATAAATATATTTTATTTCAATCAAACTCT
This sequence comes from Adrianichthys oophorus, assembly GCA_036245035.1. Classification (NCBI taxonomy): domain Eukaryota; kingdom Metazoa; phylum Chordata; class Actinopteri; order Beloniformes; family Adrianichthyidae; genus Adrianichthys; species Adrianichthys oophorus. The sequence continues at coordinate 5,320,530 of BSAI01000189.1, read as the reverse complement.
TGCTCATCAGCTTCTTAGCTTAATTGCCCATGACTTTTATTTATAACTTTTAAAATATAACAACTATTATACCACTTAAAAAATAAAATGTGACATTGCATCTGCAACATTCCTCTCAACCTCAAGTTCTAATGATAAAGTAAAACCAGAATTCCAGACAGAGCTAAACAGCTGTCTCACAGAGAACATGCAGCAAAACTCCACATTTCTTAACCATCATGTTAGATTTTATATCTTGTAGTGTCATTTACTTTTTTTCATTTTCCCAAGTCAAGCAACTACAGCTTCAAGCTATTTTGGTCTTGTTTTATGGATATCCAAGTTGTATTTTTTTTTAATTTTTGTTACTATACAACAACTTCATTTAAATAGACACAGGTACTGATTATGAAATGTATTTCCCTCTGCTTGCTCCAGTAGTTTATTAGTTGCAGTGACGGTTTAAAGTCAGTAGAAACATTATAGATGTGAATCAAACAGTGCTTTTTCCAGCTAAACTACCGTAACCAGGCAGGGCTGAAGTTATTACCATAACAAAATCGTTTTGATGATCAATATTTATAATAAAAGTAAGTAAAATGTTAGTAGGCGTTTACACACATTTCCCTTGTCAATATTAGTTTTAGCTGTACACAAAAACACAATCTGAATATGTGATCTTACCATCCACCTCCTTAGCATCTGGACTGGATTCTGGGGGGGATCTTTCCAAGATGAAAGTTGAGCCATTTGACTCTGTGTCTTCAGCAAAAGTCTCCTGCCTGCTGCTGCTATCAAGACTTATGTCCCGTTGCCTCTTTCTCTCTGCTTTTTTTTTTTGGTAGGAGGCACATTCTTGACTCTTTTCACCAGCTGTTTCTTGACAGATTCCTGACCAAAAAAAAATAAAAATAAAAAACATATTGTTTAAAGATAGTATTACTCTAAAATAAACTAATGATAACTGATTCCAAATAAATCATATCATCCTACCCACTCAGCTCCATTAGCTGCAGATTTGTCCTGCAGCATTGGGAAATACTCAATGAGACGTTTAGCCATCACTGTTATCTCACGGTTCCATGGATATTGGAAGTCATCTCCTGAAGCTCTTTTGATTGCAATCATGCTTGTAACTGTATTCCTCATTAAGCGACAGCGAAGTTCTTTTGAAAGTGTATAGTCTCCTTCTTGGCCAGCCCGCTGTTTTTCAAAATAGGTGGCTCTTGCCTGTTCAAGCTCTGTGTCAGTGTACACAACATACTGAGGACTCACAAGCTGTACAGTTCTGCTGGTGCCATGTTGGTCTCCTGGGTTTGAAGATGGGTTAATGAGGGAGGAGGAAGAGGGGCTTGAAACAGGGGTTGGAACAGTGGGAGTAATGCTGGCATCACAAAGTCCAGAGGAGGTGCCTGGTTGGACCTGGTCTGACTCTTCACCCTTAAATCTCACAGAAATTACAAGTGAATGGCAGTGCTCTAGAAACAACCAGATGAAAAGCATCATATAAATGCCATGATTAAATAACTCCATAACATTAAAAGTAATTATCACCTCATCTTCAACATGTGCAATTCTCCAAATGGCTCTTCTTCTGAAAAAGTGCTCTGGCCCCGGAAAGACATCTCGCAAGTCTTCTTTGGAAAGACTGGGAAGCATGCCTGTGGTAATATTGGCAGCTGGAAAACACATCCAACTATTTTGTAAATATACAGTATAATGTCCAAACACCTCTGAAAAAGGAACAGGTCTCTACATATAGTTCAAGTCTGCCTGCCATTTACACCAAATGTATTTGAGGCGGCAGGCACGACATCAATGTTTTACCGTCCATGGGAAGATGGTTTGTCGGCGTCGGACGATGAGGAAAAAATAAAAACGTGAGGGTGGGTGTGACGAAGCAGCGTCACAGGTTGCAGGACAGCATCTGAACACCAGCCTCACTTTTTGTTTCCTTTTTTTCCCCTGTCATCTCATAGTCCTTTAGTTTATATTTTGCACCAGACACATGCACACATACAGGCAAACAAGTCATTCACAAAATCATAGCTCAAATTTTGTTTATTTCTAAGGGTGCACACTTAGTTTTAAATAGAGTTCTACTCACCATCTAGGCCACAACATTCAAACCAGAGCATTTGTACACATCATCATATACACAGGAAACATGAAGTGACCTCATATGTCTGAGTTGAAAGGTTTCTTTTCTTTCTTTCTTCTGTCTATTTCATTTTTGTTTCATACTCTGTTCTGTATTTCACACGTTAAAAAATGTTTAATTATTTCTACTTTGGATTATGTATTATTGATTTCACAGATTTAAAGGCAGGAATTTGTTTCAGTAAATGTTTGGTTAATTGGCCTGTGGGAGGGGCTAACCCTTTATAAGGAGGGAATATCTAGCAGTATGGGGAGAGCACAGTCCTGGTTGCAGTGGTGGCAAGAAGCGCTCTCTAGTGCATTGTGGCATTGTTATATATATATATTTTTTATTGTTTCCACTTTAAACGTCTGCTGGCTTGGTCATCTTATCTTTTTCCGAGTGTGCATTTGACACTGCGAAGAACCCCGTCACAGTGGGAAAAAGAAGTTAGGGGCGCGAGGGAAACGTCACCTTTTAGCATCTCGCTGCGATCCGTGACGTCACGACCCTCGGCGGTGATCGTCAGCTGTCATGCGCG
>BSAI01000189.1:5252732-5317860 GCA_036245035.1 Adrianichthys oophorus | reverse complement strand
GTTAAAAAAGCTGATGAAACGAAAAGTAATTAGAAAATAAATAACTTCTTAAAGAGCAACACAAATATATATATTTTTAATCTCTGTGTTATAGCACTCAGAAACTGGTTTGGCTCACTATGAATCTCTATTTTAATAGGTCTTGGTTAAGTCATTTTATTCAAGTCATTCTAAAAATGGGAGGTTTCAGATTACCAACCTTCCTATTTACAACCTCACAATTACCCTTCCAAAGCTGTGTTGATACTCACTTGACTTTGTGTGTTATGACCATTGACTGTATTAGAGAACTGGACCGAGTGAGTGTTACGTTAATCATAGAGTTTGCTTTCCTTCTGGCTCCAACCAAATGAAGTCAATTCAATCGCCATTTTTCTGCGATACAAACTTTGCCATGTCGGAAACAGACAACATTAATAAGTGTTAGCAATAACACCCAATTTTCAATAAATGGCAAGGGTTCAGAAAGCAAGGGTTTCTCCTTGCAGGTAAAAAGAACCAAACTGCCTCTGTCTCCTTTCTTTTGCAGAAACAACTGTTTTAGGTTACTTGAACCTATCAAAAAGCAGGGACTGGTCCGAGTCGGTCTGCATCAATATTTCTTTGGCAACCACTCTCACCAATCAGGAGTAAGCTTGTACGAAGACCACAGGTCAAACGTTTTGAACAACTGACAACAGACCACCTACTTTTATTGAGGTATATGATGGGTCAGTTTATAACTTCAAAGACTTAAAATACAGAAAAAATATAGTGAAAAAAATTAGGATGATCAAGAAGATGTTAAAAATGTATCAGAGTAAGACTGTTTTTTTCCTGACAAATAGAGTAACTCAGTAATAACAATGTTTTTCTCTAAAGAAGTCTATGGAATTTTGGCTCCTTGGAGCCATTGGCCACTTTCTGTTTGGAACACCAGGGGGTAGGGGTCACTCAGTCCAGCTTTTATATATAGTTAATGGTTATGAAAAAGTCAAAGCATTTAATGGCCTACTTAAAAAGAAAGATATAAATGTAAAATTTAAAATATTTAAAAGAGAGAAACAAAATGTAAAACAATCATTGTAGAACTTACATTTACTACATTTAGATCTTGGTATACATGATGTTTACCATGTGTTCTTTGGTCCGCATTTCAGCCCAGAAATTTAAGTGTAATTAGAGTGTATAAGTGTCTGTCTCTGAGACAGCTGTTTTAATTTAAATAGACAAAATAAAAATGAATGTAAACGAGAAAATAAAGGTAGAACCTCTGTGAAATGTATTGTAAAACTAAGTTATTCTGAGATTAAATGTTTTTGAGTGAAATTAGGTGACAGTGGCCATAAGAGGTATATATGGATGTACCTCACTCCCACAATGGCAGTAAGTCAGTGGATAGAGAAACACTAAGGAGGTGATCAGAAAAGAAATGTTGAATTTTTTGTGTGTCATTTTGCCCTCATGCTTTATTTTTTGTTTGCTCCAAAGACTCTACTCAAAGAAAAAAACAAATTAAATCTCACCCGGCTTGCCTACAAGTTGTTGATGTTTCTCCTGGACTTCCTAAAAGAACTCGCGACAGACACGACCCTCTCATCCACCAGAGTGAACTCCAACACTTGGCGGCTGAGCTGGGGCTCATGAGTAAGGCCAGTCCAGCTCCCATCTTCTCACCAAGAGCAACTCCAGAATGGTGGAGTCCAACCCTTCTCAAGGGATTCAGTTTCAGGGCCTGAGATGTGCATGGAGGTGTGCGCGACTATATCTAGCCGGTACCTCTAAACCTGACCAGGACTTGTGGGAAGAACTCCGGCCAACAGGTCTGGCTCCAGAGTTTGAACCCAGGCTCTGCTCCTGCTCGCCAGTTCACCTCCCCAACAGGCAGGGCTTGCTGTGTCAGGTGGGGGGGTGGGGTCAGGTTCTCCTTCCCAATCCCGGTCACCTCCAGCCAGACTTCGAGAGTCTGGTGATCTTGTGTCCTTAATCCAGATGAGGGCATCTGGCACAATGGATTGGGGAGGATAGGTAGACATGTCCAGGTGAGAAGAAGTGAGGATGAATCGGACGGACCAGGTAGCCATGCAAAGTCTAACAGTCTGTAATGTAAAGTGTAAAGCCTGCAAAACAGGAAAGAAAAAGTTGACCTAAATGTAACATTTTCCATAATGACTTTCTGAACCGCTCTTAGTCCGGCTTGTTACCTAGGACCTCTTTGCAATGGGAGACCCTAACAAGAGGGTTAACCCAATGCAGCACAGCTTCTAGGATCACTCAAGCCCTCAAACCCCTCCACCACGGTAAGGTGGCGGTTCACGGAGGGGATTTTTTTTTTTTTTTTTTTTTTTGACCTGGTATTTTCTTGTTTTTCTGAGCATTTATTTACTCACACACACATTCACATATGCACACTTTGCAGTAACCAATTAATTTCTAACTTTTCCTACTGACGTTACTCAAAGTGCTTAGCATGAAAACATTTTAAAATTGTAAAAAACAAAACAGGATCAAAAAATTACAAATACAAATATAAACACTATAAAATACAAGTACAAAAACTATTCTATTGTTTTTTTGTATCTTCTAATTCCTACTGAAAACTTTGAATGGCTCACTGAGGGTGAGTGAAACAAAGAACTAACAAAACCTACAAAACTCTAATTCCTAACTCTTACACAAAATAAATACAATATAAAGAAAAACAGATAAAAATAGGAATAAATACATGTATTTTTTAAAATTGTGTTTTAGTATTTTTTTTTTTTTTTAACATTTTTTTTTCTATTTTACATTTTTTAAAATATTTTAATTTTTTACATTTTTGATTGTTGTCTCAGGACGTGTAAGTCGCAGCACTGCAACGAAACAAAGGCCGTATTTCTTTTTTATCCTGATGTTTTTTCTCAGTTTCTCTGACGTCTGTGGCGCGGTCTAAAAAAGTTTTTAATCCGCTTCCACAGTGACTGTTTCTTTGGCTTAGTCTGTTCAGACTGCAACGCTTCTGGTTCTTCCCTGTCCTGATGTCCTGACTCAGTCGCTGGTACAGGGTCCGGTGGTGAGTTGACTTCCGGCTCCTCAATTTCTGCCTGCGGAGGTATGATGGCGTCTGTTTTCTCAGCCTCTGGTTGTTCGAAGACCACTTCTGGTTCTGAAAGATCCTTTTGTGGCCCTACGTTCAAATCCAGAGGTGCTGAGATCAAGGCGGGTTCCTCAGTCTCCACCTGGTCATTCTCTGCTTCTGGAACTGACATGTTGATTTGTTTATCAACTGTAAAAACAAAGGAAAAAGGATCCTTCACCTGAGACATGTTGCCAAATAGCATGACATTGTTGGTTGAAGTTTCCTTTAATTCCTTGCTTTTTTCCGAAATAAAGTCCAGAGTTTGTGTTGCAACTGTCTCTTTTTCAACACTCACTTGAACTTTGTTTGCAGTCTCCAATGACATTTTGATGTCTTCCATCTTTTGTTTAATGTCTTTTTCTGCTTCCTCTTCAAGTTTTAATTTCTTTGTCAGTTCCAGATTGTGAAGAGTTTTTTCCTGCAGCTCTTTCTTCAGCATTGCCAGTTTGTGCAATGCCGTCTTGTGAGCCTCTTTTGGTCTCTGCTCACATTCTTCCTGTTTTTCTTTAGCTGCTTGACTCAGTTCGTCCAGTTTTGCTCTCAGAGTGACAACATCATGCTCACACTTGACCCTGAAGTTGTACTCTCTTGCTAGGACTGCTTTTTTTCCACTGAGCTCTCTCTGGTTTATTTCGCACATCTTCATGGCTTGACATTTTTTCCCTTCCAGTTCAGAAAGATATGTGTCTTTCTCCTGAAGGGTCTTTTTCAAGTCATCCACCTCTTTTTTTGCATCTTGCACATTTTCAGTTGATGTCTTGTCCTCACTGGAAGCCAAATCTGCTTGATTAATGTTGTTTTCATGATCTTGTTCTTCCAACTGAGGACTTTGGCCGGCTGACTGAGGACCAGTGCCCAAACAAGTACGTTGTCTGGCTATTGCCCTTAGCTGAAGGATCTTGGGCATTGAGTGGAATTCAGGACCGACGATTTTACTGTAGTCCTTCTTTTCCACAGGAACTTGTGTCTCATTTTCTTGGAGGGGGACATGGAAGTACCTGAAGGTCACTTTGGGCTTCTTGTCAGGAGCAGGAGCTGGTGGACATGGGGGACTGCTCCTTTGCGGTGGGGGAACAGGGTTGAAGGGGACATGGCAATTTTGCTGTCTGCAATTTGCGTTCCTGTGGTGGAGGGGAGTTGGAGGGTATAGGAGGTTCATCCTTTGTGGTGGGGGAACAGGATTGAAGGGGTGGAATGGTGGATGTGGGGGGTTCATCCCAGGGGGTGGATAGGCAGGGTTAAAAGGAACATGGTGGTTTATTGGTCCCAGACTGGGAGTTCCATGGGGCCAGGGGAATCCTTGGTTTGGGTGGTAGCTGTTATTTCTGTTCATTTTCTTGCTGAAAGGTCTTTCGGTTCTTGAAAAAGCCTTGGTCTTTGTATTTCAAAGTTGAATCTGGAATGCAAACTAACCTCTATTTAACAACTTTGGATGATGATGTCATTTGACACGTTCTTTTTAACAAGTTTTCATCACAAATCTTGTGACATCATCTCTGATGCAAAACAATGTCATCCTAAAATATATTCTATGATGTAAGAATGATGATGTAAGCACTTTGATCTAAGATGAGATAAGCATGTATGCATTTAGATATGTGTGGATACATATAAATATATATAAATCCTCTTAGCCCTAGCCAGTGTGCCTACCAATTTATGTATATTCATCTATATATCTAAATTATCTATATTATATATATCTATATTCAAAGATATAGATATATGATATATATCATAGATATTTTATATATATCTTTATTCATCTATTTATCTTTAGCGATATAGATACGGAAACAGTTATAGATATAGGTAGCAGATCGGCAAAGGCTAAGTGCGGTGTGCTGTTGTTTACATGGTTGGGATGTAAAGTTATCAAGTAACTGAGTGAACAACGGCGCTGTATAAAATGAGAAAAGTGGACTCTGAAAACAGGGTCTCCCGAGAACAACTGCAACAAGAGGAACCTGACTGAGCTGCTTTCCGGACATGTGCAGTCCCAGCTCGACACCACCACCTCTGCGTCTCTTTAGCTACTGGTGAATCAGCTGACGTGAGTGGCAATGCACAACTTTTGGTACGTGCAAGACTCTATCATGAAGAGAGTCAACCATTTTTGGAAGACGTTTTAGGCATCACAGCTTTGAGAACGCTAACAAGAGGAGAGGATACGGAAAGTATTCAGACCCTCTTAAGTTTTGCACTCTTAGTTATATTGAAGTCATTTGTGAAAATCATTTAAATTCATTTTTTCCTCATTTAACAAAAGAGGCCACACATTGGTACAGATGAGCAAGTCCGCAGTCCCTCCAAATGGAGCTTTTAGATTTGCAGGCTGATGTAGTGTTAAGAGAGCAATGTCGATCCTCTGATCCTGACATGTTTTGGCGTCAGATTGACCCAAAGGAGAAGCTTTCTTCTCTCATCAAAGTGTCATTGTACACATTAAAAATGTTTGCTTCTACCTACAGTTGTGAATCAGCCTTCTCAACCTAACATCATTAAGAACAAGTACTGCTCTCAGCTTACCAATGAGCATGTGCACATGTGCCTCAGAATGACTTAGACTCCTTTCCTTCCCAGATTTCAGAGGTTAGCTGCAGTGCTCGTCAGGAACAAAACCGTGGAACTGGCTTTGCCTTGTTTTAGAGACGGGTGCTGTGGTGGTGAAGAGATTCCATTTAGTCCATCTGATTGGATTGAATACATGTTTTCAAAATAACGGTACTGAATCACCATTTCCATTCCCCTAATTCTCTCCCTCTTTTGTTGGGTACAGCAGACTTGGCAGCCATTGTTTGACACTTCGCTGGTGCCAGGAAAAGCTTTCTTTAAGCTTGTGTGTGTGTATGTGGGAGATTTTAGGATGGCTAATCCATAAGTCATAATAGGAGGCTGTTGCTTTTAGTGCTTCATCCAGTCAGTGTGTTTGTCTTTAGCAGGATTCATTTGAGCAACCACGACATGTGATGGTGGATGTGATGGGCCAGGCCACACACTTTGCTTCTGTTAAATTGAGTCAAAAAAAGGAAATGCTGGACTGTTTTTCTGCTCTGGCTGTTTGGTGAGTTTCCAGAGTGACAAAACTTCACAAAAAGACGAAAACAGTTCAGAATCTGAAAAATGAAACGAGTGTTTTGGGGACTCTGCTCAACAGCAGCAATAAGCTGCTTATTAGACTGTGCTCCAATGGTAAATGAATAATTTATGTATGTAGAACGAACTGGAACAAATTGATCATAAAGCCAAATGATGGCATAACTGTTTTGAGTCTGTTCCAAGGTTTGAAAATCGGATCTTCAGTCTTTATGCAATAATTGAGAGAGAAAAAAGATGATTTCACATGCAGCCTTTGGGATCATTTCCTGAGTTTTCTTCCCAATGATTCAGCTACATTTCTGAGAACAATCCAGCGAGTCATTCAGAGAGGTGGATCAAAAGTTTAGAAGCTCTGCCCTTTTCCTGTGAGATGGCTTTAATTCTAATGGCATCTTGATTGTCCTCAGATAAACCCTGCAAGGTCATAGTCCAGATGATAGACAACACCAGAATTCTTTGTCTTGGCAGTAAGTGGAACTTTAGACAAATTAAAGCATAGCAGCCATAATTTAGGGCTAAAGTGATTATCATTCACATTTGTGCATTGGTGTCTGGCACCCCACTCTTTCTGGTTGGTGTCAGGGCGTAGTTCCCTCAAGATTGCTTTAAAATTGTGAAAACGTCTTGCAGTCGTGATTTTGTAAAAACTGAAATACTCGTGTGTACAAAAGGTGTTGTGCAAACAAAATTGCCTTGTTGGCAGAGTAAACAGCCAGCATAGATGCACATAGAAGAGGGAGACTAAAGCTATTTGAAGGATGCTGACACACAAACACCAGTACACTTATTAAGGTTATTTCATACATTTTTATTTCTATCTTTATTTTTAGTTTTAGTAGTCAAGCATCAGCTTAAAAACAACAAAAAAATTGAATTGCAGATGATAGTTTATTTAGTTTGTTCTAAAACGAGTGATTTTTCTACATCATAAAATGTTAACCTCATTCACAAGTCTGCCATGTTTGCCTGCCATCAGTCTGCCTGTCACTGCAAGAAAGATCATGAACCATCTGGAGAGAATCACCTCTCTTCAGCTTCTTCCTCCAGAGAGTGTGGAGTACAGCCACTGATAAAGAAGCCAGACCTGACTCCAAATGACTTCCACATTACCTCATTCATCAACATCAATTAACCCTCTGCCAGTGAGTGTGAAGCTCTGCTCCCTCAAAGTGCAGCAGACGGAGGGAACAATCTGTGGAACGGTTTCAGAGGAAAAATGGGCTTTTCTGCACATGAAACCAAATGATTCATCTGTTCATCAAACTCTTACATGGATATATGTTAGATTCTTTGAACTGCTTTTATAGAAATTATATTAATAATGACACCTGATCAAGTATCTGATGCAGATTTGGGATCAGCACAATCTTAGCCCGACTTAGACCGTGATTAAACTGTTAAAATTGTTGGTGTAAGCTGTATGCGTTGTTCTACGTCTCAGTGCGGGAAAGGCAGAGAAGGACTCGACAGAATATTCTTCATTATTTCATTATCATGATAACAAGATAGTAAATGCCATTATCACAAAGGAACTGCAAAAAAAAAAGTATGGTTGGCCGTTTTCAGCTTCCGTATTTTTGAGACTTGAGTGTATTACATTTTTGCTTTTGTTGCTTTTTTTCCTGTCTTTTTGAATGTCTTCATTCCTTTTTTCCTCTCTTCAACCATCTTTTCTCTGGCTTGCAGAAACCCTTCAAAGCCTCCCTCTGTTTACCATTCACTGCTTTTGTTTTTGAGGCCAGAAAAAGTGCTGTGACACATTTTCTGTGTTCCATTGTATTTCTGGTACCAAACTTGCCATTCAGCCCCCCACCCTGAATGAATAAATACATATTTGGACCCAGGAGGATAAAGTATTAAGGATTTAAGAAACCACAGCCATACACATAAAAGAAACAAGTCTTAATGCTCATTGATTTTTGACTTCTGGCCAGAGGGGGAGAAAGCGGGCAGGCTCCTAACAGGCTCAAACCACACATGCAGCGAAACCCCCCCCCCCCAAAAAAAATCACATTTAATTTGGATTTTTGCTTGTGTTCTAGCTTGTTTTAACATTCACTTCTCTGGTTTTGGCTTTATAGATCCTCTACGCATTAGAACAAAGTTCTGATTTTTATTGAAGACCAGCAGGAGCGGTCTGTTTCTGCCTGACTGCCTTCAGCGAGCCCATCAAACTGTAACTGAGGCTCAAGGTTTGACTCGATGTTGGGTTTAGACGTGATGGAGGGGGTCGGGATGCTGTGAACGGAGAAGCAGGGGAGGCAGACTTTCTTTTGGAGCCCTCAGAGCTCCAAAATGACAGCTCTCTATGATTTGAATGGAGTGGAGGGAGCTCAGCGGAGGATGGATCGATCAGAGTTCCATAAAAAAAGGAACCCTTTCCTTGCAACTACTTTCTGACTGTGTTTAAAAAAAAAACTGAAAAAAGGAAGGGAAGAAGAACTAGAGAGAAGAATTAAATTGCTACAAGGACAAGTACTCAAGGTTTAAAATGGCACAAAGGCACAAAGCAAGCTGTTTTGGTTGCAAACTGTTCTTTAGTTTCTGCAGAAAAATCTGCGTGTTCTTCAGGGCCAATGAAAAGAAAAGTATCTGCAGGATTAAACGGCACAGGGCCAGTGTCGGACATGTCATTTTCTTCTGCAAGAGCCAAACAGACAGGGCAGCAGTGATCTATAAATCAATTGACATATTTGTTGGATTTTTTTTTTATACCACGATAAGTTTCAGTGAGAGACATGGTCGAACAATGAAAAGTTTTGTACATTTTTGTCTCGCTCCAGAGAGATCAGCCCACTTCAGATGGGAACACAAATCAGAGCTTGTCAGAAAACAGCAGGGAATGAAACCAATTTGCTGATTCAGTGTAGGAAAAAAAAAAAACATGCTCCACGCACAAACTCCATCCTCGACGAGGGAGTCACATACTCAGCTGTGGGGGCGGTATTGTCTTTGTCAGGGTCTTGAAACGGTGTCACCCCGTGAACAAACAAGACACGAGCCTCATCGCCTTTCCTCCATCCAACTCTACACACACAACAAACATTGACATGTTTTCCTCTGCTTCATCAGTCTTAGTTTTGTTCGACACAGAATCTCCCACCAGCCACCCCTGCTGTTCTGACAGACTCAGTCAGTCAGTGTTGATTTTTAAATTATCAATCCAATAGCAGCCAGTCAATACGGTTAGCATCCGACATGCTGGCATTTTCTCTTTTAACTACAGCAAGTCGATTCGTGGTGGTTGTAGTTCTACACCTTGTGGGTCCACAGAAGCTGTGCTCTGCAGCTTCAGGATGCCCGTCAGCAGATTTTGGTTTTAAAAAGTGCAACAGATGGAATTACTGAAAATATTCAGGATTTCTGATGTTTGTAAACAGAAACCCTGCAAACCCCCTAAATAACGTGCAATATTGATTAATTAATATATGAGCTCATGATTTTTATGTCCTCTACTCACAATAAGTTAGGATATTGTGATTTACATGAGTGCTGGTTTTATTTGATCTGAATTTTAATAAAATACCTGAAAGTTCCCTTTGATATGACTAAAAATTAATGAGAAGAATAACCCCAATAATGTGGGACAATAATAAAGACACCCCCAAATAACAGACATTGACAGTGCCAATAGCAGGTATTTCCACCAGTTACCACAATGACAACTTGACAGCAACGTCTCATGCTCCTCGCCTGCCTCATAATGTTGTTCTGAGGCGTCACGCTCTTCCACAAGTGCTGCATGCAGTTCTTGCTTCAGCTGGTCCCAGACGTGCTCTATGGGGTTCAGGTCAGAGGTCATTTCTGGTCATACCACATTAGGCACTCCCACTTTCTGAAGTCAAGCTTTGACAATTCTGGCACCATGTGGTGGAAAATGATCATCCATGAACAACAAAGTTGGGGGTGGAATTGGGAGATGATGAAGGGATGAATGTTTTGGTTTTGACCCCAAAAAGAAGACACACTGTACACTGTAGAAAAGACTAACTGGTGTGTGTCTATCACCCCACTAAAAATACCTCCCTATCCTGAAAAATCTGTGAAGTGAAATTACCAGTGTTTACAACGTCCACTGAGTTTATCTGGAGTAGTGTGTGTGCAAACTTTTTATTTATTTGTTTAAATATTTTATAACACGAATGGAAACCTGATTTTGCTTTACCCAAGAAAACCTTTTGAAAAATATGATTTTTTTTTAACTCTCAGCTTTTAACCTTCCATGTTTTTTGCCACAAAAATATCTGAAAAACGTTTCTCCTCTTTTTCTTCTATTACAGGTTCAGCTTTGTGACTCTGCACGATAAATGTCATCCCGCTTCAGTGTTTGTATGGGTCTGTCTCGTCATCCAAACGTAAGTGAAACCTCTTTTCCAACCAGTGCAGCCATAATTTATAGTTGACACTCAGGAGCAGGAGCTTATTAAAAAGATCCACAAGAGTGTGTGTGTGTGTGTGTGGTGGAGAACCCAGCACAATGTGTGTCTGTCAAGTTTGTAGGGGCTGTGTATCGCTCAGTTAAACTGACAGAAGGATGCACGACCAAAGGATCTCATTGGCCAATATATTGCAAAGTAACAGTAAAAGCCCATTGTATTTTTATCAACATTTTGACAACATAATTGCATTGCTTTATCAAATGTTCAATCAGTGCTCGCAGAATTTCTTATTGAAATGGCTGTCAAATCATGTTTGCATCTTTTTTTTTTTAATTTGCACCTTTAATATATTTGATATGAAAACCAGATGCTTTTCTTTTTTCTTCCAAATAAAAACCAGCTGTTTGGCTTTACTTTCTGTCAGCGCCTAAAAAAATATCTAGCAGGTTTTAGATGAGTGTTTTAAGAGCTAGAATATCTCCTGTGATGCAGGAGTTGGATCACCGTTTCATTTAGGGAATCAAGTAATCATCTATGTCTTGTAGTAAATTGTAAGAATATTTAGTGGCCTGACTGGTTCAAGAATTCTGAAAGTATTTCGACTTAAACAAATCCTATGACTGTATTTTCCACGGTCCAAATCTGGAAATAATTCAGAAAAAATTTTGGTGGTTGAGTCATAGAAAATATTTCACAAGATTTGAAAGCATTAAGTGAGCCATTATTTTAGAAAAGTGCAACAAAATGCTAATAATCTGTTAAAAGATGGAGAGTGGAAAATTCACTAATGCAGAAAAACTGAAATGTGGTGCTTTATTTATGTAGATTAAATCAATTCAGTATTATGCTGGCAATGTTTACCTCCAAAGTTCCCTCAAACCAAAATGTTTTCTATTTTGTAAAACTTTCTCAAAAACATTTACATTATTTGTGTCTTTAATTCTTGCATCTGATGCATATCCTGTGTTTTACTTGGGCCAGTTTGATGCATGGTGTTTTATTTTGTATTTTGAGCACTAAAATTGTGTTTTTGTGCACATATTAGTTAGGAATTTAAAAAAAATTTAAACTTGTACTAATACTGATACTAATTTTAATTAGTGATTACTAATATTAATTTTATGTGCACAGGTTAGCATTTTGAAGGGAACAATGATTATATTATAAATTTGTATTTCGTGGCTACATATGAACATATTTTTTAGCATTTTGTTGGCAAAAATGTGTGGTTTGTGCACACAAGTCAGCATTTCGGTGGCACAAATGAGCACTTTTGTAAGGATTCTGTGGTTTAGTTTTGGGTTTGTTGTGCTTGGTCATGTTCTGAGTTGCCCTGGTCAGTCACACCAGTTTCAGCTTAATCATCCACAGCTGTCCTCATCTAGTTAATCAACCTCAGTGTATTTAAGCGTCTGGTTGTCGGGTCATCTGTTTTGTTTTGTCACTCCTTTGTGTCTCCATGGTTTTTGTCATGGCTCAGTTTATTTATTAAATGATTTAAGTTTCTATCACAAGCCTGGTCTCCTGCATTTTGGGTCCTACACCACCAAATTAGTATTTTGTTGCCACAAGTTAGTAATAGAAATTAAAAGTACTAAAATACAAACTTCTGTGCACAATATGCTTTATATATTGGTGACTACAAAATATCAATTTGAGTACAAAAGGCTAAAAATTCTAATGTGTCCACAAAATGCTAATTTTCTGCAGAATTGACTAAGTTGTGGCCACAAACTATTCATTTGAGGGAACGATTTACTATTCTTTTTTTATGGCATGTCCAGGGCTCCATATAGGGCAACCCAGATGCAGGAAAGCTTGTGTAGTACTTGAGTAAATACATGCAATTTAATTTTAAAAAATCAAAACAAACGTACAGGCAAAGAATGAATGGAAGTGCAGGCGGCTGTGTACCCCTCCAAAGAGAGCCACGGGTGAGGCCCTCCAGGAGAAGCCACAGCCAACCGGCACTGAGGAAAAAAAAAAAAAAAACAGGATGAGGACAACACATAAACTGTCAGTTTCTCTTTGAAATTGTTTATTAGCCATGAACTGAGGATGAACTTCTGCTTTTTCAGGTAAATTGGCAAAAAAAAGTTCTTGAAGTTTAAGGATTTTTTTTGGTTAGTTTGACATGAAGAGCATTCCTTAATCACCAAGTCTCAAAGGATGTTAATCCTTTTACTTCTGAGGTCAGACATGTTTCTGGCAGTTAAAACAGGTCATTTGAATGTTTCTGGTGAGGGGAAAAAGGCCCTTTGTGTTGCCAGGTCATTTTTTATTTGTTTGTCTTGTTTTGTCTTGAATAAGATCCCTTCCTGTTGCTCCTAAGGGAGCGGCACATTACCTGAGCTGCTTCTGGACGCCTCGACCAAAAGTTACAACATGCCGTCAAATGAGATACAGCCCCTTAGACTAGACGTGAGAGGAAGGTTTGAAGACTGGCAAAATAATTCACACTAAATGAATGACATGCAGTTATTGAAAGCTCTTGCATGGAAGATTAAGCCTCGGGGCTGCTTCTCTGCGCCCGCTGGTCTTTACTGTCCCACTAAGAGACATGAACGTGTCTTCGCTTCCTGCTGCACTGCCCGTTTACCTATAAAAGCCATCACAATGCAGTCACTTTATTTTTATTATTCATTTCATTTTGTAGCTCTTAAAAGCCATGGAAATCCATCCATCTTGATTCATGAAGGAAGCAATGAGTGGCCATCTGTGAACTGTGTTTATGGCATATTTTAAAGCAGGTCAAATCCAGGACACACTCCTCTCCAGTTACTCCTTAAGCTCCTTGGAGGTCAACCAGGAATCATTCTACTGATGATTTTTCTGAACTTTCTGAATCTGAGCCTGTATGAATTATTTATAAAAGCTGTTTCAATGACTTTATGCCCCCCCCCCCTAAAATAAAAGTGAGGTTGCAAACTACGACTATAAGGAAAAACAAGACTGGATACAAACAGTTCAAATTATTGGCAGCTTGTTGTATTAGTGGGGAGCGGTTATGAAAATAATAGTGCATTTTGTGGTACAAACACAAATTTTCATGGATGTACCTTAGGATACCGTCTTTCAGAAAAGCAAGTTTGCCACAAGAAAAAACCAAAAATGGTAGCTAATCCATAAATACCACAAGAACACGTCAAAAACACCAAAAACATGATTTTCATTGAAGTAGCTCTTTATGATTGGTCACCATTTTTGTTTTTTTCTCGTGTTAAATACTTTTTAATAGAAGCGGCCTGAACTAGGGAGTCAGTCACACACACACACACACAAACAAATCTTTCAGAAACCCAGGTTTTCTTCATTCCAAAGAAGGGCATTCGGCGCCCTGTGTAGCAGCTCAGGGATCTGCATTGGCCCAAGATAATCATTCTTTTAAATAATATAAAGCTCTCAGTACAGCTTGCTGCTTTTATTGTTGCTTTTACAGTGTATTTCTGACAGAAAAGTTATTTTGATTAGAAATAGAATAGAATAGAATAGAATAAAATAGAATACAAGCAGTAGGTAACAGGTGCAGGTAAAATTAAGTACAAGTACAAGTATAAGTACAAGTTCATACGCGCGGCAGGCTCCTGTATCATCTACCAGAGGGTATAGTCGGAAAAGTCCTTTTGCTGAATAAGTGTGGTCCTTGGTGATGCTGCGTTCCTTGTGCACTGGTAAAAGTCCTAAATGGAGGGACGGCTGCTGCCAGCGATGTCCACTGCTGTTCACATCACCTTCCGTAACGCTTTTCAGCTCTGAGACGTGCAGTTTCCATCCCACATCCTGATGCAGCCCACCAGAAGGCTCTCGATGGTGCTCCTGTAGAAGTTCCCGAGGATGTCGGTTTTCATACCAAACTTCCTCAGCTTTCTCAGGAAGTAGAGTCTTTGTTGGACTTTCTTTTAACGGTGTCTGTACTGGGGAGGAGCAGATAGCTTGTGGCTTGCCGTTGTAGCTTCTACATCACAACTACAAGCCTTTTCAAAATGTATTTTTTGTCTGCTCCGGATTAACAACAGTTTGAATAATTAAATAAATACTCAGAAATGCTCATTTTAAGCTTAATATTCTTATCATATATGTTCTCCATGAGAAAAATGCTAAAAGAACATGTTGAAAACACCATAGATCCTAAAGTATCAAATACATTTAAATCATGTAATTTTGATACAATAATTTCAAAAAATGAATACTGCACTACATGTTAAAATGTTTTTTTTTCTCTAACTGCATCTGGAAACAAATATTAAATGAGACCGTTTGTAATGGGTTTCTGGCAGTGGATTTCATTTCCAGGTTTCAGCTGAGCGTGCAATCTTTTTAGGAAATTACAGGTTATAATGATAAGCCTTCAAGTCGTTCGGGTCTGAATTTACCGCTGTAATGAGCACGACCGTACTCGAATTTTGCAGTTTCTCCTGTCTTCTTTTGTTGCACATGTAACAAAGGAAAAAAAAAACCTCAGGCTTTCAGTGTCCTTTAGCATCTGGAAGTTGGAGTCCAGGATATTATGAGCAGCCGCAAGGATGTGGCTGCCAGTGAAAAGCCGATGTTTGCAGTCCACGCACAAACGTATTCACTTGGTATTCTGGCCAAGAATTTATGTTATCTGTAAACAGTCACTATGGCCCTGCATTATGCGTTTCCGTTCTTTCGCAGCACCAAATTAGAAGAGCTATTACACATGTTTGGGGGCTGAAAAAGCCATTGCTCTGGAATAGTTCGTAAAGCATTGAGGCGTGTGTTTACAGCTTCTCTCTGAGATAATTGCAACCCTCGTGACAATGCCCACAGAATACACCATTTTAGTTTTCAATAGGCTTTAATTTCTGCCTGACAATCTGAAACATTTATTTTTTAAATGAGTGCTAAGTAGGTAAGAAATAAAAAATAAAAAAGTATAGAAACATTTATTGTCCCAGAATGACTTTCTTTACATCTACAAAGTGTTTCTCCCACTTTATTCAGTTGTCATGTTGTTCTCCAGCATAGTTAACAGGGCATTAACCTTGTGCATTTTGTGCAGCGTTGCCCTTGCTGTGTTTTGAGAATGTTTGGATGCAGCGCAGGGCAGCATCAGCGGAGAGCGGCTGAGCGTGTCTAATCCAGGGATCTCCTGAGCTGTGTGTACGACTGGCCGACCTTCATGCCTGACGACTCTGTGAATGAGGGCGCTCACCCACAGCCTCACACTCTGATGGAGTGCTGAGACTTGGCTGTAGTCTCGTGTGGAGTTCTGCTTTATCACAACATGTGATATACCTTTGACTTTTATTGTGAACTCCTGCAGATGCGTACTGTACTATTTGGACTATAAATTGTAGACGCAAAAAAAAAAAAAACATAATATAGAATCAAATATAAGTTGCACTGAAATACAAGTTGCACTTTTGAGGGATATTTATGAAAATTATATTTTCATGTATTCATTTATAAAGCACCTTCCACCACCAGCCAAGGAGGCCCAAAGTGCTGTACACACAAAAAAATACATTATGTAGTCAAACAGCATAGAAGACAAAGAGACGGAGATTAAAACCACCTTAATAAAATAAAATAAAAAGGTAGCTAGGCAGATACAACAACACTGTAATGGAGGAACAGTTTGCCTTTAAAACTCTTTAAGATTGTAACCTCTCTGACAGAGGTTGGTAATTGATTCCACAGTTTGGGAGCCAACACAGCAAAGGCACGGTCCCCCTGAAACTTACATTTGCATCTCGGAACCGGTAAAACACAAAGCACAGGGACTTAAGGGGGTAATATTTTAAAAGCAGATAAGACGGTGCCGTGCCTGCCAATGACTTAAAAGCTAAAATAAGAATTCTCATAAAAATCAAATATTGTGCAGGCAGCCAGTTCAATGAGACCAGGATCGGGGTGATGTGCTCAGACTTCTTTGCACCACAAATAAATCTGCACACAAATAAATCGGACCCCAGACTGTTCAAACTGGGTGAGCAAGAGGAGATCAAGACCATGATCCTTTAGACCACCGAGAAAGAACTGTTTGTGCTTTTGATTTGAAAAAGTATTTTTATAATCACAGGAGATAGCAGTACAATTCTGTTTCTGAATCAAACCTTCAACTTTAACCCCGTTTTCCTCAGTGAGGTTACCGTCTTTTGACAGTGAAGATCTGTGGTCCACATGAGACGTGCAGATTTGACCTTTCAGCAGTGCATTCTGGGTCATTCCCTTCAATGGTTAAGGAAAAAGAAGTCCGTTATCAAGAGAAATAGCATTTTTTTAATCCCAGAGAATTCCATTTTGAACGGACTGTTTCCACGTGTCATCCATCACATTCAGTATTTTGGTCTTTGACCTTTTTCTCGACTCAATAGGCTTCACTTTATAAAAATTATTTTGCTACTGCCCTTCAGAGACCTTCATTTAGTTTTAATATGGCAGTTTTCATCTCGCGTGTTAGAACAAAACTGACAAAAGTGATGAATAAGAACATTTGCCAAAGCATCGCCTTCTTAAGCTCCCAAGGAAGGAAATTGGAAGTTAATCTTTGTTAATGGGAGCACTTTGTTCTTATTCAGCGGCAATGAGGGAAGCTCACATTGGCTGATTGCCTCTCAACAGTTCTGTTCTCCTCCAAGTTTAACGCAAACATGAGCCACATACTCTTTTCTATTGTAACAGCAGGAAAGGAAAGGAAATTTTGAGTTTTTAAATTAGTTTTTGGCTAAGAAAAAGTCCTCAAGACTGCCAATACATTTTTGGTTAAAAAGCACTTCATGAAGCCAAATGAAAGACTCTAAATCTTTGTGTAATTATCAGTTTAAAAAGATGTTTCTGCATTGTAAGTAAGATGTGGTTACATGTAGCGAAGGAATTATTTTGAGGTTAAGTCTCCCATAGCTTGTTGTCATTTGTCTTCATTTTCTTTCTGGGTCAGTTGGCTTAGCTTGTGGTTCCTGTTTTGGCTGAACCTAACACTGAAAGACAGTTTTTGAAATTGTTGCTCTTGCCTTACATCTTTGGCTGCTGATTTGTAGTCTCCATTTTTAATGTTTTACCAAACTGAAACTCAAAACTTAGAACTCAAAATCTCCTTTTTCAGAGTTTTCGCATTCACAGAGATTTTTAGAATTGCATGAAGCTTTATCTTTTTTCTCTCACATTACCCATAATCCATTTCTTTGACCGATCATTACTTTCCTGCAAATTCTTCTTAATGTCCTTATAATAAAACCATTTTGACTAACTGAAGAATTCAGTATCTCCTTATTTGTGAAACCAATTCTGAACAATGTGCTCTACGTCCATCATAGTGAAACACTATTTTGGCTGTTTTATGTTAGTATTTTTTCTTAGTAAACAGTTTTTCTCACAAATTTATTAATTTAATCTTGTAAAATTTTAACTTATAACTTACGAAATCATATATTTTTTGAAAAATATTGCCTTTTATATTTATAATTCTCTATTTATTAAAGTAAAATGTTGACTTTTGTCTCATATTTGATGTTTTTACATTTTAGCTAATCTGTTTTTTTCGTTCTGTTTTTCATTTTTTTTCATTCCCACAAAACAAAATAACATAAAATTATTTTGTTTTTTTTATGACAATGAAAGGGGAACAGAGACATAAAAACGTATCGTTTTTGGCTCTTTCACTTAATAATAAAGTCATTGGTGTACTTTTATTTCTTTCTGCTATCTCAAAACAATAAACAAAAAGAGAAATACATCAGATAACAAACAGCAAAAAATATTATTCCTTAATTTAAACACATCATATTTTAAATACAAACAAATACACAAATGTTTCTTTTTTTCATATTTTTTAATGTTAAATATTTACAATTTATATTATATTTAATTACTTTATTAATTCAATTAAATGACTAAGTACTACTCCAGAATTGTCATGACTCAACATGTTATCGTAATGTTCACATAAACTGCATGTGAATCTCTAAAGGTTTTGTTTGAATGCCTGCATATTATATGAAAGTGTAATAAGAATGTGTTTGTGGGGAAATTGAAGTGGGAGTTTGACCTCCTTTTCCCAGGCTGCACTAGCATTATATTGGAATGTTAATTGGCTGGACTGGTCTGGCTCCTAGATAAGACACAAGGCCACGATTTAAAAAAAAAAGCAAAACACCCGCCCATCCCAGGAGACGGGAGGAAGAGCGGCTGCCTTGTTTTTTTTCTTTCTGTCGCTCCCTCATAACTCCACATCTCCTCATGACAAACAGGAATAGAGGAGGGGGTTGCTGGGACACTCAATGCGTGTGTATTATTAAGACTGGAGCTGTGAGGTTTTGAAGTTATGCTAATGAGGATCCTGTTGAAGCTACAAATCTAACAGTCATTTGAATAATTCCTCAGCCCGTGCTTCCTTTTCTCTGGCTCTTTTCTTTATTTTTTTCTTCCCCTTCATCATCTTCCTCATTCTTTTCCATTCAAGGACACGGTTCTGGCTTGAAACTGCACATGCTGTCTTTGGGAGGTGAAGCTAGATCAAACGGCAGAAACAAAAAGCTCATGATGGGAAGCTTCATCATATAGAATGTAATATGAAGCTCATCTCATGTTTACCTCCTGCCTTGTCATGTGCATCTTCTTTGATGTCTTAATTCTGGAAACTAGAAGGTCATCAAAGTGTTTAACCTTAAGAGAGTCAGTACGACTTGTTGAAGGTTTGTTCTGCTTTCAGACAGCAGGGATAAGATCCAGTGGAATTACTTAACAAAAGGATGGATCAATCCAGAGTTTCATTTTTTCCTTTCTAAGTGTTATGCTTTACACTTGTATTTTGACATGTGTACCTTATTTTCAGCACTATAAGGCACGCTTAAAGGCTTACATTTTTTTGAAAAACGACTTTTTGATCCTGAGCGCCCTTCATATGGATTCATTCTGGCTGTATTTTTGATGTTGAAGAGATTTTACATGGCGATACATGGCGCTCTGTCAAATGTCAGTGTGTTTTTTTAGGGCTGCAAACAAAGTTTTGTGTCTTGGTATTAATACGCTAACGCAGCTAACGTGTAGCAGAGTCGAACTGAGATTTTTAATTTTTTTTTTACGTATTACTAACACGGTTGGGAGTTGGTGTAGTCACAGTAACGTTTCTTTTAGCTGTATCTGTTTTTTATGTGTTGCAAACAAGATTGTGAGTTACAGGTATTGTGAATACACTAACACGGCTAACGCTTTTAACATGGTTAATGGGAGAGTTTTACAAATACGTTCTAGAGATACAAGTTCTCAGATAATAAAGTCTGACTGACTGACTTTTCTCTGATTTTTTTTGTCTCAGTTTTAGTCCCACAAGTGACGTTCACACGGGGTGTGTGACACGCGTTCAAGAACACGATCAACATGCAGGGGCTTCTTCTATTTCTACTGTTTACTAGTCCATTTCCACCACCTACAGTTGGATGAGGTTTGGTGCGAAATGCTGCAAATGAGCAAACTTTGCTCCTGGCTCTTTCTTTCACTGCTCTATTCCAATATATGGACGACTTGGTGTCATAGAATTTCAGCCAAGCACAAACCGCAATTATTAATCTCTCCTCCTGATTGATTTTCAAATCGTTGGCCCTTCTTTGAATGACAAGGGACACCATCCATATGTCACTACTAAAGCCAAGTCCCTGATTGGTCAAAGTATGACCTGGTTCAACGGGACTTTACGTTTTGTATGCAAAGTCTGAAAACAGTCTTAAAAACTTGCATAGCGACACGTGAACGCGCTATCCCGAAATGCGCGTCTGTGTGATTACATAGACTTTTCATTGATAGTGGTGGTTGAACACACGTTGCCAAGGGCGGTGTGAATGCAGTTTATAGTTTGCTGTACCTTATATATGTCATAAGTTCAAAAGTAGACCATTCATTGATGACTCGCCTTATAACCTGTGTGGAAAACACGGTACATGTGGTCAATGTGATTCAAATGCAGAAGTTAAAGAGTGGACTTTCAGTAAAACCTAGAGACTATAGTGTTAGTTTCACAAAAGTATAGTGTTCAAAGTGCACATATCCCTCACTTTCATGCATGGAAGATTAGATTACTGCTGCAGCAGCAATTAAATGCCTGGAACGGAATTACTCCAGGATGATATTGCTGCTACGTTTTCTCAATTATTCATGCAGTACTCACACATTTCAGCGAGATTATCCAGAAAGACGGCAGAACACTATTGAGCACTTATGCAAGAAAGTGATCTTACAATTTACATCATGCCAAATATATGAGAGGAATGAAACCTGCTGCAGAATGGATTATAGCTTAATTAATAAAAAAGTTTAATCTGTCTGGCAATCTAACACAAACTAAGAGCCAAACTAAGTTCTTCGTTTATTTGATCTTTTCTCCAGCTTCTGTAGAGTATATCGGTCCAGTACATGAGACGTGAGTGAGGTGAATAACAATGTTTAGACTTTCAGTAGCAATCATAAGAATGTGGATCAGAGCCTGAAAATGAAGACCAGACGTCCAACATTTGATGTGTTTGTGCTGGATGAGGCTGCATCTAATAATCGCTTAAGCCTGGATTTACTCACCCTGGAAAATTAGCATTTGTTAGTAGATCATTACAACACTGATTAGTGGAGAAGTCATAAAACTGATCCGTACAAAAACATCTGCACTTTTCAATAACAGGCACAGCAGTCTAGCAGAAATGCGGCAAATCAAATAACTATTTTAAGTTGGGTGTTTTTTAATTAACCGAATATTTTATATTTTTTTAATCATTTTTTTCTTTTTTTTGCTGTATCATGGGAAATTAAACTTGGTCCAAATTCCCAATTTACTTATAATAAAAAGACAATATCTCATCTCTTGAATAAATGTAATGACTGAATGGACGTCATTTAATTTTACTCAAAGCATCACAACAGTTAACATAAAAGATGAGTCTACACTACAAATGTTGAGTATGGTCCTTACTCCATCAGTCATTAATGCTGATTTTTGCTGGAGGAAATTGGGAGACGTCCATTTATTAAACGTAGGATAGAAATGATTTCTGAAAACAGTCACAGCTGAATTTAATGACTCATTTGCATTCAATGAAAATCTGGCATTTTTGAGTGATGGCCTTAATTAGGTAATTAAAAAGTTGAAATATGTCCAAAATGCAGGAAAAATTAACAGAACATGTAATACATTCTTAGAGGTCAAAATAAGTGAGTTTTTAAAATTTTTTTTGTACTTGATTTAGTTGTGACTCCTTGATCTTGTGAGGATTGAGTGCTTTACTTTGGTTTTTGGTCATTTTCTATGTGCTGTCTTTCCTGTCAATCACATTAGGATTAGTTTCCCAGTTATCTGCAGCTGTCTTGATTAATGCTAACGGTCCTCAGTCTATTAAAGTCTCTGGTTTTCAGTTCTTTATGGTCAGGTCATCTGCTCTGCTTTGTCACCTTTTAGTTTCTCTGTGGGTTTTTTTTAAGTGAATTAATTACATGTTTTAAGTTTCTGCCACCAAGCTGGTCTCCTGCATATTGGGTCCTACTCCACCATTACTGAAGGATATGGTCATTCTGGCTTTATGAGTCTTCATGTGTAGCAGTCAACTTGGGTCCCAGCCTGTTTGCTCCCCTATAAAATATATCACTAGTTTCATTTTATCCTCTTAAAAATATCAAATTTCTTTCTTTCATTTTATTTGTACTTTGGTCATGTTTACATTTTTTAGTTTGAAGTTGACTTTCAGTCAGATTTTGTTTTATCGTTTAATTGTTTGTCCTTCCCTGATTTCGGGTTCCACTCTAATCATTCATTCATTCATTCATTTTCCAATCCGCTTTATCCCTTTCGGGGTCACGGGGTTGCCGGAGCCTAACCCGGCTACTCATGGGCGAAGGCAGGGTACACCCCTGGACTGGTCGCCAGTCTGCCGCAGGGGCCACTCTAATCATTATTTGATATATTTGAAAGTGTTCCCTGTGCTCTTTTAAAAATGATTATGCTGTTTTTAACCAAATCAAAAAACCTGTGTCGTTTTCTGGTACATAGTTACTGCAGAGCGGCAGTAGCTCATCAGAAATTCATCTCTGAATTGTGGGTTGGACTGTTAGCGTGGAGCAACCCCACCCCCCTTCCCATAACTGAGAGCTCTCTGTTTACACGCTCTACCACTAGCTTACAGCCCCTGACACTCACAATCAAACATTACCAGTGCAACAAAAATGGCGAGCAATAATGGAGTTATCCAGCCGTAAAGTTTTGAGTCAGATGCCAGCTCAGATGAGGAAAACAAAGATGTACACGGATCTATTTGTCTGCATCAGAATGGAGTAGAGTTTGCGGCTTGCCCACTGTGGTTTTGATGTGACAAAGATGCTCTTTTTCAAACAGCATTTTTTGTATGGTCCTAATTCACAATGATTAAAAAAAGAAGAAATACTCAGAAATGCAGTTTTTATCTTAATTTACTTTATACGTATCATCCATCATGAGAAAAATGCTCCAAGAACATGTTAAAAATGCCAAAACCACCATTTTCATTGGAGCTGGTTTTTAATAAACTACCAACACTGACGAACTGACCTCTTTCTGCTCATCAAATAAAAAATTCCTGAAGTGCCAAAATGTCCTAAAGCTTTTTTGAGAAAACTGCTCAGTGATAAGCTTTAAAAATTACATAAAATAACTGTTGGAGGGAGGGTTTATGTTTGTATTTTTTATTTATTTATTCCCTCCCGCAGCCAAATAAGATTGTTTTCACTCTCTAGGAACTTTTTGTACAAAAGAAGAAACAAGGTGTCTGCACATTACTTAAAATCCCTCGAGAGACTGGCAATCCAAAATTCAAATCCTTGAGGAAACAGATGATGCAACTATGATATGAATATTGACAATAAAATTAAAGGACTTTTAGAAAGGTGGTCTAAATGATGGAGCAGAAGTAAGATTGTGAATTATAAATCTTTAAGCCAAAATTCAGACTATCTTTCAAACAAGTGGTCTTAATGGATAACATACCTTTAATACATTTTAGTGCTAATCTTTTCCTTGTAATTGACCAATCTATTTGTTTGTTTGTTGCTCTGGAGCAGTTGGCCTGTTTCCTGGAGTCTTGCAGACTGTTCTTCCTTTAATTGAACTCATAGAAGTGAGTGTTGGTCCTGACTTCCTTTGCAAGACAGCACACACAGTTCCTCTCTAAAGTGTTAACCGTGTTCCCAGTGATGTTAAAATACCATTTACATGCACAAAAAAAGGAGACATGGCTTGCAAAAAGGACTTTTGTACCAGGTCAAAAAAAACACCCCACTGCAGTTGTAGAAACAGGAACCTTCTTTACTTTTGGAATGAATAAACTAAGGATTGTTTGAAGAGAAAAGAACAAGCTTACTTTTAACAAAGCTGTTGCCAAAAAAAGGTCTTACTAATTAGTTGTGCACATATAGGTGAGAGAAACTTTGATACCTCACATGATGCTCAACATAGCTAAATATATAGTTGAGTGTCAAAACTTGTTTTCTAGAAATCCTTCTTTACTGTCTTTGGCATCCCAAAAACTGAACAATTTAGACAGCTTTCTGGATGCACATAGTGGTTCAAAAAACTTACAGATATAACAACTATATCATCTACTCTGTTTCATCTCCCAGCACCCACAAGTAACTGACACAGCAGGATCAGAAAATAACACTGTGACGTTATCCTGACAGGGGCTCTTTTTTTTTTTTTTGATTGCAGGCAGGCGACAATTTTTCCCTCCACTGACTCCCACAATGTGCTCACAGCAAGACCTCTGACTCAAGTGGGGACAGACATGAGAAAGTGGGGTTAGAAGGATAGCTGAGTGTCACTCTGGCAGTTATTTATCCACATGGAGTTATTATTAAGTCACTGTCGCTGGCTAAAAAATTGAGGTTTTGGGCCAAAAAGTCTAAGCGTAGGAGGAGGATTTTGATGAGCCAACAAAGCTGGCACCGCATTAGAAGTAATGCAGCATACAATTATGTCTTATAAATCACAGCATATCATGAAGTCTTCATGGTACAATCATACTGTCTGATATTAAATTAAATTCAGGAGCGTACAGGTCACACCGTCTGACAAGCAGTCGACCTACAAAGATCAGTGTGTCTCCTTTGGATTTGGGTACAAAAATAGGGCAGGGCTGCATGACTGTGCTTACAAGCACGAAACACTCCAATTTCATCCAGAACAAGATGCTGTCATGTAAATGTACTTGTTTCATCAAAAGTGGGATAAAACAAGTGGGAATTGCTGGCTGGTTCTATTTAGGATATTGTAGCGTGTAAACACCTTTACTGAAAATCTGATTTCTTCTATTTTTTAAGAGTTTTAAAACTTTCCATAAGCTTGTGGATCATGCAAAACATATCCTCCCCAGTTTGTATTTTAAAATTGTGTGAGCTTAATCCTCCTGGGCGATCTGGCTGTGAATTGTGAAGATTCATTGCTCCACATGCAAACAAACTAAAAACACATCTTTCTTATCCTAAAATACTGAGATAAGAGTTGCTGACAGAACTCAGTGCACCGTGTCATAACATCATGGGACACTGCTGCTGCATTATTGAATCTGAGGAGCATGTAAACAGATGCTGCAATACATGAAAGCACCTTAAATGGAAAATGATCTGACTAAATATAACTGTGTTTTTCCTTTTACAATAATTTTTTGCTTTAGAAATAATTTTTAAAGATCTACTTTAATCATCTTTTGATCTATTGTAAAAGTGTTTCCAGTGGTTTTTTAATTATGTTTCTGCTGTTTTTGGACAAAATCAAAAACATTTTTCGTTTTCTAGGACATAGTTTCTGCAGAGCGGCAGTACTTGATTAGAAATTCACCTCTGAGTTGTGACAGGACTGTTGTAGAGCATCCCTGCCCCCATCCTGTTGCTGAAGGCTGTGGCACTAATGAGTTATACCTCTAGAGAGAGCATGCAGGCCTTTCACCATTGTCCAAGAAATTCAAAAAGCGACGCCATATTGGAATCGTATAAAAACAATGAGACACGGCCTAGCAGATACAGTAAAATGACTGTAAAATGCTTAATTTTGGTCTGATTTATTTTTTAAAAGAAAAAAACAATGATCATCAGAAAAATAAGACCCAGGTCATGGTATTAATATTTGTGTACAAAGTGCAACAGATCAATGACATTTCGAACGTTTCTACAAATAAATACATAATTATACAGGAAACGCATTGCATACCCGATGCATGGTAGTGATTTGATTCAAATCCACACATTGACTAAGATTTCATACAAACTGTTAGACTCCACCGTCCAACATCGCTGAAGACCGGATAGAAGACGCTACAAAATCATCCTAAACGTTCACTGTTCTGAGTAAAGTCACTCAGCTCTTCCTAAAGTGGAGTTCTCCTTTATTAGCTGACAGTAATAATTTACTTGTGAAAAGTTACATCCCTGTTTATCCAGCTCCATTTGTACAATTGTAGCACAGCAGTGAACTGGCATCTGTACCATTCCAGTATGATGTCCAACTTTGAGTATGCAACAAGCTAATGTGCCATCTCTAGCCTCTATATAACTCATTGTCTAGCATACAGTCCCACTAGCTTACGGTCCCCTCACGCTCCCACCCTGACATTACAACAAAAATAGTGGAGCAGTATTGGTGCTAAACAATTTTGAATCAGTTTTCCTCTTTTCTCTCATTTAATTTTCTTTAAATACAGTATGTCCTCTATCATGGACTGTCTCCTACTCACATTCTTCACTTCCTAACAGATTACCAATGGCAGAAGAAGGCTTTTTGTCAAACGATTTGGTCTCTTTTACCAAGAACAACAATTTACTGCTGTTTTAACTGGATTACAGGACTCCCTTTGACCCTTTTTTGTCAGCAGTCCGGATTTGTCCTCTGTGTTAAAAAACTTTTCTGTTAACAGCTCAGCCTCAGACACAGCTGCTGTTAAATTGCGATGTACCAGATCAATGGAACGTACATCACAAATCTGCTGCTCGCTTCTTAACGGTGACCAGAAGGAGAGCTCACATTACTCCAGTAATGCCTCTCCACTGATTCTTTTATCTGCTTTTAAAGCTCTTAATAGTCTCAGCCCTTAATCTTTCAGATCTTCTTTTCACCCTTACAGAACCCCAGAACTCTCAGGTCCTTAGGTGCTGGCTTGCTAACAATTCCCACTGTAAGAACCAGACTCATGACCACATTAGAAACGTCAGCCACTTAAGCATATTCACAACAGCTCCCGGACTAAGTCCATGCTAGCCATGTTAGAAGAGTTAACCCCGTTAGAGCATTTGCAAATATCTGTTACTCCCAACCATATTAGCCACATCCAAAAACACAAACTGATACCACTAAATCAACATTACTGTGACTACACTCATTTCCAACTTGATTAGGAACACATACTAAAAAAACACACACAGTCTGACACAGCAACACGTTAGCTGCATTAGCGTATTCAAACTAACTCCCAACTTTGTTTGTAAAAAGACAGACAGATACAACTAAAACTAATGCTACTGTGACTATGCTAACTAAAACACAGTCTGATATGCTACATGTTAACTGTGCTAACACAGTTCACAAGAACACCCAAACTAGTTTGGAAATCGTACAAATTAAACAGTTTGACACATATACAGTGCCGTGAAACTTTCAAAATCCCCTCAACTTCAGTAAGTACAGCCAGAATTAATATTTATATACAGAGCTTATGGTTGTAAAGTTCTTATGGTGCAGAAAATACAGTGCTAATATTTTTTAGCCTTGAAACTTTTGCTTTAAGTTGCTCTGTTGGAATTTGTAATGAAAAATTAGACAAGTGTTTCTATTAATTACAATTCAATCTCATTCAGTGTTTTTTTTGTTTTGAATGTGTTCATGTTCGATTTACCTGTTGTGTGTTTGTCCTTCATTGGAATTGTGGCACGTAAAGCACTTTGCGTTTAAATGTTTACATTAAGAGGGCTAAAAAAAGTGTATTAATTGATTAATTAATTAGTAATTAAGCAGGATCAGGAACAGAGCTGGAGTATCCTCAAGGCCAATAAAAGTCTGTCACTTTGGACCTAAGATTTTCGAGTTATCAACTGCTCCAGCACTCACCTTTTTGTTTTGTTTTGTTTTATTCTCTACTCAACTCCTCTGATCACATGATCGCTCACAAAGTCCTCCCTCTGTCCAAGCTCCAGTGTTGCCACTGAAAGGTCTGCCTGTCAGAATAAAATAAAGTTCAAAAGCATTGCTGTTATTTTTGTTAATCTGTAGAAATACAGAGGGAGAATCAATAGTTTTTCATTAACTTGTCTTCTTCCTCTTAAGCGAGCAGCTGCAGCCTTGGGTAAATGTCGCAGCAAAGATAGCGGAAAGGATGATATCTCTCTTTCACACCTGCACACTAACAAACAACATTTTACCTGGAATGTGAGCATTTTTTCCTAGTCTGTCAATCCATTTAGGTGTTATTGAGGAAGAAAAATAACAGACCTTGATTAACCTGTGAAATGCCACCTTAAACTTTTTTCTTTTTCACAAAACTGATTATGCTACAAACTGAGCAAACGTGGGATTTACTTTTCTCCTTAGTTTTCATAGAAAGAAAAGTTTGCAAAACTGCATTTGCATGTCAACAAACTTCTAACAGACTTTTTCTATAGTTTAGGAGAATAGTTCCTCTGACCCAGCTGTCAAACGTGCCAGAGACAGTTCTGCACAACAAAAACCTCTAGGTTTTGCAGAAAAAAATGGCAACAGTGTGTATTTATGACCTCCTACATGCTTTCTTACATGTTAAAGTTTTTCAGGGCCTTCCATCTTCTACCAAGACCAGATTATTTTGCCATGCTTTTTTTTTAAATCACATTCATTCTAATGAACTCTGATGACTGATGAAAATCGTGTTTTTAACATGTTCTTGTTACATTGTTCTGATGATCGAGGACATATGAAAAGAAAATTAAGAATAAAATTGCACGTATGAGTATTTCTTCATTCAAATCAGTGTGAATCAGGATCAGACAAATAATTCAGTTTAAAAAAGATGGTCAAGTGGAAAATACACTGGATGACCCTCAAGCTCACTGCTCTGCTGTGATGCATCTACTTGCTGAGGATTTTGTCCATGTTGTAACTTCGTTGTCCTTGTTCATGCAGGGATCTGGCTCAAAACAGTATGGCTGGATAGCTCAGATTTTCCTCGCCATTTTTGTTGCACCAGAAATATTAGCTTGGGGGTTGTGAGGGGCTGGGAAGTGGGGGTGGGGTGACTCTGCGCTAACAGTTCTGCTCACAGCTCAGAGGTGTATTTCTAATGAATTACTTCCGCTCTGTCTGAAAACGACACAGTTTTTTTTTTTTATTATTATTTTGGCCAAAAACAGCATATCAACAATCATACTTGATAGACCACTGGAAATGATTTTGAAATAGATCAAAAGATGATGGGACAGGGACAATAAATTATGCTGTACATAGCTTTAAATAAATGTTTTTAATTCAATAGTATGTCTTTCTTCAAGTTAAAGACTGATATGATAATCCTTTATCAGTTCCCCATGGTGAAATGCCCATTTTGCATTATTATTTGCAAAAATGGCAAAAGAGCAGTTTGTGCAAAATGTAATGCATCACATATTTATGCATTTAGAAGGTGAGAAGGTTTTATGTCATCCCTCCAAGGGTCAGACTTATGTTTTGAAATAGTAAAAAGTACAAATCAATAAATTAATGTTTTTTTTTAGATTTGGGAACTACTTTTTTGCTGACTTCCATTTTCCTTGACAGATCGTTAGTTTCGCATCTCTCTTTTAACACAATGCATTCTGTGTTGGGGGCTGACCTTCCTCATGCACCGTGCGCCTTCCAAGTAATAACAGATTAATCTTCCTCGCGCTCTGCGTTCCCCATGTTTCAAAGACGGGGGATTCTTTGTAGCTTTAAGGCTTTGCAGGAAAGCCAGGTAGCAGAATGTTTGAAAACGTCATCTGTCAAGTAAGGAAGCTTTATTTTAATCATCACATGCACACCTGCTGGAGAGACGCTGCAGCTGGTGTCATTAACAAATGCTGTACGCCTGTGGTGCATCGCTGCTTTTCTTGTCATTCACCTTGTCTGCACGTCTCTGTTGTCAACTCAGACTGTCTCGGTCTTTTAGCGCTCAGAGCCTATCTTTCGCACAAAACTGAGATAATTCAAAAATAATTCAACACTGCATCTCACTGCGATGTGAACCCAAAAAGGCCAGCGACTGAATCCTGTCTCGCTGATAAAAACCGGTGAAGTAATGAGTACAAATTATTCAAGATGGAAAACTAATTCAGAGAAGCTGATTATCACTGCCACTCAAGGTTGAAACTCAACAAATCATTGTGAATTAATGAAAAATTAATTCTCATGCAAGTGCAAACCAAGGAGTTCGCAATCTATTAAAAAAATCCTCATAAACACAAAAACAGCAGGCAAAAAAACTTCCCTTACTCCAACTCCTCAACATCGGCTTCATAAAAAAGATTCTTTAAATCGAGCTGACATGCTGCCAAAGTGGTCGTGAGCATGGCCACATGGTTTACTGGCCACCAAAGTTTTTCAACATTTGGCCGATTGTAATTAGATGACCTGGCATGGAGACGGAGGTAGAACAACTCCCATGGCATCTCCGAGGTCCAGATGGATCAAGACAGAAGGGAGGTGGATGCAAGCACATGTTCAGCAGCCTTTATTTCAGAAGGCATGAAAAATGATCAAAAACAACTACATTTAAGTTTGCCAAACTTTCCTAACTAACATGTTGAGCTTGGGGATTGCTTCAAACCTTTTCGGCATTTTTTAAAAATTATTTCAGACACACCAGTTGTCCTCTGGTTTCATGTAGCATCTTTCACTTTAAATGCATTACTATGCGAACTGCGTTAAAAAAACCTCTCAAAATGAAATGTTGAATGCTCTTGTACAGGATGACGTATAAATCTTTTCACAGCAGGAGTTTCTGTGAAATCAGATCTGAATTTAAAGGATTTCTCCCTTTACAAATTACAAAGTAAATGCAAAGGAGAAAATGAAAGATCAACCCATGATTAAGTTTAAAGATTCATTCCAATGAAAATTTTGTAACATCTGATGATGGAGGAAATATGTAAATTAAATTAAAATTAAAATTGCAGTATTTCTTCACTCAAATCATTGTGAATCAGGAGCAAACAGAAAATATCTGGTGTAAAAAAAGAGCTGGAACAAAATGAGTTACACACTGTAAATGAAAGTACATTACAGGTGGGGGGCTTTTTTATTATTTCTTTTGAATTTTGATACAAAAACACCATAGCGAATGAAGGTGCAATAGATTTAAATTTACTTTAAAATGAATTTAAAGCAAAAAATTGAAATGTCATTTTAAAATATTGAATTGTAAAATCCAACATGCATTTTCAAATTGCATAAACAAATTACAAATTGAAGTATCAATTGAGAATTGAATCTTACTTTGAATTGTGGTTGAAAAAAACTCCATACTGTGAGCTAACGGGAGAGAGTGTAAACAGAAGGGTGATGGAAAAGGGGGGCGGTGTTGCTCAAGTGGTCGCACCCACAAGTCAGGCATGAATTTCTCATGAACTACTGCAGAAACTATGTCCTTGAAAAAGTCTTGATTTTGGCTAAAAACTGCAAAATCATAATCAAAATACCACTAGGAACGCTTTGAAAATGGATCAAAAGATGATCAGAGTGGGTCTTAAATGACAGCAGAGATATTAAATTAATTCATTCTTATTTTGCCAACATTATGTGGCATCATGTGTTAAATATTAAATTCCATCCATTTACTGTTTTAGCTAAATGTATATTTTAAAAAAGCAGCCTATTCCACTCATAAGACAAAAGAATGAAATCAGAATGTTTTTCTTCCTTCCAAACGGCCACCAAACCAACTGTTTTTGGCTGCTATTAATCTAATGTAATGGCATTAAAAGTTTTGCATTTAATCAGTAAAAAATGTTTTTATCATAAAATACCGGTAATAAGCTTTGGCAATAAATTATGTTTTATTGTTTTCTTTTTAGTCTGCAGTCATCCTCTGCTGTATCAGGCACATCAACCGTACATTGTTGCAAATGTTAAATGCATTGATCAGAACAGGATTAATTGATGCATTTATGGGCAAAGAAACTTGCAAAAGTTCACACTTGACTGTCAGGAACGGAAATAAAGGTCATTTATCAAAGTTTGTTTGTGGTACAATTGTTGGGACAAAGTGAGATTAATGTGGCTTTATGTTTATGTCTAAGCCTTCCATTTGAACCATAAAAGATCATTTGAGTTATATCAAATTTGATTATATTTTTCCAAGCCTATACGGTTCAGTTTTGGTGGATGTAAATACACATACAGTGGGTACGGAAAGTATTTTAGACCCCCTTAAATTCTTCACTCTGTTATATTGCAGCCATTTGCTAAAATCATTACTATTTTTTATTAGGAAAAAATGAACATAAATGATTTTAGCAAATGGCTGCAATATAACAAAGAGTGAAAAATGTAAGGGGGTCTGAATATTTTCAGTACCCACTTTATAAGCTTCAATTAGCTCAGTGGCCTAGTGGTAGAGTTTCAACTCAGGGAGATTGGGAGATCTTGAGTTATAGTCTAAGGTCAGGTCATACCAAAGAGTCTAAAAATGGGACTCCGTGCATCTCTGCTTTGACCTTAAGCATTCAGGGTTTGGATTGGGCAGTTAAACCATCAAAATGGATCCCAAGCAGCTCACCGCTTCCTCACAGAGAGTAGGCCAAATGTGGAGAACAGTTTCACTACACTCAGTTGTGTGCGATAATGATGAAACTTCTCATTTTAGCCTAAAGTTTTTTGGTCCTGCAGTTTACACTTATAAGTTATCTTTTTTCTTTTTCTTCAAAATAAAGGTGATACAGAAGCAACAGAGTTCTAAACCATATAAAAATATTATAAATTCTCTTGTCAGATCAGTCTTCTGATGAATCACATTGCACATGATCTACTAAACTAATTGCATAATCAATGAGTAAGATTATACCCATAATCCAGTTTGTTCATTTGCCATTGATTGATTTTCAGTATGGGGTTTCATGGCAGAATGCATCAATTTTTATAACCTCCTATATCCCTTTTGGGGTCATGCGGCTGCTGGAGCCTATCCCAGCTACTGTGGGGTGAAGGCGAGGTACACTCTGAACACACTCGCATTCACCAAAGGGCAATTTCAGAGTCACCTATGGAGGTTGTTTTTGGACTTTTGGGAGGAACCCGGAGTGCCCAAAGAAAACCCATGCATGTATGAGGACAACATGCAAACTCCACACAGAAAGGACCCAGCTGGGATTTGAACCAGGGCCTTCTTGCTGTGAGGTACCCCTTATGGTAGAATGAATGTGGAAAAGTTTGAGAAAAGTAAATGCATCTCAACTAACTTAGCTCAACGTGATTTCTCAAATCTAAAACATGATTGAACGCTTTACATGTCTGAAGGCAAGTGCCAGCTGTAGTAGTATGCATAGACGGCTGCAATTAGTTTTTCATTGATTCAACAAAAAAACATCTTTTCTGCCAATGTAAATACTTTGGATTCTCAGAGACAGAAACTCCAAGGCTGTGGTTTATCCAGTCAATGTTTAAGCTTCTGGAAGAGAAAAAGGCTGATACAGATAATTGTAAATGGCGCTGACATTAGTTAAGTCTTTCTGTTTTCCACCTACTTGCTAATGTCACATATTTTTACCTTGAAGGTTTCTCCTCCTCTCCTTCTTTTCTTCTGCATTCTTTTCTTTCCAACCTCTCCAATCTCAAGAGCTTTCCATTCCGCTTGTACCTCCATCTTCATCCCTCCTGCAAGGATGTTATTGATCATCATCAGAGCACATACAGGCTGACCAGCTGCTGAGCGTGCACTACTTTGGCCTGAACGTCAGCTTTGCATCACAGAAAACAACACAAACTGTGTGCAGCAAAGACCATCTTCAGAGGCTTCAGTCTGTTTCAGTCGATTCATGAATTTCTCTAAATGTTGATTTTTTCTAATACACTGCACAATCAGCATTAGTAAATCACCTGCAAATACAAATAGAAATTCTCCTGCAATAAAATGTATTTTCTTGGGCATGCAAATCATTCCTCTTTTATTTAGGATCTCTGTAAACATGGTCCTAAGTCCTAAGTGGGTTAATATTTAATATTAGCCACAGCATTTCCTACCATATTATGTTGCTTGCTTTGTTTTAGTATATTACATTTAAGGATTTTTCTTGTAGTTTTAACTTAATTTGTGTCTTTTTTGGTAAGCACCTTGTGTTCATTGCAAATGAAAGGTGCTCTAAAAACAAAGGGATGTATTGATTCATGATAAAAAAATGTTTTTTAGTGTAGATAAAAAAAATAAATACTGTATTTTCCACACTAGAAGGTGCACTTAAAAGTCTTTTTTTTTTTTTAATGCCTTATAACGATGAATTACTTCTGGTTGTGTTTACTGATGTCGAATTGATTTTGAGAGATACCCGGCACTCTGTCAAAATGTTGGTCTGCTTTTGTTTAATGACTTACTAACAAGGTTGAATGTTATTGTAAATACGCTGTGACTCAGTGATTCAGATGGTAAAACCTCTTTAGGTTTGTTTGCATCAAATGTTGTGTCTTGGAACAATCCAGTTTGTTTGGTAGATGCAAATGCCGGAAATTCGCAGCAAACTAAGCAAGCAAACCAGGTCAGCCAAAAAAAAAAAAGTTTCACTTGGTTTGTCGCAGTGTGATCTTCGAGGTGTGAAAGGAAACACAACCAAATGAGTCTGAATGTGTTTGCCATTCCCCTCTCATTTGATCCAGGTCATGGTTTAAGATAAAACCAGAATCATTCTCCCTGGGGAATCTCCTATGTCAGAAACTGGCATCCGGGCTTCCAAAGAAAGAAATCCTTTATAACCAGACTGAACATCAATGTGGCTAATCTGAGTACATTTATGTACTCTTCATACACGCTTCATACACTGCAGTACCCTGAAGGAAGCCCTAAAGTATGAAGCCAAACTGTCTTAAATAAGCAGAAGCGTCTGCTTAAGGAGGTTTATAAACAGCACAATCAACTTTGTGTGACTAATGCCGAGAAGCTCAAGGAGCACTGCACCCTCCATCACTTCACATACCCTCTGTGATCCTAACGCTAATTAGAGTTCTTTGTTTATATCAGCTCACATTTGGGATTTGCAAAGTCTGAGAAGTCTGTTTTAGATTTAACTGTCAGCCTTCTGATCAAAGTGATTAGAACGAGGCCTCCTGTCTCAGCAAACATGTTCGCGCTCCTTCCCAGCGAAGATATGAGCCTAATTTGTGTTTTGTTTTCCTGAAACCCTACAGCTGCCAATTTTGAAATCAGCTGAAGAGCCTCTCCGTAGCAAAGCACTCTAGCTGCAGGCCTCAGCTCTGATAAAGACGCCTGTCATGGATCATTTTGCCAGTGTCTTTGTTTGCATTTCTTCCCATGACTTTAATTGCCATTCCCAAAATGCTTCTTTGATTCCTGCTTCCCTTTTGGCCATTTTTCTGCCATTGCCTTAATGTCACAAATAATTAGCCTATTTTCTGATGCAAAACAATACAATCTCATATTGCAGAGTTTATTGTGTGCCTATTTTTGAAAGAATGAAGCATGTCTATCTGTGCTCTAATTTGATTGTGCGAATACTTTACTGAGATCAAAGCTGAAATCCATTTTAAAATCTGTCTTTGAACTTTATCTTTTTCATCTGGAGCTCCGCTCATCTCTGGTGATGTGATTTGTCTTCTCAGAGTTGAATGTCATGTTATCATCACTGTTAGATGTATTTTACTGCCATTTGCAGCTCAAAAATGGGCTTTGATACGCATACACTGTGGCAAAGCACTTTTCTTTATCAAATAGCAAAAAAAAAAAAAAAAAAAAAGGTTGCAAAAAATGTAGAAAAGTGGTAAATCGTTAAAAATGTGTTTTTAATCCCATGACCTGTATTGGTGCAGCACGAATGACAGATTGTCTATGACACTGTGGCACATTAAGTTCACTTTTTAATGCTCTTCAGGAAATACTGTTTGTGACACTTCCCTTTCTTAGCTCTTCTCTGTCTTCGCCTCCATCTGTAACCATTCTTCAAATGTGGGAAAAGCTTTTTTCAAAAGTAAAGACAGAAATTATTTTGATTACTAAAGTCACCCTAATGCTGAACACAAAAAAACAAACGTGCTGCTTGAAAACAGTCTAGTTCTGTTTTACTATAACCCATTATAATCAACATAAAATTTTATTTTGAAAGTTCAGACTTTTTCTGGGAAAAAATATCCACATCACATTTATTTGATCAATTGCTTATGGATTGTAATTTTTCTTGACAATTTTAAAAATATTTAAAAAATATTCATTGCAAGCCTTGTAAATACAATACTACAAAAGGACTTTGTGGTGCAGACAACTTGTTTTTTTCTTTTTTTAATTCAAAGAGAAAAACACTGTCAGTCATTACTTCTTGTAATCAAGACATATTTACTTTGATTTCTAAAATTAAAGACCAGTGAAAAAAAAAGGATGAATTTGCCATTTGCAGCTAGACTCATGACTGGTGTTCCCTCCCAAAGTCCAACCGGGCAATTTTGTGGAGACGTGGCCTTCTCTTGTAGAAACCCTTCTCTTGCAGATGCCGTCTGATGGGCAACAGTCAGCACCAGTGATGGTCTTAATTTGGGCAGAGGATTGTCCCATGTCTTGGCGAACTGCCCAGGAGATCCTCCATCTCAGTGCTGGTGAAATTTTTGGGTCTGCCATTTGACCTTTTTGTTTGTGACCCCCAGGAAAATTCAAAACTACTATTTTACTGCGTCTAGCCTCAGCAGCAATGGCACGTTGTGAGAGGCCTTGCTTATGCAGCTCTACAATCCTGCCATATTCCAAAAAATTGAGCCTTGGCATCAAGGAACTGTGACAGGACAATTGTTACTTCTTAGACGGTTAATTGAATGCAAATTTTGATGCAAATTCTGGCTTTTAAAGGCTGGGGTCTTAAACTTTAGGTCAGCTAATTAACAGTCCATTCCATGTAAATTTCATCCATCCATTTTCTTCCGCTCATCTGGAACTGGGTCTGAGCTCTCCTGCAGGTGGTGGGCCCACTGGGGAGTGATCCCATGTCAATCCTTCAGGTTTTACCTGACCAGGGCCCGTGGGAGGAGCCCCAGTCACTAGGCGCTTGCCTGCGAGGCCCAACCCCAGGCCTGGCTCCAGAGTGGGGCCCCGGTAACGCCAATCCGGGCGATGTATCTGAATCTTTGATTGTTCTTCTCATGAAGGGGGTTGTGAATCGCTCTTTGCCTGGC
The DNA here is from genome assembly GCA_036245035.1 of Adrianichthys oophorus. Lineage (NCBI taxonomy): Eukaryota > Metazoa > Chordata > Actinopteri > Beloniformes > Adrianichthyidae > Adrianichthys > Adrianichthys oophorus. The sequence continues at coordinate 5,280,962 of BSAI01000189.1, read as the reverse complement.
TCTTCACCCAGGACCTGTCTGCCATTGGAGACCCTACCAGGGGCTGAAGCCCCAGACAGCTCCTGAGATCACTCGAGCACTCAAACCCCTCCACCATGTTAAGGTGGCGGTTCATGGAGGGGTCCATGTAAATTGTCGTTTTAATTAAAGTTGTCTGCTTAAAATGAGTGGTCTCTTTTATTTTCATATTTTAATTTTACATTTTGAAGCTCTGCTTTGATCCTTGTAAAACTCTAGCCTTACAGAATGCAAATTCATGCAATTTCTTAGGTGGTTTTGAGATTTTGATCAAGAGTGTAATTGTTTAACAACACCAATACCAAAAGCAAGGTCTCAAATTACTAATCTTTTCCAAAAACAGATGTAAAATCTAAAAGGAAATAAAATGCAAAATTTAGATTAATAATAAAAACTGAATGATGAAGAGAACTTTAGTGAGTCTTTGATCAAAATTGGACAATAGCATTGCCACTATGTTATGGTCAAAGTTGAGTTGGTCGAAATTACCCAAGAAAGGTTTGAAACGTTTAGTCATTAGCAGGGTTGAGTTTTCTTTGGATTCTTCCTTTAGACTGTCTTTTTCTGAAAGATTTTCCTTTCTTGGACCATGACACGTGTATAATCCTTATTATATAATTCTCTTTGTAGGTCCTCTACATGCCCTTTGGTGCAAAGAGTTCGAGGTGTAAGCCGCTGATCAAGTGGTAAAATGAGAGTCTTTGATTTTTCTTGGAGAAGTTTCTTTTTTTGGCTTAAATAGTGAGACAATGTTGCTCCCTTTTGTAATTTATACTCAGGTGATTGTCTCTGAAGCAGAATCTACTTTCTGTTTGATAATTTCTGCCTTTCAAGAGTGAGTCTCACATTACTTTTTTCTTTAAGTTCTCAGAGTGCTCTACAGTAAGATTGGAAGGGTTTTGTGACCCATCACTTCAGTTGCAAAGTGAACAGCAGCTTACAAATGTTGGAGTTTGAACTGTTCACTGATCAGCTGTGATGTACGTGCCAACGTCAGCCCAGAATTTCTAGACAAAAGGGGGCATTAGCAGCTCCATGCAAATTCATGTAAAACACAGTCACATTTTTCATGAAGCAACAACAAAGCAAAAGTAAGCATCGTTGAAAATGTATGTATGGCTCGCAGCAAACACCACTGTAGTTGTCCATGGTGCTGAAATACACTGACCCTTTCAAACATTTAGAAAGTTTAAAGACCCATTACAATGAAAATTGGACTGGGTCCATACAAAATGAAAATACAACAGCAGGCCACAAGCTCCCTGCTCCACTCCATTAAGATGCATCCATTTGTAGACAAATAGATCCATATACGTCTTTGTTTTCCTCGTTTGAGCTGGCATCTAGTTCAAAGCTGTATAGGTGGATAGATCCAGTATTGCTCACAATTTTTGTAGCATCGATAATGTAAGATTGAGAGTGTGAGGGGCTGTACAGTGTTCATTGTACAACGCACAGCAAGCTTTGGATTATCTTTACAGCAGGTATAATGAGTCACTTAGACTTGAAGTGGAGGAAAGTGCCTTGTCTGATATGGACCATAAAGATGAGTAGTGGATCAAGTTTAACCCCTAGATTGGTGAAAACAAGGGAAAGAAGCTTTTGGATGAATTTAATGGGTAACAAATCCATATTTTGAACAGTTAAACTGGAGAAAGTGTCATTCCATGTAAGAATATATATCATTTTGAGACATTGCTGATCATTATTCACATCTTAGTGAAGTTATTGAAGAAAAGTAAGATCTTAAAAATGCCTTTTCTTCAATGTCTGAACAGAACGTAGGTTTGGGAGAATTGCTACAGTTGGGATTCCTTTAATTTGCAAAGATTGTTAAAGGAGCCCATTGTTAAAAAAAGAAACATTATCTGTCACGACTGGGGACCTGTCCAGGGTGTACCCTGCCTTCGCCCATGAGTCGTGTTAGGCTCCTGCAGCACAGTGACCCCAAAAGGGACAAAACGGATTTGGAAAATGGATAGATGGATATTACATTTTGCTACTATGTTACATTTTGTAAAGAAATTTGGTAGCTTGATAATAAAGAGAGAAAGGACCAGTGGTCCAAGAGAAGAGCCTTGAGGGATACCTTTATCTATATCAATGAAATCTGACTGGCACACACTGGTGGTGTAGATGAAATTAAGAACTAAACCAAAAAAGAGCAGAATTAGAAAGACCAATTACATACAGTTTATCTAGAAGCAGATGATAATGTCCAACTAAATTAAATGCTTTAGCTAGATCCAAAAAATGGCACCTGTGCACATATAATTATCCAATAAAAAAGCATTAAAAAGCCTTTATTTGTTCTAATATAAAAAATCTGCCTTATAATCCGTTGCATCTCACCAATAAACTCTGGTTGTGCTGTCTGACCTAAAAAAAATCTGTCAAAATGTGTTGGTCCGTCTCATGATATGTACTGTCCTTCAACTGTTTGTGAATGAGTTCAATACAATTTAAGTTAGCTTACTTTACTGTATTTTACTTCACTACTTCTTACTTTTTAAAGTTAAAACCTTTTTATTTTTCTCTAACCAAAGACCTACAATGAAGGGGTCAAAGACCCCCATGTGGCTCAGGAGCCACAGGTTGCAGACCCCCTGTTTTTAACCAATCAAAATATTTTCTTTACCTATCTGAAGAATGGTCACAAATGCAGCAACATGACCCTGATGACTACTGCCTTCATGTATAAATATATTTGGATTTCAAATGACATCTCATAAAACCATATCTTTTAATTATGACCACTGAATTGTTTACAGTTTTTTTGGTGGTTTAGAAGTTTCTGTCTGAAAGGAGCAGTGATATATTTTATCCAAGGAGGAGCCAGTGCTCTGACCTGTGAGGGCGGCCGAGGCAGTGCACGGTCAATGGAGATGTACAGCCTCAGCTGCACAATCTGACAGACCTAATGCAGCTATTTGTAATGGGATTGTCTGGCCTGAGCTCTGGGCCCTGTTATCAGTAGCCAGGCACGCTCGCTCCAGAGGGGCTCAGGCCAGCTCATCACTGTACCATTCCACCTGTGTCGTCTGGTCGCTCGACAAATGATCACATTAGGCCAACTGTAGCGCTGCTCGACTATTGAGGCTGTTCATTGGTATACCAGATCAATTTTAGATTTCACATTAAAATATGTTCCTGAATAAATAACACCAAATGGTCCACTCAACCAAAACAAAAAAAAAAAGAACATGTGGACATTGCATTAATTCATTTTTGAGTGGTAAAGTTTAGTTTACATTAATAACTAAGGAAATGAAAGCAACTTGAAAAGTTATGAGTGCAAAGTGGCACAAAAGCAATTGCTCATTGCAGGACTGAGCAACATCATGGGGAGCAAATGGCATGCAGGTGTACCTGCTGAGCACAGTCACGGTGGAGCAGGAAATAAAGACGCTTCACAGGAGGTGAAGTCAATCAAAAACACAAAGGCCTCAGATATTTTTAACATAAATAATATCCCAGGAACATGATATAAGGATATAAGACCTGGACAGTGCAGCAATGGTCTATCGTCCTGTTCACTGATGAGTGTTGGGTCACCTTGCACTGAAATGATGGTCATCAGTGTTGCTGGAAAAGATAAGTTGAGCAAAACACTGAGGTCAACATGGCCACCAGAGTTAGCTTCGGTGGAGGAGGTGCAACAGTCTGGGCCGACATCACCAGTCAGAGCAAAACCACTTTGGTTATTGTAGATGGACCAGTCACTGCATGTTTCTCATATGATATGGACAGCAATGTCCCCTGATCCGAGCCCCATAGAGCAATGGTCCCCGACCCTTTTGTGGCTGCAGGCCGGTTTTTACCACGGCTGAGGGGGCGGCCGCAATGACTAAGAAACAAAATACTTGAATAAGAACATGTGCTTTAATCTTAATAATAAACAGTTCTGAAAATAGATTCAATCATCATTTCAATCATCTGACATGTGCATTTTGGAGGATTGATAAAAACATACAAACAAAAAACATAAACACAATTAAAGCCTCTTCATTTAGTGTCAGGAGTGGTTATAAACCAGTTTATTTTACGATTATAAGATCATCTCATTAAAGCAAAACTTAAATGCAGCAACAAAATGTAACCAACAAATCTATTATTTATACTCAATAAGAAACAAATCAGACTACTGATTTGCACAGCTCCGACCCCCACGTCCCGCTCACTCGCTGCATGCACTGCTCCTCTTTGTTTTTTTTTTCATGGAGGAACTTGCATGAATTGGGTGTTCACAACTTATGTGAAATGTGCATCTGAATGGATGAGCTTGTTTGAGCTTTTGTGTTAGCGTATTTGTTCATGAAAGTCACGTCTCTATGCAAACAGGCACGGTGTGTGGGAATCACCTGTTGAGATAAATCCATATTTTAATTAGGACTCCTGGTAGCCTAATGTTTTTCCTTTTTTGTCTTGAAGTATTAGCCTGTTCTTCTGTCTGTTCCTGCACTTCTCTTGTTTGCAAAGAAAGGTTCCACATAAAACTTTTTCTTATGTGTCACGCTCCCGGACTGTAATCGAGAGAATCCAGTCGATTTTCAAAACCAAAAGATTTTTCTAAATAAAAGATTTTTGGGATTTAAAACAAAATAATTTGTTATTTCCTCCACGGCTCTGTGGCAATTGATCCTGGTGGTTGGGGAACACTGCCATAGAGCACATCTGGGACTAGCTGAAGCAGAGACTGGATGATACCCCCCACCCCCCAAGTGACCTAGAAGAATTGCATGTAGCACTTGTGGAAGAGTGGAACGCATTGCCTTAACAACATCATGAATCTAGTGAGGAGCATGAGATGTCGCTGTCTTGCTGTTATTGCAGCAAATAGTGGAAACACCAGCTATTGACTTGGTCAGTGTTTGTTATTTCGGGCCATCTTTATTATTGTCTTAATTTTTGGGATAATAAAAATCTGACTAATGAAAATTGTGCTCCTTCTCATTCATTTTTAGTAATATCAAAGGGAACTTGTATGTGTTTTACTGAAATTTAGACCAAATTAGAGAAGTACTCATGTAAATAACAAAATCTCCAATTTATTGTGAATGGTGTTGATTTGAATCAGATTTACAGTAATCAAATCATAAATCAAAATTCCCCTTTTTACTTAACTTAATCTTTAACTACATTTTGATGACACAAACTCAAGCCTAAAATCTTCAAGTTAAATAGATAGAAGTTGGTGGGCTTTGACAAATTTGATGAAAGTAAAGAAGACAGCCACCATTTGTACTCATTGCTGGCATTTGTGCTGTACTAGCTGTGTGTTTTTTACCAGAGTGAAAGTATACTAAATTGAGTAGGCAGATGGAGGGAAGCAGATAGGAGCTAATTACATCTCCTAACCTGCTGTTTATCCTTTGTTCTGTTGTACTTTTTACTGTAGGAGAGGCTAGACCAAACCTCCCGTGAGATTCGGTCAGGTAATGCTGTCGAGGAGGCGTTGCACTAATTTTCTGAAACTAGTTACAACCCTAAATCTGGTTTGATTGACTGGAAAAACGTTAGTGGCTGAAGTAAATAAAACATGATAATGCTAACGCAACTAACCATGACTTTTAACAAAGCCAAAGATATCAACCCTCACAGATTAAAATAACAATGAAAAATCACAAAATGTACCGACTTTTATTGTTATCATAAAACATAATAGTTTGAGAAAACTTGATTTTCAGTAAACCAGTCACCTTGCACCAAAGTCTAGTACACCCCAAAGTAAAGATTATTAGGTTTCTCTGATGACTTTGGTGCTGGTCTCAGTTTAAATGTAAACATTTACAAATTTTAAGCCTTTTTCCCCTGGACAGCTACCAACTTTGTAGGGCAGCTGAAGTTTTAAAAATTGATTTAAAACTTTCCCCGTCACTTTGCTCTCTGGAAAAAATGTTTGAGCACATGATGGATACATTTAACTATTAATGTTGCATGGTCTCCTTGATCCAAACAACCATCATTAAGATAAGTGATCTGAACTGAACTAACTACATAGAATTACCTCCAGCTAAAAATGTAATATTTACTCACATTTCTTTTCTTCAAAGCGACAGAGGCCTGAAGTGAAGGGATGAAAAATACCCTGTCTTAGATGATGCATCAAGCCCTGAAAGATTCTTTTTCTTGTTTTATCCAGTTAACTTTGTCTACTTTTCTACTGCGTCAATAAAAGAGCTCCTGAGCTCATAGCATAGTCCGAAATGAACTGGTCTGGGGTATATTCTTTTATTTTCAAACACAAAATAAAATACTTAAATAAACGTGACACACAGAAAGTGATAAAGTGCTTGAAAAAGGAGTGGATAAAGTACAATTATATTAATTCCCATCTGAACAAAAGCTAGAGTTAAAATTTGAATTAAAATGCTACACATCTTCACAACACAGTGACTGAGTGGCCAAGGGTTGTTTGGATATTAGTACACTGCTGGGATTTGGTTTTAGATATTTTTTACTCACATGTTAAAATCCAAGGGAGAAAAAACCCTCCTTTTCTCAAATTTAATTCATTTTCACCTTCTCTTTTAGTGAGTCTCAACTCTATCAGCTCTTCCTTTTTGAAATTTAGGGTGTCAGACTGGACACCTGTGGTTTGTTTAAAGTGAACTAGAGTTAATTTCCCCTGATAATCCAGAACAAAGTTTCAGTCTGAACACACCCAAGCGAATCCTAATCCAGGACCAGGAACCGCTCTCTGACCCATCTTTCAAGGTGGTCTATGTTCATTTCTAATCAGACTGAGCTTTGGTTCGGTCTGAGGTTCCTCCGTCTGAAAACAATTTGCTCCCGGAATGGAATAACTGGACCAAAACTGGACTACACCACCGTACCTGGTAGTCACATGATGTAAACAGAGAAGAAATGTCTTGATCAGGTTTTTTTGGGCCCATCTGATTCAGAGTCATTTGATTTTGAGTATCTGCCGATAGAGTCCCAATCCGATACTTTTGTAAAACATTTTAAAAATGAAAACATTTAATCAACAGATCCAGGTTGTCCCACATTTTTATTTCATTAGCCTTCTTTTATCATTTAACCCTAACCCTAACTTGAACAACCACATAAAAAGCAGTACAACTTTTACCTAGGAAAAAAAAAACAATTATTGAAAAATATAGGTGATAAATAGTCATGTGAGAAAGTTTTGTGACTTTAGCTTGAATATCTTCACAACTATTAAACATTTTAAACCAAATGGGATTCATATCTTCATTTAAAATTCTTAGAAATTAAAAAAATTTTGTATTAGCAGGAATATGATGATTAGTATTCATTACTAGCTGATATCATGGAACCATTTATTTATTTTTAAGATTATGGGATGCTTTTTTAACCTCTCAAGAGTTTAAAGTCTTAAAACATCACTTTTTTTAACCACTGTAGTTAATTTACATAACTAGGGCTCTGTCAGAGAAATAAAAAGGCATATCATGAGAGCTTGGGACTTAAGGGGTTAAATCACAGAGCCATCACTTTGTGCAGTTAGCAGCTGCTGTGCAGCCGTCTTTGTCAGCTGAACAGAGAGTGTAACATTTAAATTAAAAGAAGCAAAAAAACAGATTTTTTTTCTGCTCAAATGCATTTGTAGGTTGTTGTTTGCGTCAGGACTAGCCAATAGAGATACTTGTTTAAAATGTTATTATTATGTTATGGGAGTTATTGATCCCGGAAATCAGAATCTGTGAACATCTTGCTAGCTTGACTAAAGTGTTTTTGTTAACCTGCTTGAACTGCTGCTGTATTCTGCTGTACTTTACGTCAATAAAATGTATAAATGTTTAAAGCGCTGATCATAATACTAATAAATTAAATACTGTGATCAGGAGACAACAAGCGATACATGATATATGATTTAGAAAATACAAAGTTAAAGTTTGCAGTCTGCTGCAAGAAACCAAACTGCATATTTGTTAGGTTTTCTATCCAAAATGCATTCTTTTAAAACATTACAATACTGCTAGTTTAATAACTACATACATATAAGCAGAGGCCCCGGGGAAGACTCAGGACTCACGCTGAAGAGATTACGTCTCTCGGCTGGCCTGGGAACGCCTCAGGGTTCCCCCAGAGGAGATTGAGGAAGTGGCCGATGAGAGGGAAGTGTGGGCATCTGTGCTTAGACTGCTGCCTCCCGCGACCCGGCCCAGGACGAACAGAAGAAGATGCATGGATGGATGGATATACATCTCTGTGTATATGGTTTGATTGTATGTGGTATGCATGATATGTATGGTATGTATGGGATACTTTATATGCCCTGTATTTGTGGTATGCATGACATTTGTGCAAAACATGATATGAAAAGTATTTATGGAATGAATGGTATGCATGGAATGTATGTAATGAATGGTATGTATGGAATGTAAAGTATGCATGGAATGCATAGAATGAATGATATGCATGAAATGTATGGAATGAGTGGTGTGAATGGATTGCATGCTATGAATAGTATGCACTTTGACACGTGGGTGGGCAAGGCAGGAATCGAACTTGCAATCTTCCAATCAAAGAACGATCACCCTACCACTGAACCAAAACCTACCTGAAAAATGGTAATGGTATGTATGGTATTTGTGGAATGTAAGATATGCGTGGTATGCATGAATGAAATGTATGGTGTGCATGAATTATATGGTATGTATGGTACGTATGTGGTGTATGCATGTTTACATATGGTATTTGTTGTATGCATAGTATGGTAGTAATGGTATGTGGGGTATGATTGGCATGTAATAGTACCTTTTTCTCCATTTAATTTCATAATCTTACCTTCCACCCATCTTTCATGGTATTCACATAAGCAATGCAATCTAACTGTTGCCAGAAGACCATCCACATAAAGTTTATTGATACTTACAAAAACACTTTTTGAACATTTAATCAAAGCTATATTTTTATGAATAGAGTTGTGAATTGGCTATACTTGCAAATTGAACAGCACATCTTTTATCTTCAGCACTGCTAGCCTGATGGTCAATGATGTACCTGACCTTTTCATATCTGCTATTTATTTTTAATCCCAACATGCAATTAGTCACTTGATCCAAGTTTTCCTCAAGTACTCTGAACATTCCATTTTTATTTATCAGCAGAGCATGTGTTGGGGCTTTAGGTTCATCCATCAGTAAGGTGATAAACCAGCTCAGATTAATTCGTCTTTGTTGAAAATCTAGCATCAAATATGGCTGTGGCAGTAAGACCTGAATCTCGGTTCTGCAAATAAGCTCAAGGTACCGTGTCAGTGCATGCAGGTTGGTGTGAGTCTTTTTCATCAATAGTGCAGGTACAGAGGAGGACGATGCTCAAGTGTTGGGGGAGTGATGAATTGAGGCTGCCTTTCTTGTTGAGTGACGCCTCAGAGACATTGTGTGTTACTTGTCATCAACCCTCCTCTCTCAGACTAGCTTTTCTTCTTCCTGTCACAGCCTGCACATTCTGAATGAATATTTATAGTGCGGATCCTTTTGCCTCCTGAATAGTTTTTTTTCACTTTTCCTAAATCCCATCTGCCCATCTCCATCCTGAGTGCTGCTCTCTCATCTGCTGATTGATTTAAACCTCAAGGTAAAATACTGCATAATGAAGCTGATCACAATAGAGCACACTGAAACAGTGGTGGTCACGTCATTTTGGAAGGATGTGTGTGGCTGAAAAATAGCTTTTTAAAGAAATGAAAATTGATATATCCATTAAACAGCACTTAGAGTGTCAATAGTGTATTTTCATTGCATTTTAGTGTGGTGAAAGTTTAGGAATTAGAGCTACCATTAATTAAAACACTGTAAAACATGTAGGTTATCATGACCTGCCGTTGCTTTTTCCCCAAACTGCCTTATCTAAGACGCTTGGCCATGTTTGTTAGTTTTCTTCAAGATCTCCCTTTGGAAAGTATCTATGTTCAGCAGCTGTATTTAAAGCCCAGTCCAACACGCAACAGCCATTAAAATAATCAATCTGTGGAAAACAAATTTATAGATAAATAATAAGCTGAAGAACGGTGGATTATTTTGAAACAGTACTTGCTGTTCTTGTGCGAATCACTTATCATGATGAAGCCGCCGGCGAGGAAAAAGCTGTTTTCATCCCACTGATCTTTTGAAAGTAAAGAAAAAAAGCTAAATGATATTAGGTAAAGCCTCTTATTTTTTTTATGACCAAATTCGATTTTTGTTTTTTGTATTATAGGGTTCTGAATGAGTTCAATCTTTGAATGACTTAAGAGACTCAGGTTGGTGTAAAATAAAATAATTAAACTATCAAAAAGGGGATGTTTGAAACATGAATATCACTTTTTAAGCTTTAATTGAATTTATGTAAATTAGATTTTTTTTTCTAAATGTTTGTTATTGATCATTTCTGTTATAAAAGAACAAAAAAAAAACAGAAAGTATTTTTTCCCTCCAGTTTACATTACAAATTAACCATCAGCTGTGCAGGAGTTTTTTTTTACAAGTTAGCTGCAGTCAGACCCAACGTTGCATTGTCAACATTTAATCAGCTGTACTTCAGTTCATGTGAACAATCTGCCGTTCTTAATTAGGCAGTAATAAGCGCTAACGAAGTTTTTATTTTAGTGTAATGAGCTGTGCAATCACAGTCTACTTTATTATGTTGTTGTTGTTAGCGGCCATGTGGCTTATGGTTTCAGTTAAAATGTTGAAATATTGTTTTTAATTACAAAAAAATCTCTATTCATCGTAGTTTTTTTGTGCATCAGTGTCAAGCCTGCTTGGTTTTTAGGAGGGAACTATAAAACAAAATTACATAAACCAAAAGACAATTCTAAAAAAGATGAAACAAAATAAAAATGAAACTTTTCGGGAAACAAGGGTAATTTCCAAACATCAAAATAAATAAATGCGATGTACCTACGTTTTCCAGTTGTGTTTCATTACCACTTCATTTTGATTTGGGGAAATGTATTTTGTTTCCCAAAACGTAACATTTTTAATTTTGTTTCATTTTAGTTTTTGAATTGTGTTTTGGTTTCTGGAATTTTGTTTTGATTTCCGAAATCTCTCCATATTTTTGTATTATTTGTTTTGCTCCTTTAATTGTCGCTTATTTCCAAAGTTTTTCCCACTACAGATGGGGACCCCGGACATTATCCAAGATCACTGTTTGACTACCTTTTCAAGACCCTCACAGTTACACATTTCATCTTTCTTCCACTCCTTTTTTGGGATTACTTTATTCTTTCTACACACACAAAAAAAGAGTCAAATGATTCATCGTGTTACCAGCTTCAGGATCTCCACATCCAGTGCAATTGGAATCAAGACAGAAACATATACATAATGCAAACCTAATTTTTGTTCTCTCTGAGCTTACACGCTTGTAAACATCAGCCAGATACATTTTTGTAGTCCCTTTAACAGTCGTCACTGAAGTGTTCTGATTTTCGCCCTCCTCAAAGGAAGGATATGTGATCTGTTGGTGCAGATGGAGAGTTGTTTTGGATGCTCAAAGCACTGAAATGCAGAAGCCTCCTTGTTGTTTACTACTGTTCCGTTTCCATAATAATATATCATTGCAGTTGTCATGTAGGTAAAAGAAGCACCTCGTAACTGCAGTTGACAGACTTTGTCCCTCAGCTGACAGATTTATACCTGTGTCACAGGAGATTGGAACAAAGTGGGATGACTCAGATGGAAAGAGACTTCGAGTAGCATTCCAGGTCTTTTTGACCCGTTCAGACCAAACACACTTTGTTTTCTCAGCACTCACCTTCTGAGAAGAAGAAAGATAATTTGGTTTTTTGCCAAGAAAAAAAAAACTAAGAATTAAATCCATAGTAGTGCAAGAGGGTGAGATCAGAATTTTTGTCGTAATTCCACAAAATATTGTTTGTCCTTAAGTTTCCTTCCCCTCTGTATTCAGTATTGGGTGTGTAACCCCTCCCTTTCTTCGCTGGTTTTGCCTTTATTTGTTTGGTGCTTGCTTTTCCTCCCCTCTTTTTTGTTTCATTGTCCAGTGGGAGAGGTGGTTGTCGTGTAACGGTTGCAAAACGAATCCTCGTTATTATTTGAGTTCAGTTACGGAAAGAAAAAGACAAAAACTTCAAAGACGATGGGGTTTTATTTTCATATAAGGATTAGGTGATCCTCCTGCACTTGTCACCCTCATGCAGGAGCTAGGACAGGCAGCTAACACTGTGATTTTTGTTTCTTTTCTTTTTGGAAAATTGTCAAATCTGCAATAAATGGAGGTGATCTCCAAGGGTGTTGCTGTATCACAACGTCCTTATTTTTTTTAAAACAATGCAGAAGTGATTCGGTCACACTGGGCACTTTTAACATGTGGCGTTCACACTGGTCTGTGAACACATCACTACCTGATACTAGCGCATGTACTCACAGTTGGAAGAGGCGGTGCAAAATGTCAAAGCGGTGCAAGTTTCATGTATCTCAATCCATGCTTTTTCTTTCACAGCTCTATTCCGATTTGTCTCAGAATTCAGTCCGAGTACAAACCATAATTTTTTGTTACTCCTCAATGATCAATTGACAGTTGTCTGTTCCATGTATTAGTCTGAACGTAACTTTACATAGACAAAAAAAATTTATTTAAAGATATTGTATTTTGTTTAGGCAGATATCTATCTATAGTGCCTTTACTATAGGGCACATTTCAAAAATTTCAACTAAACCTTAAAATGCTGGATTAAAGAGATGTTAAATACTGTTTTTTTCCCCATATTACATTGAATAACAAATGTTGTTTGGTCTGCATGGATATTTTCTTGTTTCACCAATTTTATTTTTATGTGAAAGCTATTAAAGTAAAGGAAATTTGACCTTATTCTTTAATGTTTTGATGCAATTCATCCCAGTGCTTAAGGATCAAGAATGAATCAAACAAATGCCATTTTTTTCATTTATTGCAGTATTAGATAAAGCCTCTTGGTGGATTAATTAAAAAAGTATTCCCGTAGATGTTTCTTTTCAAGACTCTAAAGGTAATGACCAACTTGAGGGCCGATGACATAATGAAAAATTTGACGATCAAAGCAAGAAGCTGCACGATCTGATTTAGTGGCACAGATGGTACCTGAGGCAGTTCTTAGCTGATATACGAAGCTGCTGTTTGCATTTGAAGTGCTCATGTAATGAATCTGCATCAAGTAACCTCACGAAATCGCGCAAATTGAGTAATTAATGTGCTAAGTCTAACATCCAAACGAGAAAATCAATTTCTCCTTCTTACCCATCTGTCTCCTTTAAACATCTCACTTTTTTTAGGCAGCATCTCTTTTCCTCTCTGAGCCATAGCATATTTCCCATCACTCCTTCTTCATATGCACTGATGAGGTAAAACAATTTCTTCCTGATAAAAATAGAAATGGAGATGTTCGCTCTCTCTGGCAGTTCCATTTGAGCCATGAAATCTCATCTTCTCTGTCTTTCACTTTCTTTGCCATGCTTTGTAATAACCTTTTGGAGTTCTTGATAAGCCGTGCTGCAGTTTCAAACACAGTCAGCACATTCAGATCATGAGATATTTGCAGTGGAAATGTGTCCTTGCAATTTTTTCTTGGTTAACCAATGTCTAAAATTCTAGGAAAAAATACATTATTGACAAATTAAAGACAACAATATTACATTCACTGGTTTTATTATGATAGCTCCAATATTTTTCCCAATTTTTGTTGCACCGGTAATGTTAGGTTGGGGGTGTGAGGGGCTGTAAGCTAGAAGGAGAGCTATCAGTTTTGGGTGAAGGGAAGAGGCATGTTGCTTCTCCTCGCCAATGGTCCCGCCCACAACTCAGAGGTGAATTTCTAATGAACTATTGCTGCTCTATAGATATTATGTCCTAGAAAACAACACTTTTTATTGCTGGACATAGTAAAGGGCAAGATTTTCCAAAATACTGCTGTGTTTTTGGACTCCACTTGCTATTATGCTCCATTTGAGATGTTTTGTATCTGAATTGTACATTTTTTAAAACTCAGAAAGAATTGAGCTATTTCCACATTTACACTAAAAAAGCTTCCTAACGTATCCATGCATCTGCATACCTGAGCCTTAAACACCTTCAAAAACAAAAACATGTCCCTGCTAAGGCAGAGTGTGAAGTGAAATAAACCTACTGATTCTTTTTTTTTTTCATCAGCGCTAAATTTCAGTAACAGCGTGGAATGCTTGATTCATTTTGGCGGGACCAAAGCATTGAGCAAAATGTAGTTTGATTACAATTTATTTATGCTAAAATAAGAACACATTTTCTGCACTTTCAGTTAAAGGTATGTATCATTTGCAGTCATTAATGTTTATCTGGTTTTTGAGTGTGGCAATTAAATGATTTCTGACTGCTTTGTGCAATGGCTCATTTCCCGAGTGTTAAACTTGTGGATTGTATTGAATTCTGGGAGTGTAGGGCAAAAACAAAAAAGAGAATGTGGTGCATCTGTTGCATTTCTTTATACCCTTAACTGCTATTTAACTGGTGCATTTTTATATTTGTGCACTCCTTTTTGCTAAAGATGATTGAAGACAAAACCAAACATCTGCAGTTGTCACAAATGATCTGTACTTTTGAACTTTTGGCTGAATCACATAAGTGGAGATGGATCAAAGAATCTTAAGAAACTCCCAACATGACATAACAGTTAGCCGGAGAAGGCCTGATCAACCGTGTACAAGCCTGTTAGCGATGTTTTCCTCGATGCAATCACAGCTGCAGCCAAAACTGTCACAGTATGGAATGAAAAACCGTACTTAGTTCATTTTAGATCCAAAAGCAACACATTTAAAACTCTGATACATCACATTCCTAATTACAGAAATAGTTTGTGAAACTGTTTACATGATGTCAAATCAGGCCATTTGCTAGGTTGAGGCTGGTATGTGACTAGATATAGGTTATCATGAAATCCATTGCCTGTATTCCTGAAGTTAATTTAAGAAATTTCTTTCTTAAATTTACTTTTATCAACTGACAAAAACAATTCAGGCAGGCGGAAGTCACTCGCAATGCAAACCATTGGTAAATCCATTGACTATATAAGAAAACTGGAAAGAGTGACTCCTGCTACCTCGAGTTCCAAACAGGAACTCTTGTCCTGGTTCCAAGAATCCAAAATCCCATAGACTTTTAGAGAGAATATAGAGAATATAGAGAAATAAACAGGTATTACTCAGTCATTCCATTAGTTAGAATAATCGGTATTGCTCAGTGACCTTTTTTTTCACTTTTTTGCTAATCCTAACTTTTAAAATATTTTTTCTGTAGTGCAAGTTATTCAAATTATAAACTGGCCAATCAGATGTCTCAATAAAAGTAGGTGGTTTCATATTGAATGTTTGAAACATTTGATTGACAAATGTTTGACTGGCTTTAAAGTGGTAGGCATGCTGACTTTAAACAAGCTCGTTCCTGATTGGCCAAAGTGCTCAAAGTGGCCAAACATCACATTACACTAACTCAGACCAATCACTGCTTATCAACGATTTCTGGCATCCGTACCACAAAAAATGGCGATGGAATTGACTGGATTTTGTTGCAGCCGGAAGTAAGTAATTTATTATGGGTGACCTCGCACTCACTCAGTCCAGTTCTCTTATACACTCAACAGGTAAACCACAGTAAAGAGATAGACTGGACTTTATGACATGTTTTTAAATTTGTATGGCCTTGATCTTGCACGTTCATTTAACTACTTTAAATTGATTTCAACAAGATTTCAAAGTTTTTATTTACACTTGGTCAGAGTATGCACATGATCTTTTCAAAATGAACACAACATTTAGTAATAACCTTTGTAAACCCCTGCTTAACCATCAAAGTCACTAGGTAAGGCTAGTACAAATAAAGCCAGCGTCATTTTATCTTCCAAAACAACTTTATTTGGGTTTCTGATGTGAATCAAAATCAGAGCAATTTTAAATGAAGTTCCTGTTCTTTTCCTCCATTTGGGTCCTCGTGTCTTCTCTTTTAAATCGTTGACGCTTGCATCTACATCATGCAGCGCAGTTTAACATGAAGTATATTTTTGTTGTGAATGCCAGTGACAGTGATCAACAAATATAAATAATATTTCTTTCCACGAGAGACACTGACAGTAAAGGAAAGACTTTGATCAGTTTGACATTCCCCAGACAGGCAGCCCCCTCACTCAGTCAGTCCCTCAGTTTGCTGGCAAAGGCTCACTCTACATGCATTATTAATCACAAAATTACACTGCAGTCCTCCTCTAATGATGGGGGTTGAAGAGGGGCGAGTCACAATAAAATATGCGATTGTCTGTGTAATAGATGACTGGCGAGGTAAGAGCTTCTGGTCCAACGCACAAAGATTGCATGACATTTTGTCACTTGTCACGGTTGGATCAGTTGGGAAGAATCAGCAGTGTTGGGAAAAATGTTCCACAAAACTTTGCACAAGATTTCTGTCTGGATGTAGAAGTCTCTCATATTGTAGAATTTTGTTTTAATTTGCTCCAAAAAGCAGATGTAGATGTTCAGTCTTTGAGATTTGTCAGCTCTTTGTCCACTTACCAATGCGTTTTGAGCTTCAGGAACCTTCAAATGTCACCGGCATAATCACAACTTCCTCCTATTAACCTCTGAGAGCTCCGGCGAATCAGGTGGGAGGTAGGTTAAACAGGGTAATGTTAGGGACAGCGGAGGTATTGTTCCCTCATTTATCATCCCTGACCATCAATCTTGTCTCTCCTTAGTAATCCGGTTGCTATGCCACCTGCAGAAGTGCTGCATCGCTTGAAACCAAAATGAAATGCACATTTGTCAGAGTGATACTGTGAGCTGTGACTGAGTGTCAATAAAATCTCTTATCCCAAGTGATGTAAGGCCTCCTCCAAAACCCAGAGAAGGAGATAACAAATGCAGCCTGGCTTAGCTACACTTTGATGTTTGTCCTAGAGATCCTCAGTGTTCACAGCCTGTCCTTGAAGTGAGCACACTCTGCAATCCTCCAGGAAGGGGAGATATTCAAATCCCTGGGAGGAAAGCAGATTTTTCTGCACTGATAAAACGATTTTTTGGATTCTAGATATCCCCCAAATTTCCAATATTCTTGTTTCTATATCAGCATACAAACGAGATAAAATGCTGATGAAGTCATGCGTAACTAATGCAAGAATATGTATTTAGCTAAAATGAATATTCTACTAAAGTTAAGCTTCCCTTGTGAAGGATGGGCCAGTTTTTTGGCAGTCCTTGCGTTCTGTTCAAATTGAAGCATGAGTGAATGCTGTCCTTCAGGACCGTGAGCGAATGGTGTCATTTAAATGCTTCGATCAGTGACAGCTTCAAGGAGGACGCTCGGAAAAGTTTGCTAGTTTTGTAGAACGAGTTGTCAAAGTGCTTCGTTCTTGCTCAGTGACCTTATCTCTCTTCGAGTGTTTATATTTCTTTCACATTACAAAGTGACTGGTAAGGTCAGTCTGAGAAATTAGTTTGTTTGAAGTGCTGGGTAACCGTGGTCTAATTTTACTGAGCGGGATACTGACCAAAGCGTTCTGCTTCTTTTATTCAGTGATCAACCTTCAATTAGTTGAGTTTTTCATGAGCAGTTTATTTGCAGTGAGAATGAGTCAGAGCTACGCTTGTTTTTTAAAGGCTTGAACTACTCAAAGTCCCGGTGAGAACGTTTCAAAAGAACAGGTTGGGCTACACAAAGATCTGGAAAAATCTTAATTCCATGAATTGGCTAAAACTTGAACCTTTTCCACCTGCACTATACTCCACTTTAAGGGTGCTTTCACACTTCCAGCAATTTCTTTTTAATTGGAGGGAACTTTTTTCACATTGTTGTTTTCTTACAGACCAGGGATCACTTCTCTGATCTCTGATGTGAGGAAATGAGCTCTAGTAGGGACCAAACTTCCAGGTGTGAAAGCACCCAAAGCTGGCAGACCTAGACCTGTATTTATTTTACTATTTAAATTATTTATTTACATACGAAATAAAAAGGCATAAAAGCTTCCTGCTCCTGATGTACCCCATTGCTAACATCATTGAACCTCCATGTTCTGTTTGATGCTCCAACAAAACAGCACTGTTTCAATATCAGGCATGTCTCTTTAGTGCAATTTATTAAACAAATTTTTTTGTCAGTGAACCCAATTAAATCAGAGGAAAGATGTCTGTTTGTAATTTCCTTTGAGGCTGAAATGCAAAGGTCACTTCCATGATCGGCTTCAAAAACAAACTGATTATCTGTAAAACAACCATCTACATCTAAGATCCAAGGCTTTAGATGTCACACAAGCTGTAGCAGTTGGCTGGAAATTACCCAGAATTCCTGTGTTGCCAGCTTTATTCCTACTGACTAATATTTGTGTAACAGCCAACCCTGATTCAAGAAGCAGCCCGGAAGTTTTAGATCAACGAAGGCACACAATAAGTGTATTGAACAAACTCAATTGTGAATTTTTCAGTTTTACAAATATAGTCTTTATTTATCTACAGAAAATTATAGGCTTGATTTGTTCAATGTTTTTAGAGCTTATATAGTCTGAGCAAACGTCACATGCCAGAGAGCAACCAGAGAAGCAGACATATGAAAAAGCTTTTAAGGACTGAAGTGGTTGCTACATTTGGAATGGCTCCATTTGACCAAATATGACACACTGGTTGAAATTCTCTAAGCATGTGAAGTGATTTATATAGATTTTCCACTGTTAAAACCCTAAAGATGACTGGAATTTTGTTGCTCTTTAAAACATATTTTTTGTTATTTATATGTAGATGCAAATGATCTCTGGGATTGAATTATGCAAACAAAAGCAGAAGAATGATGCAGCAAAGAAAAGAATGCTAAATTATGTGTTTCCTTAGAGAATAGATTAAAAGGACAACAATAAACACACTAAAACACCACAGTGACTGCTAGTGTGGCAATATGCATACTTTTTTTTTTAAATCAGCCAGATGCATTTATTCATTAGAATCTGTCAGAGGTGTTGTAAATGCAAGTTCTTTTTTCTCTGTTAAACCTGCAGGTTTCCCCTGGTGGACTGAACAAACTCTACAGAGCCACAGGTTTCCTCTGTCAACTCATCTGACACCAGAAATCAAAGGTACACCTGCCTTTCACCCCACGTATGCCTTCCTGAATCCATTTGATCCACTCATCACTGCATTTGTAATGTCTAACTAAATAGTTTAAAACCTTTTTCTGCACTTATATATACTTTTTTTTTTGTCTTCCACAATATTACATTTTCTCCGTCTCTTCAAGACAGCTTCACATTATCTAAGTAGCTCGCAGGATTTTATTTTTTAAATTCAGGTTAATTTAGAGCTCTTTTCATTCAGGAAATGTGCTTTCAGTTTAATAATTTATACAGTTAAATCAGATAAGGTGAAATAATTTTAGCTCTCCTCCCAGGTTTTAGTGGCTGCTGTTGCAGAGAAGAGGATGTTTGTGTCCATCCAGACTTTCTAATTCAAAGGGAATCTCTTGTGTTCTTTTTCAAACTTTGCTCTTAAAAACTTTCTTTAAGAAGTAGGACACCATGTTCATTTGAGCTAATTGGAGTGGTGGCTGATTCTTGTACATGAATTTAGCTCTTTCAATGACTCACTCTGTTGACTTGCTGATTTCAGTTTGGCCAACCACATTAAAGTCTTTTCCCATAACTTTATTTATTGCATTTGAGTTGATCTAGCATTCTGTTTCGGTATAAAATTTTACAGCAAAATATACAGTTTGTTTGTTTTTTCATTTTATCTGTGTTATCTGCTAAAGAAAAAAGCATGAAACACTAAAATCCAGGTAAAAGCAGAAATTGATTCATTTTATCAACCAATAAATAAATAAAAATCCAAGGTCCATTCACAAACCTAATTTGATCACACATCAGCTCTCTTCATCTTGCATTATGACTGATGTTAATGTCCTTAGGATTAATAATTTGTAGGAATGCTCTAGGATGGTCACACTGCATTTCAAACATCTGTAAGAAAAAATGGCATGATTAAACTTGCAGAATTTGTAAAAAAAAAACAACAAAGTGGTGCCAATAAATGCTCATGGCAAATTTTAGACATGTCGCTATTTGCGTAAATGCAAAGAATTTTTTCCTTGATGCCTCTCAAACATTGTCTCATTATCTCCTTAGACATACCTACATCATTCCCAATCAAGGACACTCGTTTTTTTTGTGTGTGTGTGTCTTTTTTGTTGGACCGGACGGAAAAGGAAAGGGGGAAAAGGAGAGAGTTGGGGGGTGGACAATAAAACTGATTTGTTCTAGTTAATTGAGTAGTCTGAGATAGAGGAAAATTCATTAATAATTGTTGTTGTTTCACTAATGGAATGTGAATTGTTTAGAAAAAAGTAATATGTCATCAGCATAAAGACTAATTTTATGATTACTGTATTTTGTTGTAATTCCTTTAATACTCTCTCGCTGTCTTATTGTTGCAGCCAAAGGTTCAATAAATATAGCAAAAAGAGAGGGGGACAGTGGACAACCCTGTCTGGTCCCTCTACCAAGAAAAAACCTGTCAGAAGTCTGATTGTTGGTTCTGACTGATGCATTTGGGTTGTGATATAATATTTTATTCCAATCAATGAAGGATTCCCCAAACCCAAACTTATGGAGGGCAGCAATGAGGTACTTCGAGTTTACTCTGTCAAATGCTTTTTCAGCATCCAATGAGAGTATGGTTGTTTCCTGGTTTTTAATAGTGGCAAAATCTATTACAAGTCTGCGGACGTTATCACTTGAGTGTCTACCTTTGATGAATCCAGTTTGATCATGATGAATTATACGAGGAGTGACTTTTTCTATTCTCTGCGCGAGGGCTTTGCAAATAATTTTTACGTCTGCATTGATTAGAGAAATGGGGCGATAGCTTGAAGGAATTATGGGATCCTTTCCTGATTTGAGAAGGAGGATGATGTTAGCTGAATTCATGTGAGGTGGCAGTGATTGGATTTCCTTGATAAAAGTAACCATTTTATAAAAAGTTTGTGCCAGCTGTTCCCAGAATTCTTTATAAAACTCAGCAGGAAAGCCATCAGGCCCTGGAGCTTTGTTGTTGGGCATCAGCAACAGAGCTTCATGAAGTTCAGCCAATGAGAGCGGAGAGTCTAAGTTTGAGCTTTGATCCTCATTTAATCTGGGTAGAGTTACATTATTAAGAAATTAGTTAATACTTTGTTCTGATGGATTGACCTGTGATGTGTATAGGTTTTTATAAAAATCTTTAAACGTTTTATTGATTTTAACCGGGTCGTGAGTGACAGTTCCTGTGTGGTCCATAATAGAGGTAATTGTTGATTTTTCTTTATTAATTTTAAGCTGATTAGCTAAAAATTTACCCGATTTGTTTGAGTTATCAAAATTTTTGAGTCGAAGTTTTTGTATTTGGAATTGTGTTTGCTTATTGATGATGTCATTTAACTGAAGCTTTAAGTTTTTCAGATCTCCCAGAATGTGTTCTTGTGCAGAAGCAGCATAAGCAGCCTCTAGATCTTTGATTTTATTTTCTATTTCTAATAAATCTGCTTTCTCTTTGTGTTTTTTATTTGTTGAATAAGAAATAATTTTTCCTCTCATCACTGCTTTTGCTGTTTTCCAAAGAACACATGGTGAAATATCCGGAGTATCATTAAATTCTAAGAAGGTTGCCCACTCTTTTTTAAAGAATTGAATAAACTCTTGATCTTTTAACAGAGAAGTGTTAAACCTCCAGGTTAAGCCAGAAGGTGTGGGAATATCTCTAGAAATATTTACAGAAACTGGTGCATGATCACTAATGATAATTGGATGAATGTTGGAATCTTTGATATCTTTTAAAAGAGAATTACTGACTAATAAGTAGTCTAAGCGAGACTGTGAGTGGTGAACTGGAGAAAAGAAAGTGAACCCTTTAGTGTTTGGATGACATGAGCGCCAAGCGTCGCAGAGACCCAACTCATCCATGTACTGCTTCAAAATACTTGCAGAACGCCATGTGCGCTGGTGTCCTGCTGTGCTGAGTCTGTCAAGTTCAGGATCAAGGACCAAGTTGAGGTCTCCTCCTATAATTATTGTGGAGTCAGCATGAACCGAAAGTGAGGTGAAGAATCTGTGAAAGAAGGAGGATTCATCAGCATTGGGACCATAGATACTGGCTATACAGAAATCTTTATTCTGAAATGATATGTTAATAATTACAAATCTGCCTTCTGGATCAACAATTGTGTTCTGATGAGTAAATGTAATATTTGTATTAATCAAAATAGCAACTCCTCTTTGTTTGGAGTTGTAACTAGCTGAGTAGATGAATGGGAATTGTGAGCAGCACAGGAGATGATCAGCTGATCTGGATAAGTGGGTCTCCTGCAGTAAAACTAGATCTGCTTTTAGATCATTCAGATGGTTGAAAACTTTCAGCCTCTTTGGCCCAGAGCCAAGTCCACGCACATTCCAGCTAAAGATGTTCAGACTGGACATGACTACACTGACTGAGAGAGTGTTATGCTAAGTAATGCGCGTGCGTCTGTGAGTCCTGTGCGCGTGCCCGCTGACCAATGCGCAGAGGAGCGCTGTGTGCTTGTGCGCGTGAATGTTTCCTGGCTGTGTGTTGTTGTTCCAGTTAATTGAGTAGTCTGAGATAGAGGAAAATTCATTAATATATGTTGTTGTTTCACTAATGGAATGTGAATTGTTTAGAAAAAGTAATATGTCATCAGCATAAAGACTAATTTTATGATTACTGTATTTTGTTGTAATTCCTTTAATGCTCTCACGCTGTCTTATTGTTGCAGCCAAAGGTTCAATAAATATAGCAAAAAGAGAGGGGACAGTCAAGGACACTCTTTCTTTTTGAATAAAAATTACTTGCAGTCAACATTTGCAAGGTGTGTGAATAATTGAACTTTACTTGAGGCTTAGTTCACTTGAAAGAATTGCATTTTTTTTCCCACAAGAAGCTTTTTTTTTTTTAAATGATAGATCATTTAACTTAAAGATCTTAAAGATTAAACTGAAACAAAATGATCTTGATGCATAAGAAAGAGGGGAAAAAAACTCACACCCGCGTATAGATGCAAACAACCACTCAGACAGAAGCGGTTGTACAGGTGCTTTTAAGTACCCAATTGTGCGGGTGAGAGCTGCTGCCTCGGATGGGGATCAGATGGGTTTAGGATGGGGATTAATCTGAGCTGCAGGGAAAATTGGTGGTATGGAAGGAAGAAGACCATACCACCCACCTAGTTCATGATCAGGTGAAGGTGTGTAACTTAGTATCTAGCACCAGTGAGTGCACTTCATTTTTCTGTGGGCTTCAGTCCCTTACATTTTCATGCAATCTTCCTGTAAATCCATTATACTGTACTCTAAGAAACAATGCAGAGAGCATTTACTTCTTTTAAAAAGAAAGATTTAATACATAGTGACTGAAGAAAGTCTCTGTTATTAGTGCCATGAGTCCTTAAACTAACTGCACAATAATAGCTGACATTCATGTGAACAAACTGACCAAAAAGACGGGTGATGATTGTGCCTAAATTTAAAACCACAAGGAACTAAAGAACAATAAACACTGACAGCAGAAAGTGTAGAGCCCCAGTTCTAACCATTGACTGTGGAAGAGAACTGGACTGAGTGACTCTTCTCCCCGGACCAATCAATAAAAGTACGTAGTATCACGTTGAAACATTCAAAATGTTTAACAGATTTCCTCAAGCCCACTTTCAAGTGGTAGGGGTCTAGACTTCCAACAAGCTGAGTCCTGATTGGTGAGAGTGGTTGCCATAGAAATGATGACTCATGACTCAGACAAACTCAAGACCAATCACATCTTACTGACATAATCTGGTTCCAACATGGCGACTGAAGACTTCATTTTGTTGGAACTCGAAACAAGCTATTCGGTGGATGATATCACACTCACTCGATCCAGTTGTCATATACAGTCAATGGCTCTAACATGCAATCCAGTATGTAAAGGAAGAACCATGCATGAATGTCATTTAAGTCCAAACAAAGGGAACATGGGCACTTATGACAGATCAAATAAGATCTACTTGTCTGTATTTTCTCATGTTTTACTACTTTACTACAAACTTCTACATGAAGATCTAATTGGGGGGTGGGGGGTATTTCTAAAAGTCACAAACTGTGTTGTTGGTCATACATTTTGGTGGTAAGTGTGCATCTAAAGCTAAATAACACAGTACTATGCCACAACCTGATGCTCTGCCAATGTACTCGAGTGAGATGGATCATGTTTTTGTTTTGTTTAGTATTTTTAGCATAAGACGTTCTTTTTTTTCCAGAGAGCTGTGCTAGTATGTCTTTAAATATATATTGCTTAAGATTTATAAATAATGAAGTGTAATACGAAGTCTACAAGAGACCCGCCTGAAGCTAGCAGGATCTTGAAAATATGACTCATAAAAACTCTGGTAACAGCTTCAGGTTTGAATAAAAACATGAATATTTGAATCTGACTTGGAGTGAAGAAAAAAGGGGAAAAATGTTCTTTAAAGATTTAAACATGAAGTTGTGTAGATTCCCTTTTCCACCAGAGCCATTTGTTTGCTCTGCTTTACCTCACAAAATACCCCACCAGCTGCAAAGTATGACGGGTTTACCACCAAGCCCTCAGGGGAATGTCAGCCTCTTTAACAGATGCATTTGGCTACAATCCACATTACTGGTTTCAAATGGCAGCAAGATGCTAGAATCCAACATCAGCAGGCTTCTCTCCTTCTGGATGTGAGCTGACTGTACACGCATGTGTTCAGAACTGGATGAGCACGTCGGCTGCTGGTCATTCCAGCCCGCTCTGGCTCTTCAATGCGCTTGCATGTTAAATTAAGTATGACAACATTTTTTGGTAACCTAGAAATTACTTGTTTCCGTGGCATTTGATTATATAACTAGACCTCTCGCTTCTGGAGGAACATCAGTTTAACTGCAGGTCAGTTTACTACTGAGAGAGGAATGCTGACTGCGGCTAATGTTATTAAAGGGGAGTCCAACAACAACAGCCAGATTTTTTAGGAAGCTTTTGAAGCTAGTGATTACGGTGTTCCATCTGCAGAAAAAAACAAAAAAACATTTGGACTGTGTTTATATTTTTATTACCCGGCTATTTTTAAAGCTGCAAGTTCTACTGAAGTGGGTAAACTGCTGAGGAGAAGTCAGCATAGAACTTTAGCCTATTTTCTTTTGAACTTTCCTTATGTGTTTGCCTTCTGTTACCATGTCTTTTGACAGTGTTTTGACCCATATCTTAAATCAGCTGTAAAATAAACTAAAACTATTATTTTTTCTCCATAGTTATTTTTTTTTCATCGTTAGATGATCTTGTGTTAGGCCTCCCTATCAGTGAAAACGATTAGTTTCAATGTTTTTGCTCCAGACTTTTTGGCCTTTTGTCAGCATACCCCTCAAATTCTATTTCAGAAAAAGGGTTAAATGTACTTAAAAACAATCACATTAATAACTAAAAGATTGCTGTGTACCGTTACTAGCACTGATTGACGTTGCAACACGCCTTTTATTTATTATTTCTTTTATCAACAATAGTAACATTACTGGCTTTGGGGTCACATTTTGACCCATATATAAGTCAGAACAAAAAATATAGATTTTCAAGGCTCAACAACAACCAATATGTTTTGTTTACAAATTCTTTTTGATACTTTTGTGCTTTAAAACAAAAAATTGGGAGGTTAATTATCTATGTTTATGCCTCAAGAGTACTTAAATCTAACCAATGTGCTTTTGCAAGATTAATTAAACATTTTTTGCTTTTTATTTTATCACTTCGATTAGTTATCGCCCTCTGTGCATTCCTTTCTTGTGGGGGTATAGAACTTGATCGCCCTTAGAGAATACTTTGATATGTTTCCCCCTCAAGTTTGGGGTATCTGGGGCATGTGTAAATAGGAATGGGGTTAAACATTCAGACCTGAGTTATGTTTTTATCCCTCTGACCCAGGCCATTAGCAGACATCTGTTGGGCCGAAGCTGTAAAAAAAGAAAAATACCAGGGCTGTCATACTGGGGGAATTCTTCAGATACCCCTCCTTGTGCATTCTGGGCTATTTTAAGTAGCGCCAGAAGGTGGTGTTTCATGATAAGCTTTGGGGCGTAGCTGGCATGCTTGCCATATAATTCCCCTTATGACTCAGGAAGCGATGGGTATGTGGCCTCACCAGGTCTCTGGGGGGTGTGAATCATTAGGGCTTGTCTTCAAGTACACCCAATCAACATGTGCTATGGACCTCTATCGCTGACTCTTATCTCAAGTAGTGGATTACTTTCAAAGCAGACGAGGTTGCTATTTTTGCAAGCTGTGACTGTCGAGTATTTTCCATTTTGAAAGTTTCCAGCTGCTTGTAAACCAACCGTATAAGAACAGTAAAGATGATGCAGAGAAATATCTTGAAAAAAAACTGTTTTTTTTCTTCAAATGGATGTCAAGTTTGACTTTAGAAAGCCAGGCTCCTTGGCACACACTGCTTGAAGTGAAAGAGTCAGGCGAGATAAATAAATGATCAGCGTGCAACAAACATCAAAGAGGGATTGTGTGCTTCAAAGAGAATAAGAGCTGCATGCTCACCACGTTCTATAGTAAAGAATGAATCCTTTCTATGCAAGCTCACATTTAAAGAGACAGGCACTCTTCTCTGTTCAGTCATGCGACTTATTTAAAATTCCAGTGGTTGTATCTGCATTGATCATCCCATCTGAGGCGAACCGCCCATCCACACTTCAGCCTTCGTTGCTGAATACATAAAAATCTGCAGCTCACAGAAATGGGTTGCGAAAGAAATGTTTTGTCAAGTAGTCATGCTTGCATTGTTATTGAGTTTGGACCAAACCTTTCCTTCGTCAAGCCTAATACAGCAAAGGCAATCGTTACCTAAAGGATGGAATATGGGGGATGTTTATGTTGTCTGCTTTTTTTGCCTTCACAAAAATCCACTTTAGATTTCATCACCTTGACAAATCAATCAGTTTGGCTTCCATTTATATTCACACACAAAAAAGGACTATTTTTCCTAAATTGTCAGATTGTTACAAAGTTAAAGAGATTTTGATATGATTTTACTTAAAAAATTAAAAACTTGTACAACAGCAATAATCAAAACAGAAAGCAAAAAATGAAAGCAACAAAAGTTAACAATTTAATGATCAAGATAGATAGATTTTTGTTTACATGCATACACACATATGTGTTAGTCTGCCCACACATTCATTAGGGATGTAAAAATGAATCAAATTCCATTTCTATTATCCCACCAGATCGATCTGTCTTAAGGCAAGTTGTTAATCAAATCGATCAAACTGACCTATACCGTTATATAATCCTTTCAGAATTAAATAAATCAATTATATGGATGTTGGAAAAATTCCATTTGGATTGAGACATGGTTTATCTAACTATAACGTAAAAACCACCAAGTGCATCACAGCAGACAACACACCATCACAGTCCAGTGTGTGGAAACACTTTGAATTTGGCAAAGACGTGACCATACAGTGAGGTAGAATATTCTAATAATGTTTTTAATGTTAATAATGTTAATGTTAGTAATCTTGTTTACTTGTTTGTACACATTTACACTTGATTTTCCTGAAAGAAATACAAGGAATCTGGAAAACTTCACCTGCACTGTGCAGTACACAGATATTTATCTCTGAGTCACACTGGTTGAAGTTTTGGCTAAAAGATGTCCTGCATCCATTTTAGGTTGGTGAATCGGATCGAGTCAGAATGCTAAAATGAACTAATATCAACTATGAATCGCATCGAGAATCACAAATGATGATGTAAATGGAATCATTGTTCAAGTGAATTGTTGCACCTCTAATATGAAGCATTGTTTAACAAAACCGACTGATACTTTATGAACAAATGTATACCTCATACCTGGAGACCAGTCTTTTTTTTTTTAAATAATTGCTGTTGAGTTGGTCAAATAACCAATTTCATTTAACAACTCTCTGCCATGATTCCAGAAAGAACATTGGATCAGTGTTCTATAAGTAATAGCATGCATTTCAGTTTTTGTTTTTAAATGTATGCTTTTCTTTTTTTTTCTTCCCTTTGTTTTTCTATCCTCTCTCCCACAGCCTTCTTGTAATTCCTTTGCTTGTGTTAGAGTTGGGGATGTCTGTTTGCTAACGCCTCTCAGCCTGCCTCATCTCTTGGTCTGTATTGTTGTGGATTTGTATTCACACCCTCATATGTTACTGTGCTGTCAGCTCCCCTGATATCACGC
>BSAI01000189.1:5041438-5252722 GCA_036245035.1 Adrianichthys oophorus | reverse complement strand
GAGAAACCTCATTATTGCATTAGCTGTGCATGACATGACCGACCCGACATTAGTCGTGTTGTCAGTTTTGGCAAGAAGAATTTAACTATGTCCAGTGTGGCACTAAATCACAAGTTAAACAGATCCTCTGAACTCAAATTTTGCCTCTCTGGTGTAGAAGGATGTTTTCCGCGCTGATGGTGTGATATTTTTGTTCATAAATCAGTGCTTTACCATAGTACGCCATCAGTGTCCCATCTTTAATGTGCATTAATCTTGTATGATCTTTGCACCGTTCATCCCCCTGTCGGTTCTGCTAATACAGCCTGTTGGGTCTGGGGTGTCTTTTAATGACCTGGTGCACCTCCTTTCCCTCCTTTTCTTCCCTCCCATCCTAAACCTGGAAGATCCGTATAGTTTCAGCCACAATCTGGACATGGGGGACTACGACGTTCGCTCAGCCGCCAGCATCCTGGCCTCAGTAAAAGAGCAGGAGGCACGTTTTGAGCAGTTGACCCGAGCCCTCGAGGAGGAGCGCCGCAACGTTACCCTGCAGCTTGAGCGTTCCAACCTGCCTCCCAACGCCCCAGCTAGCCAGCCGCTGGCATGGCAACAAGTGGTGATGCAGGTAATTGATGCCAGCATGCTGGCCAACTCCCATCCTGTGCAGCCACGTTTCTTCGTCTCTGTCTACATGTCCGTCCTTTTGCTCAAAGAAGCTCATTTCATTCTTTCGCTTGCTCAAGGTCATTGCTCCCCATCATTACTTGGATTCTGTAATCTGCTAAATTTTCTTGTGATTTGGGACACTTGTTCCTATTGTTCACACCCACTGTCTTTATGAAGCAACATGCTTTGCGGTAAGTCATCTTTTAAAGCGGGCTAAGGGGATTCAGCCTGTCATTCTTTTCTTGCCTCTTCCTCCTCTTTAAGCCACCTTTTGCATGTCTGATTTCCTTGAGCCCACTGGTCTCTGAAATTGTATTGTAGAGGTGTTTTATTGGATGTGGCCTTCAGCTTACCTGCTACAGTCACCTGGAGGGCAAAAACCAGGTCATTGCTTCATCACAAGGTTGTTTAAAGACAAACGAAAGAAAAAGCTATGCATGCTTGGCGCTCACTCCTGGTCAATTGAGTTCCCAGCTGAGATTTGGGCTGTTGGAGTGTGAACTCAAGCCAGAGTAAAACTGCTCAAGCACACAGGGAACATGAAAAGTTACACTAATACCTCAGTCACATGCACTCGTACGGGTCAAACCCTGTGTCTTTTTGGGTTGCCTGGGCCCGTAGACGGTTGTAGACAGGAGGGGCTGCATCTAAAGGGGTGCGTAGGTGTGTTCCAGTTCCCTTGAGATCTGTGCCGCCACCTTAAGGGACGTTATAAAAATGGAACGCCAAAATGTGCATAAAATCTCTGCTAATCCCAATGCATGGATCAGTGAAAACTGATTTGCTGTGGCGACCCCTGAGGGGATATATTGAAAGGTGAACAACGACGTGTCGTATAGATGTTCACTACAACCTGTCACCTGCAGCTTGCCCATAGAAAAAATGTGCGTGGACATTTGTGCCCTGTGGGCTCATTGAGTGGTCTTTGACTTTGGTATTTTCTGCAGATCTACAAATCTAAAAATGTTCCACTTTTTGGTCCGCAGACTGCCCGTATCCACCCATGAGGACAGTTGTGACTAAGGCATAAGCAGATCTGTATAATTTCCTTTGACACCTGGATCTTATGCCAACAATAAGTGTTGTACTGTAAAGTGGTCCCAGCTCTGATATCAAAATATTATTCAGATATGTATCTCATTTGTTAGAGATCTATTTTAAGGCCAATTCTTTTTCTTGTGCTTTAAAAGGGCAAGCTAAACAGGTCAAGATAAAAATGGGCCAACAATTACAATTTTCATCCAGACACCAGTCAGTTGGTTGAATAATTAAAACACATCATCGATTAGTCATTTGTGGTTCAAATTCGCAGCACAGTCAATGAAGCCTGTCACTATTTAAAGTGGATACATGGAAAAAAACATCAAATTAAACTCTGCGGCTAATGAGTGTGATAAACCAATGCGCCAGATGTCTCTGTGACAGTGTGCATTTTGATCTGAACACACTGGGTTGAAGCCTCATTGGACATCATCGTCCTAATCGTTACCTCAATAAAAGCAGAGCAGCACTTAATGTTGCATCAAACCCGGCACGGTTTGATGATTTTAAAGAATTCAGATCTCCACTTCTCTTAGAGAAAAACAGGAAAGAATTCCCAGGAAGAAAAAGAGGTGTTTATGCTTTGTCTCACTCTAAGGGAAAAATCGGAACAATGTTCTCGAGCAATCTGTTGGCCAGCACGATGAAATCATTTGTGCACATTCACTGACTTGGACTAAGGAGCAGTCCTCATGAATGATCATTCACATGCTCTGATGATACCCTTTCTCCACATTGTGTCTTGTTTGTCTGGAAATTGATTTTAGCCTGAGGGAAGGTTATCGCCAAGACTGTGAAAGGTCAAATGGCGACTATTTGTGTGCAAAGACAGGCAGACAGCGCTCAGTAAAACATGTCTAAAGGAGAAGGTGACCTTGTTTTGCATACAACACACACAGTTGATTTATTTGCCGACAGCTGCTGTCCAGAACATGCATGCATCTTAAGATACACAGGATACATTTGATTGCAAAAAAACCTATCATTTTAATCATTGGAGTTTGTTATTCTGGTGATGTACACTTAACGGTCACTTTATTAGGCACACCTGTCCAACTAAGAACAGGAAACTGAGGCTACAATTCACACAGGATCACCAAATCTAGACAATAGAAGATTGGAAAAAACGTTTCCTAATCTGATGAATCTCCATTTCTGCTGCAACATTCAGATGGTAGAATCAGAATTTGGTGTCGACATCATGAAACCATGGATCCATCCTGCCTTGTTTTAACGGTTCAGGCTGCTGGTGGTGATGTAATGGTGGGAGATTTTTTTTGGCACACTTTGGGCCCCTTAGTACCAAATGAGCATGGTTCCAACACCACAGCCTACCTGATTATTGTGGCTGACCATGTCCATCCCTTTATGACCACAGTGACCATCTTCTGATGTTACTTCCAGCAGGATAAGACACCATGTCATAAAGCTGGAATCCTCTCAGACTGGTTTCTTGACAATGAGTTCACCGGACTCAAATGGCCTCCACAGTGACCAGATCTCAACCTAATAGAACATCTTTGGAAGGTGGTGGAAAGGGTAGATCGACATTATGAATGGTTGACAAATCTGCAGCAACTGTGTGATGCTATCATGTCTATATGGACCAAACTCTCTGAGGAATGTCTCCAAAAGGTGGTTCAACCTGTTACTAGCAAGGTGTAATTAATAAAGTGGTCGGTGAGCATATTTTAACATACATCAAGGATTTCTGAAGATTTTTGTGTCTTCTTACAAATAATGTGTGAAGTTTTCAAATTTTTTGGAATCTAGAAGAACCCAACAATGCAGCATTTGATCTATGTTGGTGTCTATGTTGAAGATGTGCCGGCAGCGGTACCTTGGTACCCTCCAACTTCCCTCCGCCCTCCTTTATCACCACATCCCACAGCCTCTAAAGCCTGTCTGGGCACAAGGAGTACAAAAGACTGAGAGTGCTGTCGCGTTAGACAATCTATCCTTCTACTGGCAGGACCCAGGAGCCCCTGTACCCTCGTAAATCACCTGCCTAACAACGAGGCCACGTTTCCCCCACCGCCTTTTTTTGCCATCGCCTCCTGTTTTTTTCCGTTGCTGTGGCATCAAGAAGCTCGTTGCCTTCCATAAACCCCCTAATCACCTTGTTGTGAAAGTGTCCTTTTTGTGTACCCTACTGTTCCCATATCCTTCCAACAGGCCTTTCCTCCCGTTACTGTGGAGTCTCTAAAAAAGTCACCCTAAATGTCTTTCAAATTTGCTGCTTGTTTTTCTGCTTTTTGTCCCAAATTTTTCAAAGGTTTCTTAACTTTTTCTATTAGGTATTCAACAACATTATTCTACTCATGAAGTGTTTTTAAGTAAATTGCAAAGAAATTGGTTTGTCAGAAAGTTCTCAAGTGTAATTTTTTTCAGCATAGTTTAGCATAAAAATGAGCGAGATCCAACAAATAAAAACCTTTTTCTAAAATCACAGTAGCTAATTTTAAAAACAATTATGCAATGTTTATGTCGGCTGAACATTTCAGTATTTATTTATAAAAACTGCAGCAACTAAATTAAAAGTGTTAAAACCTGCTTTAGGAGTTGTAGTCATTATAAAGTAATGTTGACAGATTCTGAGTAAAGATATTTAATTGGCATTTCTGTGATGGGAAACATTGAAAAACATGATTTAAAAAAATACTCTTATTCATAGGAAGATGAAAAACATTTGAATTGACACAGGTCTGAGAACTTATTTAATTTTGCATGTATATAAAAACATAAACTGAAGGAAGCATAAGATATTTACCAACTGGATGCACAAGTGCAACTTTATTTTGTGCTACCCATGGTAATTCTACTGCATTGGATTCCATTTGGATCCTTAATTGAGCTGAAGAGGAGATTTCCAGATTTGGAAACACATCTGATATGTAAATCCTGCTGCTGCTGCTGCATGCAGCATGGAGGCAGAGATTGTTGAGGACACTGTCCAAATCTGATTCTTTTCCAGGGTTCATGAATGGGTCAGCCACAAGAAAGTTTCTCTGTGCACCAAAAACTATTGCATTCATTGTTTTTCTCATACTTTGTTTGCTAAACATATTTTAGATTTATGATCAATTTTTAATTATAACTGTTAATTGCCTCAAAGTGCATATGTGTCAATTTGCCATCATACTTTGTAGCTTATTTAAAAATAAATGTTTTTACTGAAGGAAGCGTGGGGGTTTGGACCCGGGACGATGGTTGTTTTTTTGTTGGTGTTCACTTCCTGTTTTATTTTGTTGTTGGTGTTCACTTCCTGTGTTTTTACATGACTGGTCATTTCAGGTCTCTTGACTCTACCCTCCTAGTGTGTGTTCTCTCCCTCCCTAATGTGGCACACCTGCTGATACTTACTTCATCCTCTCCTTCTGGTTATAAGTCCTTGTCTCCCTTGCACTGGTTGTCGGGTGGTTTTGGTAGCAGCATGAGCACATGTTCTGCTTTCTGGATTCTGACTAAAATAAATCAGAGACTGCTGCTGTTACGAGTGCCGTCTGCATTTTGTGTCCCCACGTCAACCCTGACAGGAAGAAAGTGAATATTTTGAAGAAAAGAGACTCTTTGTGTTTCCCCGAGTTCAAAATGCTGTCTTTAACATCATTTGGACCTAATGCCTGTCTGTAGCAGGTTTTGATCAGCATGTGTGTGTATATATATATATATATATATATATATATCAGTTAAAAATTGCATTTATGAGTACTTCTTTTTTCAAATCAATGTGAATCAGAAGCAGACAAAAAATGCTTTTTGAAAAAGATGCAGAAAATACGCCAGGCGGGTCAGAAGCTCCGTGCTCCGCTCCATCCCAAAGCACACTTACAGACAAATAGATCCCTAAATGTCATTGTTTTCCTGGTCCGAGCTCTGGCGTCTGGCTCAAAACTGTACAGCTTGATAGCTCCAACACTGCTCAGCATTTTTGTTGCACCGATAATGTTCGCTTGGGAGTGTGATGGGCTGTAGTTGTGGGTGAATAGTCCCATCAACAACTCAGTTCATTTTGAATGAACTGCTGCTGCTCTGCAGAAACTATGTCCTCTATAACGACCCAAGTTTGTTGATTTTGGCTATGAACGATTTTAACCATAGTCAAAAGAACGCTGGGAACACTTTTACAATAGATCAGAAGATGATCTGTGTGGGTCTTTAAAGCTGACAGTCTACAATGACATAGAATGTAATATTGTTTTTCAAAGAGAACCACAGTAAACAGATGTTTCAGTTTGGCTGATTAAATCAGAAACTGAGGTGCACCACATGCGTTTACAATGTAGCTCTTCTTCCTTTTCACAAGACCCCTCATGCCACTCAAGGAATGTGACCTCGCCCCTTTCAGTGTCCAGCAGGACGACTGAAAACAGCCTTAAGCTCAAGCACCTTCAGCTGAGAGAGAACAAATGAAAACCAGTTTTTGTGTTGGTGGTAAAAATCAAAGCCTTGACTTCATTATCTTTAAGAGTCTAACATACCTGTTTGGCGTTTTTACTGCATGACATACAAGCACATAAAAGGTGATCAAATGAGAAACAGAAGTGTTTCTGGGTCTTGTTGTGAAAAGCGTGCGTGCATAAATTCACAGCTCCTTCAAATTATTGTCCTAGGCACTGATACAGAGAGTTTGTGTTCTTGATTGTTGCTTCAGTAGCAAGTATTATAAATTATAATTTCTAGTCTGTTTTACTTCTACAATGTCCATTTTAGAAGAAGTTGTGAAAGTATCCCCAAAAGTCTTTTAATTATGATTCTGACTTTTTTTTTTTTTGGCAAAATCAAACAACTTGTGTCATTTTGGAGGACATAGTTTCTGCAGAGCAGCAGGAGTTTACCTCTGAGTTGTGGGGGGAGTAAGCCTGCACTGATTTCCCATCATGCTTTTTTTTTTTAACTCACTTTCCAGCCAGTTTATAACCCCAAGCTAACAGTGGTGCAAAAAAAATGCCAAGTAATATTTGAGCCATCCAGCCGTTCACTTTTGAGCGAGACGTCTGCTCGGAGAAGGAAAAAAAAGACGTAAATGGATCTAGTCGTCTGTAAGTGGATGCATCAGAACGGAGAGAAGCAGGGAGCTCGAGGCCCACCAATAGTAGTTTGTACGTAATGACTACAAGCTTTTTTCAACTGCACTTTTTGTCTGCTTCTCATTCACATTCATTTGAATAAAGAAATACTCCGAAACGCAGTTTTAATTTTAATTTTAGTTTTCTTCATATATGAAAAAAATGCAGCAAGAACATGCTAAAAATACCAACAACATAGTTTTCAATGAAGTGGGTCTTTAAAACAGTAATAGTTTCACCTTTACATTCCTACACATTCTAGCCATGAAGTCTGAACTGTCTATCGACTTTTTACTTTGAATTACTGTTGAGATAAAGCTTGGCATGGCCTGAGGCTTATGAACGTTGCAGATCTGGGCAGACTGACAACATTGTGTGGATTTGGCAAGCCTTTGCTGCTTCGTGTTGCAATATTGCTTTCATTCTCTTCACTTAAGAGTCACATTTTGTCTGAAGTTGAAGCCAGGATGAAACGATGTCGTTATTTATTGATGACCAGAATAGGGTGAAAAGGCAAGAAAGGTGCCCTGCCCCCAGTTGATAAAGACAGAAAAATGTAGTTTGGTTGGAAACATGGCAAGCCAATGTTCTTGAGGCTGCCAACTCAAAAACTCACTACTTTAAAAGGGTAGCAATGCTTGTCATGAAAAAACAAATTATTCTTTATACTTTGAAAAATTCTTGTTTTGATTGGTCAATTGGAGTCTCATTAAAATTCTTTTTTTTACTGAAATAGGGGGCTGCACGGTGGCGCAGTGGTTAGCGCTCCTGCCTCACAGCAAGAAGGTTCCCGGTTCAAGTCCTGGCTGGGGGACCTTTCTGTGTGGAGTTTGCATGTTCTCCCCGTGCATGCGTGGGTTTTCTCCGGGTACTCCGGCTTCCTCCCACCGTCCAAAAACATGCTTCAGAGGTTAATTGGTTAGTCTAACTCTAAATTGTCCGTAGGTGTGCATGTGAGTGTGCATGGGTGTGTGTTTGTGGCCCCTGCGACAGACTGGCGACCAGTCCAGGGGTGTACCCTGCCTTCGCCCATGAGTAGCCGGGTTAGGCTCCGGCAACCCCGTGACCCCGAAAGGGATAAAGCGGATTGGAAAATGAATGAATGAATACTGAAATAGGCTTTTTTATTTGTTCTTGAAAGGAATCCATCTCCAACTCTATCATCTACACCACCAGAAAAAGCATTGGTGGTTATTTTGGCAGAAAAATTAGCTTTAATGAATGAGACAAGAGCATGGCTTTAAACGGACATCAACAGAGCTGGAGAGCTGCTGAAGTGTCCAGTCAGACACTTTTCAGTTAGTTTTCAGCCTGGCGAAGGAGGCTGAGAATCAGCCACCAGTTGACTGCCTTCGTCTGTAAAAAGGTTGATGTAATCACAGAAGCAAAGTGTGTGAAACTCAAATCAAGGTTAAAAGTGTGATGGATTAAAAAGGAATGACTTGCTGAATGCCAGAACCTCCCAGTGTCCACAACTAAAAGAAAAAAAAACAAAACCTGTTAATAGTTGTGCTGCAAATCTTGCTGTCCTGCTACAGTGCTGCTTTAGCAAAATACAACCTTTTCACCTTAAAAAATGGTGATCAAACAGAACTTTATCCTCCCAAATTAAGCCAGAATTGCCTTTTTGCAAGACAAAAGTCCTCAATATGTCAAGTTCCTCTGCTTTGCAGACAACCCATTTTTAAGTGAAAAATCAAACGTGATCATATTTACCATGGGTTTTAGCCTGTACAAACTGTAACATCGCAGAGCATTGTGTCCATTTGATTTTCACATAGATATTTCTCAAAGTACAATGTGGGAGTCTGGAATTTGTGGCTCTGGAGCCTCATGTGGCTTCTTTACTAAGCTCCGGTTTGCTCTGGGAGTGGAATAACTGGACCTAAACGGCCAGTGTAGCCGAAAGTAACATGATGTAAATGTATTTGGAGTGATGCTGCTAAAATTTTCTGAGTTAAAGCACACACTGCACATCTTCTTGCCATTAACCATCTTACAGCATGCCTCCACCATGTCAAAGTAACAAGCAGAAATTGTTGTTCCTGTTGTTTACAAGCTTTGGTCCGAAACAGAAATCTCCCAAAGACACCAGTCTGAATACAGAACAAATGCAATCTTCAGGACTGGATACGGACCAACGGACTTCCCAGTCTGAATACGCCCTTAGATAAATTCAGACTGGACACATTTGGTTCGCTTAAAGTGGACCAGAGTTTGTTTCCTCCAGTAATCTAGAACACATTTTCAGTTTTAATACACACAAGTGGACCCTGGCCAGGGACCAGGAACCGCTCTCGGACTCATCTTTCGAGGTTGTCTTGGTTTGTTTCCATACATATTCCATGAAAAGGCTCCATGAGCATTATGAATGTAAGCAGAATGTTTGAAGTAAGTGAACTATCCTGACAAGGATTGCAAAGCTTAGGACTTCCATTTTTCTTTCTCTTGATGCTTTCCCCCCCCTTGTAATTCCTGATCAATGACTGAAGAGATGTTTAGTCATGCGTCTGCAAACTTTGGTTTGAAACAAAAAGTCATTTTGACGCCAGTCTGAAAACAGACCAAATGCGAGGTTCAGGACTCGACCAATGGACGTTTCCGGTCTGAATACACCCCAAGTTACCATTGTTAAACAAATCTAATACAATTATAATTCAATTATTATAAATATTTAAAAGCTACATTTGATTAATGAATGTGTTAATGGCCACAAAAACATGAACATAGTGTACATTTCTAATCATTAAAGTTGGACATTGTGGCTTTCCCTTGGTTTTTGTCAATAAGATACTGGACCAAATTGGTCTTTTAGCAATAAGGGTTGCAGACCCCTGTCCTAATTGAACATCAGCATTAGCTGACTTTTCATAGAATAGTGTTTCCATTTACTGTTTGTCATTCTATGAGAACAAAGCAATGTTTTTACCATCAGTCACAAAATGGGTAATAATTGGAATGAAAGCATTACTACCATTCATCAGTATCTGCAGTGAAGTGTTTCATCCAATGTAACAAACCTGACGGAAGATTCTGTGGCCATACTGCAGTATGAGAAATATGAGCAGGTGTTAATATCTCTATCATATATTTTTCTTTTGGTTCGGTTTGTGGTTTTGTGAGCACAATATGCCATCTGTGCTTTTCTGAGCCCTCCGGCAAGTTACAGTGGGCTTTCTAATATGGTAACTTGCTTTTGGAGTTACTTCAAAGCATTAGTTTCCATTACAGAACACAAAGTTGATTTTTTTTCCAAAATAAGACACTTTCCTTGAGTAGTGAGTCTAATTAGTTCTGCCAATAAAATATCTGCTTGGACATGCAGTTTGAGGTACCTTGTGGAATGGTCAGGGGCGGAGCTATACAGGGGGCAAGGGGGGGTTAGCGGCCCCCAATCAAAAAGCTTTAGCCTCCAACTTGCCTCCACAATTTTTGAGTATTAGTGTAATTGTTGACAAATATTTTTTAAAAATCATTAGTTTCTAACTTTTTATGAATTAATAAGAACTACTGTTTTGATACTAATAACAATTACAGTAATAGAACTGCTTTGAAATACGCATTTCTGAACTTTTCATTTGTAATGACCTTCCACTCTACTATTCTCATTTGCCAACCATCGAAAGGCTTCCTGGAAGAGCGTGACTGTCAAAGCTTGCTGTGTTGCTGAACATTAACCTTTCTACCATTTGCTTCAGCACATACAAGCTAAGTCTGGCTCCAGGAGTCAAGGAGACAAATTCAATCAAGGCGATGCGCAGCCTTTTGTAATTTTCCATATTAAAAAGGTCCAGTCAGATAAGCGAGTAAAGTATATTCATAAAACGAAAGTAAAAATGCAGAAATTGGCTACAAAAATGTCATTTTTTTCACAGTCCCACTTACTCTGTTTTGAAAGCAAAAAAGTGACTTTTTTGAAAAACTTCCTCACAAAAGTAGTGCTTATAAAAGCATATGAAGGCCCTCTCTTTCAACTCTCTGCAGATACAATCATTAAATCAATGTGTTCGATGAAAGCCTGAAAGCAAGAAAGGAGTACATTTTGATTGATCTTATTTCACCTAAAGCCAAACTAACTGGAGAGCCGTTACAAAAAAGATGAAATTATTCCAAGGAATAGCACGTGAGAGCAGGAGAGTATTAAACATCCATAGCAGACAGGTGCTCACATGTTTCTGAGACAGAGGTGTGCTTCAACGGAATGGATTCTAATAAATATGCTCGTAACTTGACTTTAATTTGTGCCATTAGTGTCTCCTTAATGGTTCCAGACACATCCTGCTGACATTTCTCTCAAGAGAGAGAGAAATTATTCAGTCTATTTAGACACATTGTCATGTTAAAGGACTAACCTGGGAATTTTTTGTCCTTCATAACTCGTTTCGGGTGTTTTTTTGTTTTTTTTGCTTTCTGTATTTGCAGTGACCCTATGCATCAAATACAAACCAGTTTTGTAAAAAGCTTCCTATGTAAATTAAAGATTAGATTTAAAAGTAAAAAAAAAAAAATTATATAGGAAAGGACGTGTTTAAAAATGTAACTGTCTTAAGGTGTTTTGATAATTAAGGAACTTAGACCAATAAGTAAAGGCATGATGGTGGTAGAATCAGGGTATGGGAATTTTTTGTCACAATGCTAAGCCTGGAGAATGTTTTGGTTTAATAACCCCAGGCTTTCAAGACAGTATTTTTTATCATTTCAGCATAAGAGTAGATATAAATATTTTTGAAATCTTATTGAAAAAAGGCTAAATTCAATATCCACGACAGTTTAATTTTCAAAAGATCCACATGTTCTCTTGGCTGCTTGAACCCAGAGGCTGGGAAAAAAAACATCAGACTTTATGTATTGAAATAATGTAAGATATAAAAGAATAAAAAATAGATATACAAGAAATAATGTGTTGTTTTTGCATATCTTGTTTGATTACCAGATAAAAATATAGAGAATCTTTAAGGTTGCAGAAATTAAATGAAGAAAAAAAAATCCTAAATGTAATTATTATTCTTATGTTTATAAACATAAATTAAGCATTTATTTATGCAAATATGACTTTCTTTTAAAGACCCCCTCCAATTATCTTTTGATCTATCATAAAAGCATTCCCAGAGGAACCAACAAAAATTCTAGTTTGTAAGACATATAGTTTCTTTAAACATGGATTTAATTAAAAAAATCAAAAATCTGAGTTGTGGGAGGCACTGTTGGTGGAGAGCAACCACACAACGCCGCTTATCCTTTTTGCTGAGAGCTCTCTGTTTACACACCCTCCTGCTGACTTACAACCCTTCACAGCCCCAAGCTAACATTATCAATGAAACGAAAATGGCGAGCAATATTGGAGCTATTCAACTATTCATTCAAACTGCATTTTTTCATGTGCTTCTGATTCCCAACAATTCCAATAAAACAATACTCTGAAATGCAATTTCAATCTTAATTTTCTTTATATATGTCCTCCATCATCAGAAAAATGCTGCAATAACTTGTTAAAAATACCAAAAACACAATTTTCACCAGAGAGGGTCTGTAAACACGAACTAATAATTTGTAAACATATTCTAAAAATCCTTAAAAGGCAAGTTCTGTAGTAATTTAGTGGTAAGCATTACCTATGCTGACATGTATGGTTATGCATTTATTGACAAGTAGTCATGAAAATGTTAATTAAATCAAACAGCAGAACGCTAAAAAAATCTAAATTAGTGAATGAACACCACATTTGTTCAGAATTATTGGTAAAGGGAAGAGTATTGCAGCCTCCCTCATTTGTTCCCAGGAGAATTCCAAAGCACCTAATGGATTTTTAAACGGGTATGAAAGTCGCTCAGTGTTTAAATGTCTCAAATGGAATGTGATATAGCAAATCTCATAAAAAAGGACGACAGTTTATGGTATGTGACATGTTTTTTTCTTAACCACTTTTCTACAGTCACGTTGGTTTATTTCCTAATGCTATTGTTCAGAGTTCAGGATCTAAATGTAATGGTACCTGTTTGAGCCGGGGCTTTTATTAAGAGTAAATGGAGCAGTAACATTCGGGGGCATAAAGCAGCACTGCCAAGCTAGTGGAATGTGAAACCTCAGCCATTTCCCTCTTCTTTCTTTCTCTGTTTTAGCCCAATCATCCTTTCTCTCCTTCTTTCTCTTCCTCTTCTTAAGGACTCTTCAGTTAAGCCTCCATGGACGTTATTAGATTAACATTCCTACTCAGTCTTGGTCACAGTCATAGATATTTGAATGTGGATTCTTTCACGAGCTCCTCCCTTCTATCAAGTGCAGCGGGAGAAGCGGCACAAAGAGCTTGGGAAAAGGAGGTGCGTGTGTGTATAGGGTGTAAAAATGTGCAGAGTAGCCTATAGGATGCCTCCACTTGAATAGAGGCAACTTTTGTTTTGTGTGTGACCCCCCCCATCCTTCCTCCGCCTCCTTCCACTTTTATTTTTCTGCTCTTTCCCTCTGTCCAAGCCAACAAAAAGGGGGAGGGATGGCAGACTGACAGACAGCAGCAGCTGGAGAGCAAAAAGGAGAGTTGGTTCCACCCTACTGATGCCCAAGATAGAGTAGAGCGAGAGACTTTGACCCAATAGAAGGAAGAGAGAGCGTCTACTTTTCCAACTCTGGCAGCAGTCTGGGAACTCTTCTTTCTATTAACACCCCCCTACTCCTCAATTTTCTCCAGTCCTGCATGTTTTTGTTCACTTTCCATCCAACTTCTTTTTTCTAAGAAAACGAATATGTGGCTCTGTTTCATGCATTCATTTCCCTTTCCTTTTTTTTTTTGAGATACTTTTTTGAAGAAGGGACGATTCAGCCTTTTCCCGTCATCTTTCATCCATCTGAACTCAAATATAGCATCACTGCAAAGACAAAGCAACGTGCTTTCTCAGCTGTGTCAAATCAGCCTCACACTGTCAGAATTACAATGTTAGCAAGAGGAATTTCCTTTCAAAGTAAAGGCGTTTCAGCTTCGACTCTATTTTTTGTACAAGGGGATATGCTGAAGTGTTGTGCTAGTACCATTGTTTTGCAGCAATAAGGTTGTTGGTTCAAATCCCAGCTGGAGTTCACATCAATGTCAAACTTTCATTCGTTTTCCCCATGCATGCACGCTTTCCCCCAAAAATCTATTTTCCTTGCCACAATCCAACATCACCTTTCACAGACTAAATGCTGAGTAAATCTGTCCCTGAGAAGTGAACTTGAGGATGTGATTATTTGTCTGAATACGGCCTTGCACTGAACTGATAGACTGTTAGGGTGTGCTTTGCGCTTGCCTTGTGATAATTAGGAGGAGAAAATGCAAAATCTCTTGGGATGAAGTAGTAAAAGGTAATTGATAGTTTAATATCTTCCAGGGTTCTTGTGATTTTTTTCTATAGA
The DNA here is from genome assembly GCA_036245035.1 of Adrianichthys oophorus. Taxonomy (NCBI): domain Eukaryota; kingdom Metazoa; phylum Chordata; class Actinopteri; order Beloniformes; family Adrianichthyidae; genus Adrianichthys; species Adrianichthys oophorus. Next base: position 5,238,581 of record BSAI01000189.1, on the reverse strand, counting down.
ATTATGTCATTGCTGCTTCTCTTCTTTCCAATAAAAACCTGAAATATGTTTTTCCAAGTAAAAAAAAATTTTTTTTTAATTAAAAAATTATGAGATGACAAAAATCTGTTAAAGTACATTTATTACAGCAAGAGTAAAAGATTTAAAGTTAAATGCTGCATTAAAGTCATATTGCTCCTAATATTTTGTGATAGTTTACCTCTATTTTAGAAGACTGTCTTTGACCACGAACTTATATAGATTTAAATTGTAGGTTATGAACATTTGATATTTGTTATTTAAATAATGTGCGTGCAGAAATGAATTTAAATTAGAAATAATTCTAGGGACGAGAAGTAACATTTATTTTGCAGTACTGTGTAGATCAGAAATGTTGACAACTAGTATTTCAAATATATCAGAGAAACCTCCCGCAGTTTGCATCAAGCTCACAGCTGTAAGTTTTAGGTTATGATTATCTATAAAATAAGCAGTGACCTATATCGCTGAACGGAAAGGTTGATACTACTTAACGTTGTTGGTAATAATCCTCTGGAATCAGCTCTATATGATCACCTGTAACTACAAATTGTACCTGTGTAAAGGGTTATGTGTGTCAACGGACCCTAACTGATCTGCTTGGTGGTATTTGATATTACTCCTATTCAGACTTGAGTTGTAGCCAAAAACAAAACACACGCTGTACTTTCATCTTTGATCCATCTATAATTCTCCTCAAATAGCGAATGGCTGAGTAGTAAAGTGTCTGCCTTAAGGCTATAGGAGACTCTGGGTTTGAATCCACAGTTGAGGCATACAGAAGACCCAGAAAAATGGTGCACAAAATGACTCCCAGCTTGAAATTCAGCATATAGTATTGGATTAGGGGGGAAAAACCAGCAAAATGGTTCCCCAGCACTGTTGATCTACAGCTTTGTGCTTTCCTGAAGAGGATGAATCAAATACCAAGAACAAATATTACAAACATATCACAAACTAAAAACACTATCAAGAAGCTTTAAAAGAACAGCACATGTATTATGAGCCTTAATTTCCATCAAATCATTAGAGCATGACACCTAAAAACTATTGTGGTGCAATACTTAAAAATGTGTAAATCATGTGATTTATTTGAAAGGTCAAATTAAAACCATTCCTACTGCTTATGTAGGAAAAGCATTAGATCTACATACTATAGTGGAAGTAAAATTGAAAGGCATGATACAAATGCCACAAAAACATGTCAAAAACATCAAAAACCATTTTTTGATTGGAGTGGGTGCCTGCATTTACTGTGTGAACTCCTTGATGGAGATAGTTTTATTTTGAAGTGCGCAGCGGCACTTCCGGTAGCTGCCTGTTTTACGCTCGTGCAGCTCGACGCCTGTGAGCAGAGGATGGCCGCCTTCGCCTGAGCTGCTACCTCTGTCACAGAGAGGGAAAACTCCACGTAAATAAACACGGGAGTACACGAGAGGAAGAGAGGTGGGACAGGATAACTTTTTTTTTTCACGAAGGGAACATACACGTCAGAACATTTTCTGGATTTGTTTTTTTGTTTTTAAAATCTTTTTTTTTTTAAATTATTCTATTATTTCTTTCTTTTTCGGGATCGGAAGGGGGATTCTAGACCATGCCCGCTGAAGTGAAACAGGTTAGTGCTGTCTGAGGTGCCCCCTTCTGCTGTCTTGGGCCTATATTGTCTTAAAAATCCTAATTTTTGCGCATTTTTTTCTCCTAATTTCAACAACTGAATCTGCGGCTGACTTTTGTTTGTCCTCTCCTTGGTTTGTCTGAGATTAGAGATGATTGGATATGTCTGTGTCCCGCTAGAGATCAGAACGTGTTTGTAATGTTTGTGCACAAATATTTAGTCTGAATGTAGCAGCAGGTACAACACATGTCCTGCATTACAAAACATTAAGCACCATTAACTTGAAAGCACTGAATGACAATTTCCCTCAACTTTCTTGAGCAAATGTTTGAGATTTAGTTTAATTCTGTGACTAAATGTGAAGAATTGAAAGTTTGTCCCTAATTATCCTCTGAGCCTGTGGCGGATTTATACCTCATGGACTGTAGTGCCAATTGTGTGAGAGACATGGCATTACACTCTTTTTGTCCCACCACTTGCACAGATACCAGAGGAATGCGCTTTTGTTAGCTGTAGTGAGTGTGTAACTGTGTCTGCGTGGGTGTGTGTGTACCAAAGCATGATGTGCATACATTAATGGAAGAAGCACTTCCTGTATTTGAAGCTCATCCACAGGCAGCCTACACTATCTCAACACTGTGTTCCCACCAAGCTTGGCAGGAATCAGATGAGCAGGGAAAAAAAGAAGCAAATGTTTAAAAAAAAAAAAAAAGAAAGGTTGAACAAAGCCAGCTTATCATCATTCCTGCTTCATTTTTTTTTTCTTTTTGGAGGATGGGTGGAATGACCATGCCCTTGTTTGGTTGACAAAACCATTCTGTCAGCTCCCCTCGTTCCCCTGATAATGATGCGTTAATCATTCTCCCTGCTGGATAGAGTGCCACCTGATAACTGGAGAAGCCAAAGAAGAGTCTGTTATTATTTCTACTTTTATCCCTCACAGACTCAATTACCATCCAGCAGGTTCTGATAAGTTTTAAGCTCTAGTGTGCTGACAGGTGTGAGCGGATGAATCGAAGAGGAGGAAAGAGTTGCTGGTGACAGAGAGCAGAGAGAGCATGTCGCTCTTGAAACACATTCCAGAATGGGTCCAAAAGGTTGACCCCTTGTGTGCGGGACCCCAATGAGATTTGGATAGTTGGTGTAATTTTGACCAGGCCGCTGACTTTTTGAACTGTGATATACATGCTTTAGCTGGCTCGATGCGGCACCATTTGTCAAAGTCACACCAAAGCCATAAACAAGGAATGTCAGTTCCAAAACTGTGGTTTTAATTCGAACTTTGATAACAGCACGGAACAGAAACTGATTTATTGTTTGATTTCTTTACAGTACAGATGTAGCTCTGCGTGTCCTTAAGCACCTCCGGAGTTTAAACATGTTCAATACAAAGACATATTGATGGTACTGGGAAAAGAGAGATGCTGCTGTGCCATTGAGTCACAGTTTGATTCATATCATAATTTGTGATTGACGATCCGATTCATAGTCGATATTTGTTTATTTTGAACGATCCAATCCACTGACCTAAAATCAATCAAAGGACATATTTAGCCAAAAATTCAACCAGTGTGACTCAGAGATAAATACCTGGTACTAAACATTGCAGACTTTGTAGAAAACATTGTAGCTTTTATTTCTTGCAAGATAATAAAGTGTAAAGCAAATATGCTTACAAACAAGTAAACAAGAATTCATGTCAAATCGATTCACATTTTAGTTTCATAAAGCTTAGCCCACTGTTGTTTTTCCACATCTAACTAATACAAAGGGAACATTATTAGAACATCATACCACACTTAATGGCCACATATCTTTGCCAAATTCAGTTTCCAGACATTAGACTGTGAGGATTAGGGTTATGCTTGATCATTTTTTCTGCCATCCCTCATGTTTTCTCAGCTGTGATGGCACTTGGCCATTTTTATGTTAAAGGAAAATAAGTCTACTCTGTGTCAATCCAAATGGTATTTTCCAATATTGATAAAATAATATCATTTTGAAATGATTTTTGAATGGCATAGGCAGATTCGATTAACAACTTGCCTCTGATCGATCTGGTTGGATCGTAGGAATAGAGATCAATTTATCGATTAATAAATTAATCGTTACATCTCTAGTTGTAGCACGCTGAATATTACTAGATGTTTCGCAATTAGTGGGGGAGCTTTCACCTAAACACGTCAAGTTGAAAATTAAATGATGTTTACTTGTAAGCTCCACCAGCAGGGTAAAGAGCAAATCCACCGTTTATTTTTTTTTCATCACGAAAAGCTGTAGCATTTGTGGTTCATGAAAATAGAATAGCAGATTTGTCATGAGGGATAACGGGGAAAAAACATCATTAATAATCCAGCAGTCATCATCTTGCCACAGCCTTGCAAAAACCTGAAGTTTCTTTTCCTTTGCCATGTAGATGAATCTAAATACAAAATAATTTTTATGCGATTCAGCCGAAGACTAGAGGAGGTCTTGTCTTGAGACTGCAGGTTACTGCCAGATCCCTGACAGCAAACAGGGGTTTCAGAACCAGCTCCAATGCCGTTTCATTTCTTGCTGAAATTAAATAGCTGTCAGACTCCTTTCTGTGGGGGTGTTTTTGTATGACAGCTCCAAAGTCGCTGCCTGTCTCCTTTTTTCCTCCCTATTCCCTTCCCCAGGCTCCCTGTGTATGCCTGCAGAAGATGATGCACAAATCAATATTTGAAGACATGTGGAGCAAGAAGAGTGCTGTTGTTTGGGGAGGGGGTGGCCATTCAAGTATGCCAATGACCGGAAACAAGAGCGTTCAATAGCTATAAAGAGTGTATCAGTAAATGGGGGAAGGGTGAGGGGTTGCAAGTGTCCAAAATGTTCTTATAAATCCATGGCATAGCTGTCTTGAAAGACTTTTGAGCCTGTTGGGCTGCCCTTCTGGAGACCAGCGATGCCAAATGGTCTTCCCATGTCAGTCCATCTATACTATCCATACCAGTCATGCTTTTTGTCAAAGTATTCTTCACCCTTCCCCTTTATATTTTACATTGACTAATTTGGTTTCGTAGTGGCATGAACTCGTTTCATTTTACAAGTAGATCTTACGGTTGTGAAAAATGAAAGACATAAGGAACAGGTATTTGTCAGTTAATTATTCTGCAAACTGTTTCTTTTAAAAAGATGAGGCATGTCTGTAATGTATATCATAGATACACTTTAATTGTGTGAAACACAGTACAAAAAAACCCATAATGTTATTTGATTTTATTTGTATAATTGTGCAGAAAGTAAGTAGCTCCTACAAACAAGAATTATGTCCCTCACAGACCTGGTACTACTTCTTTAGGAAGTTTTTCTCTACTCTGTATTAATGTTGCCTGTTTAAACTGGTTATGTGTTCAAAATACACATGTCCATGCCCTAAAACAGACTGCAACCTGTCTACCATGGACAAGACCAAAGACCTGTCTGAGGACACCAGAGACAAGATTGTAGACCCCAACTAGACTGGGATGAACCAATCTACAATAAGCAAGCAGCTTGCTGTGAAGAAATTAACTGTTGGAGATATTATCATAAAATGGAAGAAATACAAGATCACTGACAATATCCCTCCAATTGGAGCTCCATGCAAGATTTCATCTGGTGGGGTACAAATGATTTTGAACCTTGATTAAGTTGCCTGGTACTACACAGTGGGACTGTTCAATGACCTGAAGAGATCTCAGACCACAGTAACAAAGGTTACTATTAGTTACAACTATATCATCTTGGATTCAGATCATGCAGTGCTCCAAAGGGTCACCATGCTTAAGCCAGCAAGTCCAGACCTGTCCAAAGTTTGCCGGAGACCATCTGGGTGATCTAGAGAAGAATTAAGAAAATTAGGTCAGATGAGACCAACATTGAACTCTTTGGTATAAATGCCACTTGTCATATTTGGAAGGGTAAGAGCGTTGAGCTGCATCCTAAGAACACCACATCTACTATGAAGAATGGAGGTAGAAATGTCAGGGTTTGGGACTACTACGTTCCAAGGGGAGTCACAATGACTGATCCTTATTAAGGAAAGGATAAATGGAGCCATGCACGGCAAGATTCTGGGTTAACACCCCCTTCCATCAATGACAGCACTGAGGATGAAACATGGCAGGATCTTCCAGCATGAAAATACCATACCAACTTTATTTATAGAGCACTTGCACTGTCTGTGCAGACCTCAAGTGATGTACAATCATGTAAACCGAAAAGAATAAAATCCCAATGATCCCAAACACACTGCCTGGACAACAAAAGAGTAGTTGCGTTAACATCATTTCAGGGTTCTGGAGGGGTCTTGCCATTCTCTGGACCTCAATCCAAAAGAAAATTTGCAGAGGGACTTGAAAGTCTGTTTTTCAGCGACAGCCCCAAAACATCACAGCTTGAGAAGATCTGCATGTCAGAATGCACCAAAATAGCAGCTAGTGTGTGCAAACCTGTCAAATTCTACAGAAAACCTTTGCCATGTGCCATTGACAACCAGAGTTACAGTACAAAGTATCCATGTGAACTTTTGTTTTTGATCAAATCATGTTCTGCACAATTATACAAATCTAAAACAAAACAATCTAACTATATGATTTCTTTGACTTTTTTTTTTTTTTTCGTTCTGTCTCTCACTGTTTAAGTGTACCAATGATAAACATTAGGCCATCTTTGATCTTTTTACGCGGGACACCTTGCAGAATCTGTGACTGTCTAATGCTTTTCGCTCCACTGTATATAGATCTCCATGTGATAACTCTAGTGATAACTTCCACCATTATGAACCCTTTATCGGGGCTTCTGAATGTTCTCGAATGTGTTGACATACTTTCAATTATCGTAACTCTTTAACCATTTACGCAGTTAACATAGTTCCAGTGGATTCTGTGGCTTTACACCATTTTGCAACACTTTACCTTACTAACTTTAGCATATCGGTGCAAAGCCGATTTAAAAAGCCACTTTTCTTCACATCAGAATTTGCGGATTTACATTGATCACGTAAATGGTTGAAGAGTTAGGATATGTCAAAGAGCGTGTGTTATTTAGGTAGGATGAGCCTTTTTAAAAATTTTTCTGCTATGAAACTATCGTGGATGAAAAAGAGTCCTCACATATACAAATAAATAGTGATAATAATCAAAAGATAGCAATTATCCTAAATGATTGGGATTATTTGATTCACATGCAATTTAGATTGAACAAGTGGGCTAAAAACCCAGCAGCTGTGTATAAATGATATTTGATTTCAGTATGTATCACTGAAATGACTCGGCCCCTAGTTTTTAGTGTTTACCCTGTGATTATGTTCTGTGGACGACCAGTGGTCTATGCTTGTCAGCCTTTGGCACAACAGAGCTCCCCCATCTCCTCCGCCTTGGCTTTCCCCCTCCATCTGTCCCAATCCATTTGGCTGGCTGACAGTGTGACCGATGCAGGCCTGCACCTGCTCCCTCACTGTCCGACCACTGGCGAGAGCCATAATGCGCTTTCTGCTTTCATCATCACGCTGATGGAATTAGAAAAAGGTGAGTGCCAGTAATTTGGGCGGCTGGAGATGGATGCCTTCATTCATCCTGGTACCTTTGGAGGACAAAGTGGTTCATTAATGAGATGGCAGCTTATTATCTCGAGAGAGCTGTTTTTGTTTCACCTCTTCAGCTTCTCAGTGTGGTATGAAAATTAATGCAAAAAGATTTTTCAGTTGAAATGTATGTATAGGGTTTCATACAGATACAGGTTAACTCAAGCTTGCAGACTAAACCTAGGAAATAGAGATTTTGTGTTTTAAGCATTGACTGTACATGAGAACTGGACTGAGTACCCCCCCCCCCCCCTCCACCACCACCTTCCAAAAAAGAAGTACCTGCTGGTCCCAAAAAGCTGAAATCCGGCTTCTATTGAATAAATGAATAGCTATTTTTCAATCGTTGTAGCCTATTTGTCAGAATAACAATTCTTGCTCTACCTTTTTTTTTCAATGTTTTTGATATTTATAATTTATTTAATGTTTTTTTCCTGTAGTGCAAGGGATTCAAGTAATAAACTTGCCAACCAGATGCCTCTAGCAAAAGCATGCATTTTATTTTGAAGTGTTTAAATAACAGATTCTCCCTAGCCAATTTTCAAATGGGAGGGGCTTCAAACACGCTTACTCTTGATTGGTTGTCATCGAAATGTAGACTCAGCCCAACTTGGACCAATTGCTGCTTACTGACAATTTCTTGTCTCAACATGACGAATGAATTGACTATTTTGTTGGAACTGGATAGCAATTTCTTTTTTATGGATGACAACACACTCACTTGGTCCAGTTCTCATATACAGTCAATGATTTTAATGCTGACAAAATAACCATTTAATGGTTTCATGTGAGATTAACCTTAGTTTTTTCTTTAGTGCAGTAGCACACACTTGTACACATTGTGTGGCTTGCGGTGCAACATCACTTGGATGCTCCTCTTATTTACTCAGCATCCGTCTGTAGCCTTCCGACACGGTAGCCCTATTTATGAGCGTGCCATTCCAGGTTCCCGCGACTGTGTCCAATAAACACCTTCCTACTTTTGCTGCTGGAAGCCAACAACCGCTGTGTTTTTGATCGGCCAGATAAAAAGCCCCTTGCCCCCGAAGAAAGCAGAGCATGCTCTGTCACACTGCGATAAAGGCTGACCAGAAAGTCGGAGAAGTAAAAATCACCACAGTTTGAATAAATTTTAGGCTGTCCCCACATTGGAGCTGTAAATATTATCCTGGCAATATTTACTTAGGAAATTCTTGACTTTAAGCTTGTGTGATTACATAATGCCAACCTTAAGGTCTTTTATATTGCATAAGATTACCTATTAGGTGTTTGAATGGATTTAACTGAAGTCGACCAAATAAGAAAATGGCTGTTTTAATGTCAAACCATGCAGATCCAAAGGGTTGTATGAATGCCCTCCTGCTCTTAAAGTTATCTGAAAAACCTTTTAGTCTGTACTTTGTGTGTTTGCATATTGGGTTGGATTCCTACACCAGTTTTCAAAGCTGAGGATTATTGATTCCTGTTTCAGAACATCCACAAAAGAAACCATTTGGGGCAATTCTTACCTTGAATGACAACAAGACAATATTGGTTTTAAGGAAGTATTCATATTTAATGTTTCAGTTGTTTCTGGGGATAAGAGTAATTTTAAAAGATGTGAAATCCTACTGAAATGGAGTGTACAGAATAAAAAGGCTGCACTTGGAAGGATCGAGTTTCTTGTTGGGCCATAGTTCCTGAATTCTGGGTTTAAACATAGTAATTGTGTCAGCTTTTAATTAGATGGTGGTCAGGTTTGTAAACCATTTTTTCAGGGTTTCCTTGACTGTTATGTGTAGTTCATGAAGGCCCCACCCATTTTTCCTGCAGACCAGAACCTCTTTCAGGGGCCCAGAGGGGGGAAGGTTAAGGTCCTCATAAAGATTTCCTCAACTAAAATGAGAGCCCAAGTGGCTCTCTACACCTTCTCCTCTTTTTAAGCCCCCTTCAGTACAATCCACATTTCACAGTAACGTTTGGGAGAACAGGAGACATCGCAAGCTCTCTGTTTAGTCTAGAACTTTCTTTGGAGGGATTAGTCCACTTCCTGCAGCTTGGCCAGCGGCTGAAAGCCTCCAGGATGGCAAATAGGGCATTGATCGTCCACCATTATACCATCTGTTCTTAGCTGTCTTTTGGGATTAATGATTCACTCTGACAGCTTTCTCCTGGGGATTTATTGATCATATTACAGCCATGTGACAATTGATTTTATTTTTACTCAGCTGAATAATATATTTTTTAAATCCTTCAGCATTTCTTTTGCCTATGCAGAACTTTTAACTGAAATAAACTTTCTATTTACATTCACGAACCATTATTTAACCCCACACTAGTGTATTCAACTGCACTTTTACACAACTGGGTACAATGGGAAAAAATACCAGTATTTAGTTACAGGTTTCTTCAAGACTATTGAATTTAAAGTGTGGTGTATTTGCCTAACTGTAACAGATTTGTTCTCATTCAGAGCTTCTTCAAAAAGCCTTTTTGGGTGTTTGGAGTGAATACTAACTGTATCTGACCTTCTGGCAGTTGAGATGGGCCGATGAGGCCTGGCCCTGCATTAGAATGCTGTTCCGATACCTAAAATTTTTTTGCTGGAACTGCCACAATTTTAAAGAGAAAATTCAAAGAGTTATGCTGAAAGAGGATTGACAGGAAAGAAATGAGTGGCACTGCTTGCACTAATCTTAAACTGACCAGTAGCAAAAGTTCAGCAGAAAGAACAAGCTTCCAGGTTTTAGATGAACAGAATATTTATTAATAGCATAGAACTGATAATTAAGAATGTTAATGCTTTTCTGATAATCTTTTGCTATTATGTATGGCTGCACATAAAAGTTGCATATCATGATAATCTCTTAATTTGTGCTGAGCTCATTCCCAGAGGTGCTGCCAATCAACAATAAAATGCTGCTCCTCTTCCCACATTCCACGTGGCTCCACTGGGAAGTCTAACCTTTATTGGATGTACATCCTGGGCTGCACGGTGGCGCAGTGGTTAGCGCTCCTGCCTCACAGCAAGAAGGTTCCCGGTTCAAGTCCTGGCTGGGGGACCTTTCTGTGTGGAGTTTGCATGTTCTCCCCGTGCATGTGTGGGTTTTCTCCGGGTACTCCGGCTTCCTCCCTCCATCAAAAACATGCTTCACAGGTTAATTGGTTAATCTAAATTGTCCCTAGGTGTGAATGTGAGTGTGCATGGGTGTGTGATTGTGGCCCCTGCGACAGACTGGCGACCAGTCCAGGGATGTACCCTGCCTTCGCCCATGAGTAGCCGGGTTGGGCTCCGGTGACCCCGTGACCCCTAAAGGGATATAGCGGATTGGAAAATGAATGAATGGATGTACATCCCAGACTTGCTGATGGTACTCCACAGAAATACCGTCTTGCATAGAGCCCCCCCAAGTACATGATTTGTTTGGAGTGAGTAATAGGCTGTGAAGTAGAGCGCAGTACAACGTTGATGTGTGCCAGCCAGGTCTGTAGAAAAGGAGGGACAGGTGCCAGGCATCCCTGGAAGGTGCTGTACTGAACATTGTGCACTGACTTGGATGGCGTACAACCTCAGCCCCGTGTCAAAGCCTTTAAGAGCTGCCAGTATCCTGTTGCTCTAGCCAAGGAAGCGTTTAGTCTAGTAATAGAGCAGCATGTGTGTGCGTGTGTGACTTTTGTGAAGGTGTAGCTGAAAGGTGGCAAAAGACATGCCTGAACTCAATTGCAGGTCAGTAAGACCACTTTTGGCAATTCAGTTCATTCTCTTCATTCTCTTTTAGCTGTAATTTTGCTCTCTGTGATTTCTGAGAAGTCACACCAGCAGTGTGTAGTATAGGGCTGTACGATGTGAGAACAACTTGCAATGTGCGATATTGGTAATCAGTATTGCAATGTCGTTATGACTTGCATATATGAACAAAAAATCCAACAGAAACATTTCCATTTTATTGTAACAGTTTTACGTAAATAAAAGTCAACATTGATTGTACTTCAAATGACCCATGTCTGCAAAAGAGGCGGGCATCTAAAATAAGAGTGGTCCATCTGATTGATCAAATGCTTTTATTTTGTTAAATACCTCAAGCTACCATGAAATTGTTTAGCATGTGTGTAAACATTTAGTGTATCGCAATTTACGCCACCTTCTGTGAAACGCACATTTCCTCATATCAGCCTGTGCAAATATTCAAATCGCGGTGACAGCCATGTTCAGTTAGTTCTGATATCACGATGACAATATCAGCCTGTGCAAACATCCATATCGCACAGACTGATATTTAAATGATGATAAATTTGCGATTTACTGTGTAGGCTTTGTGTAGAGGCGGTGCAGAAAATCCGCATAATTCTTCTTTTATTAATTTATTTAGCTGTAATGTTTTCCAGCCACATTTGGTTCATTTTGAATTGATTTAAAATAAAAACATGGATTCTGTTACACTTTCAGTTACTCGTGTTCATATTTTTGATTAAACTGCAAGAGGAGTGTGCTGGTCAAGGCGAAATGGCTCAGTCACCATCGGTGCCGAGTGGAGCCTTTGTTTTTTTTGTCCTGTTCTTTTTAGACGTATCAAATAGACAGATGAATATGTGTTTTAACCTCTGAAAGTCTGCTGCGCTTTTAGACTTTGTGGCATGGGGAAAAAAAAAACACACATCTGTGAAGATTCAAGCTTGAAGTTGTTGCATCTTTAAAAAAATCCCCAGTGCATTACAGCAAATATTTTCCTTACTAGGCTGTTCGGAAAATATCTTACCATTAGACTTGTATGGGTGTTTATTTCCCTGTGGCTTCTTCCACGTTGCCTTTGGTCACCAAGCTGCTTTCCTAGACTCCTAGAGATTAAAATAGGAGCTTGGTTTAAAACTTGGGTTGGTCACCAGCTGCATTGAGGATTTATTTCTTTTGAACTTTCTTAGATTTAGGAAGTGCAGAAAAGAATGCTCTAAACCCAGTATGGTTCTTGAAGTTAAACAAGTCCTGTTGACACAGATCTCCGTAAGTTCCCAAAGTCTTTCCAACATATTCTTTTACAGAAAAATAAGAGTAATCCAATTAAACCCACTCTGGGTTTTTTTTTTTTGCGCTCTGCCTCTTTTGAATCTGAAGAAAAGGGAGTGGCCAGCTGCAGATTCTGTTGTCCAGGCCATAATGTAGCACGGTGGGTGTTTTTTGGGGTCACAAGCATCGACATTCCTGAGTTTGGAGCACTCCGGTGCCAGACTTTTATGTCTCCAAGCCATTTCTTTGTTCTTTGTGCAAGTTTTTGTTAGTATTTTTAAGACAGACCAAATGTCTAAAAATGGCTGCTTTGGAGAGAAAGTGTCTTGTGAGAGGAAGGAAAAAAAGTCACAATTGCCACTTCCTTTGCTATTTTAAATAACATGGAGTTTTGTGGCTTTCAGGTGGTTGTGTATTTTACATAGTGGTCATGCAGAAGGAGGCAGCCGTTCACTGATTGAGTGTGCCAGCAGGGGGGAACTTGAAGAAGTTGATGCATTTCAGAGCTGTTGATGCACGAAAATGCTGGCAAGTGGGACATGCATTCACACTGTGTGTTGGTGAACATCAGAGGAAATGTAGCTTCAACCAACCTAAACATCTATTTTCTTATGAGGCGTGGACTCATAAAGAATTGGAGAGAAAATGTTTAAAAAGAAACAACAAAGAATGCTCTTATGACCCACATCTCATGTATATCATTTTACAGAACAAAATAATGGGGATAAAACTTCCAGTTAATTTGAATAGTGGCAACAACATTTTTATCATGCTTAAAAAAAAAACTGACCAACTTGCAACCTTTAGTTAGGATCCTTTTATCTTTCCCATTTTATGTCTTGGTGCGCTCCAATCCGTACCAATCAGATAACTCAATGGATCCAAATATTTGATTTCTACTGCATTTTTTTTGCATTAGTTTTGCCCATGATCAAAACCCTACACTAAAAGTCCATGTCATGCTATGTTAGCAATGAGAAAGAGCCTTCAAGAGGCTTAATTTCCTTCATCCAGTCTCTCTGAAATATGGTTATTGCTACATCCTAGTCAGTTGGATGCGAAAACTGTGGGACTGCCTTCAAAGGGAAGGGTATTGTGTCTTCTGCCACGTTGTGATGGGAAAATCACACTGGGAATGTGCACAGACACGGATCTGATATTGCAGGCCTCCATACTCTCCCTTCTATCTGACGCTTGCAGGCTGCATGGCTGGCATGTCGTCTCCTGCACTTCGATTCCTGCAGTGCCAGCGCCTCAAGCTGCTGCTGTCGCACTCTCCTCCAGTCTCTGTAGGAAACAAGCCCACTGTTGTGTCTTTCCAATAAACCTAGTTAACTCTTGGCCATGCACTTGTTTTTTTCTGCAGCTGTGCTTTAAGGTGCACTTTTTGAAAAGTCTTCCAATCTGTTGTCGCCCAAATCCTTCCTATGTGGTACAGCACATGGTTTCTCTGAGGTTTGCTTTGCAGTCAAACACGAGCAGACTGTAAATGACCTGCCCTGGTTTGGGAGAGTTGGTGCAGGCACTACAGAGAAAAACTTTTTGACTGCAGACAGCCTCAGTCAGCATAGAGGAGCTGATGTTCAAATGAAAGAGTTTCTTTCTCAGTGTTTTCCATAAGAACATGTCTTCATCGCCATATATCTTCCTGTCTTGAATGCTGATGTTACAGTGGCCTTGATTTGAGCTGTTGAAAAGTTTGCTAGCAGCAGAAGCACTGCAGCATTGTGCTATGAGTCTGTAAAGTGGGTCACCTCCTCTGAAATGCTGAAGCTTCTGTTAACTCTCCAGAGGAGGAGGTTTGAACCTGGAGAAATCTGTCATGGGCGGACATAACTGTAGTTGTGACTGCACTTATTTTTGTCTCTCATGGAGAGATCGAGTGTGTCAGGAGTGCTGTGAAAAGCAGCTGTAAGAGCAGACAGTGAATACTGTTTACTGCAAACATCCAGAACATTTTAGAAGCATAAAAAACTGAAACATCTGAGAAACAAAAAGACTTTAACACACTACAAAAGTAAAGGTCAAGAATTTGGCACTAAGCGAAAGAAACCAGGAGGTATATATACTGAGAAGTATGATAAAATACAAAAAAATGTTAACAGAACCCCCACATGAAGACAGAGGCAAAATTATTACAGAAATGACACTAACGGGAAGCTTATTATGAATGTAAAGAACGTAGACCTCTGAGTGAGCTCGTAGAGCAAAATAGTTGCTGCCATTTTTTGTTGTTGTTGCTGGGAACGACAGGTCATTGCGAACACTTAACACGCAAGGAAGGGTAGGTTCCGGTGACGTAGATGAGATGCAGGTGTGTTGTATGCATTTATCCTTTTTACAACTCTCCCAAAACCTGCGCATTGTGAAAGAGGACTGTTAGTGCTTGCTGTTCAAGTAGTAAGTGTGTTCTGCTTGATTGCCCATTGCGTGCTTGTGCTTGGTGTTAGAAATGAGGAAATTAGACAATCAGAGGGTGGTTTGCATAGGCGTCCAGTAGGCACCTTTGTATCGTTGTTCCCACACCACACTAATGACAAGAATGCGGCACAGGGGCACTGTGCGTTAGCATCACCGGTAAGTCACAAGTGTGTTTAACTTGCATTATCCTTACAAATACTTTACGATACACTTGTCACACGCACAACAATCATACTTTCCATTTTCATGACGTGCCCTAAGGTACAAAAGGGAACTGCAAGACACACCTGCCCTTCCTTTAAGATCCAATTCCTCCTGTCTTAGACCCTGCAGGGGCCTGGACAACCAAAAAACCTGCAGCACCTGAATGGGTCAACTCCTGTACGAGTGCATCTGACTAAGGCATTAAGAAAGTGATTGTATGCAAACTCAAGCTAAAAAAAACTATAAAAGTTTATAAAAGCTAAGGAGGTTTAGCCAATAGTCAATTTGACAAAAAAACCAAGAGAAAAAAGTGTGAGCTAGTTGTATAGAAAACAGCAGATTTATGTACAAAAAAATATTTTTCTCTCTGTGCTTAATGCATGTAGAATTTCCAAAATGCTCCACTGCTTTAACCACACGTTCAATTTACTCAAGTGTATCCCACTTTTTCTTGGAAGTACAATATTACTCCTTGGTTGGTTTAATTGTGAAGCAGCTGTAAACATGCTGTGGAATCATTGTGGTTAATATGATGTTTTGTTTACACTGATATTTTCTCCTTATGAAGTTGCATCTTTTTTGTGGTTTCTGCTCGGCTGCTCTGACTGATGAGTATTTGGCTGCTCATGGGTCTTTTTGTCATCCCTGGCAGGCAGAGCTGCCTTAATTGTTACATGCCTGTGGAACGTACTTCGTTAATAGGGCTGTTAGGGTTACAATCAGTCATTGTTATATATTTTTTTTACTCTGCCGCAAAGTCTATATGAGCCTTGGCTTATCTTTTAATGTCTTCAAGCAGATTGCTGCGGCATTTGGATGCCTTTCGTGTCTCTCATCATTGATTGCTTGTTATCAAAATAGTTTCTGCGTGTAATGTTGATTTATTTATTTATTTTTAATGGTGATATCTGTTTGGGGTGGTTTTCTGGGGTTGTTGTTTCACTGACTCTCCCTTGAATGGCAACAGATTTGATTAAATATGACAGCCTTGCACTCAGACATTTACAGGTTAATTTCTCAGACTGTAACAGCCTACACTAATTCACAGTAGATGAGCAGAAAATGGTTTTATGTTTCTCCTGAGAGGCCTCAATAGGGGGTTTGGTTGCGTTGATTCCTTTACTGATGGTGTTATACTCTGGGAAAGTAGCTCAGTGAACACTCAGTCAAAGCTTCCAATTCTCTTCTATGCTGCTTAGGAAGCACACAGGTAAAAGGTCCTGGATGGATTTCTGTCACCATGAGGCTTTTCCCGTAAATTTTAGAGATTTGCATAATGTGAGTTCAGTGGCCAATCCCTGGATTCCTGTGGACTGAACTGGAGACTACTGTACAAAGGATGCCCAAGGATGACTCACTGCATGCAGCTCCACAAGTCTATAGATGGGATTTGGTTAGCTGGATCAGCAGTGGCCTAATACTTCAAATGAGTCAAAATCCATGAAATGAAACCTTTATTGGCTTTTACTTTCCTTACTTACTACAAGCCAGTTTTTGTGCAGCCAAAGAGAGGAGGTTTAGCCAATAGTTAAAAAAAATATTTTACACACTACTTTTGGTCTCCTTTTGTGCTTACTCTTTGTTTTGGCTTCAGAGCAAGTGCTGAAACTGCTGGCATGGAAAAGAAAACCAACAAGGGGAGATGTGAGCACCTTGTCACCATATGGAGCTTGGAATTCCACACAGTTGCTGTCTAATCTTCACAGCATGTGTGGAATCTAAAGGGCTTGCTTTTTAGGAGAAATGGAGCTGTCTTCTCATTCCATAGCTTCTTCTAAGGTGTCAAGTAGCAGCTGGAGCAAAGTGACTTCTGTGAAACCGCGAAAGCCAAAAGAGAATGGCTCGTGTTGCAGGCCAGTCCTCTGGAAGTGTCGAAATCACGTTCAGATCTTCTTTTGATCTATTTTAAATGTGATCCTAGTGCTCTTTTAATTTGGACTGTTATTGTCTGGGACATAGTTTCTGCAGAGTGGCAGTAGTTTATTAGTAATTCACCTATGAGTTGTGGGCGGAATTGTTGGTGCAGGTTTGAACCAGATACCTGCTCAGACGAAAAAATAAAGACGTACATGGATCTGTTTGTCTGCAAATGGATGCATCAGAATGGTGCGCAGCAGGGAGTTTGTGGCCGCCCAGCGCATTTTTTATGTCACAAATGCATTCTTTTTCAAACGGCAGTTTTTCTTCTGCTCCTGATTCCCAATGATTTGAATAAAGAAATACCCAGAAATGCAATTTTTAAGCTGAGTTTTCTTAATATGTGTCCTTCCTCATCAGAAAAATGCTACAAGAACATGTCAAAAACACGGTTTTCATCAGTGTGGGTCTTTCAGTTGCAACAAATTCTGTTTTTATGTCTATTTTGTAACACTCAAGCGACAGCAAATTGAGAAATGTGGAGTTTGGTCTCTTTTGCTGGTTGAACATGAGCAGATGTGGACAGCATTCGTGCTGTAAGGATTTCTCCACTCAAATGGAGCTGCTATGTGCCAGATGTGGGTACTTTTCTCCTGTGGTGGAGTGAAGCAGTACAGTAGCTCTGTTGTTGCTCAGAAAGGCTTCGACATGTGAAATCATTTCTCATAATTTAAGGCTGTCATTTTCTTAAGTTGTTTCCCAGCTGGTGGCAGGAACTTTAAGAGGGAATAAAATGGTTTATTCATAACTTCCAAATTCACATTTTGAATGTATTTTCTCATGTGTTTGAAGCTCTTTCCTTGTAACTTTTCTGCCATTCTTTAAACTTTTCAAATTGCTTGAGTTTTTTGATCATCTAACTGAACTTGTTTGGCTCGATCAAATGTCATTTTTGTTTTAGCTTCTTACTTCTAGCTGACAAGTAGGTTTTGCTCAACCATGAAACAGAAAGCTATGGTCTTCTATTGTGGTAAATGGGAGATTCAACAGTTTATACGACACGGCGTCACTCCTGCTGAGAGATGTTCATGTGGGCACCAGATCTTTAACAATTGCAGTTGTGTTTTGAGGCTTGTGGAGCGGCAGTTTGTTGGCCTCCTATTGCAAAATCTTTTAAAGTTGTATGTTGCCAAAAATATTTGTTTTTCTTAGTATAGCCAGTCATTTGTACTGCGTTTGTATGCAGTTTTTCTTTAAATCCTTGAAAGATTTTCTTGAATAAGCAGTTCTCTGTCTGATGCATTCCACAGTTTAGCTGGGGTCCTTAAATGCCATCTGTCTTTGCCTGGTCTTTGTTCACTGAATCATAGACTGAAAAAAATACTTTTCATCATCTTGAGATATTGCCTAGTTTCTTCCCCAGGCTGATGGACTAATGGGCTTTGGCCACTGGAATCCACTGGAGCGTATTTCCCCTCCTCTTTGGTCCATTTGTTGAGGCCTCGGTGGGGCAGACGACAATAGGCTTCATATGAAATGTTCACCATTTAGGGGCATTCCGACGCACACATTATCTCTTCATAACACTTTGTGGTTAGATAGTAATCTGGTAAGGCATTGACGCATCGAGATGCTCATAATTAGTCTGGTCATTTAGTTGTGGCACGCAGCGCATTTGTCCTCTCTTTTCAGTCTTAAGTTTTAGTGCATTGATTCAGAGATTCAAAAATCTGTTTTCTTAGTTTGTACTAGTGGTGGTACCAGCCAGGGATGTCCCGATCAGAATTTTTTGGAACCGATCCGATTCAAAGTCATTTGATTTTGAGTGCCTGCTGATACAGAGTCCTGATCTGATACTTTTGTAAAGCAATAAAAAAAATGGAAAAAATATACAAGTTACAGATCCAGGTGAGCCCCTAATTTGCTTTTATTAATCTTATTTAACACTTAAACAGAGCACTTCTGTGAACTAGCTTAAACAATCAAATAAAAAAATAAACATTTGTTAACTACTATATTAAGAAGTAAAAATAGGTGATAATGAGTCATGTGAGAAAACTTACTAACTGTAGCTTTAGGATCTTCAAAGCTATTAAACATTTTTTTGTAATATCTCCAAAAAAAGTTAAAAACTTTCTTCCAAAATAGTTATTGTAGCATGAATATGATGAGTATTCATGACTAGCTCAAATCAATGTAACAATTTACTAGTTCGGTTGTTTTTGAAATATTGATTTATTTATTAATTTTATTTCATAATCACCTTTTCCTGGAGGTTCCGCTCTGCAGCCGTCACTGCTGTTGACATCAGGAGAGCACCATTCTCATTAAAATAAACAACCCAATATTTTTTCTGACACTTGCTGTCAGTTTTAAATTTTTATTAAAAGAGTTATTGATCCCGTAAGTCTGAATATGTGACTATCTCGCTAACTTTGCTGAACTGTTTTTGTGTGTCTCCTGCTCAAACTGGTACTGTGCTTTACAGCATGATCTGTTGGTGATATGCAGACTTCTACGAAGAAATTTATTTGAAATGGTAAGTTTGAAATATATAGTGCTCATCAAAACAATAAAAAAACACATATCCAATCCCTGATTGGGATAGAAAACCTGATATCGATTGAATCTAAAACTACGTGATCAGACCCTATTTCTGATCACATGATCGAATTGGGACATTCCTAGTACCAGCCCTATCCTCAATGAAAGTGCAATCTATATATAAATCTACACGTTTTAGAAGGAGGCGATGGCTTAACCCACTTCAGTTTTCAATCACTTGTTCCAGCACAGGCTTGCAAACTGCCTAAATATGGTTTAGTGGAAGCAGACCAGTCAAGTCAGATGTAGAGCCAGCACACCTATTTGCACGCTTGCTGGCATTGGTGATTAATTGTTTTATTCTTGTGACCATGTACTCTGAAGCCAAGAAGAGAGTTATAAATAGCTATTTGTGTGTTTTTATTCTAAAGATTGGGTTAAGACATGAACTCAGTTCAGTGGATAAATTCTCCTCTATTCTACTGTAAGATATTCAGAACATACCTGACCAAAAAAAAAGGATCATTTTCTGATTGTATTTTCATCTGTCTCTTTTGCAAGTGAAATACCACTGGTAACTGGTAAATACATGACAGCAGGCAGAGCTGTTTAGTAAACAGTTTGTGTCACGGAAGACCTCTGCGCATGAATGCTCACATTCCTGCTGAGGCAGGAAGGAAGAGGACAATGGTAAGACCAAAAAGGAATGGGTTTTTTGCAAGTATTGCGGTTAATGCAGTTGGTATCTGTCCAACCCTTTAGTCTGTTTCTCTGCAGTGCTTTTGTAACCTTTGCAATCTTGTGTGAAGAACTATATAAATAATAAAAAAAAAACTTTCGAGGAAAAAAAAAAACTATCTGCTCGAGTAGAACTGACAACCCTCTGGTGAATAAATGCATTTTCCCAGGCAAGGATTTGCTTTTGATTGTTTGACTGCTTTCTTTCACCTTACCTGGCTCTGCACTTCTCTTTGTCTTGGAGGATTTTTGGAAACGCCTGTCACTATCCAGTTTTTTTCTGTCTTTCGACAGTATTTCTTTCTTTCTTTCCTCAGCCTTCACTGCCTAAGCGCATTTTAACTCAGTCCAAGCAATATATGTTCTTGGATACAGCTCCAGTGGGATGCTGTTGAGCTTAATGTACAGAGGTGAAAGTTTCTGAATGTGGCACCAACCCTTCCCCATTCTTTCCTGACCAAAAAGCTCTCCAAAACTGTCAGTCCAACTAAACGCACCTCACAGCCTCCACTCTATTTTAAGCTATCAGACAGAGGCCCACTTCCCCTTCCTTGGCTATACCCCTTTCCAGCCCACACATTCTATGTTTGGGCTCCAGTATGAGCCTCCTCTGTGGGTGTCGCATTAGACACCCACAAAAACAGCTCCTGCCAGTTAATACAAAGGTACTAGCACAGATGAACTCCCAGATGGTGCAGCTTTACTGAACCTCACCCCAGATTGCAAGTCTGGAAGTGGTTTAGGTTTGCTTTTTTACAAAAGTTGTTTTTATTATCAGAGCTCTCTCTCTATATATACATATATAAATATGTAAAGAGACAAGAGAACACAGACCTGAGTGTTTTTGATAATCAGCAGTAGACGGCGAGTCGCAAATGCTGTCAGCCAGTTCGTCCATCTAGTCTTCGACTTATGTACTACATTTGAGCACAATTCAAAGAATGTCCAGAGAATCTTTTGTTTTGTACTTAATTGGATTCAAACTGCATGATTCACATTTCCCCTAGCTGGGTTGTGGATTCAAATACTGATAGCTCCTCAAGGGAATTCTTGTAGTTCCTATGAACAATAGTCCCAAATGAAATCAACCCTAAATAAATAGTTTTTAGACGTGTATTGTGATTGGATTAATCTTTTCATGTCCCAAGGATTCTCACATCAGTTTTATTTTTTGTCGGCTACATTTTTTGTTCTAAAGCCAATGCTTATAGTATCTTTTGGAAAATAAAAAAACCTCATCTAAGTAATTTTCAAGGAAAAAATTTAATTCATGGTGTCAGAGGGTAAGAATTTGTCCTAGAGAAAAATGTGACTTTATTGGCTACACTTTATCAATTTATTCCAACTGTATAGTAACCTACCCACGTCTGCTGTTAACAATGTTGCTTTTTCTTTAGTGTTTGGACAGAAACTTTGATACTGGTTTTTATTTTCTCTTTCTTTACTTTTTTTATTCGCCAATTGTCTCAGTTCTGTAACCACACGCATGTCCCAAGCGGTAAAACTCAGTCTTTAAACTAAACAAAGCTTTAAGAAATTTTTGGTTGTAAATGTAAATTTCAGAATAAGATAGTATTTTTGAATGCAGCTTTAACACATCTGTTTGTTGCGAGAGTCTGGAATTACAGTAGCAACTCTTGTTTGATCTCTGGGAGAATTATGAAGGGCTGGGCTTCATTTCCTTCCTGTATGTTAATGCCACCAGCAGTAATCTGACAAAGACCAACACATAAACTGTCATGATATTGTAATCTTCTAGTTTAGAGTCCCTGACCTGTCATCACTCCCTTCTCTGCTAATGGCTGTTTTGGGTGAAGATCCTGTTTGTAGTATATTTAAACTTTCCAAAGCCCACATTTCCTATCGAAAAGAAGACAAAGAACAACAACAAATACGAAAAATAAAAACAGAAGCGGGTCGTTGTGGGGTGACGTGGATGGAGATATTTATTGGTGTTAGGTTGATTAAAGACTGGTTTGTGGAGGTGTAGGGCGTGGGGGAACAGCCAGACTTGAGGCTTTTAGCTGGTTATCTTAGTAGAGGGAATGGGACATTGAAGAACTACGGTGGCTGTCGAGTTAGGATTTTAGAAGATGCTGGTAAAACATTTTTGTTTTTCTAGGTTTAGTTTTTCCTCCCATACACCTGCAGAACAATTTACAAATACAATATTGTAGATGGCAACAAAGAAATGAAAAAGTACTGATGCTATACAATGGACATTTGTGGTGCGTTCAAGAACACGCTCATGGTCGGTTTTTGAATGCGCCTTTAGTATTAGGTGTTCACACAGGCCTTGCCTCTACCTGATACCAGCGCATGTGTTTACAGTTGGAAGAGGCTTGGTGCGAAATGTCTAAGTGGTGCTAATTTTGTGAATTTTGCTTCAGGCTTTTTCTTCCTCAGCTCTATTTCAATATAAGAAAGACTTGGTGTCATAAGATCCCTGCTAGACACAAACCGCAATTATTAGGTTCTCCCTCATAATTGATTTTCAAACGGTTGACACTTCCATGTTTTGTATAGAAAGCTATCACATGTCTCTACCAAATTTGAGTTCCTGATTAGTTAAAGTCCAACTGGTTTAAATGTTTATGCGCAATGGTTTTGTTGATAGAGCTCGAAAAAACACTTGCGTGAACTAGAGAGCTTTGATTGCGGAACGCTGAAAAAGTGTATTTACATAGACTTTTTATTGAAAGTAGTCGCTCGAACGTGTTTCTGAGCCATTTGGTAAATATGAAAGCTTACGCAAACTCTGGTTTGGATCAGAGCGAGGGTCTCGGACTACCTTTACATAGTCTGGTGCACTTTACTTGTCTCAATGTAGGTGAACTTTGTGAGGGGTGGGAATGAGGTATATGATGTGCATTATGGGTAAGGAAAGGGGAAAAAAATGGTCCACAGTGCAAATTTGAATGTGTGAATCATGACAAATTTTCAAATGTGCCTTAGAGAGGAGGTGCACAAGTACTTGATTGCTAGGCTGAACTCAAATTGTTCCCTTACTCCTCCAGTTGTTGGGGCATTTGGAGCTTTAGTGGTGTCTGAAATCGTTTTTTTAAGGGGAAGACATAGGGACGTAGGGCTGTGTATCCCTCCACCAGTAGGGTGATCCACGTCAAGTTGTGCCACAGAGGAGAAACGTTTTTCTTCAGGTGGGTGTGCTCAGCTGCACAGAAGTTTACATTTAAGATGGCAAGTAATTACTTTTTGTTTTAGCGTGACTTTTAAAGTTATAAAACCAATGTTGTTGTGTGTTTTCCGAAGACTGGCCGCTACGCACTAGCGTAGATGACTGGTGACTATTGATGTCACCGAGGGTTAGTAACTTCTGAATTTGATCAGAGCTTATTTACTGACCATATGTGAGCAGCCATATTTACTGAAGCTTTTTCGGCAGTCCCCTTCAGTTTTTGGTATTCTTCATAGAGCGATGTGAGGAAAAACAAACCAATCCAGACAAAGATGTGTACATTATTGGCATTCTTTGGCCATTTGAACCAATTTCACAGGTCTATCTTTGTGTGAAAGCAACCCTAGTGTATGTACTTGCAGAACTTTAAAAAGTATGCACTTTAACCCATCCTTGCAGCTGATACCTCACACGATTTCACCATGTGTGTATAACACACTCTCTGGAGAGCTTTTCTGACAAAATGAAAATGAAAACCCTGCATTTCTAAAGTTATTTATCCTACAAATGTTTACGATAAAAGTCACACTTGCAGTGGATGAGCCACTACTTCAAAGGCTGCGCTCCGTCTTGGCATATGGTTGGTTTTGAAAATGTACTTTCCAATAATTTAGCATGCAAAAAGGGCATGCTACCAAAATGGCATTCAGATATATTTGCCTAGTTTTAAATATTCAGAATTAACTTCTAGCTTTGAAAAGCACCTTAAAAGACTGTTTTTGCTCATTTCAACTACTCTCTCACAAACATACTCTCATCGATGCAAACATACTTAAAAAATTTCCAACACTTTTTTTATTTGGTTTGGCCTATAAAGTTATTTCTAAGGGTGTAACTTTTCTTGGATTAAGACCTCAATTTTAATTTATTCATAGAAAACCAATTCAAATCTTTTTCTGATGCAACAAGCCATCAACATCTCCATTTTTGAAGTCTTGAACAACTTTTTGATCTGCCGCTTTTTGAGTTTATTGCAGGTATGAGTACTCATAAAACAAAAAAATCCTTCAGGGTTTTTACTTCAAAAAAGCTGTAGAAAAGACATCTCTGTCTCCCTTACTCTTTGTTTTGGAGGGATGTGGAGGACATTGTGTCTATGTACTCTGGTTGACCTTCACATATCAGATGTGTTTGCATTTTGCAGTAATCTCTGGCTCTAAACTCCTCCAACTGTAGAGGATTGTTCCAGGGTTTTTTAAATTTCTTTTCTGGAGGACATGTCTTTTTACCAAACATAAAATATTTAGCTTCACAGAAATGAAAGACACCAGAGAGGATGTAGTGTGCCTTTCTGTGGAATTTATGGTTTGGCAGCACATACAGTTGTTGGTTTTATTTTAAAAAATGTTGACACTTTGTATGATGAATATTTAGCCTTAGTGCGTTACACAAACTCAAAATTTGCAGTTTCGTTTGAACTGATTCTTTTTGGAATGATAATCTAATAATTCTGAATATTCGGGGGAAGAGAACAGTAAACTCTTAACAGTTAATCATTAAACCTAAGTCAGAAAGTTCAAAGCACACATGGAAGACATGAAGTAAAACGGATGAACCTAGAGGGGGGTAAACGGGGGGTAAACATGTGAACGTTTCTGGATATTATCAAGTTTGGAAATATTTTTATGAGTGCAACAGTAAGAAGCCAAAGCACTATACTAACACATGTACCTTTGCACTGGTCATGGCCTTCAGAGCAGAGCTAGACGGAAAACATGAAACATCCCATTTATTTTTATTTGACAGAGCAGAAAATAATCATTTAAGTCTTTGGGCGGCAGCTCAGGCCTCCCAACAGATTTGTTCAATAGCACAATGGCTCCTTTTATATGGCACTTATACAGCCAGCCTCACCTTATCGCTTGACCCATAGGCGGTTAGCTGTAAATCGAGTTTCCTTCCTTGGTCGGTCCTTGGTCAGCCTGCGTGTGTTGTATTGCTCTGGGACTCTTCTAGTGTCCAAAAAAATGACAAATTGTTAACCAGATATTGGCACAAGGCTGCAAAAATGCCCTCAGGGATTCTCCAACTTGTCTTACCACAGATTTATAAAGGCTGGGGCAGTTATAGTGACAAACTTTTTTTACTCCTGTGAGTTGCTATTTTAGTGACATTTTATGTAATTTTGAGTCAAAATTATGTTGTTTTGACGGTCAGTATTGACAATCTTTGATTTGCCGTAACTCCTTGGCCACTTACGGAATTCACGTAATTCCAACAGCTTTTGAAGCTGAGAAAAGCAGCTCTGCGCTGATATGCAACTCTTTAAAGTGTAAAGTGTTTACACAATCTACATAAACCAACTGATTCTGATGCAGACAAGGATCCATATTGGATTTATGTTAATTTGTGTACTGTGTTTTCCGCACCATAGGGCGCAAGAGTCACAGATAAGTCTGTATGTCAGTCAGACTTTATTAACTGCGTTCACAGTAGTTCTAGAACTTGTTTGTGACACGCTACACGTTAGCCACGTTAGAAGCGTTGGTGTATCCATAATACCTAAAAACTCAAAATCTTTGCAACACATGGAAAACAGACTGATACGGCTAAAAACAAACATTACTTTGAACTCTATAACTTCCAACCTTATTAATAACATGCAAAAAACCAACAGTCTGACATGCTACACATTAGCCGCGTAAGCATGTTTATAATAACACCCAATTCCCGTTTGGCATGTTTTTTGTACAAGTTTCAAACAGGCTAAAAATTTTTAGGCCGTGTACCTCTTCTACATCAGTAAACACAACCAGAATTAATACATATACAAGGCATTTTGGATTATAAGGGGCACTGTTGTTTTTTGGGGAAAAAAAGGCTTTCAAGTGTGCTTTATATTGAGGAAAACACAGTGAATGGTTGAGGAATTATGGCAGTGTGAAGACTGGTTTTGCCGGTGACAGCAGCGGTATGAAGGGTTAATCAAAGTGATTGTTCAATTTGCCCCCTGGTGTCCTAACTAGAGTATCTGCTCTGTAAACATTTTTTTTTCCATACACACCTCCCTCAGTGTAGCATGCTTTCCTCAAGTATGCTGTAAGATGTTAGCTTGAAAATAAATATATTTCTTAAGCTATTTTGTAAAGTTTGATTATGTCCAAGACAACTATATCTCTGTCCCTATGACGTGTCCTTATGACCTTCAAGTCCCCCACCTCCTGCCTCTTTACATAAACCACTTTAGTCCCACAGGAAAGCATTTGGTATCTGTCCCAAGACAACCAGAAAATAGCGCTGAGCCTGTCTGTGGTCCCGGGTTTTAACTGCCCCGGGCTTTGCTGTTTTCAACACAAGACAGTTGAGGATAAAGAGCCAGTAATGGAGGAAAGGGAGGGGGGGATATCTGCTAAATGGGAGACCCCGAGGCTGCACACACAGACAGTTCTGAAAAGAGGGTGTCAGGAGGACAATAAGTGTTGCATTTGTAGCCTGACAGGAAGTGGAGCGTATGTCCCTTTCTTCCATTTCCTTACATTTTTGGTAGACTTCACATGAACTAAGCAATTGCTGAACCTGTCTCAGAGCTGCCTCTTTATTTTCTGAGAGACACCCCCCCTGTCCAGAGGCTGAGTGGAGGGCCGCTGCAAACAAGCCATCCTCCTGTATCGCCGTTTTACAATCATAACAAATCCACCCCTGCCCTCGCCCCACACCCTGCCCACCATCCTGCGATTGCTGCCAGCTCCTTCTAATCTACATCTGCAGAGCAGAATTCTTCTTTCACCCTGCTGTCCAAACAATCAGGCCCTCTCTCCAGTGCTCACTGAATCAGTTAGTTTGACAGGCTCCAGCGATTTTTCACTCCTATGGGTTTGTTCTCTGCTACTAACTGAAGAGCTGCGCAACTTATTTCTCCTCTCGCTGCTCTGTTGCCAAATGCGGCCTGCGAATTCCATGCATAATGTGACTTTCTGGATGTTTAACTCCTAATCTGACTCCAGGCCATGAATTACAGGGAAAACATATGTGGTATGCGACTGTGTGTGCGAACAATTTTGTATGTAATTGATGGCATATGTGATGAATTATCAAAGGTTACAAAACATCTTCTGGTCAATTTGCATGGGAATATCAGTTTTTGCAGATATGAAGGTGGTGTTGAATTTTGTTGGAGGGGTTCACTTTGGGGTCTTCATTCCAGGTCTGGGTGGGGAAAATATGGTCATGACTCCCCGCCGGCAAGTGATCAAGCATGTGTGCAAGAACCTTGCTAAGTTTTGTCCTGTGTGAAAGCGCTGTTGCAAAGGAACAAAGGGCACATCGACAGAAGAGGGGGTGAGGGTGTGTTTATGTGTGTTTGTCTGGTGGGGTCTGGGGAGAGACAGAAAACGCAGACCTAAAGTAGGAAACCGAGAGGCCAAGCATGAAAGTGAAAGACGGTGGAGGAAAAGCTCCTTTTTGGCTCAAGATGAGTCATCTGAGGATAGATAAAGACTCTGTCCTTCCCAGCTACATGATTAGCTTTTCTGGGTGTTTATTTCCTTCTATAGAGATTTAAAGGTTTAGTGGAATTGAAACATACA
The DNA here is from genome assembly GCA_036245035.1 of Adrianichthys oophorus. NCBI lineage: Eukaryota > Metazoa > Chordata > Actinopteri > Beloniformes > Adrianichthyidae > Adrianichthys > Adrianichthys oophorus. The sequence continues at coordinate 5,210,894 of BSAI01000189.1, read as the reverse complement.
CCTAAATGTGCAAAGATTGTTCACACGAGGGTTACTACAGCACAATCTAACATTCCATCCAAACCAAGCTCGACAATGCACGTTCAAGCTACCACTTTCAATTAAAAGTCTATGTACACTTGCGTTTATGCACATTTTAGACTTCCACATTCAACACACTCCCTTCCACATGTCGCTTGACACGTTTTTAAGTCAGTTTTTGGACTCTACGTACAAAATGTCCGGCCATTAAACACACGTTGAAAGTGAAATTAGTTGAACTTTGACCAATCAGGACTTGGATTTGGTAGTGGCATATGAGTTACGTCTTTTGTAATGCAAGGAAGTTTCAACCATTTAAAAAATTTATAATGGAAAAGAAAATAATAACTCCTGTTTGTGCCTGACCGGAACGATATGATACCAAGTTTTTCATATATTGGAACAGAGCTGTGAAAGAAAGTCTTGAACAAGATGCACGAGATTTGCACCACTTCAACATTTCACATCAAACTTCTTCCAATTGTTGGTACATGCACTAGTAGTGGATAGCGACTGTTGAGTGTGAACATTATATTCCAAGAACGTGCTCAAGAATGCCTGTTTAGCCCCTTCTCGAATGCCCATCACATGTCCGGTGTGAATGTTGCACCGCAAGGAGTTGGTCAATGTTCCAATTATTCCCGAGTTGGAACCTACAACCTTCCCAACGTTCCTTTGATGTGATTGAATGATCCACTCCCTGTTTTTAGTTAGTTTTCTTGGTCTTCTGCCATGCATCCTCAGCTTCTCTAGTTCCCCCTCTAAACTCAACTTCCCTTCTTCCTAATCCCACAAGCAGGCCTCGTTTTGAATGTTTGGATCACACAATCACAGCTCACATTTGCATTTCACCCCAGTAGACTGTGCTGTCCAGAGCTCCCTGTCTGCTCCGTTTCCCTCTGAACTTTTTCATTTGATTCTTTGCCACGAGGAAGGCTGTTGGAAGGGCAGGTGGAAGAATCAGTGGGGGCTGATGGGAAAATTGGATGGTCCAAGGGTTGGCTGGGCGATCTTTTGCTAGAGGATTAATTGTGTAAGAGGCATGTAATGATTGCTGGGATGGCTCTGGAGTAAAATCCTGTTAGTCGCTGCGCAGGGGTCAGGCTAAGTCTGAGTGGGATACGTATGAGTGTGTGTGTGTGCAAGGGGTGTGCATTAGGAAGGAAGGTGATTCTGATCACACCAGAATGCATGACCAGGTGGTGATCTGTGCATGCCGTCTCAAAACCAAACGAACCAGAGACTCCCTCCTACTGGGTTCAGCCTGAGACACAGAGATCTAATTTCTGCTCTCATGTAGGAGTGAGTGGGAAATGTGTTCCTCATCTATCTGCAGTAATTTGCAAATGGAAACATGTGACCCTTCTCACAGGAACTGTTTGGCCCCAATGTCTCTTTTAAATTCTTGTTTTGTCAGGTCTTCATTACCTTGCAAATGTTTAAGTTAAGGGGTGAAGTAAATGGTACTGTTGGTGCCCTATTGTATTTCATCACTCCTTAGAAGCAATCCTTCAAAACTGGTAATGTTTACTTTTGTTTTTTATCACGACCACATCGTTTTCATTTAGGAGTTTTCATCATTGTATCATGCTCAAATATTTCGCTGCCATCCCAGAAAACTCTTTTGTCACAAACAAAACAATACCAGTGTGTTTTTGCTCTCATCAGAATTGTATCTCTGGGGATGCAACGCTCTGTGTCAGCAATGTGTAAGAATGCAAAATAAAAAAAGCAATGTACCATCTTTTGTAGCAGTTTTACTATTAACGACTATAAAAACAAGGTAGAGAAAACACTGGGAACACCAGTACGAAGGTCATTCAGCTGAATGGAACTTTTTGCTGCGGTTGTATCACAAAGGTCTGTAAGCTAACAGAGAAAAATCTGAGAGCTGGAATTTAATGTGCGTGCAAAAAGCATGCGCAAAGCTAGGGTGTAGGATTACTCGAGTGTGGAGAGGACATTTTTACTGTGAACAGTGAAAAACGAGTTTGAGGTCCACATTGGCAGAACTTTTTTATTTGTGGGTGACAGAGTTTTGGAGAAAATTACAATGTGTAAGTCAGGAAAACAGCTTCTTTTTGAATATCAAAAATTAAGATTGCAGCACTTTGTGGTCCAGTCTGTTTTAACTCTCACAATCATTGTCAAATACGGAACAAGGTAATATGCTAAAAAATATGCTTTTCATTGTAACATTTAGGGGTGTCAAATTATCACATTAATCCTGATCAATGAATTAGACAAATAAGAATGCTTTTTTTTTTTCATTGCATTATTTTAATTTTTAATCTTTAACTATTATGAAACATGTAAGAGATAATCCTTGTCGAGGCTTCTGTTATCAGAAGCGAAAGGACAAATTGCAAGGACTGATCACGTCCGACATTTGCTTTCACAAAGTCTGTACATTTCTGATAATGCAATGCAATTGATGGCTATGCTGGAATGCACTCACCACTTGCAATAGGACGTTTGCCATTTTATGTGGCTGTCCAAATCTACAATTTCCAACATCCAGTATCAAATCATCAAATCAAATCAAACTTTATTTCTATAGCACTTTTCCTATGAAGCATAACACAAAGTGCTTTACATTAAAATAAAACAGATTAAAAACAAGCACAACCATAAAAATGTAGACACATCTAACATCATTAACGATCTTTAACAGGGCTGTCTCAGTACTGTGGTTCGTTCTAAAACCAGACTGGTTCACCTCAAATATGTTATTGTGTAAGAGAAACTAATTTAGCTGAATAAAAACAATTTTTTCCAGAATCTTGCTTAAAAATGGTAAGTTGGACACTGGTCTGTAGTTATTAAAAACCGTAGGATCTACATTGCTTTTCTTTATAATGGTTTCACCACTGCAGTTTTAAAAGCAGTGGGAAAAATACCCGTTTGTAGAGAGGTATTGATGATGTCTAAAATCTCGCTCTCAAAAGATCCATAAAATGATTTAAAAAGTGATGTGGGGATGGGATCTAAAAAACAGGTCATTGGTTTAACTTGGGAGAAAACTCGACCAAGTGTTGCAGCTTCAACCAGGTCAAAACTGTTCAGTGCTTCCTCGGGTAAGGTCAAGTCATCATTTTTATTACAATTGCTTCTTTGTTCCATCAAGATACTAGATCGTACAGAAGCAATTTTGCTCCTGAAGTGGTCAGCAAAGTCCTCACACACTGCAGCAGAAGCTGGCATTGTGGTCTTATTCATGTCTGAGTTCAATAAGGATTCTATTGTGCTGAAAAGGACTCTGGGATTATTTTTATTTTCAGAGATTATGTTCGCAAAGTATGAGTTCCTGGTCTGTTTTACAGTCTGGTTGTATAGTTGCATCTATAGACCACAATGCATTGCATTTGAATGATTTGTCATTTGAAAAAAAAGTACATTTTTTTTGCATTAATCATTCAAGTTTTCATTATCAGAACACAGAGGATTCATAAATAGTCTTAGTAAAATGTTCACATTTATTAGGTTTTAATGTCAGCAAATGGGTGCACCATATTTGTCTTTAACAGAACAAAAGTGGTGAGCATGTGTCCAAAATGCAGTACAATCCAAGGCACTTGATAGTCTCACACTATATATAGTCTTTTAGGGTTTTAGGGAGGAGTGGTGGAATTTGGACACAGTCTAAGTCTCAGAAAACTAATCAAATGCATGACTTTGCATGTTTAAATGCAATACTTTGAAGCCCAAATGGGTTTTGGGCTTCAAAGTTTATTGTTGTAGCAGCATCTTGTAATACTAGAGTCAAACCCTGGCACTGTCAGTTTTCTGTTCTTGTTTACATCTTGTTAAGTTTTCCTAATTTGCGAATTTACTGTCATTGTAAGGAGCAATTATGTAGCAATCCTTCAGGTAAAGAAACATGTTTGCAGGTCGAATTATTGTTGCTCAAAGATATGAAAAAAAAAAAAAAAACAGCTCTGGTGCAATGGAGGTTAAATGGCTATTGGTGAGTCCAGAACAAGTTTATAACACCAATGCCCTGGTGTTTTTGCACAATTCATGCATTTGGCTCCAGCTCCTGCAGTAGAGCTGCTCCAGGGCAACAAGTGGATCTACGGGTTGTACTGAGGATCATTTGTATTCTTATTTTTCCATGAATTAATTTCCTCTCAGTGAACCTCCTCTGTTTTATCAGTGAAAAAAAAAACACTCCACAGTTTCTTTAAATTTGAACTACTCAAGCTCAGCCCTGTTTCCCATCTGATGGCTGAAAGGTAGGAAATTGGACTCATTTTTTTAAAATACAGTTTCTTTTATACAATCACTGGAGTAACTAGAAAATACTAAACATTACATTTTCAAGTGTGACCTGTTATGGAGGAGAGCATTCTGCCCTTTATTAGGTAACAGGGAAACCGCATTGTCCACATGGTCACCAGGATTAAAAGCCAATCTAGTCTGTCCGCAGTAAAACAGGCAAAAATGTTTATTCGATTTGTGTTATTGTTCTAAAGGTTTTACTTAATTCAGTCAAGAGCTCATGACGGTGTTCCATCTTTATCAGTAAACCCGTAAGTCCTGACTCACATTTTAAGTCCAACTTTAGCTTTCCTGTAATTTTTTTTGGCGACTGGATATATTTTCTCTCTTTCCCAGGTCACCATACCTGCCTGTGTTTTTTATGGAAGTCAGGTGATGAATGAGATTGGATTGTTAAACAGTGAACTGCTTTGAACTTGACTGTATCTTTTCATGTGCAGCCTTTGTAATTCTAGTTGTCTTCTTTCTTTTCTGTTTTCCTCACAACAATCCATTCTTATTAGAACTGGATGCTTTTTGTAAAGTAATAAAACTTACCAGGAGATTTCTCAAAGACTCTCCTCAGGGTTCTTTTTTGCAGGTACTATTTTTGACCCCTGTTTCTATGAAGGAGCACATCTGAATTCAAATAGTCTCCATTTTTATCTACAGCACATATATTTTTAGATGTAAAGATTCTGCCTAGTATGACAGTACTTCAAAAGTGAGTCGGCCAGTGATGTTCCTCTTGGTCACGACATGGCTCAGACAGGTGGGATTTAATTATCCTTCAGGTCAGCCGTGCTCCTCTGCTGCTGCTCGCCTTCAGCCTCTGTGGAGTCTGTCCATGATGTGCAGGTTGTGCAAATCTTTTGGCCTTTCTCGGAGCCAAATCCCTGTCTCTTTGAAGCTTCAGCTTCTGTGCTTCTGCTGCTGCTGTCTGGGCTGTTGTGATTTCAATTTACAGGACTTGTACATGGTCTTTTCTCATCATCAAAAATGAAGTCTGGCTTTTGCACAGCAAAGAAACACTACATATTAATCATTTCCTTATCCTCAGGACCAATAAAAGCCTTAAAAATCCTTTCTTGATAAGTCAAGTCTTTATGGATGTTTTATTCATATATGTTTACATTTTGTTTATCAGAGGTTTTAAACGTATTTTTTCGCCAGGAAAAAAAAAAATTCTAGATATTTTGATTTTTGAGAATTAACCCAACACTAATACCTTAGCCAAATGCAACTGTATGGGAGTAGACCCATACAGGTGCTGTGGGTTTTTGGCTTGTCCAGGTCTGTGGACAAGGGCTACTGCATCTTAAAGGGAGCACAGGTGTGTCTTGCAGTTCCCTTGTGACTTGTACAACCACCTCAAGGAAAGTCATTAAAATGCATTGTACCATTGTTGTGCGTGTGGTAAAGATTTTGTAAAGTATTTGAAAGGTTACACGCACTTATGACAAACATGTCATGCTGTCCTATGTGCCTTTACGTCACACTCTTGTCATTAGTGAGGTGCGCCAACGACCTCCTGATTAACTATTCACAGGATCCCCACTCTAACTATTCTCTAAGTTCCTAAATTTTAAGTCAGACAGCAAACACGGAGCATGCTATAGCCACTCAAGGAGCACGCACTAATCATTTGAACAGCACAAATGGGTCTCTTGGACAGTGGACAGGGTTCAGGGGGTTGAAAAAAGAAAAAATCCTTTTGACACGCCTGCGTCTCACCTATTTTACCTCATACGTGTTGTCTACGTGTGGACCCGAGCACGCCCGTAGAAAAAAAAAAAGGTGCATGACCATTTTTCCCTACGGGTTCACCAAACGGTCTACAAAATAAAAATTCTTAAAATTTCGTGCAGGCCACCTTCATGCCCCGTATGGGTTTGCCCATTTTGTGCCTGTATCCACACATAAGGGCAGTTGCGACTGAGGCATAAATTGTCTTCTGATACATTCATTCCTCATCCAATAAAGTGTTTGTAACAATTGAAATAATGCTAAAAGATAGTTTTAACATTTGATCTTGTATGTCCAAGAGAATAAAATAATTGCAGTGTTTGGTAACAAATTCAATGTTTACTTTAGTTTGTGCTTTTTTTTTTTAAGAAATTGCTTTAGGTGGGATGAAGATCTTTTAAATCACTAACCATTTCCATAAGCTTTGCTTTGACACAAGCTTTATTCCGGCTGTTAGCACATCCTCTCTAATGCCCTTTATACCACGTTATCGTTAACTCACTCTACTTCATCTCTTTTGCCCATGAAGGCTTTCCTTACTCTCCTCGACCCACAAGTAGCCTGGCTTTTCTCCTGTGGCCGCCATGAAACCGCGCTAGCCCTCAGCCAGACAGCTTTTAATCATTTATTTAAGGGCTGTAATGTTAGGTTTAGCATATGCGCAGATGGGGGGTGCGGGTAGGGAGTGAGTGAAAGACGCTGCATTAATCTTGGACCAAGAAGCGGGTCTGTCAGCGAACCTCAGAGTTATCAACCCATGCTCCCCATTTACGGAGTGCGGGGAACAGCACTGCATCTTTTAAACAAATGTGGGAAGATGCTGTTTTTTTGAAGCATTTCCTGCTTTGACAGCTCCTCCTCTGTTTTTATGCCACATAGCTTCAAAGAAAAGCACCACAACATGTGACATTAGTTTATCCAGACTGCCGAGGAGTTAACTAAAAACATGAATTTTAATGTATTTCTAATAGAAAAAAATGGTTGGACGTTATGTCATAATTTATATTATTGTTAGCATTTACTAGGGATGGAAAAATGAACTTTTTCCATTACTTGGTTCAAACCTTGGTTTTTGGTCACAGTTTTGTTTTGGTTTGATAGATGATTTGTGTATTACAAAACAATAACAAGCAACAAAAAATAGAAAAATCTCATTATTTGCTAATTAAATAATCAAAAATAACTTTTTGTTGGTGTAAGGTTAAAAAAAATAAACAAACAATAAATACCTAAATTTATCCCAATTGTTTGATCTAGGTAAACACACTGGTACACAGTACCAATGCAACAATTCACTTTTCCTATGATTCAGTTAAATAGTGTAACATGCAGTTTGGTTTTAAACCAAGAATGGTGGCATCCATAATATTTACTACACATTTCGGAATGTTAAGCTCATTCTCAGTTCTTCTTCTTCCAATTATTATATTTATATCCCATTACCATTTTTTGCCCAACAGCAGCCAGGTTAGACTCTGGCAGCTCTGTCACCCCGAAAGGGATAAAACGATGGATGGCATTATCAGTTTAACTGGCCTGTTCTGCTCATTAGTTTGTGAAAAATTAACGTTATAATAAAACAGACCTGTGTTTCTTTCCTGTGAGGTTAGTCATGTTTTTTAATGAACATTTTTGCCTAAGTGCAAGCAACTAATAAACAGCCAAACTCTGGACTTTTTTTTCCCAGAGAGGACGTTGAGGCTGCAGAATTCAGGGTTAGTGTGAACATTCCTTAAAAAAAAAAAAAAGCCAACTTTTTTGACAGATCAGCTGAACAGAGTGCAGATAAATGAGCACCGCCTTAGCTTTGAAGCCTGAGAAAAGCTGCCAAATCAATACAAGCTTCTCACTCTTTAGTGTCTTCAAAGTTACACACAAATAATGCAGTTATCCTCCAACAAGACACCCTTGTTAACTGTTTTAAAGACCTACTCTCACAAAATTGTATTTTTTTGTGGGGTTTTTTCTGCATTTACTGTTTACTACAAAAAATATACATACTTTCTTTTTTTCATGTAATAGATTTAATATATAGTTAATTTTAACTTTTATGGAGCAGCAGCACATTATTGATAATTTAATGAGTTTAAGACTGTCTTGAATCTTTTTTTTTTATATCAGAAGTTGCTTTTTGATGCATTTATTTGATGTTTATTTGTGATTTTTGCTGTTCTAAATATTCTGAGAGACCATAGTTTGCAATGTAGGTTAGGGTGATGAAGTGCTCTCTTTTTATAGTTTAGACGATTGGCTCTGTTAACATTTAAAAGAAGGAGCAATCTCTTTCAATTCCTAGGAATTTTAAAGGTTTTATGTATCGGGTCGAAATAAAAGAAGAGCTTTCCTCTCTCATGGGGTTGTAAAATAAGCCTTGCACAGAATCGGTTGTGCAACAAAGCATATTGTTACATTTTGTCATAAATTATTCAGCAAAAACAAATCTAAACTCTATAGTCAATGTGAAAAGAAAATACGCCCTCAACTAGCCTGGGATTTTAGAGGCCAAGGAGGAGCCTGGTCCTGCCAGGTAAATGGATTTTATACATTTATAGTAAGTTGAAGGCACCTCTATAAAAGATTTGGAAGGAAATGGCATTGATAGTGCAGCTGTTAATTTCCAAGCTGTTACAGACAGAAAAACTGTTTGCAAGTAAGAAGTCCCTCACTTTTTCTTTATTTGAATCAAATGCTGTCAAATAAAGTGACGCGTTGGAAAAAATCTGAGCTAAACCCTGGTACAAATGTTTCCAGACAACCTTTTTTTTTTCTCCTGACCTCTCTGTGCCCTCACCGAGCAGCTTTGCTGTGAGTTGCACATGTGAGCTTACTTCTTAACTCATGTTTGATTTAAATGCCGCCACAGCCAAGAGTCTGGCATTGTTGTGGGTGCTTTTATCCGACCACATTGCATTTGTGGAATGAGTGGCTAATGGTTGTAAGAGGCGTTATTTTGTTAATCTCTGCTGACTCACTGCGTTGTCTGTCAACACGGAAACAAACAGATTAAAACTAAGAAGCTTCATTAAAAATCTAACAGTACTTAAGTGTTATATGTCCCACTCCAACAACATTTTTTTCTATTGTAAAAGAGTTCCCAGTGTTCTTTTTATTATGATCTTGCAGCTTTTAGCAAAAGTCAAAAAGCCTGTCATTTTTGAAGACATATTTTCTGCAGCGCAGCAGGAGTTCACTCAGTATTGGCCTGTTTTGTGGGCAGAACTGAGCTCCGCTAATTTCCCATCAGCCCTTTTTTTACACTCTCCTGTTAGCTTATAGTGTCTCACAAGCCCAAGCTACTATTATCATCTTGATCTTTCCAGCAACTCAGATGAGGAAAATAAAGACGTCAATGGATCTAATTTGTCTGTAAGTGGATGCTTCAGAATTCTAGCGGAGAAGGGAGACTTCGGCCCGTCCGTGGCAGTTGCTGCATCATGGGTTCCTGATCCAACACAATTATTAATAAATAAATACTCAAACTCATTTTTGATATTAAAAGTATTTTATATCGTCTTCCATTATTAGAAAAATACTACAAGAACATGTTACAAATCCCAAAAACCCAATTTTCATTGGAGTGGGTCTTTAACAACTGGGAAAAGGAGACACAGATTGTCTGAAAATATTTCATTGCAGATGTTTCAGATAGTAATTATTTTTCATTATACTTATTACAAATTTCTTCAAAAAAACATACATTGTGTTTTTAACTTTAAAGCATAATTTTAGAGAGACTGGAAATTCAATAGTTGTCACAGATACTGTTGAATTTTTCATTTTGAAATTTCTATCTATTGATAATGCAGTTAGTAATTAAAATAAGTTTGTTTTATATCTTCAAAGTAATTCACAGCTGCACCAAAGCCAAAACTCATCAATTTTTTTACAAGAATATTAAACATGGTGCTGGGCAGACGAGGATATGGGTTAAGATGAAATCATCAACTCATTTGTATTAGAAAGGACTTATATTAACATATGTTAAGAAATTAAAGATAATTTCTTAGTATTTCTTTATTAAAATAGTTGTAAATCAAGAGGCAAAAATCACATTTGAAAAAAAAAAAAACGTATTTGTGACATAGAAATTGGAATAGGTGACGCACTGGGAAGGGGAATGGGGGACGGGGTTCCTTCACAGAAACAGTCCTGCCCTCATCTCAAACCTGAATGTAATTTTCTGATGAACTGCTGAAACTATGTCCTAAAACACAACTGTTTTTTTTTTTTTTTTTTGTTTGGGCTAAAAACGGTATGTTCATAATTAAAAGACCACTGGCAATGTTTCAAAAATAGATCAAAGATGATTGGAGTGGGTCTTTAAAAATCAACGCTATGGGAGCAGTTCTTTGGAAAGCTATGGTGCAGAGGTAGAGCTGTCGCCCTCTGATATCAGGTTCAATTCCTGCTCTGTCCACCCATCTATGATGAAGTCTCTTTTGGTAAGACACTGAACCACACATTTCTCCTAGTGGCCTGGTGTGCACCTATGCATGGCTGCTCTGTATTGGTACTGTGACTGGAAAGGACTTTTTGTTCTTGAAGAAGTAAGAAGCCGCTGTTAAGTAGACGCCATTTACCATTTGTCTAAGAGCTGGCATCAGAAACGAATCCATTTTTGGAGCATAACAATGCAAAGTTTCATCAGAATGACTGTGGGAGATTGCTAATGTTTGTAATGACTATGCAAAAGATAAAACCTGAATCTTGTTAAAGTGATTGGAAAGATGCAGTGAACTAAGACATTGGGCTTGGTATGGTAAATCAAGAAATATTTCCAGTAACTTAATGAAAATTGTTGTAATGCTGACAAAGGATACAATACATTTTCTTGTACATATTCATGTTTTTTTTTTTGTGCAAATCAATTCTGTAATTCATATCATATTAGTTTATTTCATGCTTCTTAAGTTTAATATCTAAAATGTTTTATAATGAATCCATTTGTTCCAAAAAGTAAATGAAACTTTTTAATTCATTGCATTGAAATTCATGTGGGTTGTTTTATTCTCCTGGTCTGATTGTTTGCTGTGTCTTTGTAAATTGCAGGTGTTGTTCATATTGAATAATCCCTGTTTCTCTCTGTTGCATTCTAATGTAATTTAATACTGCTGTCGCACAATGAAAGATTAATCCTTTTGTTTCTGAAGAGTCCCTGTTGTTTTTGGTCTTTAGTGTTTGATAGCAATTATGGAAATTTGCATTAGAAGTACGGATTTCTTCAATGTTTTTTTTCTCCCCGCACTCTGTGCAGGAGCAGAGCCCCATTAACACCACACCGCTGGCCATGATGCAGGAGCCGCAGGAGGTGGTGGAGGAGACGGTCACCATAGAAGAGGATCCCGGCACCCCCACTTCTCACGTCTCGGTGGTCACGTCTGATGATGGAACTACGCGGCGAACAGAAACTAAGGTGAGGCAGGAAGTGTGCTTTGCTCTTCAGACTCAAAACCCAATTTGTGTTGATTTACATTTTTAAAAAGATTTTAACATCAAAATGGCACCAAAAATGACATCTGCTTTTGGATTACATATATCACGTCATTACATGTTGGAAAGACACCTGAGAAGAGTTGCATTGTTGTGTTTTAAGGATTACTGTCAGCTCATTCCAAGAAAACCCCACTAAGTATATTATCCATTTCAATTTATATTCAAATTGTGGATTTGGATTACCGCTGCCAAGAAACACACTTCCACTCCCTGATTTCCATTCTTAAGAACTCTAAATTCCACAATTCTAATGCCCAAAGTGGCTTTAGATCCCTCAAGTAGCATTACTTATGCAACAACAATAATAATAATAATTATTATTATTATCTTTTCTAAGATGTGTGCTTCTAAAAAGCAATCCTCTGGTTTCATCCTGTACTTTACTCTGTTGTCTCTCTGTAAGGATGTGTCAACAAACATGAAGGTGAGTTTACTTTTATACCACAATAGCTTTTGTAACCCTGCTGATTTAATATGCACACATGATGCGGCAGTAGCAGCACACATCACATTCTGCATAATCGCCAACTAAACACAAGCCCTTTTCTCTATAGTTCTTTTGTTTTAGGCCACCGCTTGCTGCTTTCTGTTCTCTGAGTAGAACACAATGTTTTGCATGTCTTTATCTATTTTTAAAATCAGTTTTTAACTCGTAACTAAGAATAAACATTTGTAGGACAAATTAAATTAACAGGTATCTCATACAATTACTATCAACCACTATCATCTTTTGATCAGTTTTTAAAAGCATTCCTAGTGGTCTTTTAATGATGATTATGCCAATTTAGCTAAAATCGTTTTCTAGGACATAATTTCTACAGAGCTGCAGAAGTGGATTAAAAATTTGTCTAAGTTATGGACGGGACTCTTGACGAGGAATAAGACCCCCCCTTCCCATCATCCATCTGTTTTTGTGCTCTCCAGCTAGCTTACAGACCCTCACACCCCCAACCTAAGATAACTGATGCAACAAAAATGGTGAGCCATATTGGATTTATCCAGAAGTACAGTTTTTAACCAGATGCCAGCTCTGACGAGGAAACAGAAACTTACATGGATCTATTTGCCTGTAAGTGGATGCATCAGAATGGAGCTGAACAGGGAGCTCATGGTCTGTTGATTGTAGTGTACATCACAGCATACATTTTTTTCAAATAGCATTTTTTGTCACAGCAATTTTATTAAAGAAAAACTCTGAAACACAATTGGAAACTTAATTTTGTTTGTCTTCCATCATCAGAAAAATGTTCCAAGGACATAATGGAACACCAAAAACACATTTTTCATTGTAGTGAATCTTTAAAAAGTAAAAATTTGAATATTCCTTGTAAGTTTGAGTTCCTTAAAGTCAACAGAACTAAAAAATAGAGACCTGGAAGAAATACTCTGCAACCAACATGTTTAATTGTCTGAGTTCTGAATAATTGAAAGTGTCACTTTCCACTGTTAAATTCTAGAATAAGTAGCTTGTTTATCAAAATCCAAATGTTCATGTTATGACTTTCATAATATCATCTTAAAGTGTCACATGATTTCTGTTTTTTACACGAAGCTTTCTTTTCATCAATTTTATTTCAAACTTGGATAACTAACTGCATTGTCCTGTAATCCTGCCACTGGATTTCTTTTAGGTGTGTTTGGAATGTTTACATACTAAAAGACAGACTTGAGGATTACATGCTTGTGTTGCTGCACTTTATAAACAGATTTAGACACAGTTACAGTTGGTTGTTATCAAGACTTGCAGAGAAGTGGGGAGTGCCGTGTGGAGCTCTCACTCCAGGGACTGTGAAACTGTAATTAAGAAGCCTAGTCTAATCCCACATCAGGGAGGACCCATTGTTCTCCAGTCTGTTTATTGCAAGGGGATTGGCCACACACTCTCACACACTTGCAGGCTTTTAAGCACTGGCATAAAGAACTTGTTAGAAATTATGTACAACAGTAGACACGGCAAACAGCCATACTGATAAAGGGTTTTTAGCGAGGACAAGTAGAGAGAAGGACAGTGTTCTACCCCCTACGACTTAGAAGACTGAGTTTTCTCAATGTCACTTTGGGATGAAAACAAATTCATGTTTACTGTAAGCTTGGTGGGCATCGGTGTCATTCCCTCCTTAATATACTTTTGGCAATGCGGGTTCAGGGGACCACTTTCACTAAAAAGGCTATGTGCATTTTGGGCTTCCGCGTTCAAAATTCTTGCATTCACACGTTGCTGCACGAGTTGGCGTGGCCATTGAATGCCCATTGAAGGTTAAAGAGGTCAAACTGCGGTCAATCAGGGACTCGTTTTGGCTTTTTTTTTTTTTTTTTTGTAAAGACGTTTGGATGGCATCCCTTTTATTTCATGGAAGTACTGACCATTTGAAAATTGATCATAAAGGATAAATTAATAATTGCTTTTTGTGCCTGGCCGGAATTCTATGATACCAAGTCTTTCATATATTGGAACAGAGCTGTAAAAGAATAAACCTAGTGCAAGATTCACTAGACTTTCACTGCTTCAACATTTTGTACCAAGCCTCTTTTAACTGTAGGTATGTACGCTAGTGTCAGGTAGCGACATTCTGTTGTGAACACCATATGCTAAACACATGTCACGTGCCCAGTATTAATGTAGCATTTCAACTAGTTTGAAACAGAAAGTAAGTGGAGGTCACACTCTACACCATTTTACTTCTGCACATTCAGGCCTATTTCAAGATGGCATTTTTCTTCTTTTAGCTTGAGTTTTTTTTTGCTTTTATTTTTAACTAAACCTGCACTAAATAGGGTCATAGTCATTTAATTGACACGTGACTCCCCAGTTGTGAGCTCTAAAATGGCCTCTGTGGCAAACAACTGGTGTTTTTAAACTGCAAGTTTTTCAGTTTTAAGTAAACAAATGGGTTTAATGACCTTGTATCTGGTCAAAATGGCAATGACCATAGGGCTAAAAAAGAGGTTTCAAATGGGCTCATATGACCTATGTGCTCTCTGTTTGTATGCATTCTGTTTTTACCGTCCTCCTTTTTCCATCTCTTGTCATTTCTCATTAGCTTAGTTCTATGTATGTGCTTTAGAATCCAAGTCTTTGCATACTGTGCACACTGCGCCTCTCTCCCCTGATTGTTTTCCACCATGCAACTGTTGACAGATAAACTTGAGAGAAGTTCCTGTGTTTTATGATCTACAGTCTTAGCTGTTTTTTTAAGTGGTAAGCATGATTCTTGTGATTTAACTGCGGTCATAACTTTCAAATACTAGGGAGTTAAAAGAAAAGTGGCATCCTGACAGAATTGGTGAATAGGACACGTCTAATTGATGATATTGAACTACATTTAGTTGTTTATCTTTCCTCCATTAAACATTCTCATTAAAAAATGTCAAACAACCGTTTGACATGTGTTGTTTGACAAAAATGTCAAACACATGAGTGGGTTTCTAGTGTTGTTTAACTCCTGTTTTAAATTTTTGTCACCAATTCAGTCAGTTGGTTTTCAGTATGCGCTTAAATTTACGTATAATCACATTTAGCTGCTGGTCTTTCCCAGTTTGTCATTTTTTCATACCCTTGACCATCATTCAGCTTATCCTGCTGGCACAGAGTCTTAGTGGAGCACCGAACACTTTAGGATTTGACCAATAAAATCAATCAATTTTTTTTTTATAAAAGCCAATGAGAGAAGACCACACAAAGAAAAATTGAAGCATCTAACTCATATGAAACACTGCAGGAAGCTAAACCATGCAGATTTTTGCTAAGTTTACCTCCACACGCCCTGTGCTTTTATAATTGCTGGCAGCTTAACAACATAAATTACTCCCTCGCCTTGTCTCACCAATCCAGCATCAGTCTTTTTAAAGTGAGAGGCTGCAGAGGTTGGAAAACCACTTGCAGGGCTGTAAATTGGACAGTTCTACACCTGCTGCCGTTTCTTCCTTTTTAACAGTTTGTAAATAGCTAATGACCATGTATAACTGCGATGGTTTGAAACATTTTAATTGTTGCTGTCATTCACTGCCATCAAAACTACAACAACAAAAAACAACCCCACAGAGAAATCTGTGAGACTGCTGGGTCTGTCCTAACTCACACTCTGCCATTCAGCTTCTGTCCACTTTAGCACAGTTCTGCAAATTTCAGAGGCTCCACATTAGCTCGAGTCCCTCTTCTCACCCTTACGTGACAGTTTAACGGCTTTTGAACTTGAGCTCACATCAAAGAGACTCCTAAACCTGCCTGATGGTTCCCTTTGCAGGCCCTACAAATTGCTTAAAAAGCTGTGTTGGTGCAAGCAAACAATGTCAAGATTTGGTGGCTGTAGCATTTTATAAATGCTTTCTGAAACTTGAGACCCATAATAATATGAAGTTTACCCATTTACATATTAAATTAGTGAGAATTCAATTCATTGAAATTATGAAAGGGGAGAAAGTGTAGATGCATGGCTTTTAGAAATCCAAAATAAAACACCTCATTCTTCAGCATAATTTATTTAAATCAATACAACCTTAAGACGTGAACTGCAAAACATCCCAATGTGGTCTACCACCTTAAAAAAAACTGTAGAAGGTAATAATTGCACTCTTACTTATTCAGCGAGTATCTCATGCTAATGAAGCAAACACGCCTTTTATTTTTAACTGTGCAATCTAAGACACGACAGCATCAAGAGGAAACTATTCGGTAATTGCTTGGAATATGGAAATGAAGCTTGATGTTCCTGAAATGGGCATTGTTATTTAGCTCAGTCAGAGTCTAATCAAGAAACGTGGCCAGTGCAAACTTCTACTTGTTTCAGTGGAGTTAATGAGGATAGCTTGTTGAACAACCAATATGTGGTTAGGGCTTTTTGTCTTGCACCCTTCTGTGCAAATGAAAGTTAATCTCAATATTTTGATAGCGTTCCAAACCATCACAGTTTATTTAAATTTTTTGCTTTTACATGTGTGTTGGTGTTTTCTAGGATGGGAATGAAAATAAACTTTTCCTATAATATATGACAAAAAAGGTCATGATTTGTTTTAGCTAATTATGAAAATAAATGTGCAGGAGGCAACATAATACCTTAATAGTATGCCCTCAGCAGAGTTCATTGGGTAGCAGATTGGATTCTTCACCCATATAGAAACCAAACAGGTTTTGGATTGCAATCTCTCTTTATCAGACCCAAGAGACAATACAGGAAGTATTGAATTTAAGCAAAAAGGAAAATACGAGTGTATAAAGTTTCTCAATAATAGTAGTCCCCCACCCACCACCCCATGGTACTATAGACTTGTATGGTCCAGTGAAGCAGATGTTACAGCATAAAACAGAACACACATCCTTGATATCTGCATAAAACATTCATGATGTAAGCTTTAATGTTAGCGTCCATCTTTTTAACTATTAATATCAACAGAAGAAATCTGATAAGGCAGTTGACAATTTGAACAAAAGATGGTGGACTTTCCTTTTTTTAAAGCGAAATCATTCTTGGTTATCTTCTTTACTGTCTTCATTAATATTCCTACTATGAATTGGTTGCCGATCAATTAGATCTGCTCTTATGTCATGTGACACTTTCTTACTGGTGTACTTAATCATATCTGCAGGTGACCAAGATGGTAAAGACGGTGACCACCCGGACAGTCCGTCAGGTACCCCTTGGCCCTGATGGTTTACCTCTGCCTGAGGGTACATCCCCATTGGGCAGCTATGCAGATTCCATTGATCGCAGATACATGAAGAATGGAAGCGAGCGCTACATCACTCCTCAAGCAACTTCCACCTTGACTCGAGGCTACAACAACTCCTACAATGACTCCTACATTGAAACGCCAGAAAGTCAGTATGTGCGACACTATGGCCTTCACGATGGCTACGCAGACTTGACAGACAACTATGGCAGTCTGTCACGTGGTGTTAACTTCAGGCCGCCGCGCTACCCATACATGCCCAACAGTTATCGCACAGAGAACAGCTACACACTACCTATTCGCAAGGATGATTATGGCCATATGGCACAGCCTCAAGTTCCCATGGGAAGCAGCACTGTAGATTTGAACCGCTCACAACCAGAGCGCTTTCAGCCTGAGCCATATGGTTTAGAAGACGATCGCCGCAGTTTGGGCCCTGAAGAGGAGGAGCCATATGAGCTGGAACCTGACTATTCCACTGCTAGCCGCCGCACCCTGCCGGGAACTAACCGGGGCCGCACTCACCGGGAACCTCTTCGTGATATGCCTCGAGTCAGGTAAGGGTCAAAACTCCTATTAAGTATGAGCTTTTACTTATCTGTTTAAACACGTTTCTGAACAGTAGCATGTTTTCAATAGTTTGCATCAAGTGATCAACATTTAGTTGAAACAATATAGTCTACTGAGTTTACACACTCGGTGTGCTTATTTTTATGTTTGACTGAGGATCTTGACACAAGAGGAAATCAAAACTGTTGGAAAGTAAGAGAAAAAATAATTGATTTTCTTTTTTTATCCCATTAAAAACATTGCTGATCTTAATGGATTTCTGCTTTTATAAAACAGTTTGCATCAAATGGGAATTTTAAAAACACTAGTCTAATTACCCTTTTCCCACAAATGCAAAGAGGGCATTTCTTTGTGTGAAAGCTAAAGGATCAGTGATTGTCAGAGTTCAGAAAGTGTGGGAAAAAAAGTTGGCTAAAAAGTCTTCATCTCTTATCATCTTAAAGTTTCCTCAATTTTCAAGCAAACTGATTAGAGGAGCACAACCTCTAAATCCAATGTGTAGAAACAAGCTCTAAGCAAGCTTCTAACTGAAGCTTTGCCCTCTTATGCCCTCTGTCAGTTTTTTTTTACTTTTCAAAGGTAAGCCTGAGTGGAAATCTCAATCTTCAAAGTGAAATTGCTAGAAAGAATAATTATAAGATTTTTTTTTTATCATTTAAAGCAGATTCATACTTTTTAGGCCTTTGAAAATTTTCACCACTTAGGGTTTAATGTTTTGGTCAAATCCAGATTTGATGGAGATCAGCCATAAAAGCACAAAAAGCAAGAACATTTTTAATGCTCCTAAATTTAGGAGATGTATTCTCACCCACATTGATGTAAAAACTCCTCCATTTATGGTGGATGTAGGACCCTTTTAGAACAGATCCATCACAAGACTTTTTATTTTTTTTTATCTTTACTTTGCTTTGAGTCAACCCTATTATCAAGACTTACTGTGAGTATTGAGCACAATATTTGCACATAGTGCAGACATGCACTCACTCAAAAATGTTTTATTTTGACAAAATGAATCACTCCTTCATTTAACAAGTAAGAGGCAATTGCTGTGACAAGCAATTTGTAGTTTGCCTTACATGTGTCACAACACAGCCCCAACAGCTGAGTACATATTGAGACACACATTCGTGTGCATGCACAAACACAAACATGCATTAGTGGATTGTTGAAAGTCTAAATTATTTTGTGTTTGGTTTTTCCAAGCACAAGTTTTTCCTGAATTTCTAAGAACTGATATCAAAACTCATGATCGCTTGTGGTATTCTGTGGTTCAAATTTAATTCTTAAGACAACAAATCTTACTAGAGCTTTAAAGTCCCACTCTGATCATCTTTTGATCTATTCTAAAAGGGTATACAGTGGTCTTTTAATTAGGATTATAACAATTTTAGCCCAAATTTAAAAATCCTTTTTCTAGAACATAGTTTCTACAGAGCGACAGGAGTTGATTAGAAATTCACCTCTGAGTATTGGGTGGAGCAGTAGGTGCAGAGTAAGTCTTCCCCCATTTCCTGTCATCCATTTGTTTACATTCCTGGTAGCTTACAG
This sequence comes from Adrianichthys oophorus, assembly GCA_036245035.1. NCBI lineage: Eukaryota > Metazoa > Chordata > Actinopteri > Beloniformes > Adrianichthyidae > Adrianichthys > Adrianichthys oophorus. Next base: position 5,191,589 of record BSAI01000189.1, on the reverse strand, counting down.
ACCCTCACACCCCCAACCTAACGTTAGCAGTGCAACAAAACCGGCAATCAATACTGTAGGTATCCAGCCGTACAGTTTTAGCCAGAGACCAGCTCAGTAGAGGAAAACGAAGACGTACATGGATATAGTTGTCTACTAGTGCATGCATCAGAATGAAGTGGAGCAGGGAGCTTGTGGCCCACCGATTGTAGGTTCTACCTAAACCTATAAACTTTTCGTACTGCCTTTTTACTTCTGCTCCTGATTCACAATGATTTGAGTAAATAAATACTCAGAAATGCAATGTTGAGCTTAATTTTCTTTATCATCACTTTATCAAAATGACACAAGAGCGTGTTAGAAACACCAAAAACGTGATTTTCATCTGAGTGGGTTCTTAAGTACACTTAAGTAACACTCTGGTTCCTCCAGTATATATCCCGTAATGCTGTAATGCATCTTTTAGGAAAAGTGGCTCACTCACTGAATGTAAAAAAGAAGGAAGATTTAAAAATATTTTCCTCCAGGAGTGCCTCACTTTTATCCCCCCCCCACTAAAGACAATCGTGTGCTACTGCATGGGCTGAATAGTGAGGTTTCTTTTCACTGAGGTTTCAACTCTCAGATTACAGAAATGTTTGAGGTCAAACAATGAGATCAAATGCCTACACTAAATATGAAAACATGTACACTGTCAGTTCTGATGATCAAACAGCTCTCTTATCAAACAGAAACATTTGAGAAACGTTTTGTTTCAATCTTCATGTCCCTAGTTCTTTCTTCTGTCAGCTGTTTGATATTTTAAACTAGAATAGGACGTTTAGTTATGATGCTTTCCCCTTTTGTCTACAGTGGTCCTTTGTTTATTGGGGTTTTGTTCTAAAAATAATAGGTGAAATCTGCAAATAGAATTACAGGTGGTAAACCCCTCAGTTCACACTTTGTACATTTTTCTCAAAAAGACATGAATGTTTTCACACTTTTCTCTCTTGTTTGAACTCTCATAGTTCAAACCCTCATAGAAAAACAAGTCCAGTTTTATCAAATGAAAATTAAGTTCTGATCGTGATGGAAGATTTATGTAGATTTGACAAACTGAACGCATTCTGTACTGGAGATACGCCATGGTGGAGGTTGAGTGACAAGATCAATAGCCAATCAGGATGAACACAGTATGCTATAAAAAAAAACGTGCAAAATTGTACTGACAAAACAAAAACTGCGAGACCATAAAAAGCGAGCAATTCATATTGCATAAAGATTTTTTTTGTTCGGGTTTTGAATTTTTCTTTTTTTTTTGTTTATTGGGAAAATGGAATAAACTGTCTGTATGTCCTCCACTCCTTCTTACTGATCGATTATGTGTTTGTGACACGTTGTATGCCCATGAGCACCTTTCTGTGAGTGTAGGTGACTTATGCCGCTCTGATTAATAGCCACTTTTGAACTCTGCCAGAATACACGGCATCTTTAAACTAATCTCTAATGGCTCATCTCTCCTTGGGCGATCCACTTTGCTTTCCCAGCCCACCTGCACACGGGGGTCAGGGCTCACACACATGAACATTAGTCTATAAACGCTGCACACATGCTCACCCTCACTCATCACCTAATTGAGAGAGGTGAGGTGGTCTTAATCTAATCCTCAGGCGTCTGTAGGGAATGGCACATCGAAGTGATGTGAAACTGGCCAGTTCTCAAACCTGCCAAGGGGATTAAACTGATGGATAATCTTTCAGGTTTATGGTTTCTCAGAAGCAGACTCTAATTTCATGCCTTTACTGGCACAAAACAAATGGCGACAGTAGTGGAAAATACCATTTATCTGTTGCTCTTACTACTTTGGCATTTTCAGAATGGCCAATTAGCTCCACAGAGAGTATTGGAGAAGCTCATTAATGTGGCAGAGACAGTATGTGTGCAAATACGAGATACAAACATCAGACTCCCCTGTCTGTAATCCTTTGCAGCTCGTCTCCTTCGATGGGCCTGCAGGAGAGCAGGGTTAGGCTGCCACTGACAGATGACGAAAATAATTGACACAAGATGAGGAGAAAGCGGAATAACAAGGATGTGAGAAAATAAATAGATGAATAGATGAGTGCTAAAGTTTGCAGACATGTATGCATTTCATATTCAGACAAGAAACAAGAGCCGCCAAGCATCCTTGGATAAATGCAGACGTGCACAAATGGCCCGGACATTAAGCAGCTCCATTAACATGAAGAGTGATCTGCGGTAATCAGGTTCAGACTATCGCGTCTGGCGGCGGAGAGTCCTTTCAAAGCCCATGAATACACTCCTCCCTGCACACACAATGCAAGCAATTTAAATGCAAATCCTGACTTTCCCACCACTGCCTCGTGATGCCTTCTTTACCAAAAGACCTGCTGCATCAGCCTAGATCTAAACGGATCTGCACAGTTGTCTATATTATCTGTGCATTGACATGTTTGCGATGAAGAGACATGATGTGGCACATTGTGAAAGTGAATGCAATAGAAAAATGGAAGGGGATGGTTTATTCATCCACATTATCAGAGGTGAAGATTCAAAGACCATGAAGTGTTTGGTCTTTTAGGCGAAGAGGGCATGGCAAAGAAAATCCGGTTCATCGAAATGGGCACATGTATGCTTTTTTTTTTTTGCATGTTTATGTCCCGCACCAATTCTTCTTTCTTATCCCCTTTGAGCGAAAATTTGCAACATTCCTCAAAAACTCACCAAATTTATATGCACCTAGTACTCGGTGAGCATTTTTGACATAAAAGGATGACATCAAGTGGGAGAATCGTCAAAAGAATGAATGGGACCAAAATTTCTTATAAGGCTAAGAAAAAAAAAAAATGTTCGAAATCCACTGACGAAACCAAACCAGGTGTAAATGGGATGTTAAAAGGATGGCCACAGATAGCAGGCTTGCAAAAAAGACGTTTCGCTGTTGCTCACGTAATTTTTTGCTGCAATTTAGTAAAAATTTGATACATGAATCCCTGGCTCAAGCTGATCGAAACAATATACCATATGATATGATTATATTGGAAATGGTGGTTAACAAAAAACAAGATGACCTCCGTTACCAAGGAAATCCAAGGCTATATCTATATGGCTTCCTTCTCCCCACCTACTAAAAACTATGTAGTGAAGGACCATCGATTGCCCTGGATTTTAAAAGCAATTAGGACACCATGCTCACTACTCTTTTTTTCTATTGGCGATTATGACGTCACCGATTTCACAAAGTGAAAATTGATGAAGGAATTTTACGACATTATTTATCAGTCCACTGTGTTTTGATGATGAAGACGTTGATGGTTTATTAGAAACAATGCACTTAAATTCAGTTTTTTCCATTATGGTCTATACTCCCTTATATGCACGCTGATTTTTTTTTGCAGAGAATTCTGGGAAAATTCTAGGCACTCGATTTTGTAATTGCAGATTTGGACATCTTAACAAAATGGCAAAAACACTTTAAAGTGAGTAGTGAAGGAACTCAGACATAGCCCAAAAGTTTGCTTTGGCCAATTCTTTACACACTACTACTAATGATGCAAAGGCCAAAACCTGGTCTTTTTGTTTTTACTGAATGGCTTAACCTGTAGCTGCACTTTTTTTCTTGTACTGTTTTGAGGAGAGCTGTAATCCACAGTTCGAGCGTCTCATTTTGTTCCCATGAATCATCTTCCCTTTCTATCATTACAGAGGATTTAATATCCTGACAGATTGTTTGGGGAGAAGTTAATATCCCACCTCATCTTGTATCGATTTCTTTAGCAGCAAATATGTACAAAGTTGAGTAAATGACTTAAAAGCCAATATGCTACTGTGAGTTCTTTTTTTAAAAGAGAAATTTACCAGAGCCAAGGGGAGAAATCATGTGGAGCCCTCTCCTACCTCCTCAGGATACCTGGAAAAAAACATACTGCACATAATTACCATAAAACTCATTAAAATTTGTGCTCGATATTAAATTTGCACTGAGTTTGGATGTCGTTTTGCTGCACAACCAGCCACCATACATCAGAGATGGTGAGAGGAGACCAGCTGGTTTCTGTTTTGAGGGTAAACAAGTTTCAAACTGGGGAATGGATGAAGAAAAGAACGAGGGTGATGATAGCTGAATATTTGCCCAACCCCTCTTTTAATTTCAGTCCCTATCCCCACCAACACTTTTTACTTTTTCTATATCAAATGCATTTCAAAAACAGTTTTTGCAGCTTGTCAACCAGTGTTAAATTAGCTTCCCCTGACTCCTCGTCCTCAGCGTTGGTCCTGACTGAAAAAATCCTCCCTTTGATTAAAGAGCCTAAGTAAAAACAAGCTGCCTGCACTCCAACAACAAATGATCTGTCACTGGAATCGAGCTTCTATATTTTCGTCCGTGTTGCACAGAAGAATTTATAAGGCTGTCTGTGGTGCAAAAAAACGTACTGAAGCGACTTCATCTGGCTTTGCAAAATGGCGATTCATTGCGTCCCTGCGTTGACCGCTTTGCTGCCTAATTCTGTCACTGAAAAAGAGTAAAGCCCTTTCTTCTTCAAGTCCCCAGCACTAATAGTAGGAACCCTGATAATTCTATCAGGAAATTCCCAGAAGTCCTGGTCATTAAATTTTTGTATCTGGTGTTTGAAGCTGTGAGTAAAGGGAGTTCTGGAGGCACTGCAGGGGCTCACAGTCTTCCCTTTGGGGACAGCACAGATCTTTCCCTTTTTTTCTTCCTTTGGGAAAAGAAACATTAAATTCTTTTTCTGTGATTCATAAAAAAGAAAAACTTCATAAGTTTTGCCATCAAAGCCTCTACTTTGGTGTTTTCTTGTCTCTGTTGAAGCACCCATCTTTCTTGTACAGTGTTTTCCTGCCTCTCAGTAGCTTTTTCTCACGCTTGATGTTGGTTGAAATCTGACATGTTTGTTACTGCTACCTGACAGGGAATTTGAAGCATAATACTATGTACCGTATCTCATTTCCAAAGAACTGCTATCTTAAAAAGCCTTGAAATAAAAAGTACAAACTATACATAGCTTTTTTTTCTTGTCCTGGTGTTCTTCAATGTTTTATTCTTCTTGGAAAGGTCATGACTGCTCTTGTTTTTGGTCTTGTAGAGGATACCCAGATGACCCCATTGAGGCAGAACTGATTGACGAGCGCCATCCTTATATCCATGGCATGTATTCAGCCCCACTGGCTCAGCCAGAGAGAGGAAGCATGGCTAGCTTGGACCGAATGGCCGGGCGGCGCTCTCCCTCTATCGACAGTATCCGTAAAGACCCACGTTGGAGGGACCCTGATCTCTCTGAAGTCATTGCGATGCTCGGCCACCCCATTGATCCCGTCAAGTCCAACGCCGCTGCCTACCTGCAGCACTTGTGCTACGAAAATGACAAGATCAAAAAGGATGTACGTCAGCTAAAAGGAATTCCTGTCCTGGTGGGTCTTTTGGATCATCCCAAATCAGAAGTCCATCGGAAGGCTTGTGGTGCCCTGCGCAACATCTCCTACGGCAAGGACAACGAAAACAAAGTGGCGATCAAGAACTGTGACGGCATTCCAGCACTGATCCGCCTCCTGAGGAAAACCAATGACATGGAAGTTCGAGAACTCATCACAGGTAGGATGAACTTTTTCAAAACTTGAAACTTCAAGTTTGAAAAAACTTGTGCACCCACCTTCCTTCCTACACAAAACATGTATTGTCAGCCATTTCTCACCTAAAGCTGGTACATATCGTTCAGTCAAAACACTTGAAAACTCGTGATGTTCACGCTGAGTGTGTTTTTGGTTGCCACACAATGTCCGGCTGTAATCACTGGACCGACAGCTAATCTGGTTTGTTCAGACTGTCTTTTATCAAGAACACAATGTAAATCATGAAGATGTCACTCATTCAATACACTGGAACTGTACAACAGGACAAAGATCAAGTAGCTGCCAAGTTGAAGTGAAGCTATGCTGCTTTGTAATTCACCCTGACTGAGGGCAGTTTGACACTGGCTGGTGAAAAGACTTGTTGAACTTTAGAATTCAACAGCATCTTGACTTAAGAAATATTAGGCAGCTATTTCTGAGTGCTTTGTCAAAGTTAATAAGACCAGCTGTGTGTTCTTTAGATCAGGGTGAGGCTAAGATCAACTTTGTGTCTCTCTGTTGGGTCTGTTACATAACCAGAACAGTCTTCATTGCAGCTGTAATACTGTTGAATTATGAGTCTAAGTTTGAAGTTTGGGTTTAGCCTTTGCGATGAAAGCTTGCTTTCCATCCATATAGGATAGAAGACCGTGACACATTAAAGACATTTCACACAGAGCTCCTTCCTCTTGTAGACAAATGTTTTGAGTGGGTTGGAAATGACACATTTGCCTCCTCTTGTGCAAAACGAGTGTTAACCCACTGGAGCCAGATATCCACATTATAAATATCCCTCTCTTGGCAATAATATGTCCTGGCTGCTTGAGGAGTAAAAAAAAAAAAAAACAGACCAGATGTTGACCGCAACTATGGGATAATGGTGAGCTTTTGACAATAAAGTTATTGTTTTTAGAGGCTTTATCCACATTTAGGTCTGGAAAAACTGTGACTTAACCCTTTAACCCTGGAGATGTCACTGGTGATACCTAAATAACACTCACTCTTTGACATACTGTAAATCTTTGATCATTACTGTGATCGATGTGTCGACAAGCTCCAGTGTTAAAGAGTTAATTTCCCTCTGTTCTTTAGCAAAAATGGCCTTGCTGTTATCAGTTCTTGCAGTTTCTGTATGTTCGTAACAGCTGTGTGACGGCTAACGCATTTCTCAAACCTGGTATGTTGTAGATATTTAACTGCATCATTTATATAATTATATAGGTAATGGAGTACAAAACTGTCTACATCCCAGTTCACTGGTAAGTGGCGATAACTGTATATTTGTTGCTGTAATTAATCATTCTTTATTAGACCATTTCCATCCGAGTGAATTATCTTTCAGAGAGCTCATCTTGCTGCACGATCTGTAGTTTAATGAGCCAATTCTCAGTCTCTGAGGCATTTTCCTATTTGCGGGTTAAAAAGGTTAGTACTAAACGGTATTGTAGAACAAATAGTGTTACCTTATTATGGAATACTGTTATCTGGACAGGAAGGATGAGAATAGAAAGTATCCCCTATATTAAAACAGGGACATATACAGAAAACGACACAGGTTCTGGGAGAGTTATTGATCGTGGTGTGATATTGTTGTACAGAATGGCATCCAAGAAGAAACAAATCTTTTTTTTTCTTTATTAAACTTTTAAAGTAATTTGAAAAAGAATACAAAGTGCTGCAGCAAAGTTATAAAACACTAAACACAGATTTAACCAAAAAATGTTTGTTGGTATATTTAGAAGTGGGAACTCTTACCATTACGTGATGTTTTTGACACTCTTACAAGTCACTCAAAAGCGAGGGCTGGTCCAGCTGTTGTGCACGAGTCCCCCTGCTGTGACAGAGATGTTGCAGTGAGCGATGACTTTGCCGCTACAGAAATAATTGCATTTACAGCAGTGTTGCTTTCTACCGTAGCTAAAAATAGCCCTGCAGACAAGGAGGACGGGATGGAAGGAAGCTTTCTCCCCTCTCTCACTCATTATTCAACCCTCCCACGTTCAGAGGTTTTCTTTTTTTTCTCCTTCATTCACTATCTTGACTCTCAGGGATTTGTCTTTCTTGTTGGTTTACTCCCTCTCCGGTTTTGGGCGGTCGTTGCCGCTGCCCTGTCGCTGGTGGTGAAAACAGGCCTGTCACAATGCAAGCTCAGCTTACACCCTCAGCCACGAGGCTGGAAATGGCCGTATTTTTCTACAATTAAATATAATTGGAGGGCTTGAATGCACGCTCCTTTTCTTAGTTTATGTTTTTAGGAGTTTTCTGTGGGAGTTATTGCCGTCCCCGAAAAACCACAAAGAGCTCCGTTTTCTGCAAGGGGAAGCGGGTGACGTGAAAGAAGCTCTGCAAAAACCGTTTCCACCACAGACAGACAGAAAAGTCTTTTGTATTTTTAGATCGTTGTACAGTTCACAGTAACTCTATTTTTCTCCTTTTGCTCTGGGCTTTTCCCTTCTGCAATTTACTCTGTTAAAATGTTGATTAATCAGCAGATTTGTGCTGCTTGTTTTAAAGGTTGAGAAAAATCCTAAACATTTCAAAACAGCAAGAACTTAACTTTTGGACTTTTTTTGCCTCAACAGCAACCCACTCCAATGAAAATTCTGCTTTTGGTGTTTTTAACATGCTGTTGTAAAATTTTTCTCATGATGCAGAACATACACAGTGAGGATCAAAAGTTTGGGCACCCCAGGTAAAATGTTATATTATTGTGCATAAAGAACCCAAGGAAAGATTTAAAAAAAAAAAAAAAAAAAAGTATGTTGTGACATATATCGTTATCGTCTGATATGAAAATAAACAATATCTTGATATAAAAATTCACTATCACCCAGCCCTGTTGCTGGGATTGTTGAAGGAACCACATGTGCAAAAATAAAGAGGGCAGAAGTTTTACTGAGGCTGCTCAGGAAATGTGAAGCAGCAGGGCTTAAACTGGAACATAGGATCTTTGGGCAAACATCAGAGGATTTAGATGCAGTCGCAGAGTACCTGAACACATTTTCACGGAAGTAGGGACAATTTGAGTGTAAGAACAGAGCTTACAGCTAGAGCATGAAAACAAGAAGCCCACTCTCATATCAAAAAGAGCCGCTCTTCATCAAGGACAGTAATACATACCAAAATAACAACTTTTATGTAAAAGAGATGGGAGGATGTAAGTGGAGAATTGATGAAACAGAATTCTTTTTGTCATCCTTTTGTGCCTTTTCCCTTTTTTCTAAACTGTGCCACCATCTTTGATGGATGGCACAAGGGGTAAGTGGGGGTAAGAGAGCAGCAACAGGCAGAACTAAGTTAATAGCAGTGCTTAAAGAGCAGCATGTCCACCAGCGGTGGCTGGAAAATGAAATTAGTCTCCATTGCAGCTGACCAGTCCCGGTCGTAGTTCTGGTCCAGTTCTGACCCATCAATCACAGAGAAGCAGGTGTTTAAGAAGAGGAAAAGAGGATTGGAAAATTGTGGGGAAATGGTTTATAAGCCATTGTGAGTCTCTTGAGTGTGATTTTGTCATTTTCTTAATAATGCAGTTTTGATCTGGATACTGTAGTTTTATTAAAGGAAGGATAATTAAGAATAAAAAATATAGTTCTAGCTTTATCTCTGTTTATTATACACCTCATGTGAGCTTCAATTCAAAAGAGAAAAACTTTTATCGTTTTAGTTTTTACAGTAGATTTGCTCTTTCAATTCTAATTAATATTTCATATTCACCCTACTTTAAAAACAAAAATGAATGCAAGTTTTTCCTGTCATTTGATTTTTTCAAATATCCTGATTAAGAAATAGATTTGTATAGTCTTACTGAAAAGTTATTGTTAAAATGCAATAAATGTGTATGAATTATGTCAGGGAAAATTTTGTCTTTAAGATTTATGGAATCTGTGATTAAAAACAGCAGTCCTGTAAAAATATAGGTTTGATAAGACAATCTAAGCCTTATTTTACATTTGACCTTTCTTTTTTTTCCTGTTTGTCAAAAATCTTATTTCATGTATATTTTTGTAAACGTATGTCATAGTTGAATTTGTTTTTATTATTGTTTACTGATAGACAATTGTTTGGTATTTAAAAAAGCAAAAAATATATTTAAAATTTTGACATGCGTGTGAATTATTTTGAAAGGTCATCGCGAAGTTCTGAAAAATTAGTTTAATGAAGTTTGTTTTAAGTCTGTTTCTGTACCTGTTTTTCTGCAAATATTCAATAGTCTGAATATCTGAAACAAAACTTGAAGATAATGGTTTGCATGTGTGGATAATTGGTTGTAAAAAGACTTTTATTTTGTCAGGAAGTCTTCTCAATCTGTATGTGAGAGTTTGTTTGTGTGAATTTAATTTTTACGAAACTGCTCACATTTAAACCCATTCCTGCACATTGGCGGTCCCCTCTGGGGAAAAAAAAAGCAAGTTATCTGCCCCTTAAAGCCAAAGTGTCTGATCTGCTGGATACATTTCTGATTCTTTTTCAGATTAGGTTTTAATGACATCAGATAACAGCAAAGATGCAGGTGTAAGTTCATATCAGGTGTGAAGTGAGCCATTTGACATCTCAGCTGCTCGCTTTCAGCCTTAGGCCTGTGAGACAGCAGGACATCCTTGACGTGCACAGCTCTGACAGACTAAGAAAGAACCACAAACGGACCAAATCTGATCCAGAGTAACCTGCATGAAACTGTGGCAGAATGTGGGATATGTGGGATCATTACTTCTACAGTTTCCTGTCATTTTAAACAAGAACAAAAACCCGTCAGTGGGATGCGCGCGTGTTGTTTTTGTCACACTGCAGACAAGCAGTTTCCTTCTGTCTGCCTTACGTGAACGATGTGGAGGTGACTTATTCCACCGGTCCTAAAGGCAATAACTCTGAAACTCTTGAAGAGAGAATGCACAAGCCAGGATAAAATAAGGTTTAAACTCTGAGTCCTTGTGCATTATACGGATGTTTTGTGCAACTTTTGTTTGTCTGAAACAGAAGCTTAAGACGTATCTTTTTCTGCTTTGTGTTTTGTAAACAAATACAACTCCAGCTGTGTTGGAAGTGGGCCACTGAACATAATTCATGTTAATGAGGAAGCAGGAAGACTCTTAATAATCTGCATTAATAAAGACATCACACATCATTAATCTCATAGTGGGGCTTATCAAATAAATGAATGAAAAAGATGTCTTTTGCAGATTAATAATGAGCTCCTTGGTTTTTCTTTTTTTAAATATTGAAAATATCTTCAAAAGTATCTTTCCTCATGATGGAGGGAGGACATGTATAAAATAATTTTAGATTAAAACTGTGTTTCTGAGTATTTCTTTATCACAATCGAATCACAATGGATCAGGAGCAGATAAAAACTGGATGTTTGAAAAAGCTTGGACATGTCTCGACAGCTACTGCCATGGACTAGCCAAAGTCATGATTTCCCCATGTCAGTTCTAAATCCTTCACTTGCAGACAATTAGATCCATATACGTTTTAATTTTCCTTGTCTGAGTTGCCATCTAGCTCCAAAAGGTGCAGCTGGGTATCTCTGAAATGGCTTGCCATTTTTGTGCTACGCTAACGTTAGCTTGGACTTCTGAGACACTTGTCACTAGAGTGTAAACAAAGGCATGCTGGGAAAATAGCTTGCCTGACTTCTGCGCCAACAACCCAAAAGCGAATTTTTAATGAGTTCCTGATGCTCTGCAAAAACTGTCTGAAAAACGACACAAGCTTTTTGATTTTAACTAAAAACTTTAAAATCATAATTAAAATACCTCTGGGAACTCTTTGGACAGTTTCTGCAGATTAGCAGTACTGTATTAGAATTTCACCTCAGAGTTGTGGGAAGGAATGTTGGAGTGAAGCAACCCCATCCCCCCTTCCCATCTCCATTACTAAGAACTTGGAAGAGGAAGGTTGTGGCCCATCCAGCGTATTTTTTTCCAATGGCATTTTTCTGTCTGCTCCTGATTGTCAACGATTTGAATAATGAAATACTCAGAAATACAATTTGAGCTTAATTTTCTTTAAATAAGTTCTCTATCATCAAAACAATGTCATCTGTTAAAAACCCCACAATTTTCATTGGAGTGGGTTATTTGTCATCTGTTTGGCTCATCTCAGATGAATGTTAAGGAAACTGTGATGCTCTGTAGTGAAGCAGTCATCGTGGGAGACGCGTTTTTTGCCATTATACCAGTGAACACAAACACACACAAAAGTGAATGTTTGTTCTTAATTGGATTCATGCTGGGTGTCTGATACTTTCGGTAAGTGCTCCCAGACTCCAAACTAGCGTTTAAAATTCTAAATGTTGAGCATTTGTAGATCAGAGATGGGTGCACAGGTTCTCTTTCACATGAAAGGGCTTTAAAGATCAGCATGACAGCACAGCAGTGCCGCGATTAGAGCGCCTACAATGAGCAAAACTTCCTGGAGTAAATGTCTGCAGTCTGTTGGACCAGCATATCAATAAACAAACCCTAGTTTTTTTTGGAGAGTCTGAGCATTGTTTTCTGCCTGTAGAAAGCTTTGGCTTTTATGTGGGTTTCAGTGTCTTGAGTCATTCAAGTGAAGGTGAGTTAATGATTCCCAGAGGACTTTGTTTTCCTCTGCATATGTTAAAATGCAAGCTTTGACCTCATATTGCAAATGCACACATGTTAATCAATGGAACTAGTCATATTACTTCGCTTAAGGCTTCTTTGATAGCTGCATCACCTTGTTTTGGGTGTCTCAGTTTTTTTTTGTTTGTTTTATTTCTTGTACCTCTCAAAAATACCACTAAATTTGTGTTTGAGAGGAGCTTTAAAAATACATCTGTCTTGTTTTTAACTTCAACATCAGTTTTATGCATGTCTCACTTTATAAAATATGTTACAATCGTAACTGATCTGTTTTTTTTTTTCTTTTGCAAAAATGTATCAAACAGTTCTTTGATCCTTATTCCTACAAACTGCTCTTAAAGGGTGAAAAAAAGAACTGTTTTAATATGATTTGATAGGGTTCTGGGAATGTGAATAATTCATTTTTATGTATTCAAATGTAGCAACAATGTGAGGATCTGAGCTTTCAATCAAACACAGTAAAATGTGTACCCCTGCAGGAATTAAATGGAAATTGGTTAACAGTTACTTTGTTGAATAGAAGTACCCGTAGAAAAAACGTTCACAATTTTGAATTTAGAAAGTTGTTTCAACTTTGACTTGAAATGTCCTGATCCAAGTGAATGGTTACTGTTACTTTACAATCACAGTTGCTCAAGTTTTGTCCAAAATCACAAGCTGAGTGAGAAGATTGGTATTCAAGGCTTTTTTTTTATTTTAAATCAAAGACATTGCGATTGAGCCCATATTTTTTTAATTAAGTGTTCATGGTTGTAGAGAACCTAAATAAAACCTGCCAGAGGCAGCTTCTCCCAGTGCTATTATTGTTTAATTTAATCGATAGGTTTGCTGCTTGGATTTTCTTGTTGTATTGAACACTGTGTATACCTGTGAAATACTTGCAGCTAGATTGTCGGTGTGCGTCATTCTTGTCTACTTGTGTCTTCACTTTCGCTGCTGTCTTCTCCCCTTTAGGAACGCTGTGGAACCTGTCGTCCTATGAGCCCCTGAAGATGGTGATCATCAACCATGGCCTTCAGACCATGACCAACGAGGTCATCATTCCTCACTCGGGTTGGGAGCATGAGCCCAACGAGGACTCGAAGCCACGGGATGCAGAGTGGACCACAGTGTTCAAAAACACGTCTGGCTGCCTCAGGTTGAGTTTCACCCCCTTTCTACACAATTTGGTCTTCGGAAAATCAAGGTTCAGCTGTCTTCTTCTATTATTTTCCGGGATGTCAAGTAATTTCCAAATATATTGAAATAAACTATGTTGTATTTTATTATCAGCCCTAACTTTACCCAGTCAGTTAAATAAACAAGTGAAAAGTTTCAAAGGGCTCTTTAGGATAAGAGTTGGTAGCCTGTAGTTCCTTTTATCACTCCCACTTTTTTTTATCTTTAATGGCAATTTGGCACAAAACTATAACTAAAAGTAAAACATTTTTTATTTCTTTTATATTTTTCTCTTGTTTTTTGTGTTTGTTTTACTCAGCTGAAATTGTATGTTTGAGAAATGTCAAATAAGACTGACCAACCTAGAAATGAAGCTTTTGCCCTGAGATTTTAGGTTGTTTCACTGTGACATGGCTACAAAAACAACTTCCCTACACTGTCTTTGAGTGTCATGCTTCGGGATGAAAACAAAGGAAGAATTCCTGTGTCCATTATCAAAGTATGGTGTAATCCAGCCCTTGTTTTAAAAAAAAAAAAACAAACAAAAAAAAAACAGTAATGCACCCTAGTTGGCTATTGTCTTAGAGATAAGGAACTACATTAAAGTCAGTTTAATATATTTTTACACCATTCACTATTGACAGATAACAAAATAAATCTTTTTTGATTAACTCTGTCTTTATCACAAGATGTTAAAGTTAAATATTGGAACCAAAGGTTGGAAATATATTTAAAAAAAGAATAAAAATGTTATTTTAGGGTGAAAGCAGAGGACATCAATGTATGAATCTGTGTGTAAACTGTAACTGTAAAGCCCTTTGGGCCTCCTAAGAAGGTGGTAATGCGCAATAAAAGTATATGCTACTTACCATTTAAAAAGCTGTGTTTAAAAGCTTTATCAGACAGAACTATCTACATAAAGATGACTTCAAGGAAGAAGACAGAAATAGAACAGATGATGTAGTTCAGCTGCCAATTCTACATTAATGCATGGGTTTCCTGAGAGTATACAACAGGCAAAGTTTTGAATATAGCAGAAACAGTCAAACTTAAATAGCCTTTGCTTCTACAAACATAGCAGTTGTGGAGGGACACAGGGGTGATGCATTTGAGACTGCTCTCTGACTGTGGGCCAAGGTCAGATGTCAACCTCTAGGTACGTTATTGATATACGATCCAGCAGATGCTGTTCCTCCTGTCTCAAAGGTATGTTGATGTGTTCGCAGCAGGATTATGGGATGACTTTCGTCCGTGATATCAAGAGTATTTATGACTTGTAGTAAATGTACAAAGAGAGGTTTACTACTCTTATATTTTTGGAAGTGCCATTATTAGCTTTCTCTTGTTCCTTTATTGTGTTACCAACGTACCATTGAATCTCCGGCCAATCAACCGCATCGATCTCAAACCATGTTAAGAGGAAATTCACTGTGTAAATTTATATTGCACAATCACAAGTCCATTAAATGTGTGTTTTTAAATGGCAGGTCTTTTAAGGGAGATGAAGTTAAAGTAGCAGAGATTTGACTGATTAAAAACACTTATTTTGTTAAAGTTATTTATTTTAAAATGGAATAGCTTAGTCACTCTGCTCTTCTTTTCTCATTTTTAGCGAGCCTGTTATAAACACTGAATGACCTACTCCAATTAAAATGGTGTTCTGGTGTTTTTAACATGTTCTTGTTGCATTTTTCTCCCAATGGAGGACACAGCGGGGATGGAAAGTTTGGGAGCCCCCAGGAAAAATGTTATATTATTGTGCATAAAGAACCCAAGGAAAGATTAAAAAAAAAATCTTCTAAAGGCATCAGTTTACAGATGAGACGAGGAGTAATTTAAAATATATCAAAAGATGATCAGAGTGGGACTTTTTAAGTTTTTCTTTAGGATGTGTTTTAGTAACAGAGCTTTAATGACCTTATCTATTAAGATTAGCATCCTCCCATATGCTATAATGAATCCTTTACTCAAGAGTGAGAAAATGTCAATGTAGTGATTCTTTTGATTATTGTAGATTTACAGTTTAGGTCAAAAGTTCACCTTTTACTCACATTTTTCTTTGAGATAAAAAGAATAATATCCTTAAGATGTTCAGCTGAAGACTCTCCATGTTTCCTTTTATGTTTTTGATACTTTGAATCCCTCCCAGACAGCTAACATTCATTGTGTGCTGTAAAACATTATTATGCCAGGCTACACAATTTTCTACCATACTGTGTCTGAACTATAGACAGCGACTCTTATTGAGGCAAAAAAAACAGTTGGTTATTGTTGTCTGAACAATTGAGAGATAAGGAACCACATTTAGGATTTCAAGTCAATTTAAAATTTTTACAGAATTTGCTTTTGACAGATAACGAAAATATTTGTTTTTGGTTTACTGTGCGTCTTCATCACAAGCTGTTAAAGGCAAAAAGTAAAAATTGTAACCCAAAGTTGAAGATACAGTGAAAAGGTACAGCTCCCATTATCTGGTGCAGAAAACAAGCCTTGTGAGACTCAGACCAAACCGAAATGACACTGGATTATACTTGGTGTAGCTGACGAACCCCTTCAGCGATGTGATGGTTCATAAGAGCTTGGTTGTGTTCTATGGACCAGATGAGCAGATTTTAAAGGCAACCCCAGAAAAATCTTCTTATATAGTTGCTAAGATACAATGGGGCAAACATTTATTTTGTCAGCCACCAATTATGCAAGTTCTTCCACTTAAAAAGATGAGAAAGACCTGTAATTTTCATCATAGGTATACCTCAACTATGACAGAAAAAATGAAAAAAACAAAAACAAAAAAACAAACAAAAAATCACATTGTCTGATTTTTAAAGAATTTATTTTTAAATTATAGTAGAAAATAATAATTGGTCACCTTCAAATAAGCAATATTCCACACATATCCCACATGCCTGTAACTTCTTCTGTAAGAGGAATCTCTGTCCTCTACTCATTACCTGTATTAATGGCACCTGTTTGAACTCGTTATCGACATCTGTCCACAACCTCGAACAATCACGCTCCAAACTTCACTATGCCCATGACCAAAGAGCTGTCTAAGGACACCAGAAACAACATTGTTGACTTGCACCAGGCTGAACGCTGAATCTGCAATCAGCAGCTTGGTGTGAAAAAATCAACTGTGGGAGAAAATTACTAGGAAAGGGAAGCCATACAAAGACCCTCGATCTGGTGCTCCCCTCAAAGATCTCACCCCGTGCGGTCATAATATCACAAGAAAGGTGAGCAAAAATCCCAGAACCACACAGGGGAACCTAGTGAATGGCCTGCAGATAGCTTGGACCAAAGTAACAAAGGTTACCATCAGTAACACACTATGCTGCCAGGGACTCAAATCCTACAGTGCCAGACGTGTCCCTCTGCTAAAGCCAATGCATGTGCAGGCCAGTCTAAAGTCTGCTAGAGAGCATTTGGATGATCCAGAAGAGGATTAGGAGAATGTCCTATGGTCAGATGAAGCCAAGTTAGAAATTTTGGTAAAAACTCTACTCGTTGTTTTTGCAGGAGAAAGAATGCTGAGTTGCATCCAAAGAACACCATACCTACTATAAAGCATGGGGGTGAAAACATCATGCTCTGATGCTGTTTTTCAGCAAAGGAACCAAGATGACTGATCTGTGTAAAGTAAAGAATGAATGGGGCCATGTATTGTCAGGTTTGTGGTTTGGTTTTGTTTTTACAAGGTTTGTGAAAACTTTGTGAAGACTTAAAGAACACGTTGGACTGCTGCCATTTCCAACAAAAGGTATTGGACAAAGTATTGAGCTAAACTTTTGTTATTGACCAAATACTTATTTTCCACCAAGATTTACAAATAAACTCTTCAAAAATCAGGCGATGAGATTTCCGGGATTTGTTTTTCCATTTTGTCTATTATGATTGAGGTATACTTATGATGGAATTTACAGGCCTCTCTCTTTAAGTGGGAGAAGTTGCACAATTGATGGCTGACTAAATACTTTTTTGCCCCACTGTATATTAAAAAAGAGGCAGAACTCAATACAAATGTTCATTTTACTCATCTACATCAGTCCTCAGGATACACAAGGTTTCTATGACTTGTGAAAACTATTGTGGTTTTAAACTTTGTTGCATTTTTGGCCACAGACACATGTCTTATTTCCATGGAAACCTGCACTTTAGATGCACATTATCTTGTCTATAATCCAGAATTCAGTTTCCTCTAGATGCTGCTTGACACCCAGAGCATTGTAGCACACCAATCCAGCAGGTCATTAGAATATCTCTACATTAATTTACTCAATTACTTAGAGATCATCATCTTGGTTTAAATTTGGATAGTAAGGAGCAACAAGCCAAAAGGCAAAAACTAGTGATGTAACTCCACCCTCTTCTTCTGATGTTCTATTCAAACAGAAAAACTATATTTTAAAACCCTGGATTTTCATCACAACACTTCTTGCGCATATCACTAAATCTCGCTGCTGTTCTCACTCCTTTGACCCTAGGTTCAGATGGTGCTGATGAGTTTGGGTCTCCATGGTAACTAGAGCTAAGCCCCATGTTGTTTATATTGAGAGAAATGCTGATACCAGGGAGAATCTCAACCAACAGAGGCTCTGCTTACATTTCAATTCAATCAGGAATAGGCTTATTTTTGTCAACTCTTATGTCATATAATTCTGCTTATATACAGTGTTTATGTTGCAGTTTTGCTAAAAATACAGAAGAAGTTATTGTTCGGTTATCATTAGTCAAAAGAGCTCACATCCTAACCCTAAAAGCAATATTAAGATTGTTTCTGATTTAAAAAAAATAAACAAATAAGACCATGATGAATAAGGAAAAGTGCACACTAACATTACTAAAAGGTTAAAGAAGTTCGAAGTTTAAATGTATTTATTTACATTAAAAAGTTTGAATGTTGAATAAAAAAATAGAAAATTCTATTATTTTTTTTGTTTTTTAACAGCATTTGTATACATTTTTTTTTATTAATTAAAGATCCTCCAGATTTCTTCATGGCTTCTTAACTGAGTGAATCAGTTCATTTGCACCCACATCTACACAAAACTGAATGAAGAAGTGTTTCTGACAATAACCATGCCATTTAAATCGGACTCATCTTTGTTCATGAGGAAAATCTGGACCCAGGAGTCCACTTGCAGGGTCCTCAGCCTGAGAATACTTCCATATTCAAGCAGAACTTCTGTCAACCTTTCAGGTCAATGACAGAGGACAGCCCGTCTCTTCCCATCCCCATCTGACGTGCTTAAGTCCATTTCTCCCACTGGCTCTTTTGTCCACTGATTGCTGCACTTTCTCCTCTGGGTGACCTTCGCACCCACACCGTTAGTGGGCAGAGATCCCGTCGACACATCTAGATCAGACTGAGAGGCTTGTGTCTGCACAGATGCTGTGAGACAAAAAGAGACTCTTTTTCTTTGACCTCAAAAAATGTAAGAACACGCCGAACAGAGAAATGCTTTTTAAACGTCTACACATACAAATCCGCAATGGTCACTTTAAAAAGCAAAACTCTGTCATCTGCTGTTGTAAGGAATAAAGTTACAATATCTGCAGTATTTGCTGTGCAGGTATAAAATCTAACTATAATACAATTTTTGATAAGTGGATAATCTATTTTTTCCCCAAAGAAAAGGACTAATTCAAAGTTTTGTCCAAGTAAAAGATGTATTTTAACCCTTAAGTATAAAATCAATCATTATTGGTTATTCATCATAATTTATTGGCTACAGTATATCTTCGTGTTGCTGCCAAATAATAATGAATAATGAAAAAAATTAAATGAAAAAATTGGCTCGTTAGATGTTGTGCTTTCAGAATGCTGATAAATGAGTTACATCTCCCTCTGCTGCTGTAGAAACCAGAGTCTTCCAGATGTGCGGCACTTAGTTAAATACTGCAAAAATAGACTTATCCCAGCTTTAACTTTAAAGTCCATAGTTTTTGTAGAGCAGCACTAAGTCATTTGAAATTTGTCTCTGGGTTGTGGGCGGGAGTGTTGGCGTGAAGCAACCCCGCCCTTCCTTTCCCTTCCTGCTGGTGAGAGCTTGGAGCAGGCAGCTAATGGCCCGCCCAGTGTGTTTTCTACGTCTTAAATACGATCATTTCCCAACTGCTTTTTTTAGTCTGCTCCTGATATATAATGTTTTGATTAAAGAAATACTCATACTGCATACCTTCATCGTCAGAAAAATACCATAAAAACATGTTAAACACAACAAGATTCATCGGCGTGGGTCTTTAGTGAATCTGACTGGAGCTCTCTGTAAAATCTGATCTCAGGTTCAACACATGATCACAAAAATTGGGTAAAATAAATATAACTTATTTCTATATGATCAGTGTAGTACAATGTTAGGCCTTTCACAGAGAAAATGGATGTCAATCCAGATACTCGGATTACACTGTAACCTAGTTGGATAAAATTATGTTTAATAAGAAAAATTGAAAGTAACATAAAAGGCAAATCTGCAAAGAAAACAAGAATGTGGTGACATAAATTACATTAAACATAAAAAAAGAACAGTGGTGAAATAAATCCTGAAAGACTTTCACATGTATGATTTCATAGAGTAAAGAGAAGCAGCTTGACCAAAGAACTGACTTAAACTTTATAAAACCATGACGTTTTTTACTTCTGGATAGGGAATCTGTTTTTGATCCCAAGCTGAGAGGTTTTTCTGCAGGATATAAGCCTGACAGCTAAAGGCTCTGCCTCCAATTCCACTGCTGGACACTGGATGCCACAAGTGAGACTTCAGTCCAACATTAAAGCGCTTTGCTGAGAGTTTGAAATTGTATTGCAGCCTGTCATTGGTGCCTTAGGGCTTCATTTTTCAGCTGGAGGCTTAAAAATGATAAATCAACACTCATTAATATCTGAAGACCACAAAGACTAAAAACTAAAACATTTTGTTGCTCGATAAGCCATCAGTTTTAACGGAGGCTCTTTTTAGGCCTACAACAGCTCAATTTTTGCCGACAAACTTGTGCAAGTAAAAGGGATTACAATAAAACTTGTCTGCTGGCCTCCAAATTCACTCCTGTTGCATAAATCTGAGGCGGATATACCCTGGATCTGTTTATAGGGAAAGTGGTGACAGTTTGTTGATGCATGAGTGAGACCATATGGTAAGTCGGCCATCTGCTTGTTCCCGACCAAAGATTAGTCTTATTTGACACGTTTTAAATGCAGCCTCATCCACATATGGTGGAAATACTTTTTGCAAGTGAGCCAAGCAAAACTCGCAAAGTTGTTTCCTAATGTAAGATGTTGCAGCATCACTTGGGTTGCAGTGGGGTTTTTTTAATGGTTAGGTCAAAACAGTTTGAATGTGGCGCTAGATTGAATCCATACAGCACTAAAAGTCATAGTTTTGCTTACTTCTGCAGGGCTTCTGCAATGTGACTGGGGGTCAACTAATGGGATTATGTGGGTCTGAAGCTCTCGTAAATGAAGTCCCTGGTGGGGGAGCAGGGAGCCCCAGCTATCCTTTAACCCTCTTTAAAGCCTTGCCTTTTGCAGGCAGTTAGACAGCCACTGCAAGAGAGCAGCAGCTCTGCTGTTGCGCTTTGACTGCCGGAGCTGTGCCCAGGGCCCAGACTGATTTAAGGCAGTAATGGCATTTCACTTTGCACCATAAATGAAAACAATATTCATCACTTTCAAAAGATTGTTTTCAAAGCTTTCTGGCTACAGAGCATTTCGCTTTGGGGGCAAATGGAGAGGTTGTTGAAGGTCAAGGATCACGTTTACGCCCAAATCTTCATGTAGCAGGGGCCTGGCAACGTGTGTTCCTTTGAGCATTCAAACATGCATCTGTCATGGAGAGAAGAGCAAACTGACAGCCAAAAAAAGTTTTAAGTATCTTCCAGAGTTTTACTTAGATTATTTAAAGACCCACTTTAATGAAAATCGTGTTTTTAGTGTTTTTAACATGTCCTTGTGGTATTTTTCTTATGACAGAGCATATATATTTAAAGAAAATTAGGCTTAAAATGGCATTTCAGAGTATTTCTTTATTCAAATCAATGTGAATAAGGAGCAGATGAAAAAAATCTGCAATCGAAAAAAGGTTGTATTTTTGCATTAAAACATATGCTGGACAGGCCACCAGGTCCCTGCTCTGCTCTGTTCTGATGCAGCCACTTGTTGATAAATAGATCAATGCGCCTCTTCATTTTTCTTGTCCGAGCTGGTATCTGTCTCAAAACTGTACAGTTAGATAACATCAACATTGCTCTCTTTTTTTGTTGGATCCGTAAATGTTAGATTGGAGGTGTGAGGGGCTGTAAGCTAGTGGAAGAGCATGAAAGCAGATAGTTGGGAAAGAGGGGTGGGGTTGCTCAGCGCTAACATTGGATTTGTTAACCTGCCAACAACTCGGAGATGAATTTGTAATCAACTACTGTTGCTCTGCAGAAACTTTGTCATAGATAATAATGTGTTTGTTTGTTTTTTTTGTTTTTGTTTTTTTTATTTTGGCTAAAAGCTGATTAATCCCAATGAAAAGACAACTGGGAACACTTGGGAACAAGATGGCTTGAGTGGGTCTTTAATGCATTAGGGTGCATATGGTTGTTAGCATGATCCTGGATTTATTTTACTTGCATCATAGTAGGAAACTATCCATCTTAGTTGTGATAAAAAGAGGGATTTCATTAAAAAATGTGTGCCTTAACATTTTTTTATTCCTTTTTATTATCTTTTTGATAGTCAATCTCACTAAAAGAACACATTGGTGATTATACTGCTTTATTTTATTGCATGAGGCCTGGAGGATGCAAATGTTGCCATCTGTCAGGTCACTTCGCAGCCAGTTGAGTGTAGCCCCATGGTTTGTTTCCATGTTAACAGAGCTCACCCTCTATGTATGAGCCAGTGTTCATTTGTTTTTGAAAAAAGAGACAAAAATAGATCAACTTGGGTGCCTCATCCCAAGCAATGCTACATGTTTGTCAGTTGGCACTAGGTCCCTTCTTGTTTAATGCTCGGTTAAAAATAGGTAAATAAAACAACCAGAGCCAGATCAGTACACCAGGTAAACACAACTGACTTCTCAAAGAAGCAAGTAATCCCTATTTACTCCAATGTTGTTCCAAAAGCTTTTACGTCTTTGTGTTTCATTTAAGACAGCTTTTATGTGGCTTAGATAATTTTTCCTTTGAGATCAAAATTGGTCAAATAGGGGCATGGTCTCTTGACTGAGAGCTCTCTCAGTGTGTCTCAACTGGCAAACTTGTCTTTCTCTCTAAGTTGTCTGTTTTTGGATAGGTTGTCACTCTTTGACACCTTAAATATTCAGCTGAGATAGAGAAGAGTGCAGAGCTGAAAGATCAGCTTTAACTCGTCAGCACTGGAGATGTCGCCAATAACTCCTAAATTACAAACGCTGTTTGACCTTCTATATTTCTTTGACCGATCACCATGAATCAGCTAATTCTGACGCGAAGAAAAGCGGCTTATCGTGTTGGTTTTGCATCAATAAATGCAACACATTACTAACGTAAAGTTTTCTTTGTAAATGAATCAACTGTATCTTGATCGTGAAAGCACTTCACTACTGTATGTGCTGCTTATTTCCTCTTCAGAATCTACTGGATTTACGTCAACTGCATAAAACGGTTATGGAGCTATGGTAGTCGAAAGAATGCCAGCAATAAAGCGCTAATGCGCCGACCTTTAAGGATTGAATGATCTCACTCCAAACAAATAAATAGTTACACTAAACCTAAATGAAATTTTGTAAAACTACAGAATGCGCAACAGCAGACGGTTTTGTTTGTCTAGGTTATTACAGGCTAACTACTCTATATACTCAAAAATGTTTCTTACATGTTAATACTTTATAATTTTCTGCAGGAATGTGAGCTCAGATGGTGCAGAGGCACGCCGCCGACTAAGAGAATGCGAGGGTTTGGTGGACGCCCTGCTTCACGCTCTTCAGTCGGCCGTAGGAAAGAAAGACATGGACAACAAGGTAGAAAAAAACATCTATCTGAATATTACCCAGCCATCCTTAGATTCCTAACTTACACTTTACCCATCTCAACCTTCTCCAAGTCGGTGGAGAACTGCGTTTGTATCATGAGAAACCTGTCCTACCACGTTCACAAAGAGGTACCGGGGGCCGAAAGGTTCCAGGACCCATCAGCGCCACAGGCTCCTGGATCAACAGGGCCACACAGGAAGAAGAAAGACGACGCTGGATGCTTTGGAGGCAAGAAAGCCAAAGGTAAGAGCGAGGGAACATCTAAGCACAAAAACCGTCACCAAACAAATATGAACATATAAAAAATAGGTTTAAAAAGTAAAAGTATCTGCCGCGCCTGGAGTTCTGTTTCAGTTTTCTTGACAGGTGTGCTGTGATTGGAGACCAATTAAAAATGTTTTAATTGTTGTTGCTGTTTGCTAAGTGAATCTGTCATCTTGCTTCTGTACAACAATCATGACACTGTTTTTCAATCAAACCACCAGTCAGAGAGCGTGGAGTCCAACTGCTCCTCAAAGCGTCTTATCAGCTCATTTGTCAGCTCAACACAGTCTACATGTGTAAACGTGCACACGCTAATGAACTGCAAACATGCACGAGTACAAACGGGGCGTAATGAAAGGAGTTTATAGCTAAGCAAAGAGGATCAGGTAGTGAAACATTAAATGACGCAATAAATGATCCAATAGAAGCAGGTTGCTAAGCTCCAATAGCAGCTCGGGTCTCTGTAATTTTGTAGAGTAAAGACGGCTTAATTTGTACAGTTCTATTGCTGCTGACATGCTTTGAATAAAATTTCAAAGATTTGTTCTTCTGCTTAGTGACTGGTTTGCATATGTGTGTACTCTGCTGCATTATTGCATTTCCCTCTGATCGTCTTTCCTTCCTGACAAACAAGGCAAATTGATGCCGTTCTTTCATTTTTTTTTTCTTCAATTTGATGTTTGCACCTTTTCACTTAGAATTGCCTGTCTCAACATTTTTTGTTGCCTTTTTCTTTAAGTTTGATTGCATTTGAACCCCAGACCTCAATTACTGCCACTATCTTTTGAAAATTATGTCTGTTATAGTTGGCTGTCATAAATGTTTGAGTTGATATTTTTCTTTTAACAAAAATGTGAGGTTTTGTTAATTAAAAAAAAAAAAAAAAAGGAGGCTGCAGAACAGCTTCTTCTTGACCCACGTCTTTTTCACCATACTTCTCTCCTTGCTTTGTGTCTTTTGGCATTGCTGCTGCTTCCTTGGCTAACTATAGAGGAATGGTTTAATCAAGGTGAGTGCCCCTTCATTCAACCCCTCTTACTCCTGCTCTCCTCTTTGCCTCCAGCTCCCCTTCCTTCGCCTTGTCTGTCTTCCCTTTGGCTGCAGCTAGAAATGGCTTTGTGTCACTTCCAGACACTGAAGAAAGTTCCAGGGACTTCAGAAAATTGTAGCATTTGATTGAATTTTTTTTATACACTTTTGCATTTCTTGATATTCAGATGTTTTATCATTAAAATAATTCTAATGGAATAAAGACATAATGTTTGCTTGCCATTTTTGTTGCACAACTAATATTTTGTTAGGGTTGTGAGGGGCTGTAAGCTAGCAGGAGAGCATGTAAACAAAGGGATGATGGGAAGTGAGGAAAGGCTTACTTTGTGCCAACATTTTTAATGAACTATTGTTGCTCTGCAGAAACTATGTCCTAAAAAATGACAAGTTTTTGGATTTGGGCTAAAAAAAATCAGTTTAAATATAATTACTCGGATAATTATAATTACTTTGATCCAATTTTACAGTGGATCAAAAGATGACCAGAGTGGGCCTTTGACTGCCCAACCAAATGGAAGAGCACATTTGGAAAACCTTATTGAAAACACTGATTGTGCGTATTACTCCTGCAAAGTAATAAACAGCAGAAAAAAAAATATTTTATTGATTTTCACTTAAAGGGTTAAAGCAGTTTTTAAGTGAGAAAAAGGGCAGTAAAAATAATAAGCGATAGGGGAATCCGAAATAGGATTATAGATGTTTAAAGGCTGCAAAATAAAGATCTGATCCAAGATTTATGTAAATTTGGCAAACTGAACGCATTCAGTACAGGACACGACTCGGAGGAGATTGATCAACAGTTTCTATAGCCAAGTAGGATGCAGAACAAAGTGCGCTGTAAAATAACAAACATGCAAAATTGTACAAAAAAAAATCAGCACTACATTGAAAGGTGAGCTGCCATATAGTGAGGGAACACTGTATACCTGTAAGATGGTATGGCCACAATCTTGGATAAAGTTGACTCTTGTAAAATTGAAGTTTATACATAAGTTATTTTACTTTGTTTTCGAATGTACTGTGAATTTCTGATATTTTTCAATTACATTTTTTATTGAGGTTGATTCCAATAATGTTTCTGCTACAGTCTGAAGCAGTCTTTGGTTAATTGAATTCCAAAGCAATAAATTGGACCAAAACTATCAGACACATACAGGACAGTATAAAAACAAAGGATTAAAAAAAGATCATCCAGAAGAGAGAGGAGCTGCTGCTTACATTGACCACAGTGACAGAAAATATTGCCTCAGTCTAGCTGAGGAATGGACAGTTTTGTCGTCTTGTGTCTGGATTGTCCTGTGGGAATAACCGTGTCCATGTGAGCCGACCATTAGCTGGCTGAGCTGCAATAACCCCCACCCTCCTCCTCCCTGCTGCTTCTTTCATTTTTTTTCAGAGATGTTTCCAGGAACTCTGATGGTAAAGTGTGAAGAAGTGGCATGTGGTTACATTATCTGTGTGTGCTCTTAAGCTTCTACAATATACATTTGACTTAAACTGTTTGAAAAAAGAGGGTTTGAACTGTGTTTTTGTGTCCATTTCATGTGTGGCTCTCAGTATTGAGTGTAAACCTTCTTGCTTTGTTCTGAGTAGAAGGAGTAGTGTGTTTTTGTGACTCGTGTAGCACCTTTCTGTCTGCTTCACCTTGAAGAGCTTATACAGATCCACTCATAGCTTTACACCTTGTGTTGTCGCTCAAATAGTTTACCATAAAGAAATACTCAATTGAAACATACTGATATCTTCCCTTCAGACTCATCTGTCAGTGTCGGCAACCTTGTCCTTTAAAATCCAGACGCCTGGGTTATAGGGCACTGATCTAATCTCTTCTCCTTTGTTCCTACACAGGCAAAAAGAATGGGGACAGTGACAAAAACTATGACACATTGGATCTGCCCAAGCGCGTAGAGCCATCTAAAGGTAGGCCAGGTTAGGACGCCCTGTGATAATCCAGTTTGGCAGAAACTTCCCAGGACAGAGAGAGTTCAGTGGTTTGAAGAAAGGCTCTGGAGTGTTGCCCAGCAAAGGTGTTGAGTCTTTTGTCTTTTAAACAGACAAATAAGAAGCCTGTGATCTTGTTGTTGATTTAACTGTGTGGTGACTGTTGGCAGCTTGTAAAAGCACCCATTCTGTAAACCCTCTTTGTGTTATTTTCCAATCCTCTAACAGTGAAGACCAAGTTTTTAATCATTTATTATGCTTAAAAGAACCTTCTTTTAGTTCATGGGTGATATTGATTTAATCTTATATGAAAGGAGTGGAGGTGTTATGATTCATTTCAACAACAGTTCAATTCAAATCATAATTTTTGGTTAAAGAATAGATTCACAGTTGATATTGGTTCATTTGAACGATCCGATTCACTGGCCTAAAATGGATCCAGGACATCTTTAAGATGACAATTCAACTTGTGGGACTCAGTGATAAATACCTGGTACTGACTAGTGTTGGTGAAATTTTTGCCTTTTTTTTGTATATAGTCGTATAAAATGTACATGGTAAAACTAGATTAATCGCATTCTTTTTTTATTGATTGACAGTAATACATTTTATATATATATATATATATATATATATATATATATATATATATAAAAAAGTAGTTTTTTGTTTTTTTTCCATACTCCCGCACCATGTAGAAGGCGGGCATCTAGCATTAAAGGGCTCCAGTGATTGGCCAATGACATGATGAGCTCCATATTGTTGGTTTAATGCATAAAAGGCTTTATTTAATTTGTTACTTTAAAATACAAAGAGAGAGTTTAGCATGTGTGCAACCAGAGACCACTTATGCCTGCTTTATATATATGTGTGTGTGTGTCTTTTTCACTCTTTGAAATCCCTTTACTCTAATTCTATTTACTTGCCTGTTTTAGTGTCAGATGCAAATGAAACATCCTCTTTCATTTTGTTTTGATGTTGAAGTTAGGATATATTGCTTGACAGCACAAATAAAGCTGTAATTAAGACCAGAGTTCACTGGTTTTTACCATCATGAATAAATCTAATGAGTTTAGTAAAGTTATATAGAGAGATGCTATGATGTTTTCAGATCAGCTAAAATCAACTTCTTAGTGGCATTTATTTATAGCTTTGTGTTTTTTTTTAATATATTTGGACCTGCTTCACATTTTAGTAGAAAACAAACTGTCTGTCTTGGCACTGCCATGTAAAGCATCATGTGGATGTCTTATTATTGTGCTTTTTCAGGGGGGACTGTGTGTAAAAAGTGAATTGTTTCATAGTTAGTTCATTTTTTTCAATTTTGTTTGGTAACATATACATATATTTTTAACTTATGTAATAGCCTTAAACTTTTGCGTCTAAATTTTACAATATATTCTTTTAACTTTGGGCAGAAATCATCAGTCAGATCTGGCAACCCTCCAAGCAAATTAAAGCTTTGGTACGCACTGTTACCCCACCAGACAGGAGCCCCTATAAACTTTTGATATAAGCATTTATCAATAAATTTTGGTGCGCTAAAGGAACATTTTGTTGAGCTAATAGTTGAAAGCCTCAATTGGTATATCAGATTAAGTATGATTTTAATTTTCAGCTATAATACAAAAAATAAAATGTCTCTTGTCCTTTTTGCAGCAAATGTTTTTTTGTGCACAGTTTGTCATACTTTGTTATTTATGCCTTACCCAAATAAAAATGTTGCATATTCTTCTGCTGGAAAAATATATTCTTCCAAAGATTTTCAGCCCTGAACCCATCTTACATAGCACAAGAGAAATACGTTTTTTGTCCCTGTCTTTGGTTCAACTTAGAGCTGAAACTTAGTTCACCAATTACAAAACAGGCTTCTCTCCTTCTTTCACCATCTTGCAATATTTCATATGATTGGCTAAGACCAGCATAATGTTGTGAACAGCAGTGAAAGTCATCCCTAGAGACTGCAGATGTTGTAGTCTTGTCGTATTTTGCTTCCTCCTTGTTTTCCTCTTCTTCCTAACAAAAATAGAAAATTCTAAACAGACGCAAGCTATTTTGTATGCAGCCCTCACTTCAGTATCCATGTAGTGAAGAAGTCAACGTTAATGTGTAAGCATGCCTTGAGGTCAGTTTTCTGTCCGTCTTCTGACGTCTGTGGAATCAGCCTGCACTTGTCAAACGGATCTATTCACCACTTACACTTCGGCATCTTCACCAATGTTTAGCAGCAGACCCTAAAAGTCTGTATCACTTCCTATTTTGCTGGTAATTACCCATATTATTGGAGCAAAGTGGGCTCTTATTAAACTAGATCACAATTAAACTGCCGTGTTAAACTTCCAAGTTAAGCCGATTTAGGCCTTCTCTCTAATCACTCCTCAAGTAAAAGAAACCCCACGAGTGCCAAGGAAGATAATTAATATCTTCTACTGGTTGGGGGCTTTTCATGGGTGAAAGCCAAGCTGGCACAACAACAGCCAAACACCATAGTGGCTAAAATTGTGCAGCACTTATGTAGCAAAGTGTGGAAACAGCACCCTTTGGAGTTGTTTGTTTCCCTCCTGTGAAGGCATTTGTCTGTACGCATGCATGTCAAGGCTAGCTGAAATCAGTGTGGGTGATTTTGTAGAGAGCTCATCAGTTTCCTGCTCACATTTAGGCAAATCAAATCTGATGTCATTAGCTCAACATACCGGCAGATAACTGCAGAGAGATGCATGGATGATAGGCTAAATTATCAGAGAAAAAAAAATTAGGTTTTAAAACACGATTATCGCTTTTATCATCAAAATTAGCTTGAGAGCACTTAAGAAACTTTGTTTATCCATAAAAAGAGGGTGTTTGCGTGGCTTTTGCACCCTCCCCCCTTCTCTTTGTCATTGGTCATCTGTGAAAAAAGTGCAGAGCGAGGAGCTCTTACTTTGGGGTGATGATGAGGGAAGATATGGGAGCTTACATGTGTATCCCAGAACTGATCTCTTGTCAGATAGAGAGAGGCCAAGGAAGGTGGCAGACTGAATCTGGCAGTGGGCTATGATTAATTTGTTGGCGAGTTTGTGTGCGCTCAGGCAACAAAGAGAAGAAATAATATAACTGTACACTCAGTTTAGCTGTCCAACAAGTAGTCAAATTATAATTTCTCCCTTTTGGTGCTTGGCTCTTCACTTTAGGTTTTTTGTTTGACACCTCTACTGGTTAACAGTCGATTTAAATCTTGTGATTTTTTTTTTTTTGTTTTGAATTTCCACCTTAACCTTAAAGTGTTAACTTTTTTAGCAAATAGACACTCTGATGATCTTCTGATCTATTTAAAAGTGTACCCACTTTAATTATGATTGTGTAGTTTTTGCCAACAAAATAAAATTCTGTGACGTAGTTTTTTGCAGAGTAGCAGAAGTTCATTGAAAATTCACCTCTGAGTTGTGGGCGGGACATGGATCGAGTCATCTCCAAGTGGATGCATCAGTATTGAGAGGGGCAGGGAGCTTGTGGTCCAACCGTCGTATTGTTTACATCTCAAATAAAGCCTTTTACATACTGCATTTTTTCATCTGCTCCTGAAACACAACGATTTGAATAAAGAAATACTCAGATCAAATCAGCAGTTTAAAGTTTATTTTCTTCATTGTTGTCCTCCGTCATTAGAAAAACACCACAAAAAATGTAAAAAACACAGAAATACATTTTCTTTCATTGGAGTGGGTCTTCAAATGTTTAAATATAAACATAGCATAGACCTCCTTTATAACATTATAAATGTTTATTACTGTTTCCTAATTAAAGTATAATGCCCAGGTTTAAGCGTTTATTTCATTAAAAATGAATATTGACCATCTCCCCAGTTTGCTAAGGGTTTTCTGTGCATTCTGGCTTGATATTGATGCAGCATACATCAATATCAAAGGGTCAAAGGGTTTTGCTGAACCCTCTGACAGTTAGCATTTTTTCACAATATTTTTTTTTTTTTTACATCAGCATCAAATATATTGAATTTGGTTGTAATTTATTATCAGGAGGCAAGAAGGAAAGACCAAGCCTTCATTGATTTTTGAGTAATGCAAAACATTTGATAGCTCTATTTAAACCTGCTGGAATGAAGTCTGTGCTTCAACTGTGAGAGACCAAAGGTAAAAAAAAAGAAAAAAAAACACAACTGTGGGATTTAATACCAATTTTTTTTTTTAACAGTTTTGCCACTAAGATTTTCTACGTAATAAAAAGAACGTCTGGACACTTGAATATATTACAAGTTTACAGCTCATTAAAAACATGTTGAAATGAAGAGCATGATATTTATAATCTGTACTACATGGTAACAGTACATGACTGCATAGTTTTATCAAACAGTGTACAGGTTTTAAATGAGCAGGATTTAGGGGAAGCTTAATTTTTGTTAAATGCAATGTATAAGTAATGCTGTGTTAACATCGAACACGCAGCCTTGAAGCGCATTTTTAACATTCAATTCAATTTTATTTATATAGCCCAATATCACAACCATAGCCGTCTCATTGGGCTTACACCGGTATTTGCAAAGAACATAAAGTCAGTCATAACAATGTAAGCAATAGCTGTTTGTTAAACAGACTAAGCTGAACAAACATCTCTGCCCTGACACCCTCGTTCTCAGTGAGGAAAAACTCATAACAAAAACCCTATCTATTTTTGGGGAAAAAATAAGAAACCTCAGGGTTGCCCACATGAAGGAGGGATCCTCAACCTGTTGGGTGTGGCACTGCAGTATGGTAGTAGTGCATTTTGGGCAACACAGCGCGATGTTTCAGAAATTTGGTAAAGAATTTGCATCGTGTCAACCAGTCAGGGACTCAACTTTGGCACGTTACGCGTTGATGATGTGATCAGCGAACGGGTAGGGTCCAAAACAGACATGGAGGAGAATCTGATTGTTATCCTTCTGAATGTTAAGATATTTTCTTATTTGTATGGAGACACCAATAAAACAATCTTTTAATATTGTTCTTGTTTTTATTTTTATCCTCTTCTGACTAATGCGGGACAGTAAGTCGTCAAACTGGATGACAGAGACATGGAAGTAGCGACAGAAAGCAATCGTCATTCAGATGCAGCTCCTGCAATAGATGGTGAACTTCACCATACTGGGAGTCTCTGAATGACTTCATTGACCCTGGATATGGAAACGTGTTTACGGATGCTCCTTGTAGAACTTTTCAAAATAAATAAATTTGATCTCTCAGCATTATCCATGTCTTCTATGTGTTGTAATTGATAAACAGTCAATGCTTCCATGTAGCAATGTTGCTAAAAACTTTTGACTATGTGTCAAGTTTATGAACACATTTTTGGACAAACATCGAGTTATGAGTTGCATACATGTACGTTTATATCATCCCACTGAATCCTTTAAAGTACATTTTACACTTGCACTCATCTTTGTTGACAAAGCACAACCTTTAAAAGGAAACAGAATTGATGTTATTCTTTGTTCCAGCTGTTGTCACCCCAAAATCAAAGGAAAAGCCCTTCTGTTGGTGGAGTTTGATTCTTTTTATACCCCTTGTATTATTGCTAAAGCTTAATGGCAACTGAGACGAAAAGTAATCGTGTTTCTCTAAAGGATTAATGAATGTCCTGCTGCAGTGAGCAGATATGCACAATATGGTCCATTCT
The DNA here is from genome assembly GCA_036245035.1 of Adrianichthys oophorus. Classification (NCBI taxonomy): domain Eukaryota; kingdom Metazoa; phylum Chordata; class Actinopteri; order Beloniformes; family Adrianichthyidae; genus Adrianichthys; species Adrianichthys oophorus. The sequence continues at coordinate 5,159,320 of BSAI01000189.1, read as the reverse complement.
TTACGAAAAAGGATCTTTTATGATTGTGCTAGCACCATGTCTCCCTATAGAAAAGCACAATTCCAGTGGGAGAAAATGTTTTCCCCACAACGCTTCTATTTTGTACCCAAAGTGAAAGCAGGATGTCATGAATAATTTACTCCACATCCCAAATTCCAAGCAGCGGTATCAAATTGGGAGCTCCGTGTTTTTGTGACCGTGGAATCTCACACCTGAATATAGAAGACCAACCTCTCTAGTTGATTTCTCACCAGCTGTCAGTCTCTTAACCATTGCGGTGAATCATTTACCCCTTCATTCCAAAGAAACACTACACTCTCTTATTCCATTCCGTCCTCTTACACATACTCGTACCTCACTTGCTGCTGTTACATTTTGCAGGGAGGTGCGACTATTTAATAGAATGGCAGCCTCAAGAGCATCCTACCCAATTGTGCCGGTAGAATGGCATGCATAAACAGCATGTGTACAAATAAAAGCTTTGCATGCAGACATGTGAGCTCACACGGTGAGCACAATCAGGCATAGCTTTCATTTTGCACACTGTTGGTTCCAGACTGTCTGGCACCCTTCACTCCCATCTGAAGACTATCTCAGATGAGTCTGTCCCTGTTGCATTAACCTTCCTTATGCCAAATGTACTATGTGGTTTCAATTTCTTTTGCTCTAATCCTGCCATGTCCAGTTGGAAGTCAATCATGTTCCAGAAAACATTGCCACTTTATCACAAGGTACCAAGAATGACTTAGGTTTCATATTTCTGGTCCCTTGCTGCCAGAACAGTCACAAAAGGTCAAATAAAATGAGATCCAAATAAAATCTTACGAGTTACAGTATTTCCAGATAATTAAAGAAAAACAAATGTAAACAACAAAAAAAATGCTTCGAGATAGTCATAGGTCTCATCTATTTTAGTCACAACAGCATAAAGTGGGGATTGAAAGTTTGGGTACCCCAGGTAAAATGTAATGTTACTGTGCATAAAGAACCAAAGGAAAGATTGAAAAATCTTCTAAAGGCATCAGTTTACAGATGAGACATTCTTTTAATATGCCCAAACTTTCAATCCACACTGTACTGCTACTAAAGTACTGCTAGTACATTTTCAAAAATGCCCAAGAGTCAGTAAACTTTTTGTTTTAATGATAATGGTGGACATAAAGTTTAAGAAAAAATAAAACTCAAAATTGCATTTCTAAATATTTTTTATTCAGATCATTGTGAATCTGGAGCAGACAAAAAAAATGCAATTTGAAAAAGATCTTATTTGTGACGTAGAAATGTCCTGGGTGGGCCACAAGCTCCCTGCTCGAAGCTCTCATCAACGGGCAGAGAAAGGGGGGCTTGGTGGCTTCATGCCAACAGTTCCACCCACAGCTCAGAGGGTGAATTTCCAATGAACTACTGCCACTCTGCAGAAACTATGTCCTAGAAGAAACAGCATAATTATAATTAAAAGACCACTGGGAGTGCTTTTAAAGTAGTGGATTGGTGTAGATCTATAAGCAATCCAAATTGAATAGTTTTTGTTTTCTCTCCTGCATCTGAAATAAGTCACTTTATAATGAATATTACAATACAATTCCTCAATTTAAACAAAATATTTAACAACAGTTGGTTAAAATGGAACATTTATAAATAAAAACCCTAAATCACTTAAACACAGAAAATGCATAGATGTTTGTTTTTTTTTTTTAAGTTTTTGCTCACCAGAACATTTTGCATGTTTGATTTTGGTTTAAAGAAAATGTCTATTACTCTATTACACAATAGTTTCATTTGAGCAAATAACATGTATTTTGAGAACAAACTCACTGCATTGTGACAACAACAACAGAACCAAAAAATTGGCTGAAGTCATATGGGCCCTATTCCAAAACACACTCAGAATGTCCTCACTGCTGACTTTGTTTTCCCTAACCTAAATTTAACGGAGATGTAAAGCTTGTAAATCATTCTACCTGTCATGAAATGGCTAATTACAAATGATGCATTGGTCAGTTGGTTCCGAATTGGAATTGACTGTTTTCATGATAGTTCCCAACAGTGACACTTTTGTTTTAATGCAGACAATTATTTCCTGTATGAATAAAAATATGAGCCCACTGTAAATGGTCTATTTGCAGTTTAAATGAAACTTTATTTAAACCAGCAACACAGACAACAGGGCACTGACATTGAAAGCCAGTAAAAAATAAACCAACAATGATAAAACAATTGACCAAAACTCATTAGATGTGTTTTTATACTTGGCAGTTTTTCAGACCCCACAGGAACTTTTGTTCAAAACAGCAACTCTGTAAATTTGCAAAATCTCTTTGGTGTTATGGAAGAAATTTGTTAACTCTGACATGAAGCCTGTGGGGCTCCTCCTCCTCTTAAAGAGCAAAAGTCTGTGTCCTAATCCCGGTCACAGCAGAGATTAATGTTAAATGGTGGACCAATTTTCAGCTTCCTTATGCAGCAGAGCCTTCCAGCCACAGTCAAAGCTGGAGATTTTAATTGCTCTGTCAGTCTTTGACTGAAACTGAGGCACGTACAGTGACCTGAAAAATTTACAACAGGAAACCTAAAGGCACACGGTCAAGAATTAGCAGGCAGATCATGATATCCACTTGGTTTTCAGGCATTAAATGGAAAACAACATGCACTGTATGTAGGAAAAATAACTTGAGAAAGCGATTTTTTTTTTTTTTTTTTAAAGCAAACAAGAAAAGGTGTACGGCAATACTTTATATTTGTATTTATAGCTTTTTAAATTGTTTTTCCCTTACTTCCAGCACCAGTTCAACCTAAAATGTTAGTATTTTGAAGTTTTTTTTTTTTGTTTTTTTTTTTTTAGAGGCGAATGAACTGCAGTTTATTATAACTGTATTTTTTGTTTTGTTTTGTATGAAAAGAAACTTTCTATTGGATACATACGTTTTTCTTTGTTTGAGTTTTACAATTCCATTTGAGTTTGTCACACTGGCAGGTTTGATTTTCTCCAGAAGTTATTGGTTTAGATGTTCTGCTGCTTCTACACGTGTTTTCGCACATGTAGCTAGTTTGTTAGCTGGACTAGCCCATTTTCTTCCTTTTTTTTTTTTTTTTTTCCCTATCTAGGTTGGGCAATTTCTCCCTTAAGTGAGTGGCGTTTGAAACTGCATGATTACTCCAAGCAAGTTGCCCTGCTCCGGTCTTTGGTTCACTTCTGAGTGCTGTTTATGAACCATTGACTGTATGCGAGACCTGGACTGGTGTGACCCTCTTTAGTTCCAAATAAAAACGATCCACTTTCTCCGAGTAGCCAAAATCTCATAGACTTACATTGAGAAAAAAACAGCCATTACTCAGTCATATTTGTCCTAATAACCATTTTTGCTCTGATACTTTTTTTTTTAGCATGCTCTTGTTATAAACTGGCCAGTTTGGTTTCTCAATAAAAGCATGTGGTCTTGCATTGAGTATACAAAATATTTGACAGATTGTGTGTAGCCTGCTTACAAGTGGTGGGGGTGTGGACTTCCAACACACTGGTTTCTGATTGGTGGGAGTGGTTGCTATAGAAATGTTCACTTAGACCAACTTTAACCAATCACTGCTTACTGACATTGTCTGGCACCAATATGTTGGTTTCCATATTGCAAAAAATAGCAACTGAATTGATTTAATTTGTTTAGAGGTGGAAGTAAGCTATTTTCTGTGAATGATGTTGCACTTGCTCATTCCAGTTCTCATATACACAGTCATTGGTATGAACACAAATCCAAATTTAACAAAGGTGTAATCATTTATGAACATTTTTCTGTTAAAACAGAGTCCAATAGTGAAAACAACTAACTTAATCAAAGCATAAAATATTAGTTAATATGCCCTGTGTTCTGTTTCTAATATTAAGGTAATCATGCATATTTCCCAGAGCTTTATATTCTAAGAATCTGCCATGCCTGATTGATAGTGAAGCCAGTGCTGCTTTCTGTCCACTCTTTTGTGAAAATATATCTGCAGAACCTGACATTTCAACCAGAGGGCATATTAAAAACTTCTCCACTGCCCATTTTGTAATTTCCACAGCTAAATTGCCTCCCATCTGTCCCAGTGACTTTCTTGCATTTGTTGTTTATAATAAGCGTAGCACAACACAGGGAAAAAGGCTAATTATGTGAATAGCCTGTAGCCTGCCAGTGACGTTTTAGCTACTGTACCTCATCTTCCAAAGCCTCCCTCTGTCATGAGTTGTAGTGATAGCATCTACTGATAAAGAAGTAATTACAAAGCAAGACGTAAAAAACAAATGAGGGGAAGCAAGAGGTTTGCTTAAATGAGACCACCTTGTGTTTGTTGGAAGTACAGAGAGGCTTGCTATTCCTAGGAGGTCTTAAGTGGAGTAGTTGTTCACACATAATTAGTAGAGTGAAATCCTTACAGATTACTATGTACTTTGTGTGTTTTGATTCATTGTAGCTTGTTTACAACTATTTCTGGCAAAGTAAAGGGAGTCCTAAGACTTCTTTGATGCCAGTACATACATTTAACAGCGTTTCCACCCCCTCAGCAACCTTTAATGTCCCTGAAACTTCCTCGTCTTTAAATATTCTCCTATGCTACCTCCTACGACTTTCAGTGGGACTCTCGAGTAATGCCAGGATTCACAGCAACATCAGGCTCTTAGATGATTAGCCCTGTCACTGGAGCATAGTGCTAAGTTTGTGACAAGAACAGGTCCAACAGAGTAGGAGGAAGTGCTGTTGGATTTCTTTCCAACAGCAGCCTTGTTGGCACACGAACAGTGTTTCCAGTTTCAGCAACAGAAACTTTAATCTATTGGGCGTGCTGACAGTTTTTGAAAGAGCTTACAACGGCAGTATAGGTAATGCACAATTCAAACTGCCACTTCAAGCTATTGCTGTAGGAAATATTGATCTGGTAAAAATAGAAAGCCACAACTGCACCCCCGGGATTGCTGTTTTCATCAAAGTTGAGAAGCAGCTGGGAAACATTTGATTAAACTGACTTGACTCTCTTTAGTTTCAACCCAAATTGTTAGAACCTAAAAGTTTGGGAATTTTTTTTCAAAATATCTTAAACACCAATTTTTGTTCTAAAAAAAGATTATTGTAAATAGTTAAAGTTTGGATTTGGGGATCTTATGTCAATATGCTTGACATAAATGCCTACAATTTCAAACCAATTTTTGAATTGCATTTGTGTTACTCATGCAAATTCGGAACAACCACCTATTACCAGAACAATTACCGGTAACTATATTTTGCGACAGAGATGGTGGATATAACCTAAAAGATTTCAAATCCCAAAGTATCACATCGATTATGAACTTAACCATTTAAGGCAGTGAAACTGACCTTTGTTCAAACCTTAAACATATGTACACTCATTTGTAATGAATAATAAAGTAAAAACGTCCTAAACGTTTTTGAAAAACTATGATTATTTTATCAGGCTTTTCCCGGTAAAATGAATGGGAAATTTCTCCTTTCTGACACCAGTATCCATTATTCTTCTGTGGAACAGCAACATTTGGCACTTTTGAGTTTAGGTCAAATTGGGAAATTTAAAGAGATTTGGAATTTATGCGCACAACAAACAACAACACTGACAATCGATACTTTATATTCTATCAAAGAAAGGAAAGAGAGTGTGCAATACTGAAATATGAGGGTTGTAATCCCTTTTGTGAGATACTGTCTGTATCTTTTAATCACAAAGGGTTTGAGTTTCAATGCGTATTTGACAATTGGTTTGAGACGGCGGTGACATCCTGTAATCTCATTCTCGCTGCTATTTATTTGACTCTTATCGGCACAGTCAAACCCAAATTCACAAACATACCAGTACGAACGGATTTTACACACAGATACTTTGTTTTTACGACACTGATACATCTTGCTGTGCCCTTCACCATGAAGATAAGGTTATGTTGCTTTTAGGGGTGATGTTTATTAGATGGTGTGTGTGTGGGGTGGGGTGGGGTGGGGTGAAAACAGAGCATCATTGTGCATTTTCACTTGAACAAAAGAAGAACGTTGACATAGGCATTCCTTCAACTGTTTACCACCTTCACCACTGCCATCATGCTAGCAGTTGTACAGGGCACATTGCACTGTGCTTGTCATGCATTTTCGCTTTTCTGCAGAGATAGACTGTTGATTATTGTGAGTTAAAAAAAAAGAAAAGTCAAAGGGCTGACATTTTAACACAAAACTTCTTTCAACATACAACATCCAGAAGAGAGATGGGAGGAAAAAAGTAATGCTTACACTTGGAGGAGGGAAAAATTGATTCAACAATTTGTTGTCATTTATTTTAGAGAAGAAAACTGGCACCAAGTTTTATCCATAAAAAGTGCCTGAGATGTAATTCCCTTCTTTCACTATTGCTGGCTCTAGACATCTATTCTTGCACTGTGCACGACAAATGTATAATCCAATTTACTTTATGTAAAAGAATAGCTTTGTCTTTGTATTTAAAACAAGCTAAATAAATAAAAAAGCAAGCAGGGCCAGCTTGGTGGAAATGGGACAATTGGACATTTTTTTGGACTCCAGGAGCTCCTTTAAAGAGCGCCTTTAAATACCATTTCACTTAGGTTACCTGCCTGTCATACTTTTTATATTAACGTTTAACTATTTCCATATTCCAGACTGTGAAGTTAAATATGAATCAGACCTCATGTGCAACACATCGTATGTCACATATATTTGTCTTCACTTTTTGCCCATTCTTACCCACTGACTTATGTCTAGTAATTTTTTATATCTCCAAAGAAAAAAAATCCTCTTCGAACCATTGATTGTAGATGGGAACTTGACTGAGTGACTCATCCTACTCGACGTTCCAAATAAAAAGTACCTGCTAGTTCCAAGAAGCCAAAATCCCATTGACTTCTATAGAAAAATAAACAGCAGTTACTCAGTTATTTTATTTGTCAGAATAATCATTCTTACTCTACTACTTTTTTAAAGTAATAATATATTCTTGGTAATCATTTTTTCACTATATTTTTTCTCTATTGGAAGTGATAAAATGGCCTATTGGATGCATCAAAAAGTGTGTGGTGCCTTCTGGCCCAAACATCCAATATTTGAAACGTTTGACAGATTCCCAAGTAATTTTTCAAGTGGTAGGGGTGTAAACTTCCAACAAGCTTAACCCTGATTGGTGAGGGTGGTATCTTAAAATGTTGACTCAGACCATATTGGACCAATCACTGCTTACTGACATTGTCTGGCTCCAATGGCGTCATCTGTATTGTGAAAAAGTGGCGACTGAATTGACTTTATTTGGTTGGAGCCGAAAATATGACATTTTCTATGGGCGGTCATACTCGCTTGGTCCAGTTCTATTATTTACTCAATGCTTCCAACTCACACAAAAGATCCCAAATACTTGCAAGATTATCCAGGCTTTTTCCCAAAAGCTTGATTTCCAAAGTCCATTATCAACTTTTGGAAATGATGTTTATTATTATAATGCTTTTTAGTCTAGATTTAAGCCCAAAGCATTTTACATGAAGCATGTTGGGAATCAACTGCAAGGTGGAATCCCGCAGTTGAAGCTTGCATGTCAGATCCCTAGACTCAAATGATTGACCAAAGTCCCCAAAGAGTGCACAAAAAGCACTGACAAATCTCTGCTGTTTTTCTTTGCATGATCTGCCTTTTTCTTTTCATTTTTGTGTTTATCTCCCATCCATATGTTTTTTCCGTCAGCCTCCTGCCGTCGCCAGAGTTTGAGGGTTTTTTTTTTTTTTTTTGTGGATGTGTGAAGACGTGACTTGCTTAGGTAAAGAGAGCGGGCACTCAACATGATGCTGATACACTCTCAGCTTCAGCAGCGGACATGCACACAGGCACCCATTTGAAAACACTCTAAAGCTCATACGCACCTCTCCACTTGAAACACTTGAGCGCCTGACTGAGCTGTGGCTGCTCAGCTCGGAACTAGCAGCCTGTGGCCACTAATTGCAGCCCTCAGCTATCATTTTTGCCAGTTGCAAGGAAAATATGGCAAATGGAGGCCAGAATGAAAAAGATCCCCATAAACAACCTCAGCAGCCAATTTAGCTTTTAGGCTCCTGATCTCAGTGCATTACTACTAAATGAAATTCATCTTGCACCTTTTTGTGTGGGTCTCTCTAAACTATCTCAAACCAACATGAAGAAATTTGTTAGTGTTTCTGTGAAGAGTGGTTTACACAGCTGCTTGTATATGATGATTTCACGCTTATCGAACGTTCTTGAAGGTCCTGTCAGTACATTGAGCAGTTTTGGCTCCTGTGTGACATTCACAGAGATATGAAGTGTGCTGAAAGAGGCTGGTGAAAGGACATTGTTAAGGAAGGAATTGAGAATTTGAATCTGCGTTCACACTGCCCTCAGCAACACACATTCAAGTGGACATTTTCAATGAAAAGTCTATATAAACGTGCGTAAACACGCATTTCGGGCTTCCCAGTTTCCGACTCTCAGCTCAGATCATTTTTCAGAACATTTTTGGGCTCTACGTATGAAACGTGTGTCCATTGAATGCTTGTTGAAGGTAAACCAGGTTGAGCTATCAGGGACTCTGAATTGGTAGTGACGTATTTTTCATTGTAATTCACAAAGGGCCAACTGTTTGAAAATTGATCATGGAGGTGAAATGAATAATAGCAGTTTGCTGAACAGAATTGTACAACACCAAGTTTTTCATATACTGGAATAGAACTTTTTGGGAAAAAAAGCCTGGAGCAAAATTTGCTCCTCTTCGGCTTTTCACTCTGTGCCTCTTCCAACTGTAGGTGGTGGACATGCGCTGGTATCGAGCAGTGACAGTCCAGTGTGAACACCATGGGCTAAATGCCCATTCAAGAATCCGCATTACTGAACGCCTGTCACATGTCCGGCGTGGATAGAAAGCTGTCTGCTTCCTGACTTTATTGCAAAGCAAAAGGAATCCAGCTTGAACTAGTAAATCCAGGAAGAACTAATACATAGAAGGTTTAAGGAACAAGAGTCATGACAGGACCAGCAATTTTAAATTATCCCACTTTATTATAAACATGCCATAGCAGTGACAGCTGGTGAAAACCGTGTGTTAATTGGTATGGATGACAAGAAGTAGTGCCGTTAACACGAAAACAGTTTTTTTCGCCGAAGCTGAGCTGAAAAACATCGCAGTTTCATAAAGAAAACCATTTTCAGCTTTAAAAAAAGAGCTGATATATCTATGAAAATATCAAGGCTTGTTTAAAACTACGATCTCTTAGTGACACTGTTGGAACATTAGGTAAAGTTTGAAAGGATTTTGTTCTGTTCTAACCTGCCTACTCTGCACATTTTAAAAGTATCATACTAATGTGTTTTTCATCTGATAATAAAATAATTTCCGCCCTCTGACCAGGAGGGAATACTGATAGCATTCACTTGACTCCACTTTACATCCACTGAGAAGCTGGTTTGTTTTAAGGCACATTCTTGGATGGCCCTGGAAAATTCAATTCAATGCAGCTCAACAGTGAGGGACTCACAGGTTCAAATGCTGAAGCCAGAGTTACATAAACTTTCTGAAAGTCTTTGTCAAAGGGGTCTTTTGACTGCTCAGATAATCTGGTGTCAGTTAATCAGCAGGTTTTTTTTGTTGTCTTTTGTACCGTTTCTGATAGCTCTTCTTTTTCCTCAATGCCCCCAGCAGGACTTCTTTGGCAATCAACTCAGGAAGGAGGATGTACCCCCCATCAATGCAAAAGCAGCTTGCTGCAAAGCTTCCCATTATACTTAATAGTAGGAAACCAGCTTTTATTGACAGACTCGTGATGGCTTTGAGCATGACAACTACAGGAACATAGCAGAGAATGAGTGACAGAGAGGTCTGTACTGCACACTTTCTTTGTGATTGTATCACTGTCTTCCCCACCTCCCTCCCAAACTCTTTAACCACCTCTGTTATGCCCAGACGTTTTTGTGGCTTCAAGCTGATGTGTGGCCATCCAAGACATGGGCCAGTGGCCACCTTTTGATTCTTTATGCCAGCATCCTGAAAACGAAGGCCAAACAGCATTTGGGTATGCTAATGTGTTCTGCCCCCGGGTCTCCCATAGAGATGCCAATCTCCAGCTGGAACTTACCAGTTATGAAAGATCAAACAAAGCCTTTCCGTCTGGATGGTGCCTGAGTGAAGGGGTGATTGGAAGGGCATTGTCCTCTTGCAGATCTGAAGCATTTGGTGAGGAGGGCAACAGGAAATGTCATTCCTCCCCCACAGTTTAAGAAATGAAAGGATGCTTTAAGCTAGCTAAAGCAGATGTTTATCGCTATTTGTCTAGTAAAATATTTATAAAAAGGAAAGCATGTTTCTAGTGTGTCTAGTGAGTAAAGCACTACAAAAACTGTAAAAGTATTTGTTAAAATTATACTCAGTAGATGATCTAAAATCAATGCATATTCACTCAGATCATATACATCAAGGTGCTTATCTCCAATAGGTGCTTCTCTTGAATGAAAAGGAATAAAAAAATTCTGATTAACCCAGTTGCTTGCGTCACTATGCATATGCACTAGTGCTGTAACTATTCATTGATCAGATTCACTGACTTAAAATCGATCCAGGACATCTTTAGCCAAAAATTCAACTAGTGTGACTCAGATAAATACATGGCTACTGAACAGTGTAGGTGAAGTTTTCCAGATTCCTTGTATTTCTTGCAAAATGTTGTTGTTCACTTCTTGGCACAACCCTTCTGGGGTTGTCACAGCGAATCAGCTTTGCACAGATGGTTTGGTAGAGAGTTTTACGCTACATTCCCAGATGCTTATCGTATCTCAAATGGTATTTTCCAACTCTCATGGGGGGGGGGTAAATGTCAGATACTGCTGAAAAAGTTTAACTCAAAGTAGTCATGTCTGTTATTGTATTTAGAAAATATCGTTTTTATGAATGTCTCATGAATTGTTTATTTATCCCCCACATCATAAAGTTTGCTCCGTTAAAATATTTTCTGACTTTAAGCCAGTTTGTGGTCACAAACTGGCAACACGCGGAACAGCTCGTTAGCATTGCATTGGTTGTAGCATGAAAGCATCAGTGACTAACAACATTGCTGTCTCCAAATCCATTTTTTTTAACTAAATTCTCTGTTGCAGCTGTGAGTCCAGCCAGTTTAGCTTTCATTTTTGTTCGGATCTCAGAACCACAAGGTTCTGCTGTTTCATCAGCCAAACTCAGCGCTAGCTCCTGTAGCTTCTGTGGGTGTGTCTGTGTGGGGGGACTTTTTTTTACCCTTTTTATTGATCCGAAAAATGATCCAAACTGTGACCTTTAAAACCTGACCTGTAAAACCTTTACACATGAGCCTTTGTGATCTGCTACACCCCTAATGTTGTTTTTTTGGAGATACATTGATTTCAGGACAGGCGACATTCTCCAAACACAGGTACCATGCAAAACATCCAGAAAACAGAAAAAAAATTAAATAAAACTGTCACAGTGAAATTAAAATGTATTGCTATTTTTGTTTTGCTGTTTGTCCATTTATCGCAAGTCTTATTGCAGTTTTAAACAAAGATATCGCATATTCTTCTCATATTGTGCAGGCCTAAAATTAAAATGTTCACGTTTCTCTCTAGTTCAAACTCTCAAAGTTTAAAGTTTGATAGAAAAATAAGTCATGTATTTTGAAATGAAACAGAGCTGAATGCATTCTGTATAGTAAACACAGAATGTAGGAGATTGATTGACAAGGTCTACAGCCAATCAAGATGTAGAAGACAATGCAAAATTTCACTAAGGTGAATCGCATCATACATATCGAGTGACCAATGTATTCGTCCTTGCTGGTCAAACTTGTTTCAGACAGTACTGCCCTTAAAAAAGCAGCTGTTGTAAGGAGTAAACATTGCTATTTATGTACCAGCGTACGTACTAACCGTGTGAATGGGAGGAATTATAAAGAGTTATTTTGACTGTAGCCAAGGGCAGCAAGGTATCAATCACTGTCTAATGTTTGGCACTACATGATACAGAGGGTGTGCCGTGAGTAGGCTTTCAGCCAAAACATGTGTGTCTGGAAAAGAAATGGACCAACCAAAGGTGTGAAATTTGTCAGCATTCCTCACCCATATAACAAAGGCCAAAGGGCTATTCTGCTATAAACTTAGCACAGGTTAATTACATTAACTGTAGTGCATCTTATTCTAATTAGCTCTCATGTAGCATAAATCGGATGCAGTTTGTTAACATCAGTCATTTTTAGCAGATGTAAACAACAGCAGCATCAAAGCAGCATTGTTAACAAACACTAGACACTCCAGTCTGAACTTTTGAAGGAATTCTACCAGCTTCCCTGCCATTTCCCTGCTAATTTACTTGTTTTGTTTATGTTGTCCCATGCTCACCTTTTCTGTTTTTAATGAACTTCAGAGCCACAAGTGTCATTCTTCTGAGGATAAGCTCCTTTTTTTAATGATGAGTTTTTTTAGACAGCTCATTGTAGGAACTCTGCTCACGAAAGTCTTCATTAGCACCAAAAGGCTTGGATGCAAACTGGGCAAGAAGAGCTGCTTGATCTCAAAAATGTAGATGTTAAAGAAGTCCAGAAGAACAAGGTATTTTAACCAGAAAACTTTCCTTTGTCATTTCGAGGTCATTGGAACCTGTAATCCCAGAAGACTATAACTAGAGTCCTTGTTTTGTTTTATGCAGTTTCGAACTTATACTGGAGTTTTTATGCGGAGTGTAATGATTCATTAATTGCATTAATTGATAAATCAATTTATATTCCTACAATCCAACCAGATCGATCTGTGTAGGCAAATTGTTAATTTAATCAGCCATATCATTATAAAATTATTTCAACGTTAAACTAATCCATTACATCAATGTGTCAACTTGTAAATTAAAATCTGAACCACTCAGTATTTTGGCAGTGATGCCCCGCTTTAGTATGTACCCAACACATCGATCTATTGTTACTAACTATCTTGTCACACTGAAACATATTTTCTTGAGTTGCTGGAAACTCTAAAACCACTTGAACCCAATTAATGCTGCAGCTTCCCACTAAAAATCACTAAATCACTTTAATCTAACTTTGTTCCTAACCCAATTTCCGTGCTTCACAGCACCAACATGCCTCTTATCTCTGGCACTGGGGCACTAATTGAGCTTCGCATCAATTGCAAGAGTTGTCGCCATCATTTTCTGCTTTGAAAAACAACCTGCTTCTCCCTCCCCTATCACCTCATTTAGGGGAGATCTTAGATCCCAGGACTGTTTCCTCCATTTGCACAAGCTGGGCCCGTTTGTATCTGCATGTGCGGGGCAGAGCTGGGTCCGAACGACTGTTTATGTCCTTTGGTGTTATATCAAAACTCTGCAGGAGTCTCATAAGAAGCCTGCAGTTGCGTGTGATGTGCTTGTGTTGGAAAAAGATGCTGAGCTCTCAGGAAGCTGGCACTGATATTAACCAGTCTGCAGTGTTAAATTTATAGCATGTTGTTTGCATCTCTTTCTTTGCCCAAACATGTGGTTTGTGTTGTAGATTTTTTAAGGCCGTTTGCCAGCTGGTTTATAAATAGAGGATGCAACAATATTTGTGGCACAAATACATTCTTAAGTTAAATGGGACTTTTTTTCTTACGCAAACATTGAATATTTGCATGAAATGTCATTTCTTAATATTAGTACAGTCTGACTCCCATTTTACCTGTAAGAAAACCTGAATCCCCACATGTTAAAGGGGTTGAAAGCAAATCAGATGATAGTTTGGTATGTTTTTGCTCATTCTTAGTATTAGTATTCTATTTAGCCTTGTTTACAGTTTTTTTTTGACAACTAATTGCTCTTCTTGCAGTTTTTTGTGGAGCAAACAACATACAGTCATAAAAGGGCTTTCTCTTTTCATTCTCCCTTTTATGGATCACAAAACTTGCTACCTTTAAGAATAAATACCAATACTAACCTGCTCTCGTATTTTTTTAATCCTATGATTCGTCCTACAGATTTCTTTTGTACACATTACTGATATCCAGAGTAAAGGGAGTAAAACAAAAAAGGTCAAATGTTTCCATAGTTTTACTTTGGGATTTCTCAACTGATGACGTGACCGGAAATTGGGCCGTATCACGCAGTGATGGGAATCAGATTCTGTATCACAATCAGGGGTCAACTTATTTATTGTTTTTATTCTTAATTTTATCAGTGGTAAGTATTTCAAGCTTATTACAGATAAATACTGTACTAGAAGTTTGCATATCATGAACAGACTGCAGACATTTTATTGCTTAACTAATTCTGCAGAATACGACGCTGGTTTGAGCAGGATGTGTGCAAAAGCAGTTTGGTAGAATTTGCAAGATATTCACAGATTCAGACTTCCAATCTCAATAACTCTTTAAATAATCACATTTTGACAGACAGCAAGTGTCTCTTGCGTTTTGTCACAACTCAGCCATCGACCTGCAAATGGTTCCATTGACGTGAGCTACTCATGAAGGCTCATCATTATACTCGTATATAACAACGATTTTAAAAGACAGTGGTCGTTCATTTTTAAGAGTTTTTAAACATAAATGACATATGATCAAAAAATGTTCATTAACTCTGGAGCAATAAAGCTCCAGTCACATCGGATCAGGACTCAGAATTAGCTCATACTTAAAGTCAAATGACTCTGTATCAGATAAGGGCCAGAAAAACCTGATCAGGACGTCCCTACTTTAATAATAGTTTTCACAGACACATCAAAATGACATTGAAAAGAATTAGGCACCAATTTTATGGCTGTTTTATTTAAATCTACAAGCATATTTTTATTCACTTCCCTCTTAAGGTCTTGCCACCGTATTGTAGTCAGGCCAGGGTCTTCACTTTATATCATTTTTCTTTCCCCGTTTTCATCCTCTGTTGATTTGGTTTGTTGTCCTGTTGCATGGCCCCATTTTACTCATGTTTTAGCCGTCGAGCTAATGGGTTCACCTTTGACTCTGGAATACTTGGAACACCAGGAATGATTTTAAAAAAAACAAGAACTTCATGCTTGAGACACAAACTTTCCTGCAAAGCAAACCCATAGCGTCACCCCTCCCCACAGTTTGTTTTGCCGTAATGCATAAAACAGTAAAAACAACGCACGTATTGCGGTTTTTCTGTTTTTACTGTTTGAATATTTGCTTTAAAACAGCTATCTTCTCCAGCAACTCCTCTGAGATATGAATATTTAAATATAATAAAATATATATACATATTGAGGTATATTTTTCGACTCTAGGGGATCGGGGATGTACTAAATACAGCATGAGATTAGCATTCAATAATTTAAAAGGAAAAAAGCAGAATCTGAGAGGTTCACTTTCTCACACTCCAGTGAACCAACACTGGATTCATCACGTCTAAGTAATTTAATCGTGTTTTTAGTCCATCACAGATGCAGGGCTGAGAGTCACGTCACACTGACGGCTCATCTCACTGCCCAAATTGTAATTCTGCCGTGCAAACTGACAACCAGCCGGCCAAACTGGCCAGCACTAATCAGCATGGACCTGAGGGACATGCTGCTGACATTAAGCCCTGGGTTTTAAATGTTGAGAGAAAGCTGTGGGAAAGAAGTTCTTTGCATCAACCAAAATATATTCCAGTCATAGCTGTGGAATGGTTTGACTTTTTTCTTATAGTTTTGTAGATGTTAGGTCTTTTATTCAATACATTTGTAACTTAATGAGTTTTTTGCATAAAAAACATTAATGGAAGTCTGAGATTGCGGGAATATGTTTTGTTAAAACAGAAGGTGGGGTCCTGGAATGTGGGCAAACGTTAGACATTTGTCAACAAGCCCTGGTGGTTTTAGTCCTGCTGAATGTGCACCAGAACTCCTAGTAATGTGAGGTGCAACTGAGTTTTTTTAAACTCTTGGTTTACTTACTTCTTTGAAAATAGGTTAAAGATTTCTCAAATAGCACCTCCATGAACATTTGCCCAATCTGGCAGCTCCTCCTACACACATTCTGGAGGGTTGATCTAAGGGGGGAGCGCCACAGGGAAGGAAATGATCCGAGAAGTCACCCATCCGCTCTCTGCAAATGATATGTGTTAGGTGTGGATTTTGAGGCACAAATGTGAATGTATGTGTTGTTGTTACCTCCTTAGTGTAAAAATAAATATTTTCTTTTTTTCCTCATTTGACAGAACCGAATAAAAAAAACACACCCTATTTTTTTTTGTCTAAATTTACAGCTTTTAATTATTTTAATGTGCCCCCAATATTCAGTCTGCTAAACATGGAGATCCATCAAACATGCTCATTGCAGTACATGTGTCTTTTTCTGCATAGTTCATGGATGAAGCCTTTGAAACAGTAAACATTTTAACCTATAGACATAAAGCAATAATTTCTTGTTAAAAGGGATAATAAAGGAACTGTAATTCTTGCAAATGATGCTACATCATCTGCCAACTTGTGACCTCCACAAGTTGATTAAAGGCTGTGAGTGACAGCGGATTATGAAACAGTTCATTTTATCTGCAGGTTTATACTTCATAATCTCTCAGAAGACATGACTAAACATCTTTTACATGTTCCAACGAAACACGGGGAACTTAGGAAATAGATTTCAACAAAGAACAATGTTCTTAGAGGTTCCTAGCCCTCCTGCAATGCAAGGAATCCTGCCATAAAAAATGCAGGACTTCCTTTAGAGTGGTTATTGGCTCAATGTGACCTTGTGATCGCCAGCTTTTAATTGTGGCTTTTTTGTTGTTGAATCTGTTGTAAATAACAAATTAAATTGATTACTGTTTGTTCTAACAGAAACGCTGAATAAATCAGTCTGATGTGATATGAAGCTTCTGTCTGTATATTTCTATCATAAACAGTCAGAGTTTGGCATGGTCAGTCAGATCAATCATCCTCCCTTGTAATATAAGTCTTTTCCAATATTTATTTTTTGCTGTGGGTGAAACTATAGTTGCTGTCTTGTTTTTTTGTTTCTTTAAAAATAGTTTAACTGTGTTGCTGTAAGTTTCCCAACACCCTGTAATCCAATTCGTGAAACAGTTTTCCACCATGCAACAAGGTTTTCTAATCTCACCAGAAGTTTGTATGTTACTTCAAATCCACCTTTTTCTTGTCTGCTTTGCTCGGCCAAAGGATGCTTCTTCTGGACTGAGATAAACCTCAGCGCCGGTCTGGCACCTTCAGTTGTTGGCCCCTTTTTTTGCCAAAGATATTAACCAGGGTGTTTCTGCTTTTTGTCTGTCCCCCTACAGGGTTTGAGCTGCTGTACCAGCCAGAAGTGGTAAGGCTCTACCTATCTCTGCTGACGGAAAGCCAGAACTACAATACCCTGGAGGCAGCTGCAGGGGCTCTGCAAAATCTTAGTGCTGGACAGTGGATGGTGAGTCCAAAGCAAACAAACTGTGTTCTGTCTGACTGTCGGCTTTCTTACTAATTAATCTCTTTTGCTTTATTTTTTTTTTACATTTTTGCAGCATTTTTTTTAAGTATGCCTCACTTCTGCTGGATCTTGAACAGTCCTAAAAAGTCTCTAATGTAATATGTAGAGAACTTTAGGAATGCTCTCTAGCAGGGGTGTCCAAACTTTTTGCAAAAAGGACCAGATTTGGTGGGGTGAAAATGTGCAAGGGCCATTCTTTCACCACATGTTGTCCCAGTATTACAACGGCTTTTAACGTAATGTATCCAATCACAATGAAGAACTTGTACACGCTAATCATAGAAAGTGCTGAGGGCCACATGATATTGATCTTAAGACAGGAGCCTGCAGGCTGGCAGAAATTTGAATGCGGGCCACAATTGGCCCACAGGCTGGACTTTGGACTTGCGTGCTCTATGCAGTAGTTCATGTAAACCACACTTTTTAGTTGTTCAAGGAGATAAGCACTTTGTACATTTTCCTGGACACATCATCACTCAAAGTACCTAAGGTCACAGCAGATTTTCGACCTTGAACTCCAGACTTGCTCTTTCACAGGTGACCTGATCAGTTCCCAGATTGTGTCCAAGAAAGAAGCTGGAAGCCCTGAAGAGTGACTTTACTTCAAACCCCCTTCCCCCTACTTCAACGGGCATGCCACCCTCATCTCCTACCCTCCACCACAAACTTGTCATTATTCTCAGGTCCGATTGTTCTGTCTTGGCTATTGATTGAGGAAGCGGGTGTTCTCCTCCTCTTAAAAATATAAACTTGTCTCCTGATAGCTAAAAGGGTTTCCTCTGGTTGATGGTGGCCGTGACGAACTTACCAACCACCATCAACACTTTCACAATGCCAGAAAGAGCAACCATTAAGCCTTATACCATCTAGTTCATGAGCTCAGTTCATGAATAGTCCCTAGTTTCAGAACCCTCCAGTTCGCTAAAATACAGTCATGACTCTACTTGGTCCAAATCCTCTTGTGCCTTTCACTTTAACTTGGATGTTAGCTTTACATAGTCCTGGGTCTTTGGGTTCCCTTCTTTTCACCTCCCTGACCTGAGTTTTTCTGGAATGAACGTCATTTCTTGCTCATGTGGTCAACCTCTTCAAGCCCTAGAGCAGTAATGGGGAACTCCAACCCTCAAGGGCTGATATGTTTCTATGTCTTCCAGATATCATTGCTCTACTCACAACTGATTACCTGGATCAGGTGTGTCCAGCTAATTAGGCAATGCAGGCTGGGCTACATCAAATCAAATCAAATCAAACTTTATTTCTATAGCACTTTTCCTATGAAGCATTACACAAAGTGCTTTACATTAAAATAAAACTGATTAAAAACAAGCACAACCATAAAAATGTAGACCCATCCCCACCCCCAACACACACATGCAATCCACCCAACCCCTTTCACAATTCCCACCCCCTTAGCTGATGGAACCCATTGGGAAACAGGCTGAGCAAGGAGAAAGTTGGTTGGTGGACCCATTATAGTTGGCATGGCACACTAGGCAATATGGTGCATCAAGTGATGATTTCTGTGCCACTCAGATGTGACTGATAAAAGTAGACCTCATTACAAAGCTGTTGCAATAATCTACAATTCAGACCCTAATGTTGCTTTGGACATGGTGTCTCTTTGGTGCAACTTCCATGATCTTGTGGGGTGTCCGGCCAAAAGACACCCAGGTTTACTTTGTTTTCCCAAGTCTCTCTGACCACTTCTCAACGCACTGTTGTGTGTTTCCCCCTTTTCCAGCGAGGTGCTGATGTTTTGGTTCATTAGGAAATAGATTGATGGCCGCCAGGAAAGGATGTTGAAGAAAATCTTTCCCTCAACAACAAGCAGTGTGATGGTCCTAAGTTGCTCATTGGTGGTTGACTTTTCTTCCTTTGGAGCCCATATTCCTTCAGCAATTCTTTATTGTTGAGCAACTTTCACCCTCTTCCAATACCTCCACAGATGAAGCAAGAGCTTGGGACACCTCTTGTACACCAGATCATCATCGAGTCAGAGTGCTTCACGGGTTTTGGCAGTCTCGACAACATTTTGATTTCTTTTCCTACTGGGTTCATTTGTTTTAAGGACCATGATTGGTGCATGTGGTATAATGAGGATATCTGCTCCAATCAGCAACTGCTGAGTAGCAGAGAACTCATGTGGCTTGCAGGCAGCAGTAAATTATCAAGAGAAAAGGCTCGCTGTTCAAGTGCCAGTTTACGCTAAGCACCACAAGCACGAGCCCCCCATCTGTGTTTTTCAGCATTCACTGCAGTATTGCTATAAAGCTGCTTCTCTTTAGCACATTATTTCCTCTTCTTGTAGCATTAAGCCCTTCTGGTTTAAGTATTGAAAGTATATTAAAAAAGCACATTTGTTTTTAGCTTAAATCCAGCTATTGGACTCACTCATCTAGTTTCTCAAAATGATTCAAGAGTAGAGATTTTTATCCTAAAGGTTGGTGCAAAAAAAGTTTTAATTTGGTTGTTTTTCCTCCTTTTAAGAAGACCAGAAATGGTGGCAATAACACATCAATGTCAAATCTGTGAGCTGGATAAATGTTGCCTCTGAAAGGATAATGTAGCCTCTGTTTTAGCCCTCTTTTTTGACCTGTTTCTGCATAGCTATCTACTGCCACCCAGTGGCTCATCAGTGCTTGTCCTTTGCCTAATTACATCTCCAGGGGTTGCAGAGCGCAGAAAATAAATCCTTTTATGTCAAAGTTAATATTTCATGTCACAAAAAATAAGAAGTAACGTCCATTGATGTTTAAATTAGGACAAATCGTATCACATTTCTGTTCATTTTTCCACTGTGTGAAGTTAACAGTTGGAGAAAAAGCTCTCATGGTGCTGAATGTCAGGCTGAGTGTGCATGCATGGATGGGGTTTACAGCATACTTTCTCCCTGCAGTGGTCCAACTACATCCGGGCCACAGTGCGGAAGGAGAAAGGTCTTCCTGTCCTGGTGGAGCTGCTGCGCTCCGACTCTGACAAGGTCGTCCGAGCCGTGGCCATCGCTCTGCGCAACCTTTCCATTGACCGCCGCAACAAAGATCTGATTGGTACAAAACTTTATTATACAGTTCAGACTGACACTATTGAAGGAAATTGTTATGTCTTTGTGTCTTTGATGACTGGGTTTCGGATTAATGTCTCCTGACATTTTTTCCAACTAACACAACTCTTCTACTCTTTACGCATTTATATAAATCCAGTGGATTCTGAAGTAGAATAAAGGACCCTTGTTCTGATATGTCACATTTTACAATAGTGAAGCGCTTATGTAAATCAGCTGATTCTGTCGTGGAGAACATTGCAATTGTTGATCCTGTCAAGGAGTTACGGAAATTTAAAGACACTGTGTTAATTAGTTGTTGCCGGTGACACTTCTGCTGTTAAAAGTAATCATAAAGAAGCCCTGAAGTTTGTAAAGTAAATTTATTCACCCTAGAAATCTGAAAGGGATTTAAAATGCTAATAATTCTTTAATTAACAGTTATGAAATCTTATTAAACATTATTTTGACAGAAAATGTTTTACTTGTTGAACCAATCCAACCATTTCCTTTTTTTATGTTTTATGCTTTTTGAAGTTTTTTTAAACTTTCTAAAATATTTCACCGTACAGGAAGCTATGCCATGCGAGACTTGGTGAGCAATCTGCCCAGCGGTCAGCAACGGCCGGCCAAGAACCTGGAGGAGGACACCGTGGTGGCCATCCTCAACACCATCCACGAAATCGTTACAGACAGCTCCGAAAATGCCCGCTCGCTCATTCAGGCCCAGGCCATCGAGAAGCTAGTCGCCATCAACAGGACCAGGTTGGATAGGATATAGTATATTTTTGTTGAACTGAATGTATTCAAGTACAGAAATTTGCTACCCATGGATTTACAAGACAGGATTTTTTTTTTGGTAAATTGGCTTACAAAAATGTAGCCTCGAATTTCTGCCAGAATTGTAAATTGATAAAATTTAGATTTACAATTTCAGGATTCTGTTCAAGGCAATTGCATTAATTTGGATGTCAACATATATTTTTCCATTTCCCATTCCATTTCCATTCTGGAAGTGTATATTATATAACTTACCCTTACCTTAACCCTAATTTTTAATAAAGCTTTTAATAGCAAAAATTTTAGCTGTTAGTTAGGATTACCATTACAATTCTTTTATTTTTTTTCGAGCGATATGGGATTACTTTCAGTTCTGGCCGTTGATGTCCAGGTCCTCTTGATTTTACTCAGTAATGAAGCACAGTTTTCACATAACTAGTCTTTTAATTTGAACAATGGTGAAATTTTTGTGATTAAATCGATAAATTCTTCAATTCAATGAAAATAATCAATTGATTTAATTTATCGACCTTGTGAAATTGACTCAAAGTCATGAAATTGCTTTTCAAACTCATCCTTACTGTTATGCTGAGTTAATAAAGCAAAAATGAGTCTTCAAATGAGTCTGGTAATAGATTCTTCTCAGCCTAACAGTCACTGCTCTAAAGTTAGTTAAATAATAAACCTTTTCATTGATGTTCATGAAGGGCAATACAATGTTCCGCAGTGTAACAGTCTAACCACTCCAAGTCCAGATGTACTGTATTTCCATCCACCACTCATAATCTGAAGGCTTTTACCACCAGAGACTTCATTGAAAAGCTGCTAGAAATAAACAAAATGTTTTTAAATGTCCCATGGCTAAAGCAGCCCCACATCACACCTTCCCTGTCAGATCAGTCCTACTTTGCAAAGGCTGCTTCTTGTGTGGCGGCGTATTGATCAGACTGGGGGCTGTTAACAAGCGCGAGTATTCATTTTCAACGCTGACTAAATGCTCACGTTTCCACTCAGACTCATGAGATTGGCTTTCTTTGATGTGAACCCCTCCCCCACTCACCACCATCGCCGCCACCTCCCCTCCTACATTTTTAATTAATACTGGTGGCTCAAAGGTAGCTAATGAAAGGAAATGTGCGCTCATCTGGTTATGAATTAAAAACCAGACCTCAAGCTTTCAGGGGACACAGCGTCTTTGAATGAAGTGATTGATTGCGGCAGCGCTGAGGAGTGCACCAACACTGGGCTTAGATTAAGTTTTTGACTTGTAATGCATTGTAACTTCTCCTTTTTTTTATTACTTTTTTTTACCTACTCTCTCAGCCAATCAGCTCGAGAAACAAAGGCAGCGTCCCATGTGCTGCAGACAGTGTGGAGTTACAAAGAGCTGAGAAACGCTCTGACTAAGGACGGTTGGAACAAGACCCACTTCCAGGTACAGAGCTGGCTCTGACTTCTTGTCTTGTTAATGAAACTGAAAGAGTAAATGTCAAAATCAGATTGTTGAAACTTTAATTCTTCGTCACAACTGCCCTTATATATGGGCTGTCAGTGGGCGACAAACCTGTATGGGAAGGGCAGATGTTCGCACGAAATTTTCAGGTCATAGAAAACTCAGTGAACCCACAGAGTGAAAATGTTCGTGCGCATTTTTCTATGGGCATGCTGCGGGCGACGGGTGGTAGTGAACACTTAAATCGCACGCAAGAGTACGGTGAAGTAGGTGGGACGCTGGCGTGCAGAGTTTTTTTTAACTGCAACCTGACCTTTAAAAATGAGGAAATCAGAGCATACTTTGTGTGGGCATCCTATGGGCACTTGCATATCATCTGAACACCCAATGGGTGCAGCATTTGCATGCCGTCAGTAGGGACTCAGTACTTTCATCTCACCAATGACTTAAGTGCTGCATAAGTGCACCATATGACAGCATCACCCGTGTGTCATAAATTCAAGAAACGTACATTAGCCTTACAGATACTTCATGACACACTTACCACATGCACGACAATCGTAGGTTCTGTCTTCATGATGTCACTTAAGGTATCCACACCAGCCTCAAGGGAACTGCAAGACACACCTGAGCTCCCTTTAAGATGCAGCTGTTTCTATGTACGACCCACCACAGGCCCGGACAACCCACAGAACACGTACGGTTCAGTCCCCCGTATGGGTGCATGTGACTAAGACTTTAGTGGATGAATACAGTTTGATTGCACATAACTCAAAGAAAAGCTAGTGTTAGTGACCATTGTCCCCATAGTTTAAAATAAAGATCATGAGTTAAAGCAATACTTAAAAGGGATCAATCTCTTAAGTTAAGTGAACTAAAACATATCTAACAATCCAATTTCTTGAAATAATAAAACAAATATAATTCAGATATTTGACTTGTAGCTTTTTGTTTGTTCCAAAAACTCTGATTCATAGAAACAAGAGAAGTTACAACAAGCACTCTTGCCATAAAAAGAAATGTATTTGTTTGTGTTCTGCTTGTTTTTTCTCAGCCCACAGTTGCCGTCACCCCAAAAGCAACAAAGAACGGGAAACCAGGTTATGATGACACCACCCTGCCCCTGATGGAGAAGAACCAAGGTTAATCCATCTGTGTGTTTGCGCACAGATGTGTTTGTTCCCTTTTTAGTGGATTCTTAGTGAGTGACTCAGTGATGGTAAAAGATTAAACTTAAGTAACTTTATTATGTTGTTTCCTTGATGTCTATAGGCGAGTCTAGATCAGATAAGAGCCAGAATACAGGATGATCCTTGACTAAGGATAATCTTGTTCTCTGTTAATTTACTTGGTGTCTAGTGAAGCATTTTGTGATTCAACATCTTGATTAGTAAACTTAAAGTATACTTAGTCATACAGCTTATAATCTAAACAGTTAAAACACTAAACTGTGTAGAATGGCTTTAGGATTTACTTCACACTGCTTTTTAGTGGTCTATGGAAAACCCCCTCTCAGTTTTTATACTGAACTGATCTCCATTGGTTAAATAGATATTTGAATCATAGAGCATTCAGTAGATTTTTTTTGCTGCTTGTCCACCAAAGTAAAGTTTCTTCATGGTTTCAAAAATTACAGACATTACCCTTTTTCTAAATGGTGTTTTTTCAGCAATTAAAAAATATATATTAATATGCAGCTATTTTTTTCTCAGCCTCTGGGATGTTTTGAATTTATGAAGATTCCTTTGATTTAAGAGTACAAAGTAAATTATTACATAAAGCCTGTCAATGGGTTTTATAGAACAAGATTTTGGATCATTTTGTAATTTTATCTGTTGCAGAAAAGAATGTCCCAACATAATAATATATTTTCTTAACTGTTTCAGAATTCTTGTCAAGCACTAGCCAGTTTTCCAGAACGGCATTGTTTGTTTTCTAGTTAGGAAAATTTATTGTGAAGGTATTGTTTATCATCTGACCTGACCAGGAACAAAGAAATACTCAGAAATAGACATATAAGCTCAATTTTCTTCACGTCTTCCATCATCAGAAAAAAAGCCACTAGAACACCAAAACACCAAAAACAGAGTTTTCATCGGGATGGGTCTTTAAATCAATATTTTCAGATTTTTGTGTGTGACTGGAGCTAATTTGATCTTTGAGTGACAGGCTTCTGCAAGGCTAAAACATCAATAAAGTCTTTAAGGTTGCTCATAGATCTTTGGACAAAGCAAACAGTTTGTGTAGATTGACTTCTGACTAACTATCTGAGCAGCCAGAGTGAATGAAGTCACTCCAGCTGCTGTTGCTGTTGAAATAAATGACACCAATCAAGTAAAAACATTACCCTTGAGGCACTCCGAACAGCAAAATTTGATAATAGAAATGCAGTACGTAAGTTTAGACATCACAAAGGACAGAAAAAAAAAAACAATTTTACCTTTTGTAATGTAAATATATAGAGGATAATTGATTTGTAAAAGTGCAGAAAAACACTGCTTTCATCTCTCTACATGTAACTGTAATCAGAACCAGTGAGGATCTTCTCACCATTGTTCTCTGACCTCATTAGATGGTTACTCCACCATTGACCAGAGGGACAAGGAGTGTAAATATAAGACGGGCGACGGATCAGCGGACCTGACTGAGCGGGAGCCATTAAAGGTACAAGCAGGCCTCCTCTGATCTTGTGTGAGATTAAGGAGCAGACGATGAAATAATAATGTCCCGGGAAAACGTTATCTTAATATTCTCTTTCTCCTTTTCCTTGTCCACGTTTCCTGTGGTGGCCCCTCATTAGAGGCTCTTAATCCTATTGATTCTTGAAAGAGGCAGCAAGTTGTCATTCCCAGTTAATGTTGCCGCTGTGGTTCTCCTCTGCATATCCCCAGATCTGTGAGACGCTGCTTAATTGAGTGCAAGCGTCGGCAGTTTGCAGAGTAATTAATGTGAACCTAATTAAAAGTACAAGCGTCCTTCTTGAGGAGAAGACTTATGAGAGAAATAAACAGACGGCTGAATTATCAGGAGGTCATCTGCTCATACCGACAGGCCTAACTGCTGCTTTGTTTGTTGTCACGCTGATTGGCAATCCGAACTCAGTGTGTAATGAGAGCCTTAGAGGATTTCTGACATGTCAAATGACTTCAAAGTGACCATTAGCATTACAAGTTTTTATCTTTAAAAATTTGTAAAAGAGAGGATTTTCTCTAAATCTTCAATTTTACACCAAACCCAGAAAAATACTACTTTTTATGGTTCTTTAATCTAATCTAAAATTTTATTTTTATGTTGTATTAACTTAAATTGGTAAAAATCTGTTTGCCGTCTACAGCTTTATGTCAATTAGATTTGAAAAGCACAAGCTATGGGAAAATAACTATAAAAAAGTGTAATTTGTGCAGTTTCTGTGGTAATTCTTACCTACATTTGGGAAGAAATAAGGGAAAAAGCTCATTTTAACTTTTGTAGTTTAACTAAATGCTGTCGGTAATAGGGCATGCTTGACTAAATGTAGAAATTAAGGTCCAAAACATTTCAGTTCCCAGTTATTCTATCTGGGTGTGTTTATTCAACTATTAATGCTCTATTGTAGTTAAAATTGTTCTTTTATTGTAAATTTGGATATTGATGATGGAGGATTAGGGCCACCATAAAAATAAATACATTTAGGGGAACAAAGTCTGAGAATTATGAGGAAAAAAAGTCAAAATATACGATAATACAGTCGTAACATTAAAAAAAGTCATAATTTTACAGGAATAAAGCCATAAGTTATGATTATGATTAAATAAAAAATTATGAGAAAAAAGTTGTTTAGTACAAGAAAAACGTATAAATTGAGAATTTACAAGATTTAAAGTAATACATTTATGAGGCAAAAGACTGTTTATTCATTCATTCATTCATTGTCCAAGCCGCTGTATCCCTTTCGGGGTCACGGGGTTCAAAAGACTGTTTACGAAGATAAATATAAGCAACAAAAAAGAACTAATATTGTGTTTCAGTATAAGAGGCGGAGTGCAGTTACATGTAAAATTACCACTTTTTTCTCATAATTTGACGAGAATAAACTTGTAAAATTACAGCTTTTTTCATTATGACATTACTTTATTCTCGCAATCTGTTGACTTTTTTTCTCATAATTTTAAACGTTTTTTGGGGGGAAAAATATGATTTTTTTTTCTCATAATTTCATGAATTTATACTCGTAAAGTGTTGTCTTTAGTCTCATACTTGTATGACTTTATTCTAGTGTATTAGATATATCTTTTTTCACGGGGCCCCTAATACTGTGTCGTAAACAAACGGTTGATCAGAAGAAAGCTATTCTTCTCTTGATAATGTACCAACGTGCAATTATTTACTGACCATCTTTTTTGTAAAAAGCAAAAATTGAATCTTAAGTAAAAACAGCGTTGTTTCAAGAAAAAGTGCCTTTTTTCTGTTTTGCATTTAAAGAATCTTATCAAGAAAGTTTTCAATAGAAAAATAATCTTAACTTTAAGAAAATATGTCTTAGTAATTAGAATTTATTTCTTAAAAGATAATTCTTGGTGAGACTATTTTTCTTACCCCATTGGCAGATTTTTTTTTTGTCTATTTGAAGAACATTTTTCACATTTAAAAAGATTTAGGTGTAATCTGAGTAAAGATTTAAAGTTTTCCAGCGTTTCACAATAACACTGGCGAGCTAAATAATGTATGATTTTCCAAAAAGTAACTTGTTTACTATTAATAAATAGAATTGAAGCTGCTGCTAAAAGATGCAAAAATCTATACGTAAAAACATGTTTATCTCTGTGAAGAATTTTCTGTCATTTGCATCATGATAGAATCACATTTAGAGGTGCACTGACACTAATTTGGTTTACTTGACTCACTTTCTACTCACAATGAGGTAAAATGTTTCTGTGGCAGTTGAAGATAGGGCTTGAAAAGACAGACACTTCAACCAAAGCCGCAAACAGCACTGATCACAACAAGCACTCGTGCTCGTCTTCAGAGTATGCAAGCCTTCTAGCGCTACTCCAAATTGCCGTCTGTGCTTCCCAGAAGTGCTCTTCTGCCCCCTTTTAAAGCACCTTGGCTGTGGAAACGTCCCCTAACTTTTTTGCATGTTTTGAATATACTGTTTTATAATCACTCTGACCTCTTTGCAGAGCCATCCTTAAGGCAGCTAACTAACTCTGGCTTGTCTCATACTGAATGCATGAGTGTGAAAGGATTTGTGAAATATGTTGACCTCTGTTTTTATTTTTTTTTTATTTTTTTTCTTTAATTTGACTGTTTTTTCCCCTAACCTGTCTTCCTGTGGCTGCAGAATGACACAAATAGGAAACACTATATCAGGAGTAACAGGCCTGCAGTCAGTCTGGTGGACGCTTGTGATGTTAAGCCCCAGCCTGTTGACTCCTGGGTCTAAATGCATGCATGGTAGGTTTGAAAAGAACAAACTGTGATCTCTGCATCCCCTGAAGTGGACTGTAACATTCTTTCTCCTGAAGTTCATCATTTCCATCTGTTTCCCTTCACGCCTTTGCGCTGACTCTGGTCCCAGAGATGTCCACCCCAGATTAGCTAAAAACAGCTGAACCACTAAATACTTTTTTTCTATTTTATAAATTTCTCTATTGATTTATCTTTTAAATATTTTTTGCTACAATGCTTGTTATCCATCTTTTTAGTATGACCCCAGCTTCTTATTTTTAATAGATATATTTTCACAATGTACCTGAAACTGTCCAAAAAACTCAATTGTGAGCGATAAATGTTGTCTTTTTTGCTGCAAAAATCAAAATAATTGATCAGTTGTTATGTTTTTTAGTAAAATATCAAACGTGAAGCAAAAAAATTTAAATGTATAAATCCACAAAGAAGGCAAAGACAAGGTCAAAACAATGTGAAAAATGTCTATAAAAAACTGGCGAAACTCCACTGAATTACAAAGGAAGTTCCATGGGTAATCACAATGATGTGCCATAATTGAACATGGGTTTTTGATCACGCTTTTAGCATACGTGTTCACACTGGACTGTTGCTACCCGATACTAACGCATATGCTTATAGTTGGAAGAGGCTTGGTTGCGAAATCTCAAGCACAAACCATAATTATTCATTTCTCCTTCAGAATCACTTCTGTGAATTAAAAGAAGGCCATCCAAACGTCACTGCCAAATCCAAGTCCCTGATTGGTGAAAGTTCAACTGGTTTAACTTACAACAGGTGTTCAATGTTTTGTATGTAGAGCTCGAAAACAGACTTAAAAACGTTCGTAGTTAGGCATGAATGCGAGAGTTTTGAGCTTGGAAGCCCAAAACGGGCATTGAAGCATATTTTCATTGACTTTGTATTGAAAGTGGTTGCTGAAACGCGTGTTGCCGAGGCCGGTGTGAACGTAGCACAACGGTTAAGAAAGGAGCAAACTTTACCTAGAATTTCCTATTTTAAAAGAATTCATTATAAATTCAACGTACATGAAAGAAAACGTTTAGTTGTCATTCTTCAAATGCCGCTCAGGGGGATTGACAGATTCTGCTCTTTCTTGCACTGAAAGAACAGAGACAGACTGGTTTGTGTTTACAGTTCGGCACCGCCTGCCTCATTGAAATGCAAGCGTAGGTTCATCCCCAGCTTCCCTGGCAGCCTTTGTTAGAACTCGCAGCAAATGATGAAGGAATCATTCTTCTGCACTCTAAACAGATTCTCCCAGGACTGCAGGCTTCCTTTGATAAAAAGCCGAACTTGAAGAAGAAAAGATTTGAAAACTCGGTCTGCATTTGTCACCTTTACCATTTTTTGGGAGGTAAAAGCGAGACAATATCTGATAAATATTCATGCTGCCTCATAAGTGGTGATGGAAGCAAGCACATGTAAGCATTGCAGCAGAAGATGAACTCTCATTATTTCATGATGTAACACCATGAGGTTAAAAGTTCTTTATTTCTTGTCCTCGTTTGGGCAATTACAAAAGACCTCATCCAGCTCTGACAGCCACTGTCACTATTTAAAAACTTTGCAGTAACTTTTTTTTGACAAATAAACTTGACATAAAGAAATTAAACCTAAAAAAAAAAGCTACATCCTGTCTGCATTAAATGTAAAGAAAACATTGCTTGTCATTTTGATTTTCATACACCCTAAGCACATATATACCTCAGGCTTACAGTTATGTGGACATTTTTTTTCCATAGTGTTGCAAATTGGAGATTTCATTTATTAATGGGCAAAAAGAAGGAAAAGACAACCTGAATGTATTATAGATGTTTAAAGGCTGTAAAACTCTTCACCACGCTTTTCTCAGACAGGCATAAACATTTTCATATTATTCTCTTGTTTAAACTCTCAAAGTTCAAACCGTTCTAGAAAAATAAGTCCAGGATTACAGAATTAAAACAAAAATCTGATTGTAATCAAAGATTTATGTAGATTTATCAAGCTGAACGCAGTACAGCAGTACTCTGTACAGGAGACATGGCACGGAGGAGACTGATTGACAAAGATCTACAGTCAATGAAGATGCAGCACACAGTTAAAAATATATAACAAAGCATCCAAAATTGTACTGAAAATAATCTGCAAAACAAGACTGTAAAAGTTGAACGGCAATGAGGAACTACTGTAAAATGTTTTAAAAGTTTCAAAAGTAATCTGGATATTTGTCAAATATGAAACAGGAGTGTCTCTGGTCGCATATCTTTATTTTTGTTGAATAACGATCTGTTGTGTTTTTGTAATCTAGTTGGAAGTTGGGAAAGTCCTGCATCATTCCAAATGTTCACTTTTCCTTCACCAGACAGCTTCTGGTTCTTGATTCAACATTCCTATAATAAACTGGCTTGGGTTTGCCAGATGAAAACCCTCGAAAAAGTCTGCTTAATTACATTTCATTCGTTAGGAGAGGCAAACACTTTTTGATGCAGGTCCTTGTTTTCTGTATTAAAGCCTTTAAAGTTGGTTTATTTGATTTTTTTTGCCATTTGATATTGAAATTAGTTTAATTATCTAGTAATTGAAACCTAATAATATTAATAAAAATATGCTTAAAAATGTACAAAAGGGCATTTATCTCACATTAAAAATCTTACAGATTTACTCAGGCGGTGACATAAAACATTCCTCCCTTAGTATATCTCTCATTGTTCTGTCAGCAGCATTTATCTCCTCCTGCATCCTCCTCCTCCTCCTCACTGTCTGTTGTATCCTGACAGACCACACGGCCTTCCTCTCTGTCATCCTCATATCACAGACATCCTTCTCATAGCCATCAATTCTAGTCTTTCTTTTTCACTGTCATAGGAAAAGCCTCAAACTGTCTGCCTCAGGAAATGTGTTTGTACTTTTGAAATGCTCACTAGAAGTATACTTCTTCAGTCAATGAAACAACAAAAAGAAAAAGGGGAAGTGACGTAATTTTAAGACCAGCAGGAAATGAGACATAAAACTGCCGTGTTATAATTAAGCTAGAAAAAAATCTTGAGTTTAAAGACCCACTCTGATTGAAAATAGTGCTTTTAACATGTTCTTGTAGCAGTTTTTTTCTTATAATGGTGGATATAGAGTGTATTCGCGAAATTAAGCTCAAAGTTGCATTTCTGATTATTTCTTTTTTCAATTTGTTGTGAATCAAGAGACAGACGAAAAATGTTTTTAGGTAAAGAGATTATGTCAAAGAAAAAACGCCGGGCGAGCCACAAGCTTGCTGCTCCGCTCCATTCTAATATATCCACCTGCAGGCAAAAAGATCCATGTATGTCTTCCTTTTTCTCTTTTGAGCTGGTAACTGGATCAAAACTGTTCGGCTGGATCGCTTTTATATGGCTCACCATTTTTATTGCACCGGTAATGTTAGTTTGGGAGTGTGAGGGACAGTAAGCTTAGCGGGAGAGTGTGTAAACGGATGGATGACAGGAAGTAAGGGCAGACTTACTCCAGTCCCGCCAACGACTCAGAAGCAAATTTCTAATGAACTCCTGCGACTTTGCAGCAGCTAGCCTAAAAATGACAAATCATAATTAAAAGACCACTGGGACCGCTTCTAAAATAGATCAAAAGATGATCGGAGTGGGTCTTTAAATAAAGATCAGATAGAAACTGTTTGATCTTCAACATTTCTGATTGCATTTCTAACCTTTCCTCTCCTCTTCTGTGCTTCAGGCCTAATAAAAACAATTCCAGGACAGAAGAGGATCTCTTGCATCACCACTGCCATTTCACAGAAATGATCATTTTTACAGCTGAACTTTGTACAGAGAGGATTTTAAAAAGATATTAATCACATCAACAACTACACGGCAGCCACCAGTGTTAAATTGTGCTTTTCAGAATTTCTTCTTTTTTTTTTTTAAGGATAAACCGTGACTACAAATACTCTTTCATCATAACTACATTCCCACTGGACAGCATGAGATTTTTTTCAGTGTTGACTTTAAATGGATAGAGGTCAGTAGGGGTGACAGAGTGAGAGCAGAAGAGAGTGAAAGTAGGGCAAAATATAGATGGAAAAGGAATGTGTGTGGGTATAGAAAGCCTGGGGGAAAGAGATAGGGGGGGGGGGGGGGTCTCCATGTTTTTGAGTTTGAAGTAAACTGGTTTGGGTTTTTCGCATTTTTTCTGAAAGTTTCTGAATGTTTATAATGAGTTTGGTTAGAACGGACAGCGAAAGGAGATGAACGGACAGAAATTGAGCTGTAGCATAATGGACGGTACAACCACATGAACTGAATCGCCATCTGGCTTCACTGTGTTTTCTTCTTTTTTTTCCTAAAATATGAAAAAACAAACTGATATGGAGTCAAACGTGTTAAATAGACAACTGGTTATTGTTTTGTTTTTTTTTTTGTCTTTTTATGAAGAAAATGTAAGTTGGAGTCTGAAGAAGATGAAATGAAATATATTTTTTGTTCTAACAGCAGGAAGGACACAAGCAAACCAATAAGGATTTCTTATCAAACGGCTCCATTTATTGAACCGAGACTGTATCACTAATCACTCGGATTGTGTATTGATGCAGTTTCAAAAATCTCCTGGCTGGTTGCTGTTCAGTGATGTGTGTTAAAGAAGATATGAGGCATTTTGTTAAAAATGGAGGAGTAAGACAAGAAGGAAAAAATATTTTTTTGTTTTGTTTTTATACAGATGTATATTAGATTTAAAAAATGAAGAAAAAAACAGAAAATTCACATTTCTTGGTTGTATATTAAAATCACATGAAAAGCAGATCTCACTTGACCACGTCTGTAAACAAAAATTAACCACTTGTATGATTTCTGTGTTGTCCAGTCATGACGTTTATTTATGTTTGTCCAAAAAAAAGTTTAAAAAAAATGCAGAAAAATATCAGCTGTGGTTTAAGATGGTAATTCCACGGAAGGGAAAAACAAAAGATGTCAACGTTGTTCTTCCTGATCCATAATTTCCTTCAACCTCTCCTCACTGCCACATCTTCAAGACGAACGCTAAGCTAGAATGAAATCTGTAAAGATGTTTATATTCTGTCCTTTCCAAGTGCCAGTTTGTGTGGTGTTATTTGGATATCACTCATTCACTCATTCAGAAAGTGAGTTCATCTGGATGCAGAAGTGAAGAGCGTCTCTAATAAAACATGAGAAGTTGGTTATATAGTCTATATTTTTACAATGTGGGCAGTTGAGAAGAAAATTGTCATTTATTAGAATATGAGCTGGCATCACCCACACCTCACTCAAGGCGAACAGCATGTGCCTGCGTTAAATCTTTGTGAAGTTCAAACAGCTTGCATATTTTACAGTGTTTACAAAGTTGTATGTTGTGGTTAAAACAAATAAAACTACAAAAAAAAAGAGCTTAACTGTGAATTAAACTTAGATTTCAGAGGTTAGATGAGCAGTTCCCATCATTCCTTCTGTGTGTGTCCTCAGATGTATGCTTTGGTTGGATAAACATCCCTGTGGCGATTTTCAGTGAAGGATTCGGAGTTGTTTACCTGTAAACGAAGGTGAATTTTCCTTTTGTGGGTGTGCAGCCCATTGTGCATTGACGCAAAGCAGAGCCATGCAACTTTGTAGTAAAACACACAGACACATCAAATTAAACAAGTCTACCTGCATAGATGTGACTGATTTAAGGCCGTCAAAACAAAGTAACAAAGTAGCGTTTGTACCTCTCATGTGCCTTAACCTTTTCCATAGTAGAAGAAAAAGTCAGATGTTTTATAATGCCTTTATTTCTAACCCCGATCTATCATTTCCTCAACCCAAACGCTCACCTCCCCTATTTGGGTCAACTTTTATCCAATTATGTCATCTCTTGATCCACTTTGCACCCCACCCCACTGTTGCCCTGAGTTAGTCTAGACTGTTGGTGAGGTTCTGCCTTTTATCACATTGTATTATAAATGTTTCAAAAGCTAGAGTTGTCAGAAAAAGGGGTTTGAATCTGGAGAAGTGAAGATGTTCATGCTTTCTTAGCAGGCAGAAGCAATGCCACGGTGACAGAATGTATTATGTTAATTTTACTAATACCCAGAGGCAAATATTACGCTTGTTACACATAATGAAAAATACTGGTTTGTAGAGTATAAATTTGGTGTGTTTTAAATAAATCATGCCTGAGAAAGAGCGTGTTGTCTGTCTGTTTCACATCAACTGACATAAGTCCATGCATCCTCCCCTGAACCCTTGTTGGGGTCATGGGGTCGCCAGAGCCTATCCCAGTTACTGTTGGGTGAAGTTGGGGTAAATCCTGGACAGGTCGTCAGTTCGTTGCACACAATCACACCTAGAGTCAATTTAAAGAAAACCAGTGAACCTACGGAGCATGTTTTTGGATCGTGGGAGTAGTGCCTGGAGAAAACCCACACATGCACAAAGGGGACATGCAATCTCCACACAGGAAAGTCCCAGCAGGGATTTGAACCAAGACTTTCTCACTGTGAGGCTCATCTGTGAGCTACGTAATGGAACTGATCAGCATATGGCTGAATTTGGTGAACAGTGGTTGAGTAGATGATGCCAATGTTGCTCCTCGCTCCTGTTAATTGGAATGCACATACTTCACTATTTATTTCTTTAGGTAGTGTTTTTCTGGTTTCAAAAACAGATTATTAACTAGAGTGTTGTTGTATTGCAATGTATTTTTCCAAAACGTGGGAGGACACATTGAGTTAAATATGAAAGAGAAAACACTTTTTTCAAGGGCAATAAAAAATAATATTAATAGAACAATTGTAGTCATATTTATTTAAACAATATTTAAAATGTGAATATTTTAGAATAGAAACGTTTCAAATTCAGGTCTGAAAGACTGCAAGTATTTTTTTCATTTTTATTTTTTTGTTGCCTGCAGATGACCAT
This sequence comes from Adrianichthys oophorus, assembly GCA_036245035.1. Lineage (NCBI taxonomy): Eukaryota > Metazoa > Chordata > Actinopteri > Beloniformes > Adrianichthyidae > Adrianichthys > Adrianichthys oophorus. The sequence continues at coordinate 5,124,286 of BSAI01000189.1, read as the reverse complement.
TTTCTCGAAGCTTTGCATTCCGAAGCTTCATTAGGTCCAACCTGAGTTCTCATTCCTTTGTACATGCCTGGTTGGTCAGGTTTTCATGGTGTTGCGTGGCAAGGACCCCATACCGGCTCCAAGGGTATTCAGCTGATTTGCCCGCAAATTACGCTTATTTTAACTACCCAAATTAGAAAGAAAAAAATATATACTATATTTCTGTCTCAGGATTTAGCTTCAAAGAAAACACATTAAACTTTGTGATGACCAAAGATATTTAAGCAAATGTGTATAATTACTCAATATCTCGCTGTTTTACCTAACGAATTTGCGTTACAATCTAAATTTGTTTAATTTGCTCATTTTTTTCCAGTTATAATTTATTAAACTATTTCTAAGTAGTCAGAAAGTTGCATAAGCGAAATTAAGTGGAATTATTTAATTAGTAGCACGTTGTAGTATTTCTTTTAAGGCAGTTCAAAAGCCACCCTAGTCAAAACGGGGTCCTTTCATAATAACAACATGGCTGCCCTCTGTAGAAGCAGTCATAAATTGAAAACAATAAATTGTTTTCACGTTTTGAAAAGAAAACTCACAGGTAACTATTTTATTTTCTTATGTATGTTTTCACACTTATATGTGCTTATTAGTACCATCAAAAGATGCTGACGCAAAATAATGACGTCTTTTAATTCATCGTTATCTCCAAAAAAGCCAAAAGGTTTCCAGCTCGTAACTTTGTAAAACTGTAAAATTTTCTGTTGTTTCTACTCATTTGAAATATTTAAAGAAGGATGACGTAAAAGGAATTGTCCTGAACGACAGAATGTTTTGTTGGTCAGCAGTCGCGCCCATTGACATGTTAGGTTTTTTTAAATATACGTCTCACATTTTCTCCACTTGTTTAAACTAAGACACTGCTGCTCTGGATACTGCTTTTTGCCTGCTACTCTCTAACTGGAGCTTTATGTTAGCACTTCAATGAAGTGGAATTACTCTCAAATTGTTTATTCAATGTTGTCACAGGGAAGCATGACTATGACCTGGTGGTTATTGGTGGTGGTTCTGGGGGCCTCGCCTGCTCAAAAGAGGGTAATGCCAATCTTATTATACATATATATATATAAAAAAAAAAAAAAAAAAAAAAACGACAGTCAAATTCGCCTTAAAGAGAATTGAAAATCACACAAAGGGGGTATTACTTTGTTACCAGATGAATAATAAAAAACACGGAAAATACACTAATGATACCATGCTATAACTGTTTGTTGTTACAGCAGCTCAGCTGGGACAGAAAGTTGCTGTTTTAGACTATGTAGAGCCTTCTGCAAAAGGTACAACAGGCTTATTTGCCTTTTCAACAGAAAAAAAATAACACAATAAATACAATAAAATAAATGCTTTTTTCAAACAGGTACTAAGTGGGGTCTTGGTGGTACATGTGTCAATGTGGGCTGTATCCCGAAAAAGCTCATGCATCAGGCTGCTCTGCTTGGACATGCGGTCAAAGATGCGCAGAAATATGGCTGGCAGATATCAGGGACAGTCTCTCATGACTGGTAAGTCAATCTTACAAACTCTGTAGCAATGGTTACTGTCAAACATAAACGTATAGAGAAATTATGAAATTCATATTTTTGTTTCTTTTTTAAAAGAAGAATATTACTTAAAATAATAGTGCTTGACAAGTCTATTATGAATTGTCAGTGAAATTGTTTGCATAACAAATAAGAAAAGTAAAATTTAAAAAAATTACAAAGAGAATTTAAAACATGTCTGTCACTTAACAAAATAAAACAAAAGTTAATTGTTGGTTCTTACTGAAACTACTTAGGCAACAGAAGATCTCAAAATAATGTCTAAAGTGTTTTATTGCTTCGTTAATTAAAAAAAGATGTAAAAAGAGCATTTTATTTATTTCTTTAAATTTATTTTAAAGATATTCATCAGTTATACATTTTTTGCATATTCCTTGGTCTTTTTTTTTTGTTAGACTCAGAAGTGTTTTTGGACTGAAAATACCTTTGACCTTTTAGTTTCCAGCAGAGAAAAGTAGCTGAACAGTGCCATCTAGTGTTTGAAAATGTAAAGATCATTCATTCATTCATTCATTTTCCAATCCGCTTTATCCCTTTCGGGGTCACGGGGTTGCCGGAGCCTAACCCGGCTACTCATGGGCGAAGGCAGGGTACACCCCTGGACTGGTCGCCAGTCTGTCGCAGGGGCCACAATCACACACCCATGCACACTTACATTCACACCTAGGGACAATTTAGAGAGACCAATTAACCTATGAAGCATGTTTTTGGACGGTGGGAGGAAGCCGGAGTACCCGGAGAACACCCACGCATGCACGGGGAGAACATGCAAACTCCACACAGAAAGGTTCCCCAGCCAGGACTTGAACCGGGAACCTTCTTGCTGTGAGGCAGGAGCGCTAACCACTGCGCCACCGTGCAGCCCCATTTAAAGATCAATGTCTTCATATTCTTTTCTGAGCTTTTAAAAAACACATTTACAAATCTTTTACATATTTTTTTCAACAAATAAATTTGATCTGATTTATATTTTTAAAAATGAATTCTATAACAGTTTATGTCTATTTAAAAAAAACAAAAAATGAAGCATGAAAATCACAGTAGTTTTAAATCCACTGTTACTGTTTGCCTTGACTTCCTGGTTTATTATTCTTTCAGGTCCATTATGGCTGAAGCTGTTCAAAACTATGTCAAGTCTTTGAATTGGGGCCACAGGGTTCAACTTCAGGACAAGTGAGTCACTGTTGGTATTCTCTTAATAATCATCTCGTAATAGTCAACAGTCCAGACTAATAGAGAGTGTGGAAAAGAAGTGAAGAAGCAAGTCCAGGAAGGTTGGAATGGGTGGAGAAAAGTGTCCGGTGTGATAGAAGAGTTTTAGCTCAAATTAGGCCCGGGTGATATATCGATATAATCGATTAATTAGAATTTTTTTTTGTTTTAGACTATTTATTTTTGGAAAATCGAGATTTTATTTTTCCCAGCTCTCTGCTTTCTTGAGCTTCCGTTGTTCGGAGTGAAGTCAGCACGCCCGTCTCTCGCAACCAGCAGACATAAAAACCGGCATATTTACAAGCGCATGCGACACACCACTTTCATAGCTTTGTACTCTTTTCTGTGTAGCATTTAGCTTAGGCTGATGGAGCAGCAGGACGTGGCGGTTTTTAACGGGATCCGAACAGAAATGGAAGATAAACTGGCTAGACTCACAACAGCAGCAGAGTTTAACAAAAAAGTGTTGATTTGGAGACAGCAGTGTTGTTGCACACTGATGCCATCATGCTACGATGCTACATGCTATGTTAACGAGCTGTGCCGCTTGTCGTCAGTTTCTGGCCGATTTAATGTCAGAGCATTTTTTCACAGAGCGGACTTCAAGACATGGCAGATAAATAGAACAAACTTAATTCATAGGACATTCATAACAATGGTATTTTCTAAATACAATAACAGCCGTGAATCCACTTTGAATGATATTTTATCAACAATATCTAACATTACAGAGGCAGTATTGAGCTGAAAAAGCCCTTCATGAGAGTGCTGCATCTTTATTGTCCATGACACAAGGACAAGAACCCAAAACATTATAATGCTTTTAGGCTGTTTTTGTTAGGATTTTATATAAAAATGAATCAACTGGAGGCAGAAAAGGGAAAAGAGCATTTTATTTCAATCTGCTCCCCTGTAGTAAATCTGTCCTTGTTTTCTCAGAATTTTTTTATTTGAGTTTACAGTTAGATGACAGTAAAAAATGTATTAATACTGTTTATATAGTACTTTTTTTGTCATTTCATTTTCTTGAAAAATTATGAAAACAAAAAAATTAATACTACATATATATATGTCAATGGCTCAAATGAAAGGTGACTGACTGACAGCTCTCCTCATAGGGGTACTGGGACACTTTTTAGCTGTGTTAAAGAGAATAAACTGTGATAGAAAATAAAACACTTAATGACTGTGAAAATACCAAAAGCAGAGAGCAAAGACTGATTAGAAATCTGAGTCACTTAAAACAGTTATCTCATGTTTTCATTATACTGTGACATCCTCTCTCTCTGCGTGCAACATAGTATCATTTTTTATAATATACAACATGCAGCAAAACCTGCTTGAAGGTTGTAGCTGCTAAAAGTGGGAGTACGACAAATTTGTTTCAACACCTGGAAGAGGACTCTGTCAAGTGGGTGAAGTGTTTCTCTTTATGAGATGCTGAAGCTAGTGGTAGCTCACAAAACATCTGCTGCATTGATTTACAAACATGTTTACAGCTTGTATTTAGTTGAACTTTGTGTTTGAGCAGATTTCCAAATCATTTTAAAATAAAAAAGGTTTTGTTCAATATGTATATGCCAGACTACAAAACAGGCAAAAAGCCACACTTAAATCCCAATCTGCCCAGACAAACAAAGGGAAGGGTATCCCACAATTCCTTGCGCTGCCAGATCTGACGGCATGCCCAACATGTCTGTGACCATCACTACAATACATTATACTTGCTTGAGATGATCCAGGCGGACGCAGCGCTGCGCAGATCGACTGGTGCGCGGTGTATGCTAGTTAGTTTTTGCACCAACGTCACATGTCAATCACCATAAAAATATCACGAGAAAGGGGCGGGTGCAAGGCACCTACTTAGGCAAGTGCAGCTGAATGACTACAAAACAATGCATTATGGGAAACTGTAATGGAAGTTCTTGTATTTCAAAGTGATACTGATCAGAAATGTCTGGAGCTCAATGAAGGAAATCTGTGTATTTTATAACTCTTTCTGCAAATACTGAAATACTGATAAAAAGGTAAACAAGATTTCTATTTATATAAATGGTTGTATATAATGGTATCATTAGAAATGATTTTACTTGAAACATCTAGTTATTTTATTACTGATAATCAGTAATGGTCTTAATGCTAAACATCAGACATTTTGCATCTATGAAACAAAAGGAACTCATAAATACAGGCGGTTATTTTTTTATTTTTTATTTTTATTTATTTTTTTTGTCTTTTTGTGATCCCAAAAGTGCAAGAAAAGTGGACCCTACGACCTGTTGAAGCCTTTTCTAAAGAGAACGACCTAGAACAATGTTTGTTATTGTATTTGATGTTTTCCTTTTTAAATTGGCATGGTACTGTTCATTTTTCATTTATACATTGTGTATCTTTTTTACAGCAAAGAAGAATTTTACTTGGAATTTGTTTTGAATGTTCTATGATTGAGGGCTGCACGGTGGCGCAGTGGTTAGCGCTCCTGCCTCACAGCAAGAAGGTTCCTGGTTCAAGTCCTGGCTGGGGGACCTTTCTGTGTGGAGTTTGCATGTTCTCCCCGTGCATGTGTGGGTTTTCTCCGGGTACTCCGGCTTCCTCCCACCATCCAAAAACATGCTACATTATTTGGTTAATTGGTTACTCTAAATTGTCCCTAGGTGTGAATGTGAGTGTGAGTGTGAATGTGAGTGTGCATGGGTGTGTGATTGTGGCGACCAGTCCAGGGGTGTATCCTGCCTTCGCCCATGAGTAGCTGGGTTAGGCTCCGGCAACCCCGTGACCCCGAAAGGGATCAAGCGGATTGGAAGATGAATGAATGAATGTTCTATGATTGTTTCAACAAGTTATACAAACATTAAAGCAAACTAATGCTTTTATTTTTATGTACATTTCAACATTTAGGTCAACATAGACTTGACCTGAGCTCCCTCTTTTTTATTTCATATTATGATGCACAGAAAAAAATACTTCTCTTTATTGATCAGTATTTACTTTCTGCATTTTATGTTTCGATTTCCATAAAAGAGAGCACCGCCACTTCTTGTCGGCACTTAAAGCACTGCTTAGAAGTCAACAAGGCAAGTGTTCTGTCATACTTGTAGACAAACTTTACTGGATTTTTTTGACCTAGAGCAAAATTATCAAACAGATGTGAAAGGCCATAATTTGAATCCCCACCACAGCTGCTCTGTCTTGAATTATTTCTACCTAGCCTGTGTGGTATTGTTTTACTCTTATGATATTTGATTTTTTTTAACTTTCACGGTGTTATTTGCACTCTGCCTTTGTCTCTCACTCTTTTTTTAATAACTAGCTTGATATTGCTGAAGGCTATACATTAATGTCAGCTGGAGGAATAAACCCCTACTGCCACGTGTTGATACATCGGCAAGCTGGAGGGCATACAGGTGTAAACCTATTTGATTTTATCTATGTGACATCACTCCTAACACTTCCGTGTTAATAAAATGCTTCAATGAAGTGCTTTAATTTTCAGGCTCTATTTTTTTTTTTTTCCATTTATTTTAAGCAGAGAAGAGGCGTTTTTAGCCTCAACTGCCATCAATTCCAAATTCAATTATAATAAATAGAAAGATCAATGTTCAAAAATTCAGAATGAGTGTTCACAATGATTTAAATGCCAGAGGTGTCTAAAAAACAAAACCCTGAAATCCTTTTTTCAGCTTTTTTTCTTCATCTATTATTTTAAATGGTAAATGGTGTATACTTGTATAGCACTTTTCTACCTTCCATGAAGGCCCAAAATTCTTTACAGCCACAGTCCTATTCACTCATTCACACACACATTTACACACTGATTGGTGCTCCACTTGCAAACACTGGTGCCAACCTTCCATCAGAGACAAAATGGGGTTCAGTGTCTTGCCCAGGGACACTGACACATGGGCAGGCAAGGAGGAAATCATACCTGCAATAATCCGATCAGAGGTTGGCCGCCCTACCGCTGCTCCACAGCCGCCTTGCTTGTCAAAACAGGTCAATTCATACAGAACATAAACCCGTGACATCCTCACTTATGCAATAAGAAGATCTGCATAAAGAAAACATATAGTACCCAGTATCAATACTTTATTTACTGTGTTAAAACGGTCATCAGTGACGCATTTGCTCTGTTTTTCCAGAAAAGTGACGTATCTCAACCTCAAAGGAAGTTTGGTGGATAAACACACAATTAGAGGCTTGTCAAAAGCAGGAAAAGAGGTGAGCTGCTTACTCTCACAGAAAACATGAATATACTCATGAAGTACATATTGAGTATTTCAAACCTAATCCAAAAATATCTTCTGCACAGTCTACACTTGTCTACAGTTTTATCTGTGGTGTCACATTTTTTTGCAAAGGACTGAGTGGAGTTGAACATTGTATTATATCAACCTCATAAATGAAAGCACACAAAAATGTAACGATATGGACAAACAACGGTTAATTCACCTGGATCTAAAATCGCAGGTTCATCATTTTTAAACACCTTTTCAGCTATTTTGTGCTTTTTTTTCTGTTTTGCACTATATCAGTTCTACTCTATGAAGTTATACACGTGTAAATGTATGTGTAAGAAACAACATTTGCATAAATCATCTTCTGAATATAAAGATAAAAAACCAAATAGTCCCTAAACACTAAAATCTATCAGTTTTAGGGGGTTTAATCCTGACAGGACTTTTTTTTTTTATCAGTTGGTGACTTGTTCATTTGAATCTTTTCTCATCAATACAGTGAAAGAACTTATATTTAAACTTGAAAACCATTTAACACTGTTGAACAAGTTAAATTGTTTAGAAAATATGAGCATTTTTTCTCACCCCGTTTAGTGCAAAATGGACTCTTCCTCTATTAATTTAATAGTTATATTTAGAAATTTATCAGTTTCTGATTTCTTGCAGACGATCCTGACCGCCAAAAATATCGTTCTCGCCACAGGTGGACGACCAAAGTACCCGTCAAATGTAAATATTTCTTTTAACCTTCCATGAAAATGATCTGTCTTTACATTTTGGCCAAAATGTGTGTGTACCCAGTGACTTCCCAGTGACATTTCTATTTTAGATGAATGAACATCTTTCCTTAAGAGCTTCACATTTCCTTACAGGTCCCTGGAGCTGTGGAGCACGGCATCACCAGTGATGACATTTTCTGGCTGAAAAGGTCTCCTGGAAAAACGTAGGCTGCTGTCCCTGTAACGGTCTGCCCGCATGCACATGCTGAGTTCAAATATTACCACATGTAAACATGTCTGTGACTTGTATATCCTAGTTTGAAGTGAAAATGCACATAATAGAAATTAAAAAAGGTCACTTTGCTCCTTTGGTAATTGCATGACCTTTAACTTGGAGATTGCAACCTTCTATTCTCTGCAAAGGAAGCAAAACCTTTGGAGCGTCCATGCTGTATTCTCCACACTGCCTTGCTCGCTGACACGGCACATCCCGCTGTCACGCAGCGCGATCATTCATCAGAGATGTGCAGCTTGTTTTTCTCCCTTCCTGTCAGCCCGTCCTCGCCTCATGATTCAGATTAGCAGCGTGCATCCCGGCCTCGGCCGAACAAGCCCTTTAATCCAACCATTTGGTTGCTGTCATCACCTGGTTAATTTGCCCGTCCCTGATGTTTCCTCTTGGCACGTCACGCAGATGGTGACTAGCAGTGGTGATGTACCTGCACTGTCGTGGTTATGTGCTCAGTGGTGATGGATGAACGGAAATAACTGTTTAGATGTCTAAGCTCCTGAGTGAAAGCAGATTATTTGCAACGGACATGTTTCTGACTTTTTGTTCATTACTCATCATTTTACATTTATTATAATTTTTCAACAAAATTGTTTGTTTCCTTCTATCACAAGCTGTTCATCAAGTGTGTGCAGAGTCACATGTATGTTACTGAGATTTCTTAACACCTAATGACAAAAGAAAACAATGATCAATAATTAATAGCAAAACATTTTATTCATTTGACAGATCATTAAAAAAACAAAATTTTGTAAAGACAGAATGAAATCATTTTTATGTTAGGATAACAGTGATATTTGCATTTGAGGAGTTCTTTGTTGTCCACCTGTGGTGAGAACGATATTCTTGGCGGTCAGGATCGTCTGTAAGAAATCAGAAGCTAATAAACTCCTTAAAAATAAAACAAATGAAATTGAAATGTGTGCTTTCCCACTCTGTATTAAAGGGATGACAGAAAACAAGAAAAATCTTAAGCAGATTGACTAGTTTCCTTAATGGTGTATAAAAAGGTTTTGAATTTTAAATATAACTGGTATTTCACCGGATTTATTGACACAGTATAGGATTGGATTGGAAAATTGTTTATTTCAAGCAATCAAAGCAGGAATAATGCAAAGATGTTTACATCCATACAAAGATACATCAATAATAAAGTAGTCATAAAAATTGATTGAAAAATATGCATATGTCCACTTACACTAGTAAATAATTCAATTATTAAACCAAAAAAAAGCATATCTTCTCTTTTGCATACAGAACATGACACAATTAATCTGTTGACTATTTAGACTCTCAAAAGACGTTCAGTATAGTCAACAGTCACCAAATAAATAATTTTTCAGAAAAAAAATCTGCCAAAAAAATCCTTTTAAAAGAAGATTCTTCAGAAGTCAAATTTGTTTAAATGGAGCTTATATTGTTTTAGCTATTACATTAAATATTAAGCAAAATATCACAAAAATGAAACAAAATGATCTAATTGGAACTAACATCTGTCGATCCTACATTTCCTCCATTTGTCAGGAGAAAAATAGTCTTTTATCTTTAGCTTTGTTTTCAGTTTGCTCATGCAACATAGATTTTTTTTTATCCAAGGGGTTACTTCTTTTATTCCAGATACTCTAACTTATTAAATGTTTTTTTCAATTATTTTTAGGCAAAGGAGGAAAGTCAGAATATTCAAATAGTGTCTTTTTTTTCTTGGATTTAGCCCCTTTGCAGGTGTTTTGATCGTTTTCATTAGCATTCACGCCCACATCTATGAAAATACAGAACATTCTGGGAATACTAGGTATTCATTACAACTTGGCAAGTTCATAAAGGATTTTTTTTAATAAAGCATACATACTGTACATCCTCAGATAAACAACGATGGCTTTTAAACTTATTCTTTATGTCTTTCATCATCAGAAAAGTTCCACAAGAACATGTTAAAATGCCAAAAACGTGATTTTCATCAGAGTGGGTCTTAGAAAAGTAGACCTCTGTTGATACTTCAAGTGTGTATTTGTGCCATATTTCAATTGACTAATAAAGTAATAAAAAAAAAACTTTTAAAATAGTTTTTCCACAATAAATGGCTTTGATTTTAAAGCACGTCTGTGCGATAGTGTTGCCTTTCCCTAAATGAGAAAGTAAAAAATGGGTACGAGTTTCTGCTTGTTTAAAACAATTCAAGACTGCTGTCAGCTTTCCCGTAAGTACGTGACGAGTGTCAGACGTCTGCCATGATAAAGCTAAATGATATTTTTCCTTTAAGTAATTGATTATAATCAGGCTGAGCAGCACTGTTGTCTTTGATGCATTGTTCAGTGCTTCCCTGAAGTTTGACCTATTTTCCTGCAGGTCATATTCACCACTAATACAAAGCTGCATCATTTTCCTCAGTAAGTCAAAGTAGGGATATACGTTTGTGACAGATATTTGAGGATTCAGAGAATGATAGGAAAATGGGGGCCGCCTATAGCTGCAATTCTCGCTCACTGAAGAAGAACAAGTTCAGCTGAATTACCCTCAAAAGACGACTTGATTTCAGGAAGTGCTTTGATGTCAGAGTGTGCTGTTCAGTGGGCCCTCCAGCTCACTGAGGGATGTCATGTGTTGTTTCATCTTCGGCCGGTTAAGTTGTTGTGCTGTCATCCTGTGATCCGTGCAGGTGTGGTCTGCCGGGGAGTGACAGACGTGTTTCCAATGAACCTCCAACAAATTTGGCCTCAGGCTTAAGGTCTGGAAAAAAGTGCGGAAACTGTAGGAACAAGGGATGCAGCAACTAATCAACGTAATTGATGAATCAATTTATTTTCTTACAATATGTTGACTCAAACCAACTCAGACTAATCACTAATTCCTGACGATTACCGGCTCCAGCATGGCGACGTCCGTATCGTGAAAAAAATAGCAATTAAAAATACTTTATTTGGTTGGAGCCAGAAGTAAACCCTTATCCATGTGTGATGTCACACTCACTCAATCCAGTTCTTTTATACAGTCAATGGTCTAACATCTTTGAAATGAAAGAAAACAAAGAGAATAGAACATGAAAGAGGTCAACTTTAAGAAAATTTGCTTCTAAAACATTTCAACTTTTGAAAAATGTATTTTTCTAATGTTAAAATTCACTAAAATCCTATAGCAATAATATGTGAGATTTTGGTAAGATATAGCTTTTGCCCAGATTTTAAACAACCACACATCTAAGATTAAGCTTTTTTTATGCATACATTTTGCACTTAAATGAACTTTACGATTTACTGGATTTTATTCCTGTCAAAACATTATCTGAGCTTGCCTGACTTATGACTGTATTTATCTTCAGGTTAGATCTGCTATCATCCTGACATGGCCTTGAGTCCTCCACCTCAGTGGCAGGCCCAGCTCGCAGCAGCGGCTGTCAGTTCTCATTCGTTTGGTTCAAGACACCTGTTTTTGCGCGCCGCATGTGTCGCAGTCACTCACGGCCCAATTTAATCTCACACCAAAAGCCAGAAGTCTGATCTCCTGGCTGAACTTGGACTTGCAGAAACTAGTGTCAGAACCCCAGTGGAGGGCTTTTATTTCTGCACCACCAGCTTTTCAAGTGGTCCCTAAGGTTAACAAGTGCTCAGAGACAGTTTAAAGCCAACCTCCTTCCTCAGGAGATGTGAAACCAGTAAGACCTTGGCCAGGCTTTCCACATGCTGCCACTTCACTGACAGGAAACGAGCTTGAAGACCTCAAAAGTGCCTCCTCTTGTTGGGTGGCTCCCTGTCTGAGCTTTATTGGGAAGTCTAGTGTTGCAGAAAGTTCTTGCATACAGGAGCCAAGCAGACAGGTTTTTGCATTTTGGAAACCTTTATTTTCCATGGGTATTATGTTCTTGCGTTTGACAACATTTTAACACCCATTGCTCTTGTGAATGCAGAAACTAAAAAGCCTCAGAGCAGTGTTGTCTATGAGTTTAAAGACCAGCATGAAAGACAAACAGGGTGGGTCTAGAGGAAGGGTCACACTTTCCCAGCGATGAAGGATTGGAATCAAGCTGAAGCTCTTCACCTAATCTTTTTAAGCCACTTCACAATATGTGATAAGTGTAGCAGTGCATTAAACAAACGTGAGGAAAACGCATTTTGGTGGAGGAAGGCAGCATGTGCAACGGCAGGATGTGCTGTCAGAGCTGTCACCGGTGTGAAGAACGCCTGCTTAAGAAGACGCAGGTGACGGGCATCACTTAGCGGGCTGGCGTGTGGATTTGAGGCTTGAACATGGCACAGCCCATCCGCAGGGATTACTCTAAATGCCAACAATTAGCCCTGCTGAGCAGCACAACTTATGGTTGATGAAGATTCACACGGACCACACACACAAATGCTTAGGTCTTCCTGTTTTCTGCGTTTCCTCCACACCTCTGAACCGCTGAGGTCACACAGTTTTTGGAGTTCCTCACCTCTTTAATTCTGAAATTTGAAGTGAAGAGGCTTTGCTCTGTTTAAACGATGAAAAGTTATCTTTTATCGTTGACCCTTCTAAGTGCTTCTCCTTTGTGTTTTGCAGACTTGTTGTCGGAGCCAGTTGTATCCTTTCCCTCAGGGCTTGGAAATGTTGTCAATTTATCAAGGCTGTTGGCCAGGAATAACTAGCTATTAAGACTGATATAAAACATGACAGCATCATTTCACCAATACGGGTTTCAATCCTTTTTTCGTTTTGTTTCTTGTGGTGTTTTTACATTTTTTGGTTTATAAGTTTGTTTCGCTCCCATTGAAGTTCCTCTGTAATCCTCAGCCTGCTCTCATTCAGATGTAGCTCTGGAGTGTGCAGGCTTCCTCACAGGGATTGGCCTGGACACCACTGTGATGGTTCGCAGCGTCGCCCTCCGGGGTTTCGATCAGGTATTGCCCTCTGGGCTCCCATTTGTTCATCCTTTGACGTTTATAAAAGCGATTTCCCCATCTCAATCTGTCTGTGTGTTCCTACAGCAAATGGCAAGTTTAGTGACAGACTATATGGAGTCCTATGGAACCAGGTTTGAGTGGAAGTCTGTCCCGACTAGAGTGGAAAGACTGTCCTCAGGAGCTCTGAAGGTGACATGGACCAACACCCAGACGGGCTGCGAGCACAGTGACACCTTTGACTCTGTATTGTGGGCGGTTGGTGAGTTACGTTACAGTGGGGATTGAAAGTTTGGGCACCCCAGGTAAAATCTTCTGTTATTGTGCATAAAGAAGCCAAGGAAAAATTGAAAATCTCCTAAAGGCATCAGTTTACAGATGAGACATTCTTTTAATAATATGTCAAAAAATTAGGCTTTATTTCCATCATTTACCCTTTCAAACTAACAGAAAGCAAAATAATGGTGTGTGCAAAAGTTTGGGCACCCTGCAGCGTTATTATCTTGTACTGCCCTCCTTAAAGCAAGTATCACAGCTTGTAAACACTTTTTGTATCCAGCCAAGAGTCTCTCAATTCTAGTTTGAGGTTTCTTCATCCATTCTTCTTTGCCAAAATTCTTCCAGTTCTTTCAGATTTCTGAGATGTCTTTTACACACTGCTCTTTTCAGGTCTATTCATAGATTTTCAAATGATGTTGAGGTCAGGTGATTGGGAAGGCCACTGCAAAATCTTCAGTTTCTGCCTCTTAATGTAAGACAGTGTGGATTTTGAGGTGTATTTAGGATCATTATCCATTTGGAGAAGCCATCCTCTCTTCAGCTTCAACTTTTTCACAGATGGCATCAAGTTAGTGTCCAAACTTTACTGAAATTTTGCGTTATCATTCTTCCTTCTACAGAGGGTCTTTTCATTAAACTGTACCCGTTTTTCTCCAAACGTACCTTTGCTCATTGCAGCCAAAAAGTTTCATTTTATTCTCGTCAGTCCACAGAAATAATGGAAGACATATATGAAATCATTTAAGATTAAAATGACATTTCTGAGGGGTTTTTTTCACATCATGCTTTATTTTCCTCGTCTGAGCTGTCATCTGGCTCAAACTGTACGGCTGCAAAGCCTTTTTTAATTAGTTTTTTTTTGCTATGCTAATGTTCGCTTGGGGTTGTGAGGAGCTTTTAGCTAGCAGGAGAGTTTTGTTCCTGCCTTTTCCACTCGTGTGTCAAAGTGTCCTTGGGCAAGACAAATTCACATTGCTGCTAGTGGTTGAAACTACTATCAGTGTGAGTATGTGTGTGCTTTGGTGAACAGGACTGTAACTGTGAAGCGCTTTGGGCCTCAAAGCAAAGTAGAAAAGCACTCCATAGGTACACGCCATTGACCATTTTTACTGTAAAACTGGATTTCAGCTGAGAGACAAACTGAAACCTGGTTTGTGGCTTGCAACAGCTGACCTTCAAACATCTCCACATGGTATCCTATCCCTCTACAGCTAAATTCCTTACGTCTGCTTTATTAAACGTTTTGCTTTGATGTGTTCAGGGACACTGTTTAAAATAGTTTAGGTGGAATCCACAAACACTAAAAACGTGGCCCCTTTTTTCAAAGGATTTGTATCATTATGAGGTTTCTTTCCATTGTTACAGAAATCTAGCAAACCCAAATGTCTTCACTTTTTTTCTCTTAAGTTATTATAAAAGTCTCTCCCCCCCCTCATTGCCACTGATTTCCATGAATCCCCAATAGAGTGCAGTGTCAGCAAATGCAGATGAATCGAGGCTGAAAACAAAGTAATAAAGCGTGAGTGATGAGAAAGCAGAGGGGAAATGTTAATGGCTTGGCTCTCTGGTTGAAGAAGGGCAGAAGGGTGCAGGATGCACCCAGGCGCAGGTCATCACGCTCCCCTCTTTGTTCTCCTCTCTTTGCTCCTTCCTGCTGGTGCCAGCCCAGCGGAAGCCAACCTCGCATCTGTCACTGCCACCCCTGCCAGCTTCCCTCTGCCATCCCCAGCTCCTGCCTTTTTTTTCCCTTCCCTCTTTCATCGCTCCGGTGTTGATCTGCTTCGTTTTTGTTTTTTTTTTGCTTTTGTAACAAAGGCAGGAATCCCCATCAGAGTCTGGCTTTTTTAATGTTTTCATATCTACTGTATGTATATGTTTTCATAAGGATCTTTGTTTCTTACCATCTGAGGTGATGCTCATCCACCCCTGAACATCCTCTTGTGAGAGCCATAGTGGCATGGATGCTCTGACCTTTGACCCTGACATGATTCCGAACATTATATAGAAATATCACATTTTACTTGTTTCTAATGCCTTCAAAGAAAGCTTTACATTCACGCGTCACAGTTTCCTCTGCGTCGGCCTAAAATGCTACATCATTGTAAAGGCTCCATGTATGGAAGAGGCGGCTTTTGTTCCCAGACAGTTTAGTGAGAACCAGTAACAATGCAGCACTCTGCTCTTTGATGTCTGGATGTAGAAGTTATGAGCTACAAGGCCACTTCCCTTCACTGCCGCCCCACACGGCGGGCCAGGCAGGGTCCCAGGCCTCTGTGGAGTTATTAAAGGCCAGAGGGGACCAGTGGACGGTATCACCACTGTGTGCCACATCCTTCTCAATGGTTCTGCCTCCCTCCACCTTTCCCCTGCTCCTTCCTGAAGGCCAAGCCGCTCCCCTGTCCAGGTGTGGCTGTAGGAACGGAGCAGGAAACAGAACATTTGCAAACTTCCTCTGTGTGTCTCTGACAGTGAGCACATCAGTCTCCGTGCTCAGCTCGAGGATGTCATTTACAGACATTTCCTCCTTTTTCCAGAGGACATTTTGCGATCTGTTGAATACAAGCGGAAATCTTCAGGGCTAAAAAAGCGGAGCTTGTGCGGAGGTGTTCTTTAAACGATCATTTGGGACAGGCTTCTAAAGCAGAAGCCTCCAATAGACTGTTCTCAGGAGATGGAATATGGTAACTTCTATTGCTTTGTAGATTGCTCTAAATTAAGCCTTTGTTAATCGTGGTCACAAAGAAAGGAAGTTTTCTTTTTGTTCTATCTTTTAAGTGAAACAATCACAGTAAATGTAGTGCTTAGAGTGGCTCCTATGTAGATTGAATCACCAATAAAAATGATTAGTTTGTGTCAAAAATGAGACACTTCCTGTACTGGAAGAAGATTTAGAGCATATTTAAACAGCTTAAGCAATAATTGTATTGAAAAACAATGATAAAACTAAAGCTTGGTTTAAGATAACAGTTACCTTAAAAAAGCTGTAATATCAATTCTAGAATTCAAATGTTTAAAGCAATTAAACAAAAAAAGGGTTTTCTAATAGGTTTTATAATAAAAAAAAAATCAAAATTTTGCCAATAATAGCTCCACATTTGATAGTTTAATTCACTTATGTGATAACTGTCTCCATAACTGAACAAAAATGAAATATTCTCAGTAAACGAATACGTATTTGAACCAATTTTTATCCAAAATGCAGTTGTAAACTTGTTAATTAAAAGACTTCAATCAGCGTTTTTTGCAATGATACTCAGCCTTATGTAAAGTTAAATCTCATTTGTCTTGAATAATCTAGATCACATAGGTGTGTAAAAGATACATGGTTTCTAAAGGTGCAAATAACTATTAGTTTCACATTTAATTTATTACAAAAATGGTAAATTTAAACAGTAGAAAAACACTTTCTTTATGTGACTGTTTTGTTCCTATTTGTCGATGTTTTGATGATTAGCCTGAGCAGTCTCACAGTCAGATTTAAGAATCAGCGATTAACCTTTATTCCGCGCATAATTTGTATTTCCAAAGTCATCGTCTTTCACTGTAGAAAAATGACAAAAGCTGGAAGCATAAGTGTCTAAAAACATGCTAAATTATGAGATAATTTACAAATAATATGAACTATCTACAAAAGCGACTGCAAGTCCTTTCTTGCTGCTTATTCACAAAAAAAAAATTGAGTTGATTTAAGCAAATGCAACTCGGGGAATTCACTGAAAACCACTAAAAGGTGGGGGCGGGTCCAATGCAAGGCTGCACACAGACAACCATGTTTTTTAAATTTTGGTTAAAACATTCACCAACCTTAGCTTCATTCCAAACTAAGGCCTTCCTGCTGTGAGGCAGCAGTGCTGACCATCACCCCTCTGTGCAGCGTGAAAAGTTGATGTCCCAACACATAAACGTGTAGACATCAATGTTTCAATGTAAACTGCAATTTTTGGATTTCAAATGAAATGTAATGTGTGCTTTTGCTGTCCTAATTTAGTTTGAGGGTTTTTTGTTTTTTTGTAAAAAAGCTCTAATTTTTTCTAAGTAAGTCAATTTAAAACGACTTTTAATTAACTTTTAATTTTTACGTGTGAAGCAATTAAAAGTTGGACCTTTTGGAGAAAAAATAAGTTTTTGTTTTTTTTTTCCCCCAAACAGTTGAAGCTCATTGTTTTACTGGAGTGAACTCGGCTGTTAAAGTGACAGGACAGGATTGTTAAAGAAGTTTCACTGCAGTGTTTTTGACTATGTCTCCTTTGTACTGCTTTAGTTTTCTCCCACCTATATCCTCTAAATATTATTTTCTTACATGGAATTTAAAAGGTAGCTCTGTGGATAGTAGAGTTTAATTCCATTTCGTTATCTCTCTTTCATCTAAAAATCATTTTTGGCTTGAAGCGAAACGCACCACTGCCTGGCAGAGTTTGCGATCCATTGACTTAAACAAAAACAAGCTCGCGCCACATTTAGTCTCCCTTTCGTCTCTGCTCATTGGTTTGATTAGATAAGCTGGCCGCTCTCATTTCAACTTGTGGAGGTTTGTTGTGGCTGTGTAGCAAAGCAGTCTGGAGGCTTCCTCTCAATGTCACAACATGCTTTCTTCAGATTGGCTCACTTCGTCACATCTGTGAGTGCGTCCAGCCAAGCTTCTTATCGGCGGCCCGCTGCTGCGTCCAAACCACACAAAGGAGCTCTGTAGCCGAGCCACAACTGGAGCTGCAAACAAGCACTTTTGTTGCTTTGTCAAGACCAGGACTTCTGTTTTGAGGTTTAGGTTTGCTAGCTGGTGAAGTTTATGAGAAAGATTGTTAAAGATCAGCGTGAGACAAAAAAAAAAACCAACCCTCTAAGACCCACTCCAGTCATCTTTGATCTATTGAAAAGTGGTCCCAGTGCTCTTTCATTATGATTATGCAGGTTCAGCCAAAATCTAAAAACTTGTCATTTTCTAGGGCATAGTTTCTGTAAAGCGGCAGTATCTGCAGTCTATAGTATCTGAGCTGTCCAGCTCTACAGTTTTAGATACCAGCTCAGATGAAAATATAGTATACAAGTGGATCAGAATGGAGTGGAGCAGGGAGCTTGTGGCCTGCCCAGTGGATTTTCTACATTAAATACCGTCTTTTTTCAATTGTGTTTTTTGTTGTCTGCTCCTGATTCTCAACAATTTGGATGAAGAAATACTCAGAAATGCAAATTTTCCTCCATAATGAAAAAATTGTCACAGGAACATGTTAAAAACACCAAAAATGCAATTTTCATTGTAGTGACTCTTTCAGCACATCAATAAATCAGCACAATCTCATTTTTACATATAACCTAATAACTTAACCTGAGTTTTTAATTGTATATGTGTTACTTTTTGAATTTGTTCTAAAACTATCAAAGTACTACGAGCAACAAACATGAATATTTGAATAAGTAACCCACCAAAAAAATAAACAAATGTGAATAATTACTACCATTTGTTCAAATACAGTTTTTACTTCACGAAAAAAACAAATTCTACAGTATGGATTTATATTTAAATGTGCAAATAAGACAACAATGACTTAAGATGACAACAAAAATAGTGGTGATGATAAATTAAAGAAAAAGTGTCTGCAGAGAAACAAAGTCGTTTTTCTTTAGTTTCCTCAAAATAAGCTCAACTGGAGAGAAGAACATGTGCTGCAGTGTTTTGGTCTCACAAGACAGGAAAATATTTAGACGTCCTGCATTGGGGAATTAGTCAAGGTTGCCTTACTTCCCCTCAGCTCATTCCCCCCGCTCTGTCCCAAGCAGCCACACACACTGGAGAATAATACAGTCCCCTGTAGCCCCCCCATCAGCCTGCAGAAAGGGGAGGACGTTGTTCTCCAGCTCCAGTCAGGAAAAAGGGTCTCGGGGGTTTGTTATTTTTGCTGCCTGATAGCATCTACACGGAGTAACCTCCATGCTGGGTGTTTATTATGCAACTTGGGCAGGTTGTAGGGAGCTGTGTTGAGGATGGTGGGGAGGGCGCAGCGTTTGCTTCAGCCTCCATCACTATGGAGGTTTGGTGTCGACAGCATCAGTCAGCCATTCCCCCGGAAGTGGCCGAGCATGGAGCGCGGCGTGTCCCGTGGGCCTGCTGGGATTCCCGTTCCCAGCTGCTCATCATCTGCTCTTCCTGTTGGAGCTCTGGCCCTTCAGGTGGCCACATGTTGTTTTTGTTGTTCACTAACCTTCTGCTGGAATCCAGTGCAGACATTTCTGACAGACAAGCCTTCAGTATTCAGATCAAAATATTTGCCATTCTCTTGCAAAAAGTAAATTTGTTTACTTTCGTTTACCTTCGTAATTCTGTATTCAAACTTGTCCATGTGTGAAGAGCTTGCACCGTTCTTTATGCTCTGTTCTGTCTCACGTTTTCCATTCCTGTGATCACATCAGCAATACTTCCTGATACTTTGGTCATTTTTTTTTGCAGGTCGAGCTCCTGAAACCACAGCTCTGGGTCTGTACACGCTTGGAGTACAAATCAACAAAGACTCAGGCAAAGTCATTGTAGGCGCTGATGAATCCTCCTCTGTGCCAAACATCTATGCATTTGGTGACATCGGTGAGGTGAGCATCCAATTAGCCTGCAGGTGACAATTACCAACTAAGCAGGACTTCAGATCATTATTGTTGGTAAAATACAACTCTGCACATCTGGTTGATGAAAGTTGACAGTTAAAGACCCACTCTGATCAAAATCACATTTTTGGTGTTTTAACATGATCTTGTGGCATTTTTTGGTTAATGGAGGACATATTTAAAGACAACTAAGGTTAAAGTTGCATTTTTGAGTATTTATTTATTCAAATCATTGTGAATCAGGAGCAGATGAAAAAAGAGCAGTTTGAAAAGGATTGTAGTTGTGATGAAGAAGCTACAATTGGCCGGTCATAAGCTCCCTGCTCCGCTTCATTCTGATGGGATGTGATTGGTGTCATGCTGGCATCTGGCTCAGAACTGCGTGGTTGGATAGCTAAAATATTGCTCACGATTTTTGTAATGTTACGTTGAGGGTGTTGGGGGCTGTTAGCTAGCGCGAGATTGTGTGAACAGATGGAGGATTGGAAGGGGGCTTATGCGCAAACAGTCCCACAACCTAGAGGCAAATTTCTCAAGAACTCCTGCTGCACTGCAGAAAATGTCTTAAAAAGGACACAGGCTTTTTGATTTGGGCTAAAAATGGCATAATCATAATTAATAGACCACTGGGAACACTTTTACAACAAATCACAAGATGATCGGAGTGGAACTTTAAAGAAAATAACATTTTCAAAAACTATTTTTCATTAGTTTACCTCCGCCCACCTCTTAAAACATCTCAGCGCCTGGCTCCATGTTAATTCTAGTTAAACCTGCTGTTTAGGTGTTACCATGGTTGTTTTTTTGTGTTGTTTTCTTCTTTTCCACCATTCCAGCTGTCTGCCTCTCAGTTGTGACACACACGCACACACTTGCACAGCATTTATGAGATTGACAGCTTGCTTTGATGAGTCACAATTCTTCTCAATCCATCAACTTTTTTCAAAAAAAGCCAGGAAGTGTTTTTGCCCTAAAAACCCAGAGGGATAAAACCCGTCTCCAATTTGTCTGCTTTTTCAGCACCAGAAAAAAAAGTTGCTGCTGTATTGATGCACGGAGCGTGAGCAGTTACTGGAATGCCAGAGTTCGTACATGTGGAGGTGCAGGAGATGTTTTGAGTCAACAGGATGTGTGCCATTCTACCAGACTGTAGTCATTCCTTTAGAATTGCCCTGCAGCCCCACTGTTTCCTGAACTCTTCAGCTGCATGCGTGTCTCAGTGATTGACTGCTGGCAAACATCCAGGACTGTAAATTTCAGAAACTCTGAAGAGTTTTTTTGAAGCGCTTTCAATGCTCCAAAATGTTGCACGTTTGTTATTCTGCAAATCATTCACAATGTACATGTTTTTACACATTTTTTAAAGGAAATGTACCTTATTTAAGTATAAAAATAAAACCAATTTAAATAAACGTCACAACACATTTTTCCCTAGAGTGGATCTTTAATGCTTGTTAAAAAAAAACACCAAAGTTAGCAGGACATGAGTAAAAGTGTAAAAAATACCTGAAAGCCTTTGTATTTCCAATTTTGAGTTTGTGGAATTGTTCTTCAGTTTAAATTCTGGGACTTGTTTAACCAAACATCAACCATTTTACAGGAGTCCCTTCCTTCAGGAGCCATTATGACATGGAGACGCAGCTGTTATGTGCACAATAGTTGTAATCATTTTCAGTTAAAGTGTCAAAACTGAATTTAAAGTAAAAAATGTTTAGTTTTCTTTTCATTCATCTTTTCGTTAAAAGATGACAAAAATAATGCAAACCATATTTTTTAATGTTTTTAGGGTCGTCCCGAATTGACTCCAACGGCCATTAAAGCAGGAAGGCTCCTCGCCCACAGACTGGCTGGTCAGAGCTCTGAGCTCATGAACTATGACAACGTAAGGCACTCAAGCTCTCGCCCTCCGAGGGTGATACTCTCCCTCCATCTCTCCACAGCTTACATCCCTGCGGCTTTCCCTGCTTATTGTTTTAGGCCTCGTTTGAGACAAAATTATGGCCGTTTCTACCGTTGTTTGGTCGGACTCTCTTCTGCCTAAACCCTCTTCTCGCTGCAAGTCTTTCCTTACGATGACTCATGTCATAATATGCCAGTACTTTCTAAAATATCATCCATCTTCATCATTTTTTAAAATTCTTTCTTCAACTTCTTTAATTAGAAATTGTATTATGGTTGTTAGTCCCATAAATTGAAGGATGAGGGTGGAGTTTTTGTGTTTGATCCCTCTTTTTTTTCTAAAATGTGATTAAAATGCAGCATGTTTTCTACATGATGCGCTTGGAAAAAGAAGAGAATTATGATTATTTTAAAGGTAAAAACTACTTTTTACTGATGCCTAAACTGCAAAAACGAAATCTTAAGAAAGTAAAAAGAACCTTGTTTCCGAAAAAAAAAGTCTTTTCTGTCTTGCAAGAAAATAATCTTATCAGGAAGGTTTTTCAATACCATTCAATACCATGTCTTGGTGATTAGAATATTTTTCCTAAAATGAAAATTCTTGGTAAGACCATCTATCTTACACCATTGACAGATTTATTTAATTGCCTATTTAAAGAAAATCTGCCACCTTGGTAGGAATTTTTTACTTCTTTCTAAGTGGCCTGTTTTGAATGTTTTTATCTGTTTTCATATATATATATATTATATATATACATATATATATATATATATATATGTGTGTGTGTGTGTGTGTGTGTCTGTGTGTGTATAAATGACAGGTTGCCACCACAGTATTCACTCCTTTGGAGTACGGCTGCGTTGGTCTGTCTGAGGAGGAGGCTGAGAAAAGACATGGAAAAGACAGCATTGAGGTGAGTTTGGATGCTGAGTGTACACCCTTTTTTGGTTTTGTTTGTTGATCGGGGGGGTCCTGTGGTAGCGTCCTGAGTTGGATAGTTGCTGGTGTGGACAGGTCCCCAAAATATTGTTTTCCCACAGTATCAAGCCACATTTCTACTTTGCATCTTGTTGTTATATCATTTTATGTTCCATTTTGGTGTGTGTGTGTGTATATAAAGGTCTTTGTTTTTACTTTCTAAGTTGAAAAATATTTTTATTCTGTACAGTATGAAAAGTGCTTTTGAAAAATGTGTATAAATTAAAAAAAAAAGTTTGACTTGATTTTACCTTCATGTTTCAGAAATGTTACTGGTATTTGTTTTTAAAATTAAGTTAAATTAATATAAATGTTCATTTTCCTACTGCTATACTCTTCCTGCTGCAGATGACAGATATGGTATAAAAATACAAGATGATAAATGTGAAATACTATAGAACATTATCTTTATTGTACCATTGTGGAAAATCACAAATTGAAATATCAGGGCAGGATTGGAGGGGAAAAAATGGAAAATAAATTAGGAAAGTATAAAAAAAATAATTTATTTTATAAAAACTCTGCCTAATTCTCTAACACATGCTAATAAAATGGGTAGTAGTATGAAATCTATAATTTTGAAATTTTCTTTTTAAAGTTTTGCACATATTTACATTGACTTGGAACTGTTTTAAAAATGTTGCAGTTTATTTAATTTTATAAAGTGGGTTTGTGAGGTTTGACTGTTGAAACTCTGTTCTCAGACTGAAGAACAATGCTTAGCAATCATGAAGTCAGGGTTTATGACCTTGTAAAAGACAAAAAAAGGTGGTGTTCCACAACAGCTATACAAACATGGACACACTTGCACAACGCACTAGCAAACGACACGGTTATTTACCTGTGGCAGATGCAGCCACACCTGCAGGAGACTGGATAAATGCTACGGCCGGCGAGCTGGGGCTACTGCCTCTGAGTGACAGGCGAGCAGGAGGTCTGATTGAGGTGTGGGGGGGTGATGACAGGCTTGCTGAGATCTGAGGAGGAGCTGCAGGACCAGCCTCTTGACAGCTGCAAGGTCCTCAGCCTGTGTGAGCACGTCCGCTCGCAGAGTAAAACACATGACACGCTCGTCTCCATCAGAACTTTGAAACTCAATCTGTACCAGAAGAGTCGCATCAGAAAGGGTTGCTTTATAGGCTTTGGGACAGATAGAAGCTGCATGAAAAAATCTGTTTAAAAGGCCTTGAACAGACTTTTTTTTGCAAAAACTTCAATAAATATTAATTTCTAACTCAAATCAATTCACTTTAACTGAATTTCTCCTTCCCTTTTTTTTCCATTTTTTCATGTCCAAGTAAAGTAAAAAAAAAACTCGCTTGAACACAATTGTTATGAAACATAACATTTTTGTCAACAGATTGAATAATTCATTTGTGTACATGTTGTCATGTGTCTAGGTTTACCATGCCTTCTACAAACCCCTGGAGTTCACAGTCCCACAGCGAGATTCCTCCCAGTGTTACATTAAAGTAAGTCAATTTGTTAAAAAAAAAAAAAAACTTTATTTACAAGCTTTATTTATTTCATTTACATGTTTTACGCTTAACCCCATATAACCAATCACATTATTTTGGATACATTTCTGAGACCCCTGTCTCATTGGCAAAGTCCAAACTTTCCTAAAAACTCATTGGATAGAACTTTGTCCATGGTTTCTGTCCTGTAGTTCATCATCATTCCTCTAGGGAAGTAAAAGAGCTTTTATGCTCATTACAAAATGGCTGCTTCCATGAAATGTCAAACAACACTTTTGATGGGAAAAGTTAGCTAATTTTCAAAGATTTTTTGGCGACATTTGCTTATCTATTGTTATTAATTTTTTTAAACGGCTACTTGATTTATTTACATTCCTTCAACTGTCATAACTTTTCAACCCTAAATGCAATCAACATGAATCTGCCTTTTTATGATGCAGAAAAAAGCGGCTTTGTTCCGGTATCAGTAAAAACGCGGGTTTCGCTGCGAAACAGCTGATTTACGTTGATCAAGAAGTTACCGTATATCAAACAGCACAGTAGGTTTTGACAGAGAAATCTTTAAAGTTAAAATTTTAAAATGTAAATGTTGTGGTTGCCAGTTAAATTAGTCTTGTTCAACCCAAAATAAATAAATAAGAGTATTTTTCGACCAAAACGTGAACTTCCTGTTCCGGCTAATGATCATCTTGTTCATCTGCAGCCTTGTTCATCTCAAAATTTTTTTTGCTATTTTTTGTTGATTTCATCAAAGGGTTAAAAAAAACATCTCAGTTCCTAAAATAATTGAATTTTCTGTCAATTCTTTGTTGTATTGGGCTTTATGGGGTTAAGTGCATTAAGTTGTATATTTTTTATTAAAAGGACTTTTCTTTTTGTTTTTTTATACCTGTCAGGTGCTATGTGAGCGTGAAGGAAATCAGAAGATTTTAGGTCTACATTTTCTTGGTCCAAATGCCGGAGAGGTCCTTCAGGGTTTTTCTTTGGCTTTTCAGTAAGTTAAATTAAATCTCAGTGGTGTGAGTGGCTTCTAAACCATCACAAAATTCTGAATTTGACATGGTTCATGTTCTCGGTTTCCCCACTGTACATCTGTGCGTTCATTTCTTTCTTAATGAGCCATAGCTTAAAATCAGCAGAATATTTAGAGATGTAATGAAGCGGTGGATTTGAGGAAAACTGGTGTGGTTAAGTGCGGCTTGAAAAGCATGTTTGTGTCGTAGGTGTGGAGCAACATATCGTCAGTTGACGCAGACGGTAGGAATCCACCCGACATCCGCTGAGGAGCTGATGAAGATCAACATCACCAAGCGCTCGGGCTTGGACCCCACGGTCACTGGCTGCTGAGGTTAAGCACCTCAGCCTCTGAGCACACGATGAGCACACAGGAGCGACGGCAAAAACGAGGCTGTTCCGGTTTCCTCCTTTTCTCTCTCTGCTCTCCAACTCTCTGGTACCTGCAGAGTAGATCACAGATGCTGGCCATCACGCTGTCATGTCACGTGGTAAGCAGCTCTGTTGTTATCCGACTTGTGCCCTGAAATAGAGCGGCTAGATCGGGTTAGCGAAATTCTCGGCGCAGAGTGAGGCCCTTTCAAATAAGCACGCTCATCAATCAGGATTAAAAACCTGCGTTCGAGATTCTGTTGAAACCACACTAGAAACTTAGACTGGGTCTGAACCTTCTTCTGAATATATATATTCTGCAAATATTGTTGTTTCTCTGGCTGTACTTCCTGTCCATTAGTCTTGGAGGTGACACATACCATACGCTCCCCCCCCAGAATGACACTGATGGATGGCCCCAGGGCCGTCGCCGCAGCGACACCGCTCCATTTCCCATGGACACACACAAATAGTCAGCAAGGCTCCTGTCAGTCAGCCAGCAGGGACCTGGGCCAGGGAGCCCCCAGCTTGTTTTGGGCCCTGCAGACCCGCCATCCTTTTCCTCCCGTGCCCCTCTCCATCCACATGGAGAGAATACAGTGGAGCTGCTAATATGTGCTGTCAAAAGCTGTACGGACGCTACAGCCCAGAGACACGCAACTTAATTCAGTAAAACTGCTAGAGCTTTAACACCCCTGCACTACCCTGTGTCACCCAAAGGGGGCACTGCTGCCCTCAATTTCACCCACTTTGTTATGAAGCAGGAGACCAAAATTAAAAGACCATGTATAAAACATAGTCTTCAATGCAGTCAGGTTGCACAGCTAATCCTTATAATCCCTGTTTAAGATGCAAGTGTCTGAAGCTTGAAAGCAGAGTGGCTTTATTGGTGCCAAACTGATAAGGGTTATCTGGTGTATATTTACACGGATGGCAGGTTAGTCTTCAAAAGTCATCACCCTTGAAGATAAAGCCAGTTTGTTTATATCAATAAAGCATTAATGGACCTCCAGTTTGCCAACCTGCTGTCCGTATCCGACATCTTGGGTTTATTAGGTCGCTGGCGAGGAAGGCGGGGCCTGTCAATAAAGCGGGTTGCTGCAGAAACTGCAGGATTCTGCCGTTTATTTTTATTTGAAGCATAATCTGCCCGCTCTGATTAATGATTATGACGAGAGGAGTGACAGCGTGCCAGGAGATGGAGAGATGAAAAAGAGACCGAGAGCTACCAGGTTTATTTGGACCTGGGCCTGGGGAGGGAGCTGGGTTTCAGCCGCGCTCAGGGAGGGACGGGGGGTGGGGGGGGATTCCTGTGTGCTCTGTTCAGGGCCGAGGTGCTGACTGAAGGACCCTGACCTCCGCTCAGCAGGAACAGCTTGACTCTATCACTAGGAGCACAGAGGGCTCATATGCCACGGCACGGCAGGGGCCGCCGGGTGGGGGCGAGGGGTGACTCCAGGTGGACAAGGAGGGTATCATGAGCCAAGGAGCAGACAGAACCACCAACCGACACTGCAGGGCGGAGCTCAGTGTAACAGAGTCTAATTCTGTGCTTAACGAGCCTCTTCAGAGTCCTGAAGGCGGCCTGAGGCTCCATGAAGGACATCATTGGAACGGTCAGTGTCACTGTGGTCTGTTTGCTTCTTTACCCCACCCCACCCCCCGCCGCCACTCCATCCCACCTGTTTACTACACAAGGTTAAAAATCTTCTATGACAATACTGAGAACCATCATCGAACCTGTTAGCCTTCACGTGTGTACCAGTTGAAGGGAGGGGAGGTCGGGGGTCAACTTTCAGGGCAGCCAACTAATGATGACCTGAACTCAAACCCAGAACTGGGGAGTGCAGGTTTGATGTCACCTGGCTGCAAACTTCAGGAGATGTAAATAGAGACGTGTAATTGTCAATAAAGCTTTGTGATACATAATTTATATGTAAAGAAAAGACACATTGAGATACAATGTCACCATTAAACAAATGAATTCCACCGATTGAGCCTTTTAAACTTTAGTTTTAGTTTTAAACAAACAGAAAACTAAATGAAGTGGATTAGCCTGACAGCAGCTTGTGTTTTGTGTTACTTACCTGGATAGTTGTCAGGAATGCTGTAGAGCAGGTTAGCATACTGTACTCTGTGAAGACTGTGAGATATGCCTTCGTTTTTGTTGTCTTCAGTCTTCAATGACAGTTTTGAAGTCTTTTGAGAAAGCTGTTCTCTAGGGCTTTATGAAGGCATTTCAAAGATTTCATATTTTACTCTTCACTCTGTTAACACGTTCATTTGTTGGGTGTTTTTGTGTTTACTTTAGCCTAAATCATAGAAAAGGTTCTATAGAAATGGTCAGTTACAAAACCAACACTATAAGGCATATAATGTTAAAAAAATATTACATTTTTTCACACAAGAACTTCTTTTTAAAAAAAAGGATTTCCTAGAAGATAAACTAACCAAAAAAGTAACCTTTGTGAGAAAAAAGAAAAGATTTAGAATAGAATAGAAATACTTTGTTTTATTCCAAGCTGGGAAATTTAGCTGTTGCAGCAGAAAACACATTTAATCAGAATGCTAAACACAAGCTTCTAATGGTCAAAAGAAACAGAATAGCCATTATTTACAGAAGATAGAAATATAAGAATGAGTACAAACACAAAGTGTGCAATTTGTAATAGTACTATAGAGAAGAAGTACAAAGCTGTGTGCAATTAAAAACACAAACCTTGTGCAAAAAATAAAACTGTCAGTCACAACAACAACCAGTTGGTTGTCCGTTGTTTGTCCAGTATCGGGGGGAGAAGGTGGTCAGGGTTATTCATGATGGAATACAGTTTGTTCGGAGTTCTCCTCTCCACCACTGCTTCAAATGTCTCTTGTCTCCATTCAATGATAGGGCCAGCCTTTCTAATCAGTTTGTTCAGTCTGTTGGTGCAATTCTGCCCCCCCAGCAGACGACAGAGGAGAACAAAGAAAGCAAGTTTAAAAGCAAATGAACAGTTTTGATTATGATTCATTGAAATGGTTCAAGAAACGTGTTTCTTATCAGAATGTTTGCAGATTTCTTCAATTAAAACCTTGAGGCTCAACATTCACATCACTATTTGTAGTTACAGATTTGGGAGAAAAGTTGAAAGTGCTCCACTAAAGTAACTCACAAAAAAATCATTTAAATATTTTTAATTGTGTTTGTGTGAAAAGGCTGACTTTTCTCACAGAATGATTTACACTTAAATATCCAAATAAAACATCTGTAAAAGTTTGGAGTTACTCTAATCATCTTCAGATTGATGTTAAAAACTTTCAAAGTGGTCTTTTAATTGAAATTGTCCAGTTTTCAGCCAAAATATTTTTTAAAAAGCTGTAGTTTCTTAGGACATAGTTTCTGCAGATCAGCAGGAGTTTATTATAAATTTAACTCTTGAGTTGGGCTGGACTGTTGGTGCATAACAACCCCCTCCCCCACTCCTGTCACCCATAACTGGGAGCTCTCTGTTTACGCACTAGCTTACGGCTCCTCACACCCTCAACATTAAGAGTGCAACAAAAATGGTGCGCCATGTTGGAGTTATTCAGCCATACAGTTTTGAACCAGATACCAGCTCGGATGAGGAAAACGAAGACGTACATGGATCTAGAAGTCTGTAAGTGGATTCATCAGAATGGACCGAAGCAGGGAACTTGTGGCCCGCATAGTACAAATGAGACTTTTTTCAAACGCCATTTTTTGTGTGCTCCTAAAACACAAAGATTTAATTTTTTAAAAATACTAATTTTAAAATTAGCTTTTTAAATAAATGTCCTCATCATCAGAAAAATCCTACAAGAACATGTTAAAAATACAATTTTTTTTTTATCGAAGTGGATCTTTAAAGAAGTCCTGATAGGCAATGAGAACAGTACAATCCCATCCTCATTGGATCAGTGGTTAATTTCTACTGTAGGGATCCATTTTCAGATAAAGTCAAATCAGAAGGGATGGACACACTCCGACCCTGAGCTGTCTCTGATGACAAGCCCGTCCTGCTCTGAGGCTCTGTCACTCAACCCTCTGCACCAACAATGGCAGAAATTCCACCGTGTTTATTTGGTTAAGGGCAGAGCTCTCTGAAACCCCTGAACCTCCTCGAGGTCCCCAGCACACTCACTCACCCTGTGAATGAAGTCGGTGTCAGTCCTGCCCCAGACGGCGGGACTTAAGTTCCCCCGCTGTTTCAAGAATAGTTGGATCCTATTCAGCAATTGTGCGTCTTCTGCTGCCCTGCAATGGAGCAAACAGGGTAAATCCACCTTGAAATGCACTTAGTAGGACATGTCAACATGTCAGGGTGCACTCGGTGCTACGCTCCATCTTAATCCAGCCCATTGAACGCTGACAGTTGAATGTGAGTCAAACAATTATGGGGCTTTTGTCACTCCTGGCCTGGGAGCTTCTCGCAGCCATGCTGGAAAAGCAGAACCTCCACACACATGTTAAAACACACTTGCTGAGTATACAGCTCTGCAGTGGCAGCGAAATCCTCCGGAGGAGCACAAACTGATGCGTACCTTGAGTAAACACCGGCAGAAAATGAGCAGAAAAGGCTGAACCGAGCTGAGGATTATGGCTGAGATGAATGGGGCCCAATTATGATTGCTGCATTGTTCCACCAGTATCAGGCTCAAGACCTGTCAGCCTGAGTTGCCTGCAGGGCGTGGATGTAGTGCAGTTGTGGAGAAAAAAGCCTTCAAGAGGGGTGGGAGGAAAA
Source organism: Adrianichthys oophorus (assembly GCA_036245035.1). Lineage (NCBI taxonomy): Eukaryota > Metazoa > Chordata > Actinopteri > Beloniformes > Adrianichthyidae > Adrianichthys > Adrianichthys oophorus. Next base: position 5,094,029 of record BSAI01000189.1, on the reverse strand, counting down.
GAAAAGGTTCCTCAAACTTTACGTCTTTATGATCCTCAAAATTGGCCTCCTAGATTTAGTTGTTTTCTTTTATATCTGCCTTCTCAAGACTGAGACAATTACATGTCTGAAACTAGGAATTTAACAACCCACTCTGATGAAAATTGTGTTTTGGGTGTTTTTAACATGTTCTTGTACCATTTTCCTCACGATGAAGGACTTATGTTAAGAAAATTAGTATTTTTTTTATTCACAATGTGAATCAGGAGCAGACAAAAGAATGCAGTTTGAAAAAGATCGTATTTATAACGTAGAAAATACGCTAGTGTGAGGGGGAGTAGGCTAGCGTGTAGATGGAGCTTTCAGTAACAGGGAGCGAAGGGGAGGCGGGGTTGCACCAATGGCCCCACCCACAACTTGGAGGTGAAAATCGAATGAACACTGCCGCTCTACAGAAACCTTAATATTATTCGGGTTAGAAGTCATGTTTTTTTTTTTGTTGCGTAGTTTGGCCGGTGCGACTTATTCTCAGGTGCAACTTATTGGTGATTTTATTTTTTTAAACAAATCACAAGAACCACTAGAGGGCGCTGTAGATGTGTGATTCAGGATTTGCTACTAACAGCAACGCTGAAGAAGCAGTGCCAGCCTCTTGGTTGTTCTAAAGAAACACAATGAAGAATTTAATGGATTTAGGGATTTACAGTAATAAATAGAGTGTAGTTGTCTTGTTAGCATGTTCTTTATGATATGGTTTATCAGAATAATTGTTCATATATTGCACTAATATACTAGATGCTTCATGAAGCTAAATTAGCATCAAAGTGTTACGGTAGTGAAGCGAGCATATATTCAGTCTGTTTTTGTTATTTATTCCAGGATTATGATTTGCCTTTCACAATAAATATCTGTTTATATTCCTATATTTTGCCAAATAAATTTCTCCAGAAAAGTACTTTAATGGATTTTTTTTGTTTTGCATTTGTTTTCGACTTATATTCTGAAAAATAAGGTATGTCTAAGAAAACAAGTTTTTTTTTTTTTTTATTTGGACTAAAAACAGTATAATCATAATTAAAAGACCACAGGGGATGCTTTAAAAATAGATCAAAAGATGATTGGAAAAATTCTTGAAATAATGAAGTAATTTCATATATTTATTGGGGGTTTTTTCCATTGTTTTTTTTTTATTTTACTAATAAACCAAATCGGAAAAACAGATGAAGTTTTTCCCTCCATGCATCATCAAAGCAAAGATCTTTTCTGGAATCTGTAAACTCCCACTTTGGAATGTCAAGGATGTCTTGTTTTCTTCGCAGTTCTGAAGCCTAAATATTTGATTTTTGCAACAAATGTTGCTTCTAGAGTTATCCAGTCTACCACATATCTCCTATTTCTGACTTTTCATGCACCCGCAAACTCCTGAGCAGAAGAAGCCAAGGTCAGCTCCTGTCAGAGCGGGGGTCCTTTTGGTAGCCCAGTGGATGTGACGGCCTGTGAAATGAGCTTAACTGACCCCTGATAAGAGTAGGATGCCCTCAGGAATGGCCCAAATGCAACACACATGGCTGCTGCTGCAGTTTTTTTTAAATGTTCAGAAATCAGCAGCTTTTTTCCCCAACAGTTGTCCTTAGAACACCGGGAGAATAAAGAGTTTTCTACAAGATGTCATCGGCTTTGGTTCTGATCTACAGGCGTCATTAAGAGAACAATTCCGACCTTGGCTCCTAAATCATGCAGTCATGTCTTCTGCCACACAGGAAGCCGTCTTATTACAACTGGAAGCAACACAAAGATTTACTGAGCTCACGTTTGATGATGGCATACAACAAAGGGACAGTGTTTGTGTATGTGTGCGCCAAACCATGTCAGTTTGGACTCTCGCAGTCTGTGTGCAAAAACAAATCAGGTTCTCTTATGTCTGGAGTCAAACAAGACAAGTCTTGCTGTCTTTATTTGGACTTGCGAGGACTGTGATTGTTGCTGCCCCTCAAACTGCCTCTCAATCACAGTCTGTTTGATCAACCACTGTTTTCTTCATTACACAAGTCGACATGTGGATGAATAGCGGAGTTGATTTCTTTATAGTTTTGTCCTGTATTTGCACTAAAGAGAAGAGCGTGTCGGGCGAGTTGCTGGAGAAGAAACTGCAGAGTTTGTAAGCTCCTGCCTGACAATCCAATGACACCGACCGCTTTATGTTGAGTCAGAGTTGAGGCCCATTTAGTTTTAGGTGTTTGATGATTTACTGATAGGAGTGGCATTCTTGGTGTGCCAGTTTCTCTTTATGTATTCAGGCTACTCTGCAATAATCTTTTATGGTTTTATAGCAGTCTAATGACTTAAATAAATAAAAAAGGAAACATTTATTGACTTTCAGTGAACCTGCCGTAAGAGGCTTTTATATAGTGTGGCACAAATTAGAAATAATAAACTTTACAAGCTGCCTTACTAAAAAAATAAATAAAAAAGAAATTCACTTGCATAAGTCATTTTTAAACAGCGCCATTATCAGAGATGCGTCATATAAACTGAAGTACCTTCCCCTGCCCCAACAGCATCCAGCACCAGCATCCAGCATCTGGCTGGAGCTGATCAGGCCTGAACTGAGACTGCAGCTCATACCGTCTGTAAACATGCAAATACCATGAATGCAGGCAGACAGGCTGAGCTGCACAGGCCTTGATATGTGGTGAGCCCTGTGGCTGCTGTCGCTCTCTCTGATTGATTTCTTTGTTCCTGTTTCGTGAATAAGAGCTTGAGGTGGTCTTGTGATTCAGTCAGACACAAAGAATATTGTCGGATCATCTCAGCGGATTCTCAGCAGAACTCACAGGTAAGTCGGACTGGGTTTCTTTGTTTTTACCCATCTGGAGAAAAACTTTTTTTGTGTTTGCATGTGTTTAACATGTGGATACCTCAATGCTTTCGGTGTTGGAAACTCGAATCAACTTCTCCCAAAAACAAGGCCCCCAAAAGACCCACTCCAATGAAAAATTTGGTTTTGGTGTTTTATACATGTTCTTGTGGCATTTTTCTGATGATGGAGGACACTTTATGAAGAATTCTAAGCTCCAAATTGCATTTGTACTTTTTTTTTCATTCAAATAATTGTAAATCAGGAGTCGACAAAAAGTTTCTGTTGAAAAGACAAATAGATCCGTGTACTTCTTCAGTTTCCTTGTCTGAGTTGGTATCTCTCAGCATTAGGGAGGGGAAGGGGGTTGGGGTTGCTTCCTGCCACGGGATCCGCCCACAACTCGGAGGCAAATTTCTAATCAGCTCCTGCTTCTCTGCAGAAACTATCTTCTAAAAAAGAACACTAGATTTTTTTGTTAGTTTTTTTTATTTATTTTTTTTACTAAGAACAGCTTACATTGTCTGCACTACAAGGCACACTTAAAAGACCACATTAAAAAAAAACAACAGCAGTGTCTAATAATCAATCCAGAGTGGTTTATATATGAATTTTTTTGGGTACGCAAATTGATTTTGAAACGATTTTGAGAGGTACAGGGCAGTCTGTCAAAATGTCATTCTGATTTTGTTCACAAGTTCTGAACAAGTTTGGTTATTATTGTTAAGTATGCTAACGCAGCTAAAGTTTAGCGTTGTTGAACAGTTTTTTTTTACGCGTTACCAAAATGGTTAGAAGTTCGTGTAGGTTTGTTTTAGCGGTTTCAGTCTGTTTTTGTACGTGTTTGAGACAAGGTTGGGAGTTTTAGAATTACCGTGAATGCAGTTAATAAAGTCTGACAGGCGTATATGATTCTTTTCTCGCTTAATTCGCCTTATAGTTCAGTGCTCCTTGCATAAGTTCAAAATAAGACCAATCATTTACTATGCACATTATAATTTTCTATTTTGAATACATTTTAGAAACAACAAGCTACATTTTAATGGTTTTCCAAACATTCTTTTTTCATACAGCTTTCATACAGCTTTCTCATCAAAAGGGAGTTTCAAAAAAGAACTGATAAGGATATTAACTTGGACTCTTGACTGCCTCCCTGCTTTTCTACTGTAAGGGAGGGTGGTTCAGCTCAACTGATAATGGCAGCAAAGTACCAGTTTGCTGTACTCCTCAAAGCGATATGTGGAACAGTCAATCTTCGCTCTCACTGAGGTCTCTCCATTCACACCTGCAGAGATGCCCAAAAACAACAGGCCAGGGAGGCTTTTCTGTTGCATACCTGCAAATTCAGCAAATACTCCCGCATGCTGTATCTTCTTCTCCTGTGATGATAACTTAATGCATACTCCTCCATTTGGGTCTGTCCTGTTTGAATGATTTGACCTTTGATTTGAGAGTTTCTAGAAAGCACATTCATTGAGTAACTTTAGGCTGCGTGTTGGTGCACTCTTGCAGGTTCATATCTTAGCTGGATTCTTTCTGTGTGGAGTTTGTTCTTCTCATGCATGAGTGAGTTTCTCCAGACACTCCAGTTTCCTCCTGCAGCCCCAAAATATTCTTGAGGTTAATTGATGATTCTAAATTGTCATTTAGGTGTGAATGTGAGAGTGTGCAGTTGTGCGTCTCTGTGTGGCCCCCCAATGGACTGGTAACTATTCAGTGTGTACCTCGTCTTTGCCCAACAGTAGCTGGATAGACTCCAGCAACCCTGTTACCCTGCACTGGACTGACTGAGAATAGAAGATAGATGAGTGAAAGAATAGCTTTACCACAATGAGCAACTTGACTTGTTTTGACTGGTGTTGCATGGCAAAACCTTTTATTATTTCTAACAGGTGGTCATTTTTCCAGAATAAGATTAAATGAAGACATTCTAAAAGCTTTCATGTTATACACAGGCACAAGCCACTTTATTAGGTACACCTTTTCTAGTACCAGGTTGAACCCCCTTTTGCCTTCAGAATTGAATTAATACTTGGTGGCATAGATTCAACAAAGTAACATTCTTCAGAGAGTTTGGTCCATATTGACATGATAGCATCACACCGTTGCTGCAGATTTGTCGGCTGCACATCCATGAAAAGAATCTTCAGTTCCACCACATCCCAAAAGTGCTCTATTGGGTTGAGATCTGGTGACTGTGGAGAACATTTGAGTCTAGTGTCATCTTCAAGAAACCAGAAATTATTCCAGCTTTTGGACATGGCACATTTTCCTGCTGGAAGTAGTCATCAGAAGATGCTACACTGTGGTCATAAAGGAATGGACATGGTCAGCAACAATACTCAGGTAGTCTGTGGTGTTGTAAGCATGTTCAATTTATTTATTTGTTTTGTGTAGAAAATGTCATGTACAAAGACAATCCAAAACGCTTTGCATAAAACATTAAAAGAAACAGTCAAAATCCACTAAGGGGTCCAAAGAGTGCAAAGAAAATATTCCCCACAACATAACCCCGCCACCAGCAGCCTTATCTGTTGATACAAGAGAGGATGGATTGTTTTCATGTTGATGCCAAATTCTGACCCTACCATCTGAATGTCACAGCAGAAATGGAAATTTATCAGATCAGGCAACATTTTTCCAATCTTCTACTGTCCAGTGTTGGTGATCCTGTCTGAATTGTAGCCTCAGTTTCCTACTCTTAGCTGACAGGAGTGACACCCGGTGTGTTCTTCTGCTGCTGTAGCACATCTGCCTCAAGGTTGGACGTTTTGTGCCTTCAGAAATATTCTTCTGCATATTTTTTATCAGCTGGAACCAGTGTGACTATTCTCTGACCTCTGGTATCAATAAGGCATTTCTGCCCACTGAATATTTTCTCTTTTTCTGACCATTCTCTGTAAACCCTGGTGATGGTTGTGGGTGAGAATCAGAGAATAGCAGCACTTTCTGACATACTCAGACCAACCCATGAATCAAACTGCTGTACAAATAAAGCTGCCTTACCTATAACTTTCTTAGGGTTCACTCATGCACATGAAAATACCACACAAGCTGTGGAACAACAACAAAAACGAACATAAAAAAATGGAACAAAAAGACTTCATAGCCTCAACCTGTGATACAGATGGATGGCTCTGAGTCAATGGGATGAGCTGCAGGAGTGTTTGCAAAGGCAGTGTTCACATCAAGCAACATGTGCAGGTTTTTGTTTGACAAGACAATGTCTCTTAGATGAAAGCCCTTACTCTCATTTTAGACAAATATCACCAGAGGATATTCTGCACTCTAAAACTCTGAACATCCTTAGCAAAAAGTAGTATATTTAAGTGTACTACAAGTATACTTTGTCTTTACTAAAAGTGAGGCAGTATTTTTGAAATTTACTTTTATATACTATTTATATTGTAAACTTAAAATGTTCCAATTTAGTTTGTATTCAGTTACTTCCTATCCTACAATACACGTGCATGGGCTATAGTACACTGAAGTATACTTAATACAATAAACTGCAAGTGAACTACTTTTTGCCAATAAAGAAATGTTTTTTGGTTGGTTTTTTTGCTGCATCTCCACACTATCTTATCAGTAAAATCACAGGACCATATGTTTTATCATCATGTTGCTATTCCGTGAAATGTCTTTCTCTGTCCGTTCAGTTTTAAAAGATCAGCGCGGTCAACGAGTGACAGTGTGCTGAATCAAAGCAGTACCTCTATTTCCATCTCTCTGCTGGTCTGAGTGCTCCCAGTCTGACCTACAGTGTTTCTAATTTGGTGATGAGCTGTAAAGTGACCTGCCTGGCCTGGCTTAATGAAGAGTGGGATTCTAGGGATCGACGGCACAACCCTGCATGCAACCTCAACCCACCTTCTCTTCCTCTCCTACTCCCCCTTGGACACACAGAGAGACCAAAGCACGTGCTCCCAAGGGCACCCTGGCATTGTCCCCTGCACCTGTCCTCCTCATCAGTAAACTGAGAAACCAGGAATAATTGATGAAGATGAATCTGTCCAGAAAGGGGAGGATGCGCTTTCTGCCACCTCCTGCAGAGGGGTTAGTGTCCTGTCACTTCCATTTGCCCTAATTGGTTTGAAGCCATTGCAGCCATGACAGGTGCCCCCCACCACCACCACACACACCACCTTTTTTAAGTTTGACAGTACATACTAAGAGTTTTGCAATATCACTTAAGAAGAATAATGATAGACTTACTTCAGCTGTTTGTCAAAATCCAGATTTGAAAATGTTAGATTATACAAATTATTTCAACTGGTGATAAAAAAAAGTCTGTTTAAGTGTACTCCAAGTATCCTTAGTATACTAAAAGTGAGGCACTATACTTAAAGTTTACTTATTAATTAATGCACTCAAGAAAACTTAATAAAATAAACTTCAAGTGCACTATTTTTTGCTAAAGGTAGTCACTACATCATATGAAGGGTTTTTTCAAAATGTCTGCAAACTTTTGTTTGCAGATTATCTATATTTTAGAGTGAAAGCTACTTTATCTCAGGTGTTTTTAGCTTTTGTTCACTGTGACTGACAGTTCTTTTTGGTTTAACCTCTGAAACTCAGCCACCTGTACCTTGTGACTCAGCCACCTGTACCTTGTGTTGGTTCATTTTGGAGTTGAGGGGGATTGCCTGACTCTAATCCACGTCCACAGAAGAGGTTTAAAACACTCTGGTTTCATCTAATCTTCCAGCTCAGAAAGAGCCCGCTCTTTCTCTATGATAGGAATGGACAAATCAAGGTCTCTACCCATAACTCTCATGAAAGAAGTCTGTGTGCTCTGTGGATTAGTACCCACTGTTTTCTCAGTCTCTGTTTTTCAATTAAAAGGAAACTGTTTTTTAAAGTACTGTTTGTTCATTGTCTCTACTTTTGTTTCTTTTTAAAAAATTCTTAATATTTTCTGTGATTAATGTGAATGTAAGCTTCAGAAAACAAAACTCTTAATTTCTTCTTCTTCTTTTTTGCACAATTATTAAAATTCACCCCCCCCCCCCCAAAAGAAACATTTACTTAAATTTTCTACTTCTTTTTTCAAGAAAACTTATTTTGAATTACCACATTTTGCTGTGCCTGTTTTTATTATTTATTTATTTTACTCAAGTTTAGGAGGGAGCTTGACAATAGATGTTTATGTTTCAGTTTTAGGTTAAAAAAAGATTTTGTGTTTGCACAAGCCTAAAACGTCTTTCATGTTTGCTGTTGAGTTAAAGCAGTGGTAAAGGAGAAAAGAAAGAAAAACGAGATCGATAGAAATATTTTTGTTCAGGCACTTCTACAGACACCTCAACAGCTGTAAACAAAGGTCCTTCGACTCCACAGTGGTTTGCTTCTGGTCGGTAGCGGTTTTGGTTCTGGTAGTGCCGCCTTGAGAACTCCAGTGTCTGACTAACATGGTATTTTCATATACTTTTGAAACCCTTTAACTGCAAAACTATAAGGTACTTTCTACGCTGATAGAAGAAGCTACATGGAACTGCTAGCACCCTGCTAAAGTTAGCCTGGTCTTCATGATGACGTAGTTCCTCGGTCCATGCTTTTGTGGGACAATTTCAGCGATATATAATTATTGTTATAAGAAAACTTGGTGACATACACAGTTTTCAGATAAGGTTGATTTGTTTTTTCAGCCCAAAATATGTGTTGACATCCCTATAGAATCAAACAAGCTTCAAAGCTGCTGTTTTGCATCTGTCAATTATTTTCACCGTCCTCCCGTAAAGGCGTTATTCTGAATTGAATTGCCCCATTGGTTCATGTTAACGAAGTGTATACGCTGTCAATGTCTCACTAATGCTCAGTTTGACATTTTGCTCAGATTTTTAATTTATTTCTTTTATATTGTGTTGAAAGATGACAAATTTTGATATTCAAGCAAAGGACTTGTAGGAAATGGAATGAATATAGGTCTAAAAATCAAACATACACAGAACTGTTTACAGTTCTAGATTATTGATATAGGTATGAGGATACTTAAGATATTTTTGCCTTGTGCACTTTTTAAGAAATAATGTTTTCAAAAACTGCTAATTTAAAGACCCACCCCAATGAAAGTCTTGATTTTAATGTTTTTAACATATAATTGTAGCGTTTTTCTGATGATGGAGGACATGTATGAAAGCAATTAAGCTCAAAATTGCATTTCTGAATATTTCTTTACTCAAATCGTTGTGAATCAGGAGCAGACGAAAAAATGCAGTTGGAAAAATGACTAGATGCATGTACGTCTTCGTTTTCCTCATCTGGCTCAAAATCATCTCTTCTCCTGCTGCTCTGCAGAAACTATGTTCTAGAAATGGAAAATGGCATAATCATAATTAAAAGACAACTGGGAATGCTTTTATAATAAATCAACTGATGATTGGAGTGGGACTTTAAATGCTCCGTTTTGAGATTCTGCTCACATTTTGATTTTTATTCATTTGATATTACATGGAAACATTTTAATAAAAACAAAATATTCAGATCATATTTAGGCAAATGACATGTACAAAGTTAAATGAGATTATGACTAAACATCATTATCAAATATACACAAATCTTACACAAGTAATATGGATTATTGCTATTACCAAGGCAGTAACATGGATATTTTTATTTTAGATACTTTGCACTTTGTAAGAAGTGTTTTAAAATTAAAGGCTTATTTAAAGATTTCAATGATATTGAAATATCTCCAAAACTCAGTTTTGAAGTATATTCTGCCAGATCTGATATCTAAATTTTTCTATGATGATGATGATGAGTTTTGACAGATGCAAAGAGTCTGCAGGTGAAATAAACTCCCCATTGTTTAACTTGGTGCTTTTGACAAGGTAGTAGTACAAGTTGAACTCTGGACAGTTTAGTTTGTACAAATGACGAGTTCTCTGTCAGGAGTCCCATTGTTCTTTGCTCAGTCTGCATGCGGTGACTCATGACACACTGAAATGATAGACAGCTCCCAACAGTGTGGATGTACTCATTTAAAAAAATTTTAACCAGTTTTTTTTCCTGCTTTCCTAAATTTTTCTTGCATTCTGTCTCATTGGGATTATCGTTCAATAAAAACCCGCTTTTGTTCCGGTCTTGGCTGTACTGACAGCAAAAATCTCCACATGTCTGAAGCCCATCACGCCCCGAATGCATGGTGATGTATGATGACACTCGAGCTGTCAGCCCTCTTGTGTCTCTTTGTCTTGTAGTGTCCAGGTAAATGACCTCATGGAGGAAATGGCTGATAGAGCAAACAGATAAAGCTCAAGGAACCTGTTGACCACTGCCAAAACCTCCTAAATAAGGAGCCTGTGACACCGTGCTCCATCAGTCCCTGCTGCAGTGACACCCACAAGGCATTGAGCCCTTATCTGCAATGGCCTGTGCTTAGCATTCACGCCATTCACGCGAACAATGCTACCTCTTCCCGCTCATTGGATCTGTGACTGACAGTGGGTGTTGGTGTACTTGTGTCTGACTTCGGCCTCTATCTCACACTGGGCTGTTTATCCAGTCTAGATTCCCCCACTAAGACACAATAAAGGGTGTGTGTCTTCCTCGCCACTTCCTGTGCTGTTTTTCTAAGTGGACTTACAGAATGGAGCTCGCTTTCTATTTGGCACGTTGGTTTCCTTTCCAAAGGGATTGGAGTTCCTCCTGGGGGAGGGCTAAAATCAGTGACTAATGGCGATAGAGCAGACCACCAACTGACCATGGATGTGGAAATGCCCAGCTGCCCAGAGAGTGACAAGAAGGGAAGCAGTAGATAAGGGCGCCTTAAAGAGCAGAATGACTAACAGCTGAGGTATGATGCAGTGACTATGGAAGGGTTTGGGTAACAGAAAATTTGATGGATTATTGTTGTCAGTGTTTCAGAGGAAGGCATATCTAGGATGGAGCTTTTGAGTCATGTGTAATCCCCTCTGGGTTTTCATCATCCAGCTCAGATCTCATATTTGATGAAAGTGATATCAGAGCTCAGGATCTTGGGATCCCATGCCTCCATAATGGCTCATGTGAAGCTGGAGCATTATAAAGCTTCTATAATACACCCCTGTGATCAGCATATCGCTCTAATTTATGAATGACTGGGATGGGGAGGGGCAGCTCAGGTGGGTCACAGCTAATCACATGATACCAACGCAGGGCAAGGAATTTCTGACAGGACTTCCCCCCTCAGCTCTGAAGGTCCATATCATAATGAATACTGTCCCCTCCCTCTTTAAGCCCTTATATGTGCAGCCATGTCAATGAGGGAGTGGGTGCTTTAGTGAAAGAGGCATGGGTGGGGGCACAAATGGTGGTTGTGTTTGATGTGAAGGTCGCCAGCCCCTTGCCTGTGTTGAGAGATGCCTGGCGGGCGAGGCCAGCTCTTATTTAATAACATGAAGGGGAAGCGGACCTTTCTCTCATAATTAGGCCTAATTACCCGCTAGGTGTGGACAGACGGCCCAAGAAGAGACAAACTGCCTTTATCCACGGATTTAGAGTCAGATTACGCAGAGCTGTCTTATCTGTTTCTGGGCCTTCAGGAGCCACAGTCCGCCATTCTTGCCACTTCCCACTGCCTTCCTAATCCAGGACCGATACATTAAACAGTCAGCCAGATTTATCATACCTCTCCATGACATGAAGGTTTCATTAGACTCGGTTAGTGAGCTGGTCATTTTTAATAAGAGTGACTGGCACAGAGAACTTTACAGACTTATTTGATTTTTTTCATATCTGATCCTCAATCACGTCATAAAAACCTATTTGCATCGTTATGAAAAATGATGCAGTAAACTTCAGAGAAACTGTGACATTTTCATGCGGGGTCTTCAAGCTCCAGTCTATGTTTGCGTGTTCTAGATTTTGTTTAAAAGTACTATTCTGACAAATGGCAGTCTCTTTCTGTAGGAGGAACTTTAGGGGTCTTTGTTGACACATTTGAGTGGCGTCCTGCCCCTTTCGTGTTTGTTTACAGTATCTGTGTCTCCTTTCCTGAGCTGCCTGCATGTTGGTGTTTGGGTTTGTGGGTGACCCTCTTGCAACCACAACAACAGGCCTATTGTTGGTGGCACGGCAGAGATTGCTGACGCCTGGAAAACTGGCAACACTCCACGGAGGAAGCAGCTACAAGGGAAAGTGGCCATTATTCCCAAGTTTTAGCTTTGATTTTGGTTTGACCCTTTTAGGGCCTATTCACAGGTAATCGTTTGCTCTATGCCAGAGTACAGTTGACTCAGTTTGGGTTGCCATGATTGCTTTCATTCCATTGTCGGGAACTTAATCTTGGCCTGCTTGCTATGCTACATCATGTTACCTTCACCAGGGAATGGTATAGTTCTGCCTTGAATGCAAAACACAACAGAGTACCTTGTGCTCTTTGACACACCATAACTATTCAAGCATTTACACGATCAATGAATCAGCTGATCCTGATGCAGAGAAAAGTGACTTTTCATATCAGTTTTGGACCTATATGCAAAACATTACTAAATAAAGTGTTGCATAACAGCGCAATGCCGCTTTTCTCTGCGACAGAATTTGCTGATTTACAGTGGGGATCAAAAGTTTGGGCACTCCAGATAAAGTGTTATCTTATTGTGCATAAAGAACCCAAGGAAAGATTGAAAAATCTCCTAAAAGCATCAGTTTACAGATGAGACATTCTTTTAAAATGTAAAAAAATTAGGCTTTATTTCCATCATTTACCCTTTAAAAAAACAGAAAACAAAATAGTAACAGTTGAACAGAGGTTCTTTTCATTAAACTCTGGAGCCTTTCTTCTCCAAACGTACCTTTGCTCATTGCAGCCAAAAAGTTCCATTTGAACCTGGTCGGTCCACAGAACTTGTTTCCAAAATGCATCAGGCTTGTTTATCTGTTCATTTGTGAACTTCAAACATTGATTTTTGTGGTGATGACGTAGAAGAGGTTTTCTTCTGATGACTCTTCCATGAAGACCATATTTGTACAAGTATCTCTTGACAGTAGACCAGTGAACCATGACTCCAAAGTCTTTCAGGTCTTTCTGGAGGGTTGCTGCAGTCAAACATGGGTTTTGATTTGCTGTTCTCACAATCCTGTGAGCTGCTCTGTCTGAGATTTTTCTTGATCTTCCAGATCTTGCTTTAACTTCCACTGTTCCTGTTGATTGACATTTATTAATGACATTCACACCAGAGGATATTGGCATCGGAAAACGCTTTGCTATCTTCTTATAGCCTTCTGCTGCTTTGTGAGCATCAACTATTTTCAGTTTCATTGTTCTGGACAACTGCTTGGAAGAACCCATGATGTTGATTGTTGGGGCAAAGTCAGATGACTCAGATTATTTCAAATTTTTGAGATTAAAATCACCTGGTCTTTGCAAATGATGATTGTGAACAATCCATGACTTTGGGTACTTTATGCACAATAATATACCAATTTATCTGGGGTGCCCAAACTTTTGATCTCTACTGTATGTTGATTGCGTAAGCACTTCACTGTAAAGTGTTGCATGTCAGCACAAAGCTGCTTTTCTCCAGTTCAGAATTCACTGGATTACATAAATTTTGGTAATGATTGAAGATTTACTGTAGTCTAAGGAATATCAACATTGGAGCTAAAGCTCCAGTGTTAAAGGGCTAGGCCAATGTTTACTCCACCCATCTTAACACTGTTCTGAAATGGGCAATTATCAGGGGAAAAAGTAAAATTTGAAGCTTTGTTGGGCCCATGAGGCTGTCCAAATGTTAATCCAAAAGTTATGCCCACAAAAGCAGAAATAAAAGCAAAAATGCTTTTTTTTTTAAATGGTAACTCCAGTGTTTTCATGAATAGAAAACAATATACTTAGAAAAAGCATTTAAACCAGATTGTATAATGTTTTATATAGAGGGGAAAATCTGTCTGTTTAAGTTGGAGTTAATAACCCCTTTTGCTACCAGCCTCTAGTGGTCTTTTGAGGAACTGCAACATTTGGTACATTTTACATACAAATGACCTAGGCATAGGCATAAACGATAATAGTATTTTGAAACAGCCAAAGATAGCTAATAATAAACCTCTATGTGAGTTTTTTTCCACCAGCGTTCAGTGTGAGTAGACTCTTTGAGCCCTACTCAGTGTAATTTCCCTAACTGGCCGTTAGCTTTGACAGACAGCAGGCTGTGACAGCTTGTGAAAACTTTTGCAGCTCTTGGTTCTGCAGACAATGAAAGCAGCAAGTTCCAGGCTGGTGAATCTGTGACTCACAGCTCTATGCAGGCTCGCTGCAGGAGTACAAAAAGAGATGCTTAATCCACCTGTTTTCAGAGTGAGCCTCCTCCTGTCACGCAGGCACAACGCTTTCACTCAGGAATGCAGCCTTACCTATTCACAGGAGATGCAGCTTAATTGATAGACCCTCACAAAACACGCTTGACTTTCTTTTTGTCACACAAAGACAAGTTTGTACAGTTGTTTGAAAGCTTTCCTTGTTTCAATTTCTGCTTTCGGATTCTGCTTTATGTCCTGCAGAAGTACAAAAAAGCATTATGTAACACTGTAGCAAGTGTTACTGTGACCACGCTAACTCTAAACCTTGTTAGTAGCACGGAAAAAAAACCACAGTCCGACACCGCTACACATTAGCTGCATTAGAAGCATTAGCCACATTAGCCTGGTAACGATAACTGTACCTCCCAACCTTGTTTGCAACATGTAAATAAATAGACTGATACCCCTTAAACTACCTTAGTGGGACAACTCCCTGCCACATTAGTAAAATGTAAAAAATAAAGAAAAAACACAGTCCAACAGCGCTACATGTTAGCTGCGTTAGAAGCATTCGCCACATTAGTCTATTTACAATACCTGTAACTTGTACGAACCTGTTTGCAACACGTAAAGAAAAGACTGATACAGCTAAAAGAAGTGTTACTGTGATTATTCTAACTCCCAAACATTTTGGTAACACGTTAAAAAACCAAAGTCCGTTTTTTAACCGTCGCTTTCTTAAAAAAGTTAAAGCTTTTAAGTGCGCTTTATAGTGTAGAAAAATCAGTAGGTCTTTTTGGAAAACTTGTGGCTATGTTCAGAGGACAATAGATTTGCAAGGACGCTGGTGCACTGACAGATTGCCGTGCTGCGTGCTTAATTAGGCGGGCCGGTCAGAGGTCTCCGTCTCTCTGCTCCACAGATTCACATGGACAATTAAACCACTAACCTCCTGAAATGAGCTGCTTCTGAATGCCTCAGGCTCCAGTTTCAGGGTCTGCTGATTGCAACGAGCCAGAGCTGTGAGGAAAAGAGGGGAATGAGACAGTGGTCAGAATATCAGTGGGGAGGGGAGGTCTATCTTTGCAACTTGTTGGCCAAAAAAACTTGGTACAAAATGGAAACAAAAAAAGTGTTTTGTAAAATATTTCTCTATTTTAACAATGCCTAAACAAGAAAGATTTTATTGACAGAAAGCTTTTATTCTTTCACTTTAAATTGTGCTGCATTAGAAAGGGATGAGCGACAGAAAAGAGGGCACGAGGTGCACCAAAAAACAAATTCTGTCAAAATGTCTCATACAATGGCAAAAAGCTTCTATTACTATAGTGTTATTAAGTATACAATTTAAAAAAATTTTGTTTTTAGTGCATTGAAAATGTTCTTGTTGCATTTTTCTGATGATAAAGGACATATTTAAAGAAAATTAAGCTCAAAATTGCATTTCTGTGTTTTTCTTTATTCAGATCTTTGTGAATCAGGAGCAGACAAAAGAATGCAGTTTTTAAAAGAACTTATTTGTGACAAATAGGCATCCACTTGTAGATGACTAGATCCACGTACATCTTTATTTTCCTCGTCTGAGCTGGCATCAGAATGGCATCAGAATTGTACAGCTGGATAGCTCCAGTATTGCTCACCATTTTTGCTGCACCTGTAATGTTAGATTGCCTGTGTGAGGTGCTTTAAGCTAGTAGGAGAGAGTGAAAACCGATGGATGTCGGGAGGTGAGGGTGGACTTACTCTGCTGCAACAGTCCCGCTGGCAACTTAGAGGCTAATTTCTAATGAACTGCTGCCGCTCTGCAGAAACTGCGTCCTAGAAAACGACACAGGTTTTTGATTTTGACCTAAAACGTTTTTACAATAGATCAAACAATGATCTGAGTGGAACTTTAACATTTTTTCAGCTGCCAATCAGTATTTTTTGTTGATCATATACAGTTCAAATGTTGCCTCTCTGTGGAAGAAAATCTTGTCTAATATTATTATAATACTGTCAATAATCTTTATAATTACATCTCATTGAGTTTTCTTGTAAGATTATACTATTCATTGGCCAAACTATTTCCTTTTTTTATAAGTACTTGACATTTTTTTGATCCACTTGTGATATGAAATAGTATTTATTCAGCTGATGGAGAGAGCTTTTATCCTGTGCTGCAGTTTGATGTAGCTGCTTGGTTTCCTCGGTTTGGCACATACCTGCGGTCGGTTTGGTTTCCTCACCTACAAGCTGAATAAAAGCCTGAGCTGCCAGCTCTGCCTCTGGGACAACGGCAGTTGATCACAAGAAGAGTGACAAGCCAGAATCTCTGTCTGTTTGCTGTTATTAAGTTGTCAGCCTGGTGATTTATGAAGTATTGAGTAAGAAAGGTGTTATCACGTGGCCCTAAAAGGAAGAAGACTTTGTGTGCAGGACCCAGAGGCTTTGTGGCCACAAGTGTAAATACAGATTGAATATTTAATGCAACTGTAGTGCGCTGAAAGGCCTAAGGGCAAGAAGAGAGCTCTACTCAGACTCCTGTCTGCTCAGTTTTAATGCAACAAGTAAAAAAAAAAAAAACAAACCTGACAATTTGCATTCCTGTTCTACTTGTTTTGTGCACGCTTTCTGAAGAACTTGAGTTTTATTGGGAACATTTTCATGTCTGCTTTATTGCTTTTAGTTTCAGCTATGTTCCTCTTTTGGCACGATGCTTTGAACACGCTGAACTCATCGTGAATTAACTGTTTCAGTGATTGTGACGTGCAGCTTTACAACCTCCGTGCACTGACTGCATCAGTGAAGGATGATGGCACGTCCCACTCCTTCCCCCATTTACTGCCTGAGAGGGGCCGGGGCCCCCCTCAACACCCTCCACTTCTGCTGCCGTGGAACAGATGCTCCGCTTCTGTTTTCTGGGTGAGTTACATTCTGTCTCTTTATTGGTTGAAATCGTATCTACCACCTCCCACCCCCACCCACCCCCCAAAAAACAAACAAACATCTGTACAGGTATTTGAATGCTGTCAGCTTGTGTATTTTTTTTCTTCAGAGACAATGTATCTGTAGGTGTGTCTAGCCAACATAAGACAAAAGTATTATTACTATTTACTTTGACATTAACTTAAAGTTGTTTCTTAATGGGTTCTAATTGTTGCTGACTAATTATAAGTGGGTTTAAAGTGTTATAAAAAGATCTCAAAGGTTTTTCAGTTCTCACAGTGATTTTTTCTAAAATAAATGCAATACATTTTCAATTGAATAGATTCAGTTGGGTTCAGGGTGGAGAAGTGGTTAGCACTCAAGCCTCACAGCGAGATGGTCCCAGTTCATATCCCTGCTGGGACCTTTCTGCGTGGGTTTTCTCTGGGCACTCTGGTTTCCTCCTCAAGTCCAAAAACATGCTCATAGGTTATTTGGTGACTCTAAATTGCCACTAGGTGTGCATGTGAGTGTGTGTGGCCCTGCAACACACTAGCTATCTGTTAAGGGCATGCGCCGCTTTCGCCCAATAGTAGCATTTCGGACTTCCACATTTAGTGCTCACGCAATGCTCAATTTTAACATTAAAACGCTTCCACACTTGACAACATGTGTATTTTTTGCAGGTCTGCAAAGGGAAAAATCCACATGTGGAACCTGAACAGCAGGAGACCTGAGAAGACGTTCGAGGCTCATGGGGGTAGTTCAATTCTCTGGGTCAGGACGCTGCAGTCCGCAGACTCTCTTATCAGGTGAATCGAAGACCCTCAACTATTAACTTAACATTACAAGCTGTGTCAGAAACAGTTTGGCCTGCACTGGAGTTTGATTCGAGGATACTCTACTTCCAAGTGAATTTGGGCCGATCTGAATTTTTGGAAATAAACCCCTAGTACTACGGGTGTAACGATTCATTTTTACAAGGCTTCGATTCACATCATGATGTGTTGCTTTCAAAGCTGCTTTTAAATCTGCAGCTATGTTTTGATGGATAATTGTGATCCCTCTGTGCTTCATTGCTGCGTCTGGCTGTGAATCAGCCAGGGGCGGGACATGCAGGTGTGTATGTGGGACCTGAGAGGAGGCTGCGGCGAGCCGGTGGATTCTGTGTTCACGGGAAGCTTTGGATTCTGTCAGTGCTCCTTGATTGAGATGGATCAGACGAAAAGCCTGCTGGCCTTTGCCACCCAACAGTCAGATGAGGTAAGACACCTGCAGAGGCAAGTATGTCAGTAAAGACGAAAAACCTTTATATATGTACATATATTTATATAAATATGTGTATATATTTCAAGTCTACAAAAGAAACCAAAAACTGAAAAACTGTTTTACAAGACAAAACATGTCAAATTTGAAAAATAAAGATTATATTGTTTAATTAATGATATATATTTTTTTGTAATCCTTAACCCCTTGATGCAAATATATATGAAACCATTTTGGCTCAAATATTTTTTTATTGCTGAAAATAAATTCAGACGACAAGAGGTAAGAAAATGACCTTGAACCCCTAAAGTATAAACAAACACCTCAACTTGTGCTGCAGCTCAGTTTTGTGCAACTTCCTTACTGATAGTCTCTATTAAAACAGTCTTGAGTATAAAATAAAAACAGCTTGATGAACATGACCAGACTTGCGCTTGCCAGGGTGCTCTATTGACATTGAAAGTTCGCACATAATTGTGGCTTTTAGCTGTGCTTGGCATGTTACTGAAAAAGTGTTTTTCCCAGCAGCAGTTGTTTTCTACAAGTTGAGTCATTTTTCCACTTTAAAATGATCCCTGCCTTCCCTGTGTGCCATGAATCCCACCGAGGATCTGCAGAGAATCTGCTTGGATGCAGCGTGATATGTAAACATGCAGTTTGCAGCCAGCAGCTGTCAGACTGCAGTCAGTGGTGTCATTAATAAAACATCAGCCACTGTAATGGATAGGAACTTAACAGACTACTGGCTAAATGTCAGTTAGTTTTGGCACTAATTAGAATTGCGTTTTTCAGAAATACATCATTTCTCTTAAAAGAGCCAAAGAGAATATGTTTAATTGTTCCTTTCAAAAAGTAACTAGCGAAGCTGTTCTTGCTTCCACTACCTGATGAAAAAATTGTTCTAAAGATAGTCTTTATTTCTGATGGGACACTTAAAAAAAAAATCACACTTTGGTCTGACTTGTAGTCCGCTGGTCCCAAACCTTTTTCAGGCCACGAATTGGTTTAATATAAGAAAATAGTTACGTGGCTACTGTACGAGGCTAAAGTGAGCGTTCAAATTTTTTTTCAGCTTCCAGTTTTCCTTAACTTTTAATAGTAAAGTTTATTTTTCATTTCAATGTGTAAGAACCATTGAAATGGGATCTAGTTTTTCCCTTAACCCACAAACGTCAAAGTGGAAGCTATAAAATTCGACTTTATGGTGTGGAAAAAAAAAAAAAAGCGAAAAGAGCCGTCACTTATACTAATATTTTCTAAATGAATCCACCGTTTGAGCAACTTTATCAACAGCATCCTTGTAGCATTAGACAGCCTGTAGCTGATATTATGGTGTGTGGGAACAACGGTCACAAGAAATCTACATTTTGAGTAAAGCTGCAGTCTAAGTCTGTGTGAATGAGGGCACTTTTTCAGGCTTCTGCATTCACACATAGATACACAAATTTTTAAGACTGTTTTTAAACTTTTTGTAAAAAACGCACAGCCAATGAAGGCGCATTAAAAGTTAAACTAGCTCCAACTTTGACTAATCAGGAACTCAGATTTGGGGGTGATGTATGGATCGCATCCCTTCAATTCATGGAAGTGCCAGCCATTTGAAAATTGATCATGGAGAAGAAATAATAATTGTGGCTTATACCCGGCCAGAATTATATGACACCAAGTCTATCATATATTGGAATAGAGATGTGCAGGGGTGAAGCTATGGGAGGCAAGGAGGGGCAGCTGCCCCCTGGCAAAAAGCTTTGCCCCCCATTTGCCCCCTCAATTTTGAGTTGATATTAGTATTATTATAGACAAAGATGAAGAAATAATCAATGCAAGCTTCTTTAAGCACTGCAAAAGCAAGATTTTGGTTTTTGTCTGTTAAAAGCAGCTCTCATTTATTTTGAATTTGAAGGTTGTTCTTCTGTGTCCTCACTGCCTCTTTCCTGCCAAAATAAATTATCCAAACGCATTTGTTTTTGTTACATTTGTTAGCGTGAAGGTTTCTATTTAGCAGTCGGTGCAGTCGTTTTAAGAAAATAGCGGAAAGATTTTTGAAAGACGTGACCGAGTGACTTGACGTGCATCAAAAATGAGTTGTTAGTGATGGGGAGAATTTAGTTGTTTTTCAAAATAAAACTTCCCTCAGAATCAGATTGGAAATAAAAATGAAAAAATCTTGGTTGTGTTTTTTATTTTTCTGCAGACCCGTACCTGTCTGCGGCACAGGGGTTAGGGACCGCTCTCGTAGCCCATTTTCGACACCCACAGGCTTGTATGGTTTTGTGTGGAGCCAGTGTCTGATGGGCTTGAAGCTGGATGATAGAGCGAGTAGCCATCTATTCAAGTATCTTTTATTGCCTGCAGATTCATGTTACTGCGGAGGAGCCACACTTGAAAGGCACGGGGTGATCACCTGATCCGGTCAAACGTGCCTCCGCTAACCCCGCTCTAGAAAAGCCAGGCACCAGGGCGCCGGTGACTCCCAGCACCTCAATAATGCCATTGTCTCCCGACACAGACAGGAGCACACCTACATACCACCCAAAAAAGGAAAAAAAAAAAAAAAGCATACCACAGTCCTTTTTCTCTTGATTTTTTTTTTTTTTTCATTTTGTAGATGACCAACCTAGATTCTTATCAGCCATCTGCAAGCTAAACAACCTTATGAACGAATTCCCACTAGTTATAACAGGGGCATGATTTACAGCTGCAGGGGGACATTGAGAGCTGCAACAATAAATTCTGACACTTTCACACTGCTCACAGCAAGATAACATGGCAAAGCATTAATTAATAGTGTGGGGGGGATTATTTATAGGCAGCTTGATGCCACACAAGAACAAGGATCCCCTGGGGCTCTGAGGAGTCCCTAAAAGCCCTCTTTGTCAGACGCTGCAGAGGTAAACATGCGGGACAGATGTGGCCCCGTGCTAAAATACAGATCTCTCCCTGAAAGGATTGTTTAATTTGAAGCCTAATGAGGATGAATATTCGGATCATCAGTGCAGCGTAAGTCAAAGGAATTAGTTTTGTTGGACGCACACACACCCAGTTCATCATCAGCTCCATTAGTCCGTGTAGTTTTCGCAGAATTGGTGCCAATGTGTGCAGGAAAACACCACTCATGTCATGGGGTGAGGGTTTAGCAAAAATGATTATAGACAGTGTGGCAATGGGCCCGCCCTGATGGATGGTGTCATACCGCTGCTGGAAGGCCAGAATTCTAATGGCAGATTCAGGTCGTCGCTTTGTGATTTGCGTAGGAAGGTTGCAGATGAAGAGCACACGGCACTCTACTCTAATTGTAACAAACCCATAACACAACAATTGGAAGTAAGTAAATCTTTATTCATATAGCCCCATACACTGAAAGCAACTCACAAAGTACTTCACAAAGTTAAAGAAAGAAATAACACAAGCTGCTTGTAGCAGGTAAACACAATAAAGCATTGTATTTAGTCAGAAATTAAAAGATAGCTAAAAGATTTTTAAAAATGTCAACTAAAGCTCTTGACTTTGTATAACACTGAGTTAATCTGGTGCAGAGACTAGGGCAGGGCTTTCCAGAGTTGGGTCGCAACTGCCTAAAAGGCAAGGTCTAAGACCGAATTTCCTCCCTACCCCCAACTGATAAAAAAAACGATATAGTGCATGAACATCTTGGATAGTTTTTAATAATATTTAAATACCTGTTTTTAAACATTAAATGTCGTTCAAATGCAATGCATTGTGGTCTATATTCGCCAATCAGTTGAACATTGACGCACACTGGTTTTTTGCAGACTTCTGTAAAATTGTGGGTCAAATTCCTTTACAACTTCTTACTTAGTGCACTAAATATTGTGTGTTCGCCATTTTGTAGAGCTGTCCGAATCTACAATTCCAAAATCCAGTGCCCTAGAAACTTCCCAGAAGTCTTTGTGAAAAACTAGTGTGCATCAATGCTCACTAGAATGGTGAATATAGACCACAGTGCATTACATTTGAAGGGTTTTTCATGTAATTTTAAAAAATAAAAAAAACTATCCAAGTTTTCATCATCAGAACACAGTGGATTCATAAATAGTTTTCCTAAAATATTCTTATTTATTAGGTTGATAATAAACTTAAGTAAGCATGGTGTCCGAATTGCTTTTAAAATCCAGGGCATAGGATGGTCCTGCACCACATAGTTTTTTAGCTAGGGTGTAGGGAGGGAATTTAAACATAGCCATAGATTTGAACAGCTGTATAAACTAGTGAACATGCTATGAGTAGTGAAGGAATTTCAAACACAACCAAGCTCTCTCATAGTTTTAAAACAAGTTTTTGGAACGCCTTCCCCTGTAAAGTCCACTATATCAAAGAATTGACAGAAAATTATATATATATATATATCCCTTTTAATTAAATTCATAAAGATATTTTGTAATATAATTCTTTAATGAGATATAAATAATATCAACTATGATACGTTGGGCGATTTGGTAAGTTTTTTGCTGAACAGAGTGTACAACAATGTTAGTTTATGATTCAAAAAATATTGACATGAGTGTTCAGGTAAAAGCATCTCAATTACTCGCCGTCTTAAATTTGATCCACACATTTTTAACATCGTGTTAATGTTTTAAAAAGAATAATTAGCAACAAATTTGGCATTTTTTTAAATACAGCAACTTTTTCTCGCTAGAAGTGTTTTCAAGATTTCATGTAGGCAGCCATTTTGAAATGAGCAGGAAAAATCCGTCTACAGCCCCCATTGGAATGACGATGAACTACAGGGCAAAAACATGGACCAAGTCTGTACAATGGGTTTGTAAGGAAAGTTTGGATCATGCTAATGAGATAGGGGTCTGAAGAATTAAAATGGTAAGCTAATGTCGCGATAAAAGTAGAGGAGTGACAAGAGCTCGCTTATTGGCTCCAGTGAAAAACCTTGCTGATGAATGGACGATTTTGAGGCACTATTTGTTAGTCTTAGTGAGAAGAGATAAAAGCATGGATAATCAGCTCAAGGTCAGATTGTGATGAAATTGCTCTTAGTTTATCCATGTTCCTCAGAACAATAGTAATGCTTTTCCCCAAAGATGTCTCCAAAAAAATAAGGAATTTTTGTTTGAAATGAATTTACTGGACCATACATTTTTGTTTAGACTAGTATATGCTTCTTTTTTAATTTGATGTTAAAAGTATAGTTCTTAATGGATGAAAATTATAGCTGGTAAAAGGCTGTATGCACTTTTTACCTTTCAAAACTTTAAGACTTTACATGTTTAAGATATCCGAAATATTCACAATGTGTCTTTTCTTTTATGTTGTTTCTTTAGAGAAAGCACAATAAAAATAGAAATGTTTCCTCTTCTTTTAAGTTTTTCAGGCACTCCATTTTCAGCAGTTATTCCCATATCTCAGATTTTATTTTAATTCAAGCAAAACTTGATTAAAACAGTCTATCTTTAAAAAATATTTTGAGATCATTTTTTTCTGCAAAATTAAGCTTAAAGCAAGTAGGTTGGAATGATTGTAGTAATTTTAAGGGCTAAGAAGTAAATCTTTTTTCTCTTCTTCACAGATAAAGATCCTTGAGATTCCCAGTAAGACCACTGTCTGCTCTCTGGTGCCGGAGACCAAACTGGGAATGGTGATGTGCTTAAAACTGTGGCAGGTTGGTGCTTTTTTATTATGATTTTACTGTTTTTATAGAAATTTTTCTCTCTCTCTTATTGTTGTGTATCTATATTAAAATGATAGTTGTTATAGCATTTACATGTACTTCATTCTGATTGGCCAGCATCCCATGACAAAATGGAAAAATAGAAAAATCAACAAAAAGGCAAACGTGAGAGCGGCATGTGATTTACAACCCAACAGCTCGTCCCGGGACGTTTTTCCATGCATTTCTTCTTGGCTGGCAGCAAGTCCCAACACTGTAATTAGAGTGTTTGGAAGGTCCAGGGGTTCACAGCCATATATCAGCCTGCAGCTGTATATCCAATCTGATCTGGGCAAAAAGTTAGCTCTCTGTTTTGTAAATGCTGTCAAAGGTTTTATTTTCCAGCCATGAATGAGAATTAGTAATTATTTTCCGGGTTAATAAGTAACTCCCTGGGTCTGCGGCTCTGCTCAAAGGCTGTGACGGCGTTCACTGTCTGCCATTTCTTTTTAGAGCCCAGTGTATCGTTCTGACGTGGGATTGGCAATTCTTCCTTTTGCACTAATCAGTCGTTCATAATTTCGATCTTAAAGTCAAATAGGCGACAATAAATTTGTGATGTTTCAGGATAGACACTGCAGATGAGTTAAAGGCTGCAAACCTGCTGACATGTGTTTGTGATTTTTTTCTCTGCTTCACTTTGATTTCAACACGTCTCTCCTCATCCTATTTGGGAGCTAAAGCACACTTGCCGTTGATCGCCAAGACACAGAGTGATCAATTATATCATCATAAATTACAAAATATAATTTCAGTACAGCAAAGACGGACTTGGAAAAATCCATTTAAGGATATGTATTTCAAGGTAGGAGCATGTGCTCTGCAAATCCATTGATTTTAGGTTTCCAATCTGAGAAAATCAGCAATCTTTACTTCTTGTACACAAGAAAACAAACTTTTTAGGTAAACATGAATTGGCTGTGGCTTTTATTTACCTCACACAACCAACCTTTTCTCGACTTTTCAGTTAAGAGCTGCTAGACTCGGCGGCCATCTTTCCTATGCATCATCCCAAACTCTTTATTTCTACTGCTGAAATGTTTAATCTCATTCCTTTTTAAGGAGGAGCAAACTTTGATTATGAGGTCATCTGCTCTGAAAAACACTTTTCCTTCATGGCTTTTTTTGTGCATCTGTGAGCAAGGATCAGTCTAATATGACGAGATAAAAGTTATAAATAAAAAAATGTCACGTTCTAATTGATCAGTTTCTTAAATTGACAGACTAGTAATATCTCTAATGCTACGTACACACTGGACATTTGAGACACTTTTGAACCACGCTGAATGCAGTGTTCACACCGGACTGTCGCTACCCGATAGTAGCGAATGGACCTACAGTTGGAAGAGGTGTGAAAGTGGTGAAAATCTCACAAAACTTGCTCCAGGCTTTTTCTTTCACAGCTCTATTCCTTAAATGAAAGGCTTGGTGACATAGAACTCTGGTTGGGCACAAACCATTATTATTAATTTCTCCTTCGTGATCAATTTTCAAACGGTTGGCCCTTTTGTGTTTTGAAAAGAACACCATCCATACATCACTACCAAATCCAAGTCCCTGATTAGTCAAAGTTTTCAACCGGTTTAACTTTCAACACGCATTCAATGGCTGCGTATTTTGTACATCGAGCCCATTAACTGGTAAAACTTGCATAACCACGTGTGAGAACTTTGGTGTGAACATAGCATAAGAGAGAATTAAAACTAAATTAAAGAAAAACCTTAAAGTGCGACTCAAACTGTATACATTTTTTTGAATTGTAAAATCGTTCCCAGTGGTCTTTTAATTATGATTATGCAGTTTTTCCTTTTTTATTTTTTTATTTATTATTTTTTTTAAGACAACTTTTCTGCAGCATGGCAGGAGTTCATCAGAAATTCCCCTTGGGGTTGTGGGTGGGACCGTTGGCACAGAAGTAACCCTCTGTTGACATTCCAGCATTTCTTTGTTAACACTCTCTCCCGCTAGCTTACAGCCTCTCACAACCCCAACTAAACATTAGCTTAGCAGAAAAAAAAACAGCAAACGGTTTTGGAGATGTCCAGCAGTACAGTGAAGAGCCAGATGACAGCTCAGATGAGGAAAATGAAGACTTTTATGGATCTATTTGTCTGCAAGTGAATGCTTCAGAATTCTAGCGGAGAAAGGAAACTTTGGCCCACCCATGGCAGTTGCCACATCACAAACCTGAGCTTTTTCAAACTGCAGGTTTTTTGTCCTCTCCTGGTCCACCATGATTTGAATAGAGAAATACTCAGAAACACGGTTTTAATCCAAAATTCTTTTATATATGTCCTCTATAATGATAAAAATGCTACAAGAACATGTGAAAAGCACCAAAAACATGATTTTCATTGGAGTGGGTCTTTAAGTGATTTTGACCATAAACACAACAAACAAAGAACCAGAGTCTTCACAAAAACAACCTGAAGTTTTCTTAAAAAAATATCACAAGTTCCTTTAGTGGCACTGCAATATAAAAGCAGAGACAAAATTCAATATCTGATCACCTTTCACCAGTTTTGAAGTTGTGAACAATAGCAAAGATGGAGAAAGTGCCTCCACATGTTTCTGTGACTAGTGTGAGGGCGTCAGGCTGGCCGGGGGGACAGTGGTGATGTATGACGTGCAAGGCTTTTAAAGTGAACAGAGGCCGGTCAGGAAAAGGAGGAAATGTTCCTACACAGATATCCATCACTCTCAGCTCATCACCTTGCTGCCTTGTGGCCATCACATCCTGGTGGAACCGGCACGACAAGCGGTGGAAGCGATTGGTTCCTGATGTCGGAGCGGTGCCCGCCTGGGGGCCTGTGGCGGCCACATCAGCAAACAAGCTGCCGGTCTCGAGGTCATTCCTGGTTTTTGCTGAACACTTCAATACTTCTCTTTAATTGCATTTAGATTTTATTTATTTAGCACGAGTTTGTTTTTAAGGTGAGATCAGGAATTAGAAGAATACACAGCGACCCTTCTGTTTAGGGTAAAATATTGTCCGAACCTCTCAGGTTCCACCAGCGAAGTTTACCTATAGATTACCAATATTTTTACATCTTATTAAAAAAATTTATTTATATTTCTGTATTTACACTAGATAATCTGAATCAGTGTTAGGTCAATTTAGTCTAGAACTAACTGTAGTTTTTCCCATTTTTCCATAACTAATCTTTTAGTTCAGTATCTGTAAAAAGATGACGGTTTTTTTGTTTGATAAAGATTTCAATCCATCCTTGATTAATATGACATTTTAGAAAAAAAAGTCTTTCAGTTTGAGTCTGTTTTTTTTTTTCATTTACTGGAAGATTTAAAATAAATACATTTTATTTAATTTCATTTTATTTATTTCAATTTTGTGCAATTTTTTTCCTTTTTAATGTCAGAAATTTCAAAATAAGGTTCTGAGCTATTAACTGAGCTTCATCTTTGTGCAGAGAAATCTGTTGAAATAAATTTAGTGTAAATGTTAAGAGATCTCCATTGTAGTCAGCAAGTTTCTCTATTGTAAATGGAAATCTTGGTCATTTCCCATTTCTAGAAATTGTAATTGTGTCATCACAGACTTGAGCTTACTCAACATTTTTTCTTGAATTTTTCTTAAACAGTATAACTTCAGCAAAGTTAGAGAAAATAACTAACAGTGAATTTACTACTTGCTAGGCTTTTATTTTGTTAAATTTTCTTTTTAAAAGCTTGTTGAATTTTTCATATAATCACCGTCAGGCACTTTGTTTCTTTGAATTCACAAAGAACCCGCAGGCGATTCCAAGTACACCCCTAACATAGTCTTTTTTTTTTCCTAACACTTGATTGCAAATTTTAATTGACTTTTTTGTCTTCTATTTTTTTAAAGGGTAGACATTTTCTAATATGCTGTAATTTGTTTGTCCTGGTTTTACCATTTAATGGGGAAGCAAACTTTTGTAAAATATTAAGTTTTATTTTTTTACTGATTGATTAGTGTGTTATACATAAAGTTCTGTTTTACTTTTTGTTTAGTTTTTGTTCAAATGAAAGAAGTGACTGAAAGTTTTTATGTAAATAAATTTTTTTTACCATTATTGAGGATGTATTTGATTGAAAATGTATCCACATTTTTTTTTTTTGGTTTTCATTAGTTAGAACTTGTTTGTTTTTCAAAAATGTTCAATTCTTCCATCTTGTTTTTTGCCTCAGCAGTCATCAGCCTCAGCAGATTTGGAAACCAGCTACAGAGGACAGCCAAACCTAACAGTCTCATACAGTAGATTATTTGAAAAGATAAACATGCTTTTTTATTTTTTTCAGTTCAATTTTAAAATATTTTACATTCTCTCAATATTTATGTTGCGGACAGTTTTTGTTTTAATTGGCTAATAAAGAAAATTATCACAAAAATGATTTTTTTTATTTTACTGTAACTAAAACCACAGCTGACTGGTAAGAAAAAGTTTCTCCTAAAACTAGCGGTTGTTCTTCATGAGACCGTTTCCTGCACTGGTCCATCTTCTACCAGCAGCTTCAAGCTGTCTGTCTTTCCAGCTGTTCCTCCATGATGAATCTCCTCTCAGTGCCCCAGCCCACTCCAGCAGAGAACCCTCTTGTAGAAAGGCCTGCGAAGGATTTAATGAATTAGGTGTCTACCCAGGGTACCCTGACCTCTGACCCATGACATCATCAATCAAGGAGGTCCTTCACTTAAAGTGAAATGGTGGGCCCCAAGCCTGGAACGTTTAGCCCGGTCCCTGCTGGCGAGCAGGGGCCACTGGTTTTCACTTGTTTTTGTTTGTTTTTACAATCTCTCGGTGTTCGTCCTCGCTGATGTGTTTGGAAGGAATACATAAGTCTGTCTATAATTTGTTACAAGCTGGAAGAAGAGAAACATAGAGCGTTAACAGAGGAAAGGTCTCTAACATGCGTGAAAAATGGCTGACTTGGCGTCTTTGCACATGTGGAAATGTCTCTGCATGGCGATTTGCTGTTTTTTGCGGCCACTCAGATAAAATTGTGTTTTTGTTATTTTTCACATGTTCTTGTGGCCTTTTTCTGATGGTGGAGGACAAATGCAAAGAAAATTAAGTTTGAAATGATATTCCTGAGTAATTTTTTTACTTAAAATTGAGCAGATGAAAATATGCTGTTGAAAAAAGCTTGTAGTTGTGATGTAAACAAAACACTGAGCTAGCCAGAAGCTCCCTGCTCCAAGCTCTCAGCAACGGGGAGGGGAAGGGGGCGGGGTTGCTTTGACCACAACTCAGAGGTGAATTTGCAGAAACTATGTTCCAGAAAACAACACAGGTTTTTTTTGTGGCTAAAATGTCATAATCATAATGAAAAGACCAATGGGAATGCTTTTACTATCAATCAAAAGATGATGAAAGTGGGACTTCAAAATAGATAAAAATATAAGCTTCCCTGTGCAGTCATTAACCTGGTTAGTTACATTTTAAGTTGGATGTTTTTTTTCCCTCCATGTTCAGTGCTCATCCTTCACTTTTTAACTTCATTCATTCTCCCTTCAGCAGCGTTTAGCAAATTATCAGAAATGATCTCTGCTTCGATGTAAAGAAACCACTTTGTGTTTTTTGTTCTTGTTAAGTTAGTGTTGTATTTTATTTTTGACTTTTTTTCCCCAGTCTAATCTATGTTTTTGCTCTTATTTTTATTAAATTTGTGACTAAAAAAATTATTCAGATGATTCAGTGGAGTAAAGGGGTGAGCAACATAATTGTTTTTTTTTTTTACAAATTAGCTTTAAGTTACCGCATACTATGTTTAAAACTAAAGTAAATACACGTTTCAGCATTGAATTTCCTTAAACATAAACATTTTGCTCATCCACTATCTTCAGAATGAGAATTTGCAACAGCTCTGTCAGTCATCTGTGACATTATCGGATAAAAAAACGCAAACAAACAATTAAAGAAAGGCCAAAACAGAAGATAGCATGTGGGTTATCCCAAGTATTCCCTTTCCACTTTCACATATTGTTAGTATTTCTCTACAGTTTTGTTTTTTATTTCAGACATGAAGAGAAATGTATTGTTGTTGGAATTGGATTTGATTCATCTCAATCAAACAAAAACAATGTTAATGAAGGCAAGCAAAAGACATATCCATCTGTACATTAATAAATCAAATGCAAGATAATTTGTCATGGCTTGATTGGGAGAAAAAGATTTGAATCCACATGTAAATTATGGCATTATAATTGCTCTTAATCATAAATTTTGTTTTTATACATAGAATTTATTTGTTTGTCAAAGAGAATTTACTAAATTGTTTGAAAAGAAATGGGAGGAAGTCTTGATAATTGTACAAAAAGTATGTCATTTTATTTCATAGCTCCAGTATTATTTCATTTTACAGAAAATGTGGACAAATTTGACGTCTATTTAAAAAATATTCAAAACATTGTTTTAAGAGGCATACAAATAAATAAAAATGTAAATGCAAAAAAAAATATGCAAAATGCAGAAAAATTTTGGGGTTTTCTGTTTTTTATGAGTTCTTTGGCTCAGGAATATAGATGAAGAGTAAAGTGAGCAGTGTTGTAATGGCGTACTGCAAAGAGACAGCAACAGGCTGACGAATGGAGCCCACAGCCCCTCTGAGTGTCAGTGGGAGCTTCCAGGATGATAACCTCTGCCCCTTTCAGTTTCCAGCAGCACTCAGGGGTTTTCTTCTTCAGCGTGCAGAGCTGCCATCCCACATCTTAACTTGCCATGCACCCCCACCCCTCCTCACTCTTATCACCCTCCCTCTCTTCCAGCCAGACTCGGGTCCCGGACCTCTCCTGTTGGCTGGATACGAGGATGGTTCCTTGTTGCTGTGGGACGTAACCCAGAGGTCCAATCTGAGCCAAGTCAAAGCCCACCCCGAGCCCGTCATGTGTCTGACCTTCGACCCCCAGCGGCTGAGGGGCATTTCAGGCTCAGCCGAAACAAAACTCTCCTCCTGGATTCTGGACAGCCAGAACAACATACAGGTCAGCCAGCTTGAGCCCAAACAACACAAATGGAGTATTTTATTTAAAAACAAGACTTTCGGCCTTTCTTCATAACATTTTAAAAGCAAGATAACATTCTTAGTATGAAAACAGTCAGAAAAACAAAATGTTTTAAAATAGGTTTGGACAAAAACACATTTATTATTATTTTTGGTTAAATTCCCTTCATTCCCATTTATTTCCCTTTGTATGTAGCGCTCAGTTGGTATTTTTAATATTGATTTTCGTTATTTAGTTTCAACTTTAGTTAGTGTCCTGTCACCATCTGATCCATCAAACATTTTAGCATGTATCGGTGCTTGCAGCAAATCATTTTTACGAAACAAATCCTATGTAAAGATATCAAAATCTGGAAATAACCATTAATAAATGGAAAAATAAGCTTAAAAACCGAACTGTTAAATGGAATTACTTCAAATTGAATGTTATACAGCCTGATAATAAGTATTTTTTGCAAGTTCTAAGCAAATAGTTTGTACATTTTGAGTTTTGTACCAAATTGTAGCTTATTTTCATTGCAGTGTCAAAAAAAGTGGAAATGACTCATTTTAGAACAAATTGTGAGTAAAATACAATATGATCTTAGTACAAATGTAATAAATCCGCATAAAATCTTAAACTAGCCCTTATTCTTAGAACACAAATCAAAATTGTTGTTTTCAAAATTATGACAATGAATGCCAGTCTAACGTGTCAACATTTAGTGAACTTTAAAATAACATTCTTAAAATCAAACCCAGAAAATTACAGGAAAATACATTTGTCTTAAAACAAGTTTTTCTATTGTCAAGAGTTTGAAACAAAAGGATTTTGACTCATTCTAAAAACGATTTTCTTCATTTCTAGATCCTAGCTCTTAATGAGACAACATATTCTCCACTGTGCTAATTTTGAGAAAAACTTAGAAAGGTGTAGAGCAAAGACGAGAGTAAAACAGCCTGGTAAAATATCTTGAATGCCTTGAAAAAAGGTTTGAAATCTTTGCAATTATCAAATAATTTGCAGTACACTTTCATGCAGACTACTATATTGGTGTACGGCTCTGGTGTCATCTATAAGTCTCTTTTTTTTTCAGAAAAAATAGTATCAAAATCAAATTAATGATAATGTCTTCCTTAAAAGTTTCTTTTGATTTCCCTAAAACTTGTTAGGTGTCCGCTCTCAGCCTTCCCCGCTGAAGCATCTGTGTTTTTGGTCCTGATCCCACCACCTGCTAACTGTTTTTTTGCACAGTGGTCTACCTAATCCCATGAAATGGAATAAAAGGTAATAGAAGGCACGGAGGCAGAGGAGTGTTGCCTTTCGCCGGGCTTGCTCAGAAAACATTAGAGGCCAAAGAGGAAGAGGCTCAGCGGGGCTCAAGAGGCCATAAATCAGCTGCTGGTTACACAGCGTTGGCAGGGCTAGGGGCCAAGGGCCAAGCTGGGGGTGTCAATTCAGAGTCCAGCCACACACATACACACTTTTTACATATTTATGCATGCTTTTAAAGAAATGTGGGTACAGTTCAAGACATGTTTTTTTTTTTATGTGAAAACTTTTTTAAAAAGGCATTTTACATTTAAGGAAATGGATTAAATATATTTTTGACAGATATGCAGATGTTTAAACACAACATACCAGGAATCCAAGCCCCTCCACATTTACACAGAGATCACATCACCTTCATAACTCATTTTACACAACAGCCAGTGCTGCAGACTTCCCGCCTCATTGAAAGCTAGATTTTCTCCTGATTTCATGAGCATAAAGGAACGCTCCCATTTTTCAGCCAGCCCCTCTGAATCACAGCGAGGGGATCTTTCGGCTGATGTAGCCCACGCCTGCTGTTATTCTTTCCAAGGCCTTTTACAAATGAACGCTTGAATTGGAAATATTTGCATCTTGAATGTGTCTTTAGGCTAACACTGCGTGGGGTTTTTAGTCTGAACAAGAATAGTTCATCGGTTTTATTTGCTCGTTCGACATAATATTGACTCAGCGGTGGGAGAAAAGTGAAAGAAAAGCAAAAAGGATCCAGTAGGGGCTTTTAAATTGTTGCTGAGTGTATCTCGGTGTGACGTCCGTACAGAAATCTTCACTTCTTCCCAAAATTATTTCTGTGTGGCCAAAAGAAAATGCCGGGTGGCAGACTCAGGCCTGCCAGACGACCCGTGAGTATCAGGAAAAATATCCAAACCTGGGAGGCCCTTAAGGCAAACACGAAAACACATCTGCAGAGAGAGGAACAGTGGGGGTCCGCAGTAAAAGCCGAGGGGGCTGGAAGTGTGACTGCATCCCGCGTCACATGGCTGACTTTACAATCCGGCGGCTGCTGAGGATTGATACGTCTGGTGAAACTGAGGGGAAACTGAATGTGACACAACGCAGTGCAGTTATGATTGAATAGGGCTGTGAAGTGAGCTTATCAAGGCCAGATAAAGACAGATCGCTGCAGGAATGGAGGTTAATGTCTTACACATGTCTCCAAAGGCCTTTATCTGCCGCGTGACCCCGCCTGCCCTGAGGTATTCTCAGAGTGGAAAGGCATCATCATTTTTTAGTTTTTCTTTTTTCTGCTTCCCTTCAAGCCTGCACTTTTGAAAGCTTGTAATGATGATGGCGCAGGAGTTAGGATTTCAAGACAGGTAAGCTTGATAGACAGATATTTAGGTGGATGCTCAAATGCACTGTCAAGTGCAGGGACATTTTTGTGTCAGAGCAAAGTGAAAGGCCGGGGTTGAGGCCTACACAAAGAGAAAACAGGAATAGACAGGGTAGGATTAGGCGTGTAAATCAAGCATGAATGACAGGAGATGCCATCTCTGTACAGGCGGAAGTTCAGTGATGTACATTAAGTTATCTGCGAGATTTCTTTGTAAAAATAAAAGCTTCATAAGCAAG
This sequence comes from Adrianichthys oophorus, assembly GCA_036245035.1. Classification (NCBI taxonomy): domain Eukaryota; kingdom Metazoa; phylum Chordata; class Actinopteri; order Beloniformes; family Adrianichthyidae; genus Adrianichthys; species Adrianichthys oophorus. The sequence continues at coordinate 5,060,255 of BSAI01000189.1, read as the reverse complement.
TTAGTACGGTAGCCCTGAGGTGCAAATCACAAAGTAAAAATATATTAAAGATCACAACAACAATTAATAACGTAAACATGTAATTAAAAAACAAGATTACATTTTAGACCAATCAAAACAATTCCCAAAAAAGGAAATGAAAATGAATGATGTTGCATAGTACTGACCTTTTCTGGGATTCCATGAGGAAAAAACCCCCACACATTTTGGAAAAAAAATAATTTCCAGAAATCAAAATGAAGTTTAAACTGTTTTGGTTTCTGGAATTTTGTTTTGATTTCTAAAGTGTAACCTTTTTTTTAATTATTTTTTGTTTTGCTTTTTTAATTGTCATTGCAATCTTTATTATGTTTTTGACTTGGTGTGATTTGCACTTCAAGGCCACCGTAGGTTAGTGAGTTTGTCCCAGCTGCACTTTGGATCAGGTGGAACTGCTTTAATAATCACCTTTGTCCTTCATGCTACGTTCAAGCTAACAAACATGTGAACATGCCGCCCTTGTCAACAAGCGTTGAAGCATCCACTTTCAACAAAAAGTCTTTGTAAACACACGTACTTGTGCGTTTAGGGCTTCCATGTAGCTACGCACGTTTCTAAGGCCATTTTCGGGCTCTACGTACAAAAGTTTGTGGCTAGTGAATGGGCTTTGCAAGTTAAACCAACTCAAACCTTGACTAATCAGGGACCCGGATTTAGTAGTGACAAATGGAAGACATCCTTTCTAATTCACATGGTGTCCCTACCTGATCTGTAACGGCAAGCCGATCGGTTCCACACATGCGCAAATCTTATGTCACTTCCTCTTTTCACCAACATTTCATCAGTTAAGCTATTTGAATTAGATCCGCTCTTGTAATTTGTATAAATATTGTACGTTTATCAACATTAAATTACCTTTTTAATTATTATGAAGATTTTAAGAATTTATTATATATATTTTCCGAAGAGAGACTCTTCACTGTAAAATGCTTTAGTGGAAGTAGACACATTTTTACACATGCAGGTAACCGATCAGGTAGCCGTTATAAATCGGGTAGCGACATGAGCGTTCAAGAACTAAACACGCGTAAGTGCCTGGTGTGTACGCAAATTTAATTATCGATTAATCCTCACCTCTCCCACACTGAAGAGAGCTGCTCACCTGTTCGACACATCCACATTCTGTCAGTCGCAGCCAGGCTCTAACAGGCAAGGCGACAAAAGGTTGTCATCTCCCCACTGCTAAGTGTGATTCAGGGACAGGGTGTGTCAGAAATACCTTTGAAAAGCCTTGCAGCTGCTGGGCTTCAGTGAGTGAGCGATGACGGGATGTTTCAGTGGATCAGTGAATGGCAGGGACGTGTGCCAAAAACCAAGGGGAAAAGATGGGGAGGAAGACGAAGCAAGGCATGACTGAAACCTGCCAAGTGGATCCTGAGCCGTTGTAAAGCCATAGAAAGTCCTTGTGGGTTCAGCTGCAGAGCTGAACTGATCGCCTCCTGACAGCTTGAGAAAAGTTTCATTCAGACTCCAAAATCTGCTCTGCACAGATTTAAACTTAAGTAAATATTTTATAATCAAGCCCAGAGATGGAAGCCGAAGCCACCTGCAAGGTTTCTTTGTGAAAATAAAATTCTAGTAGAACAAATGGAGCGTCAAGAAAAATGAACCCAAATGAGTTGATTTAAGCTAATGTGTCCTTTTGTAAAATGATTCTGGGTTAATGGCTCTACTTTAGGTCAGCAGCCTTTTTTATCATTCTAAAGTCTCAGCTGTTATGAGCCTCAGCGGCAAGAGTAACAGGATTTTTCTTTTCATAAATATTATTCAGTTTTTTGGGCAACGAATCAGGTCGTAAATTTTATCTTGATCTGCTTTTCATTTATCCAAGTTGTTGACGTTTTATCCTGAAAATGATACCAGCTCCAGCTGTCAGTTTAGGTCTATTTATGAATTTGACCAATCGAATGGAGCCCTTTTATGTTAGTTGCCCGCTTCCTATATAGACAGGCTATTTGGTGAATAATGTAAGTTATGTTGAATTTTATGTAAATAAACAGTAAGTTGGAAATAAGTTGTCTTTTGTTTGTTATTTGTTTATGCATCGTAAGTCAAATCATCATCACAATTTTGATTGATAATATCGCACATCGAAAGTTTTCCTTATCATGCTGCCCTAGCTCGGAACAATCTCGTTTTCCCTGTTACAACTTTTTTTCCTCACTTTCTCACACAAAGTAAAAACAATTAAGCAGTCAGGCTTGCTGAATGACCAATATTGCATCATTAGCTATTTACTGCTCACAGTTGACCCTTAAATGAAACAAATGTCCTTTTCTGACACAAACTATGGGAAGCAAAACAAACAAAAACAGACACTTAAACCCATCATTATCAGGCCTCTAATGCAAACCAGATGGAGAAAGGTAGGAACATTCCAAATACTTGAGGTAATGATGAAATCTCTCAGTCCAGTTTTTGGGTATCAAAAGTAGGAGCATTGTATGTCACACTCGTGACACCAACATGATGGTCTCAAGAAAAGAAGGGAGGAAAAAACATAAAAAATATGACCTTTTTTCTTATGATCAATGACATTCCTCCCTGCTTTTACTCTCCCCTGCGTTCCACTTGATCCACTCAGGCCATGAGTACCTGGCTTATATCTTCCACATGCAGCTTGTGGATGGTTCCTGCCCAGAACGGGAGCGTGCAGATGTACTCTGCTATCCGAGATCATTAGTCTCTTTGGACACATCCTATGAAGTCAATTTTACGCTGTCCTGTTCGATCGCAGCCCCCCAGGTCCAGATGTTTTTGGGCCCTGTAGTGATCCGGGAGGGATCCCCACCATCTGAGACGAGCACGTTTGCTCTTGGGGAAGGCCCACAGCAGCAACCCATTTAGATAGTGATCTTAGCTGCCATTCATTATAATATGTCAGAATGTTGCCCCTTTAGAGAGATTGATACGGTCCTTGGAACAGTGTAGATCACAGGGAGAAGGGGCTGTGGATAATCTTTAGCAGGCAGACATTACAGCAGCACATTTATCCTAATTCCTCGGGTCGCTGACCAGACCTTTCAGTTAGAGTGTAATTCATCAGAGATGCCTGAAGCAACACGGCCTCTGCAAACAAGCATTTCAGCAAGATGGTCCCTCTCTTTCTTGAAAACTGTCACACAGGTAACGAAGTCCCCTGACATGCTAACCACAAACCAAATAATGGCTCCGAGAAATGTACTCACGGCTCTCGCGATGCTGCATGTTGTGGCAGATGACTGTGATTCTACATTTTTAAGGTGAATTCACACTTGAACTTCAGTCAACAGATCAGTAATAACTTCTCTGGCATTCACTTTTTATCGACATCGTTACTTTTATGACCAGTGAGCCAAATTAATTATGTCCTGCAGCAATCCTGTTCTGCAAGGGCCAGATTGTTTTCGCAATTCTTTTTTCCTACTACGCTTTAGAGTTAAAAATTCAACACCCACCACATGGTCAAAAACTTACGAAAGTTTGCATGCACCTAGTACCCAATGAAAATGAATTCTGGACATAGTAAACAACCTCCCCTACCCCACCCCCACCCAAAAAAGTATGACATCACAGCGGTAGAAACCATTTTAAAAAAGTATGGGACCAAAATTTCTTATGGGGCTTCAAAAAAATTATTTTGAAACCAAAACATTCGTGTCAGGGACTATCCAAAAGAAGTTTTAAAATTATCACTGGATGGCCTCAGGACCTATGGCTTGGTAGCCACTTTCTGGCAAAGTGTAAAAAATGGCGATGTTCTTTAGGAGATCCTCACAAAGTTTCACATACGTCACCAGATTAAGTTTACAACCCCATCCAGAGCTTCGTTGACCTTTGACCTTGGAAAAAGGCGGCCATCTTAAATAAAAACAAAAACCTCCTTTACTACCAGCTAACTCCTCCTAGGGATTGGAATCTATCACTGTTTAACTGCTCAAGCATCATTAAAAAGCTGCTTGGAAAAAATGTTGGGATTAGAATTTGTAGATTTTGAACAGCATTTAGCATGGCAAGCTCGCAAAAGTGGCTTTTTTTTTTTTTTACCAGAAAATTGTGAAAATTTAATACGTGAATCCCTGCCTCAAGCCGAACAGATGAACATGTTAGGAATGTGGGCGTGGTTAACCAAAAACCTCCATTGCCAAGGAAATGCAAAAGTTTACTTTTGACAATTCATCTAAAAATGACATGGACCTGTTCATCAACCCCAGGCGACCAAAACATAAATTGGTTGCTATGGAGATAAAACCAATGAAAAGCTGTCATTTTGAAAAAAGTTTTTTTTTTTCCTCAGTCACATACAGCATTTACCAAGGTGACTTGGGAAGGGGGGGATGAATAAGAAGCTTGTGGCTAGTGAGGCATGTTTGAAAGGGAGCGGTGAATGCAGAGCGGCTAGTGCCTGTGGGCCATACATCGCCTCTTGTGGCTTGGACTTTGACTATTCCTTCAGCTAAGAAAGCAATCACCTCACATTTCATTTTGGAGTGCTTTTACTGAGAATAAAGCTGTTTTAAAAGCACATTTATTCAGTTGTTGTGGGCCTTGTGTACTTCAACAGCTCCAGGAGTGCGTGAGGCTGGTCAATCCCGGAGTTTCTCAGCTGTGCATCAGGGCCGATGGCAAGCTTCTGGCGTCAGCCGGCTGGGACCACCGAGTGCGGATATTTGGCTGGAAGAAGCTGCGGCCGCTGGCGGTGCTTCAGTACCACACCGACATGGTGCTCAGTGTGGCTTTCTCCGACCCTCTGGACCCCCGACAGCAACTCCTGGCCACTGGATCCAAGGACCAGCGGATCAGCCTGTGGTCCATATACAACGAGGGAGCCGCCACAGGCTGAGTCCCTGTAATGGAGGGATGCACAGACTGTTGGTCTAAACCTCTGTCATCAGCACTGATGTAATGCGGCCTTACCTCCTGTCTGGGCCTCTTTGGGCCGCCGTCACAGTTGAGGCGCAATAAACCCTTTGCTCATTTTTCAGAGAACTAAACATATTTTTAAAATGCACCATTTAGTTTGTGAAAAAAAAACGCTATGATGAATATTTTTTTTTCTTATTTCACGTCTTAAATGACCATGTTTTTTATATTTTCATAACGAAGACAGACTTTTGCGTGAAGTAATAAATTCTATGGATTTTTTTTTTTTAAATTTATGTTGACATTCAACATTAAAAACCCCTTGTTTTTACCCTAATACTGTTCATGTTCTCATTTGAACGTGTTGGAACTAATAAACCGACTGAAGTCTTGTCAGTTAGTCAAAGCTGGATGCATGGCTTTGCAGCGATGTTGACTTTTGCCATTGGAACTTTTCCTCAGTGCTCTTGAATTCGAGATGCACCTGAGCTTCTGTATAATCCAATGTTATTCCAGGAGCTTTTAGTTTAGCACAGCGGCTCTCTGGCCTTAGCTAAGCTGCATTTGTCAAACAAGGTTAATCACAGTGAGGACAGAGAGGTGCTGATTTACAGGCTGTGCTCAATAGCAACTAATTGTCAGCCTAATCTGATTTTTTTTTTAATTTTATTTATTGAATAGAATAAAATTTCTTGTCATTGTGATCTTTTACAAAGAAATTACTGCAATCTGCCATCAGTTAGTGCAGGTTAAATATTTCCTCAGTGAGGAGAGAAAAACCAAAGAACAACTTTAAAAATCAGATACATTAAATAAAAATAACATTTCAAAACATATGTTTTTTTTGTAAATATAGGATTAGCAGATTTATAATGTACATCAGCTGTCTAAGTCAGCCAGAAGCATTATGCCTGTCATGCTCCATGAGGCCAGGGAGCCGAACTTCAAACAGCTGTCGTTCTGCTTCATGAGGGCGCTGTCTCCAGGGATGATCTCTGGTGAAAAAGCTCACTAAGTCGAACAGGAAAGCACTGAGAAATCAAAGAAATGCGGGTGCAATTGCCAGGAATAATTAGGAAAACAGGATTAGGAATGATTATGTTTTGAAATCTAACTATTGAACATCTTAGATAACTGTGAAAAGACATATCATTTCATATTTTTGCTCATCTTTGCATGATTTCAGGTTTGCTTTGCTATAGAGCTCCACCTACGCCCTTTGACCCCAACCCACTAGTGACATTTTGGATTTCTAAAAGCTTCCCAACTCGTGTTGGCTTTGAACAAACACTCCAGGTGGTGTGGACCAGCTTCCGGCCATTCTCTTATTAGTCAAATACTGGGCCCAGTGGTGCAGATGTCTTCTGAATGGAACACACATCACCTCGCAGGCCTCAGAGTAGTGCTGGTGGGGTGGCAGGAGACCTCGTAAATCACTTCATAAAGGATCATTTAGGAAGTCAATAAATGGACTGAGGTCTGTCGGCACAAAGGACCTTGTTCTTCACTTATCACCTCACGTGTGTCTTCCGTGGCCTCTGAGGTCAAGGGTCAGCCTAGCTTTGAGATGGGACATAATCTGTTGGGTTATAAAGATCTACAAGTGTCCATAAGTGAAGAAGTCTCTAACTGAATCTTTAGCTGCACAATTAGATTACTATCAATGTGTGATTATTTTTATAAACCTTAACAGAAAAAAATAATTTTAAGAAACCAATAATTTGTTTAAGACTAGGGCCAGCTTTCATTCTTTATTTTGGCCATTTTAGGCCAGTCAACACCATTTTGTTGAGGTTTGTATAATCTAGTGTTTCAATATTTAGTCAGAAAACAGATTATGCAAACTGCAGCACAACGAGGGGCCACTGAGGGTCATAATATGGGAATCAAGATTCTCTCCTGTTCTACAGAGGAGAAGCTGAGTCAAATTTACTTGGCCTCTTTTTAATAACAGCTTTCAGCCGCTGCAGCAGCTGCACAGCCTGGATACGCTTGTCACGACACACGACCCAGATGAGTGTCGAGCCGCCTTCCAGGTCTCATTATCAATCTGTTCAGGCACTGTTTTTGCCTGTCGATGTCGACATGTGGGTCAATAAACTATCATCTCACAGTCACTGACTTTTTCCTTGGAGAAACCAATAGAAAATCCAAATATTTTCCTGTTGAAAGCACGGCAACGCCTGAATAAATACACGTCTGCAGAGGTGCTAATGAAGAAATGTGCGACTGTGGTTTCCAAAGACAAGGATTCGATGATAGTTTTTAAGTTAACACAGATTTGCAGTTCAGGGTAGTCTCTCCAGTAGGCGCTCTTTCCCCAGTTTCCCACAACTCCATGCTGTGAATGAGGCCATCAGTGTCACCATCTCCTGCTGCAGCTGCCACCCATTTTTATGAGTGTCTGAGCATGCAGCATGTGACCAACTTTTTCACATCTTTGGGTACGAATGTGAGCAATTTGGTGCTGATTAAAAAAAAACAAAACAGGATTTTTATGCACTGGTTCTTAATTGTATGTTTTTGCTAAAAAATCAGCAAAATAAACTACAGTTTGATTTTTTTTAAGCATAAGCACTTATTTAGCATTATTTGCAGTTAATTAATGAATTTTTTTAGATGATGTTGTTAATGTTTAATCGTAAAACACTGGACCTCTGTTGCCACCATTTAAAAGAAGCAATATTGTTCTGGGTAGGACATTTCATGTTTTAAATGTTTTGTAGAATCCTAATAACAACTGCTCTGCAGGACTTTTATTTTCATAAATATAAAAATTTGTTCACTTTTAGCCTTGAGTTATTTTAAGAAATCAAATATTGTTGTATTTATGCTACTATTTTTTACCCATTCTGTGATTTTTTTTTTAACCCCAAGGTTATTTTCTGTCTGGAAGACCAGTTAAATGTTCTGTTCCCGAGGAACAGTTAAAAAAAACGCAAGAAATCTTTCTTAAAGTCACTTTCATTGATTTAAATTTAGCTAAGCGCAACATGAACTGCTAGCTTGTTGTGTCCCTTGTTTGAAAATGGCCTCCTCTTTTGGGAAGTCCCCTCTATTTGAAAAACTCTTCTGAAGCCCCGTGAGGCCTCGCACTATCATGTGCATGACAATTGAAACGGCCAATTAAGGAAAAAAATTGAGATATATTTTAGCTTGAGTAAACGGTTGCAATTTAAAGCAAGGCTTTATTGACTTCATTTATGGTATAAACCAGAATGTGTAGGATTAAAGACGAGGGTTTTTGCCAGGTTGTGTTTTCTCTTTTTATCTAGAAAATATTTTTAAGTGAAAATTACAACAACAAAAAATGAACACAATTATTTTCTCTAAAGCTTTCAAGTGTTTTTGCAGATAGCTTCAAACAAATTGTCAAACTTTACTCTTTTTTTTAAACGTTTGCTTATTAAATTATAACATTTCAGCCAGATAAACAAACAAACAGAAATTATGCAACAAATTGCTTTTGGTCTGAAGGTAGTGGAAACATTATTTAACCTCCGACACCTTTACAAGCCGTTTAGCAGTCAGAGGTCAAGCGCCTCCGGGCAAACCCCCCGCCATGCTTCACGCATCAGAGGCTGCTTCAAGGGAAAAGAGAAAACGTAATTAAAATGAATCCTTTGGTGACGTTTCTCTCTTTTTCTTGATAGTCCAAAATTCCAAAGCAGTTTTTGTCTCAATAAGTTTAACCTTAAAAACATTCAGACAGAACGGGGCTGCACGCTGGCGCAGTGGTTAGTGCTCCTGCCTCACAGCAAGAAGGCTCCCGGTTCAAGTCCTGGCTGGGGGACCTGTCTGTGTGGAGTTTGCATGTTCTCCCCGTGCATGTGTGGGTTTTCTCCGGTTACTCCGGCTTCCTCCCACCGTCCAAAAACATGCTTCACAGGTTAATTGGTTACTCTAAATTGTCCCTAGGTGTGGATGTGAGTGTGCATGGGTGTGTGATTGTGGCCCCTGTGACAGACTGGCGACCAGTCCAGGGTTGTCCCCTGCCTTCGCCCATGAGTAGCCGGGTAAGGCTCCGGCAACCCCGTGACCCCGATAAAGCGGATTGGAGAATGAATGAATGAAACATTCAGACAGGAGAGATGCAGGCACGAGGACTTTTTTTGGGAAAAAATAACGTGTCCATTTTTCCTGTCCCATCTAAAGCTGCAGCTATTTCCTCTCTTTCATTATTTTATTAAAAAAAAACTTTTTTATATATTAATTAATTTTTGCAAATTTTGTAAATCCTGTAAAAGTTTGAAAGTACAACTTTCCAGTTGTTCCATGAGGCGGGAGTTGTGACTTGAGCGTGAGTATTCGAGGGTATTTTTTGGTAAAACCAGGTGCAGATGCCAACATTTGACTCATCTGTAGATGTGACAGCTTGAAAATCCAGTGAGCGCTGCAGCAGAGGGACTCCTCAACCTGCAGCATTGCACATCCAGCCAGACAAACATGAACAATGCTTCGAGCGAGATGTGTTTTTTTCTTCCTCTACCCCAATTTAAAGACTTTAAATGCCATGTTTTAACAGAGACTTTTCCTCCTTATGAATTTACAAGAATTTAATGTTTGTTTTACAGATACAGAAAAATCATTCGGCTTCATTTATTTGCATAGAATTGCTGCAAGTCAGTGCCATGGTAAAAAGCTTCTCAGAGCAGCTCAAGATGTTCAGAATCCGTTTGTTTTTTCTTCCTTTTTTATCTCACGCCAAAACATGCTGATCTGTTTCAACATCTTCTGATGAGCTCAGCATGCAAACATCTCGTCTACCTTGTTGATGGGACTACATGACATATGGCTTTTTTGAAAGCAATATAATAAAAACAATGCAAATCAAAAAGTGCATAAAAAAAGGGAAAAGAAATCAGTCTGTGATGAAAAGTATTGTCCGTGTTCAGGAGAGGTTCCTCTTGTCTTTGCTTGTGTCTGCACTGCTCAGGTAGGAGGCGTCCTCCTGGAGCTGAGTTCAAAGGTCAGAGCAGACCACCTCAAGGGCCTGCGCTTCACAGGAAGACACATTTCCTTTAAATAAATACGTCGGGGTTTATCCAGCAGAGCGGAGCCCCCCCCACCGCAGACTGCATAAGCCACCATTGGAAAGGCTGCTGCAGTGATCTTCACAGTCATTATCTGGGCCCGTAGTCATAATTCGAGGGGCCGCTGGTGGCTGAGTACATGTTTGCTGTGGCGGGATTCATGTGGTGATGATACGTGTGTCCTCTGATGCTGGGTAAGGGGTATGGCGACGGTCTGGTCTTGGTTCCCAGATAGTGTTCGTAAGTGTTGGGGTACTTGTAAGGGTGATGGTGCAGGGTGTCTGGGGGTAGGGGGTGGGGATCCGACCGGAGATCATGAGGAGGGCTGGGTCGGCCGCCTGAAAGCGGGACAGCGTGGAGGCCTCCTGGGACGGGCAGGGCAGGACTAAGGACACGGGACATGAGCTGGTGAGCTGGGTCTGCGTGAAGGGGTGTGCCACTGGGGTCTCGCTCATACTCCCGTCTACTGTCTTCTGTGAAAGAAACATAAATGTATAAAGATCTGGTGTGTGCACACATTTTATCTAAAGGTTTTGCCTAATTTCTACACAAAAAAAACTAAAAAAGTTTAACCCATTGATGCCCAATGATGAAAATATGCATCGAACCACTTTGGCTCCAAAATAACATAATTTAGCATCCACTTGAAAGCAAAAACACAAATGACATTAGCTTTTCATAAATAAATGCAGGCAAATATAGTTGATATAAATAAAGTTTATCCTCAAATAAAAAAGGGGTTTATACAAATATACTCCTCGTGTGTCTGAAGATTCATAACTCCCTATTGTAACAGTAAAAATCCGTCCAACACAACGGCAGGACAGGAAAAGTACAAATATATATATATATATATATATATATATATATATATATAAATAAATATATCAAGGAGTTAAAGAAAACTTGTCATACAAGATGAAACTAATTTTGTGTCTAAACATCAAAAAATCTAGACAACATAACAATTACTAGCATTAAAAGATTTTGAAGGAAAAAAAATATATTTTATAGTTTTATAACAAAAACCCTGCTTTTTTTATTTCTGAAAAAAATCGCGTGTAAAGAACCGAAATTATGTCATTGATCTGATAAAGACTTCAATAATCATTGTTTCAGAAAAGTTTCATTGCAGTTTTCCAGAAGCTCTCTTATGGATCAGCACAAAAACCTGTTATGTTCAGTGGATGATGCTGACCGGCGGATTTCTGATGTTTAATTAAAAGCCGAGCCTGAATGCACCACTGCACTGCAGTAAGGATGTGCAAAAAATAAAATGGAATAAAACATGCAGGAAGTAGTGATGAATGCCAATCGATAGAATAGCGGAATTCTGAAAAACATTTGGTTGGTTGTTTGCTTTCTATGTGTTTTTGAAGTAAAACAAGGTGCAGACCTTTGTCTGTGCCGTTTTGCTGAGGGGGAGATGACATTGGGTTTCTTGTTCTGGCAAAGGCACTCATTATTGGCAGAGAGCCTGGCCTGTGATTCCTGGGCCTGCAGACGGGAGAAAGGATTCGGTTATACAGACTTAACCAATGTCAAGGACACAGTCCTGTCTTATCGGAGAATACTTCTTGTTTGTAACTTTTCATTTCAAACAGCATGAGTGTAAAAAGATGCTAATGATCAAAGACTTTTGTGAAAAACATCTCAGAAATTGTTGTAAAAATGTGTTTACACTGCAGGATGAACTGAGTTTGAAAGATTTTGTGTTTGATCTGTCTGGGTGGGGTTTACAAAATTACCAGTAAAAGGAAATTGTCAGTGACGGACATAGCTGATCGACTTTGTAACAATAACCTGTGATTTTTTAAAATTCATAACAACCATAGTTAGAATAGATCTCCTTTCTTTTGACACCTGCCATCAAACAAAACAATTTTGAAAATAGTTTTCTACCCTTCCGGGCTTCCCTGGGAGTGTAAATGCTCACCAGTCCTCCGGGTCACAGTCTCTGAAGCCTTTCGCAAAGGGATTGCTGGCGATTTTCAGCTGTGTAATCTGAAAAGAGAAAGAAAATAATTCAACCATCTTATCTTTGGTTTATATGTAAATATATATATTTGATTAATTAAGTCAGTCATTGACAATTTGAAGTGGTAGATTCATTAGATTCATTTTCCACAGCTGAAAGTACATCAAATGTATTTTTAAAATACTAAAGTTCTAAAAAATGGAAAAATAAATCACTTTTATTGTTGTTTTAATGAATCTATAAAACAAAAAAAAAGAAAAATAGAATTCATAAAAGTTTAATTAAACCATTCTTCAATAATGAGTTTTTGCCTGTTAAAATGTTTAAAGTTTATTATAATTGGAAAAGATAACATGGTTTCTTTGTCGGTTAAAAAAGCTTCTGACAACAGAACTGCAGTGTCAGTCTGAATCTCCACAGAAAAGGGGTTTTATTAACTTTTTACTGTTTAGAAGTCGTCTTAAATAACCACTGACGACAGAGTCTAAACAGGCGCAAAGACTGATGGGAAGCAGAGCAGTCGCGGCGCACAGGGCGACAGCGCAGCTGTGCGCGCACGCAGACCACAAACGTTTACGCGCAGAGAGCGCAGCCGTGAGACGTGCAGCAAAGTCGCTGAAGCTGCTCGTTCATTGATGTATTTGCAGCACAAGCAGCGGACGGTGTGAAACGCGTCTTTAAATGCGCCACAAGTCACATTCTGCGCCATGGAACAAGGCGCGCCTCCTGTGGCTCCATGGCTTCCTGCGCGCGCGGTGAAGCTGCGCACTCACCCGGTGGTTCTGGTAAGCTGTGACGGCCGTGAAGCGGGTTTCCTCAAAAACAAAGGTTTTGTAGTTCTCCTCGGCGTACTTCTCGCTGTCCTTGCGCGGGTCAACGTAAACCACATGGAACCTGGGCTGGTAGCGGTGCATGGAGTTCAGAATGATCTGTGGAGAGCGAGTCAAAGGACTGAGTCAGTCAGTCAGTCTCAGTCGTGGGTTTTGAGCACGTAAGGTGGACCTGCTGCTGCACAAACACGGAGAATGCAACCACAAAAACCAATGCATTGCGTAAAACGCACGAATAACACATGCATCTTGTGCATTTCTGATCCAGTTTGTTAAACATTGACTAAATACATTACGATAATCCTTTAAAATGCAGACAAAACTGATCATTTTTGGATGCACAGCCTGTTTCTCTGCAAGCAAATAACATACAGCCCAACGGATGACATGACATTTGCATACAATTACAACGGCAGTTGGGGGGAAAAACACGACACCCCCCCCCCCCCCCCATCACCACCACCACCACCGATTCCAAATAAACACATAAAACGAGAAAACACACGTATCAAGAAATGTCTGCTTGATTTAATAAACATGTATTTGAAAACACTCATTCCAAGTAATTTCTAAAGACTTTCTTGATGTCAAACATTTGTCGGAGAGATTTGAAAAAATAGGCGTAGGCGAAATATGCAAACGGGACTGGAGTATAAAAACAGGAAAATAATCTATATTATGCTAACAAGTGGACACGTAAGAAAAAAAATGGCACTTTTAAGAATTTCTTCAATCCAATTCTTGGGATATTCGGTTATTTTTTAAGCAATGCTGTTTTGGGGGGTTATGCGTTTTTCAAATTTTTTTCCTGAGTTAACCAGAAAAAAAGTTAGTCTCTTTTTAGTCTTTGTGCTGGATTAAAACTAATCCAACTAGGGTTATTTTTAACTAACGCGTTTTTTGAGTGTTTGACAGTTTGTTATTATGCATTATTTCAGTTCTTAAGTTCAGCTCTCATCCATTTTTATTTGGGAAATAATGTATTTTTGTTATTTATAATTTGTTTAATCATACAATTTGAATTTGTTAGGTCCAAATTTGGAGTTTTTGTGCTTCGTTGAAGTCTTTAAATCTTTATGTCTCACAAACTTTCCAATCAGAATTTTGTCCTCTACCCTTTTATTAATCTAATTTTAAGGAATGCAAGAAAAACGATTTGATTATTATTATTTTTAACAGTTTCTCTTTTTTAAAGCACTGCTTTCATTTCTGTACTTACATGCCCGTTGTCATCCAGCAGGTTGTTAGTTAACTTGAGTTTATCAAAGGAGACGATCTGCTTCATCCACTGCGCGCCTTTGGCCGGAGAGTCCGGGTGGTAGTGGACCCTGCCCGGTGTGGCAGGATCCGCTTTTCCCGCCACCAGCCACGACGAGCTGTGGAAAGCATACCTGGAAAGCCCATGGAAACAAATCAATATATCAGATATGATTATAGTTGCAATATCACGGTCACGTATGAAAATATCTACAAACTCAAACATGGAAAATATATTTGTGTGTACTCAGTTTTGTTTCCTTCAGTTAAAAACATCCAAACTTTTATGGATTATCAGAATATTTGTTGCAAAGACCCTCTAGTAATCTCAAAAGTGAAGGTACTGTGGTTGAATGTTATACCTATTTGTGTGAAACAGTTTTTTAATTTAAAATTTAATTTAAACACAATTTATGGTGACTTGCGATTTTCTTTCGTGTAAAAAAAAAAAACACTGGCGAGGCTACCTGTAGCGTTTGTCATCCACAGGCAGGAAGTCCATTAGAAGCATATAGTCCGCCATAGGATCCATCCCAAATATTTTCACTTGAAAAGTTGGAAACATTCTCCTGACAAAGAAAAATCACAAGAATTTAACCCTTTTGGCGCAAGTTTGGGGCAAAACCATTTTTCCCCACTTTTTTTTAAATCTGCAGATTAATCTGCTGCAGCGTTCACTGGCATATATGGGTTCCTCGGTAGGAAAAACATGAGCTTGATTGTATTTTAAGAAGGACAACTTTCCAAATAGTTGAAAGACGCGTGTCTTTGTGCTTTAGTAATTTTCCTCGAGCTGAAAGCCTCAGGGGTGAAATGATCCTAAAATATATTTTAAAAAACGCGCTCCACTCTGCGCGTTCTCATCTGTTTGATTTGTTGTGCCTCTGTTGTTGTTGTTTTTTTTTCACTCTTTTTAATGAATTTTCTTCCTTTTTGTGATAAACTGTAGAAACTGTACAATTTGTTCAAAGTTTAAGAGGTTGCGTGCGTAAATTACGCATTAAAAGGCCATGAATTGACCTTAATCAGAAGGTAAAAACAAGGCTGAAACAACAGTTGCATGAAAAACAACAATCTAAAACAGAACACATAGATATATTTTGATTTTAAATGAAACATCTCTGTTTAAGTTGAAGAAATCAGAACGAATCGCCTCTGATTTTTTTTTTTTTTTTTTTGCGTTGCTGCGCTTTGACATTTTGCCTTCAGAAACCCCAGAGGTTATGCAGCAGGTCCGCGTCCACCAACAACACGAAGCTGAAAGTTGAGTAATCTGCTGGGCCAGTGAAAGGGATCCTGAAATCAACGCTCAATTAACGTCAGTGTTGTGGCTAGGTGAGGCTGAAGGAGCTTTTAAAGTGCTCTGTTGCAGATCCCCTTTCTCCTGTCAGACGGAGCAGAGCGGGGGAAACCCTAACCCCCACTTTTCAGACTCCAGGCAGCCGCTGCATGCTGCTTCTTCTTCTTCTTAACATGAAAATACAGCTCTGCGTGTCGTGTTTGGTTGCTGGCTGTGAAAAGCGGCGCGCGAAGTGTTTATGTCAAGTAGTAAAGTTTTATAAGCCTTGGTAAGGTCACGGGTCGGGACATGTAAAAGATACTCTCACATCTGCAGATTTTGCAAATAAAGTAGGTCAAATGATTAAATAATCCTCATTCAATGTATGATTTTATAAGAACAAAGATCTCCAGAAGATGGAAAAGATCAAGATTTATGACATAGATTAAATATATTATAAACGTGATTAAAATGTGTCAGCCTATGAAGCAGCAGGATCAAATGGTGGCTTTATGGATGACGCGCAACGCCCGCGCGGGTCCACAGCAACGTGAAAGATCCGCTCAATCCACACAAGCAAAGAACGTCCTGGTGAACAAATGTTTTGTCAGCTGTAAAATCAATCTGACGTTATGGCTTAAAACTGCAGGAAGGAAAACTTTATTGTTTAAATTAAATGATCCAAACTCCGAAAATCATCTCCCCTGATTTTACTGATTGAAACAAAAAAATGTTTTCCCTTAATTTACGAATGTGTGTGTGTATTGTTTTTTTATTTAATTTTTTTTAGAAAATTAAAAAGTCTGATCACTTAAAAAAAAAGAATGTTGTTGGTTTGACTTCATAAATTATGTTTCCTTGTTATGAAAAGTTAATAAAATTTCTTAGTTTCAAGTCATAAAAAAATCCAACTGTATGATCCTTTTCATGACTTTTGTAATATCTGAGAAGTGAAGTCAAAGGAGGAACCGCTGCTGTGGCTTGTGCGCTCACCTGCCCGCTTTGGTGACGATCATCTCCGTTCCCAGCTGGTTGAACTCGTCCCACAAAGCTTTCATCTCCAGCTGCACGTTAATATTGGCCACCTTGGGGTTCTTTTTTACCATACTTTTGCTGTTCGGCGTGGAGCTGGAGGACGATGACGAGCAGGTCCCGGTGTCGCTCGGCGGAGCCGGGCCCGAGTTGGACCCCGGGTAGTTGTAGGTGTGCTGGGTAGCCGGGCAGGGCTCGAAGTGGGACTCATGCTGGCTGTAAGGGTCCCCGGGGGACGGGGAGAGGTGGTAGCCCCCCGGCGTGTTGAGGCTGCTCAGGCTGTTCGTCGTGAAGGCTGCAACATCGCAAAAATGGGACAGCTGCGTCAGCCACGGGCTGGAGATGGCTGAAATCATCCCAGAAAACCGGCTTTTAGCTACTTATAAGCGCGCCTTTCTTCACAAAGCTGGTTAAAGACACAAAACAGATGAAAGAAACAGCAGAATTGAGAGATCCCCAGATGTAAACGCACTCCGATTTCAGTACAAAATGTCTGCGCTCAGTTGTCCTCGAAGCTGCATCCACTGATCTGACGTCCAAAAGAAGTCAAAATAAGTCCAGAAACTGCAGCTCCCAGCTGCTCCCAGCTTTGACTTGTTGCCGACTGCGTTTCCTCTGGATCGATTTGCGCCCTGAGCCGCCTCTGCAGTGCGCTGCGCTCAGGCCAGCCTCCTTTC
Organism: Adrianichthys oophorus; assembly: GCA_036245035.1. NCBI lineage: Eukaryota > Metazoa > Chordata > Actinopteri > Beloniformes > Adrianichthyidae > Adrianichthys > Adrianichthys oophorus. Next base: position 5,043,288 of record BSAI01000189.1, on the reverse strand, counting down.
TTATCTGACGCAGAGGGCCTCCCCTTTGCGATAAAAACCGGTTCTTATTTCTATTTAGATAAGGAACTGAAGGTAATGCGCCTTTTCCTCGCCTTTGGGACGAGACTGATTGACAGAGAAGTGCGTCCTTTTTTTTTTTTAATGGGCTTTCCGGCACCCATTTAACTTTTTGGATAAGGCAGGGTCTCGCCCCCCTTCGTCTCCAGTTCACAAACACTAGAGGATCTGCCCTGCAGAGTGGAGGAGTGTTAACGCTTTACAAGGTAAACACGCGTTGATTTGCATGAACAGACAAACAAACAAACAACAGGTGACAGTTGCTGTCTATGACCAAATCCAAACGCGGGATAGACATGCAACTCCCCGCGACGTGAGCTGGACGTGATTATTATGGTCTGTTTTGACCATCACGCACGGGATGCCCACGTGAACCCCCCCTCCTTTTTTGGCTCCATTTTCATCCAGAATTCAAATCTTAAGACTCTGGAGTTTATTGGAACCCCCTCTGAAGAATTTGGCGACATTTTTCACAACACAAATTCTGCTCAAACGACACACATGAACGGGCGCGCGGGTGATGGGGGTTTATATCATCACAAAGCTATATAAAAGCCACATTTACCTTCCATTTCCCTGGTGACAGTGCTGTAGTGCATTTTAAAGGAACTGTGCTTGTGCAGGTCTGGCTTGTCCAGGCCGGTGCTGTGTTTGTCAGACGCTGCGTTTCCTGCTCGCTCTGCAGCCGAAATCAGAGAGGCAATACTGAAAGCATTTGCCTTTGGAGAAAGGGGACCGCCGTCGTCCATAGGCAAGAAATCAGGTCGTTAAAAGCCGTTCCCCCCTCCTCCTCCTCCTCCTCTTCCTCCCCCTCCTCTGCCTTCCAACCGCACAGAAAGCAGGAGAAGGCTGCCCACGACGAAGTGGATCGTGCGCCAAAAACTGCGCTTTGTCCCCCCCGCTCCACTACATTCCACCACTGGCGCTCCGTGGCTCATGCGTCTGCTTTCCCCCGCAGCTACTGTAAACACGCAAACAACTCCCCAAAAGTTCCGATCTACTTCGCGGAACCCCGCAAGACGCGCTCCGATGTCAAAATAAGACGCATGAGGGAGGGAGGGAAGAAAGAGCTTCCGTTTGGTTCTCCTCCGATCATCGCTGGCGGGGTGGTGTCATCTCAGTCGTGCCTTGAGGAGAATCTACCACGGCCAAGAGAATGTCAAAAGTGAGGGAGATCCACGCCTCCTCTGCTTTGCAAAAAAAAAAAAGTGTCCGCGCGCTGAGCCGACTGAATGTTTTATTTCAAAAAGACCTTGTCAGTCATTTGAAGTGAAGTTCAACGTCACTGCTGCAGTGTCCGGCTTCAGAGCGCGCCTCGTTTCCAGTAAATGATGGCACTATAGACATGTCTGCGCCTCCCCAGGCGTCCAAAGCCACACGGACTCCTTTTTTTGTGAGCTGGAAAAAAACTGCAACTCACGCGCAAAAAAATCTCAAAAAAAATGAAGTTGTTAGAACATGTCTGAGTGAAAAAGTAAGCAAACTTTATTAACTAATTTTTCAACCCCCTAAAGCAAAATAAAAGCAAAGCCAGCAGCGCCGTGACCAAACGTTTAGACAAATACGCACAAAGAAAAAACTTGAACGGCACAGATTAGACTGTTACACTTGGACTTGACCTCTTCGTCTGACACTCTTTGGCTCCCCAGCTTATCGAGGTTTAGCTTTAATGTGCAGCAAGTGGAGGTGCGCTTTGTGGAAGCTGCTGCGAGACCGTCAGTTGGCACCGAATTTAGCGTGGGGGATTCTCAACTGGATAGATAGATAGATAGATAGATAGATAGATAGATAGA
>BSAI01000189.1:4993988-5041428 GCA_036245035.1 Adrianichthys oophorus | reverse complement strand
AGACAGACAGACAGACAGACAGACAGACAGACAGACAGACAGACAGACAGATAGATAGATATTTTTGTTCTATAAACTCATGCTCAAAGTGCATTATTCTCTTCTGTGCGTAACGGCCTGTTTGATCAGATGTGATGCCATCGATTCCAGCTCACTTCATCATTGCCAAGTCGGACGCCTCCTTTGTAAATACTCAGGTGTTAACAGACACAACCCAGTGAGAAGCGCACCAAGCCGGGAGGAGGCCGCCGTGTTGGAATTCGCAGGCACATTGCACATCTCCAAAAACAGTCCATTAAGAGAAAACAGACCCCCCCCCCTTTTTTTTTTTATTTTTTTTTACCACAATAAGATGCTTTTAATTTGGTGAAAAATGGAGCAACAGCAGAGAAAAGGACGCGTCTGTAGTGGGAAAGGGCTCAGAAGCTGTAGAGCGCGCTGCCTTTAGGTGTCTGGGAAGAAAACAAGTCCACTTTTAGGTTAATATAAAATTTCCTGAAGAAAGATGAGTTGAATTCCAATATGCGGGTTTTGTTTGATCACGCAACTTTGCCAAGGTTTGAACGTTTTTTTTCTTGCTCTGGAGATTACGCAGAAGAGTGTGAGCGCACAGCACAAATCTGACGACAACCCAACAAAGTGACCCGCTCTCTCTAATCAGAGGAAACAGGCCTGAGCACCGTTTTACCAAGAAGGGAACGAGTTGTAAGCTTCCCCGCTTCTTTTTTTTACGCGATGACTGAAGGATCCCCATTTTTACGCGGAGAGATATTACGGTGTTTTCACATCCGTACAATTTGGAATTATTTTTTCCCATAAAAAAACAAATAATTTGTTTGAACAAAATTTAATAAAGAGAATTTCATTTTCTTCTTTCAATCTAGATAATTCGTGTGATATCATCATATATTTTGTATTTAATGATTTTTATTTTTATATTGTTGTGCTGTGGGAATAGTTCTAAAAAGCATCGATAGCACAGTTGTTCCATACATTTAGTCATTAAGGCCTTTGGAAATAAAAAGTTGCTCAGTCACCTTTCAATCGTTTTATATTGGAGAGTCTTGTTGTTTTTGGCACGCGCAATTACGCACAAGAATTCTCGGTTTTGATCTAGTACCAACACGAACGCATCAATTTTTTGTTGAAAAATTTCAGACCTCGCTTCGAAAATAAATATTACAAAGGATTTTTTTCCTGATTGAAAGAAATTTAGTCAGATTTTGAGGTGCTGGTGGTTTGTCTTTTGGGACTATTGCATTTGAAGTCGCACAAAAGGCCCGTGCGGTCCATGTTCGGTTGTGGGAACGTGATGAATTATCTAATTTATAAAGAAAAAAAAGAAACAGATGAACGAAAACTGCTGCCCCCCTCTTGGTGAACAGACTGGATCATTTATAGTGTTAGGAAGGACCCGTGGGCGCTTGCTCTTCTGGCAATTTTATTTATTATTATTATCTTTAATATTAATATTGGTTCAAAATAATGTTTTTTAATTGATTTGGAATAGTTTAATAGGTTAATTACACTTCCACCCAAAGCATAAAAACATTGGCTGTGAAACGGGATTATAACTGTAACCAATAAAACAAAAACAAAAGAGACTTTTAATTTGAAGAGATTTACATATTTATTTATTGTAATTATTTTTGCCAACATTATTTAAAATCTAAAATATGCTGAAACTTTCTGGTACGTTTTTATTGTGAAATATATATGTTTTCCCACAAACTTCTTTAGCTGCTGACTTTTCTGCAGTTTCTGAGCAGGTGCACGCGCACAGCCAGCCGTCTTACAGCACCAGAATCTGTCATGTCATGGGCTGGTTTTCTGTGAATGCCTTCACTGAGTTCCTCTACTCAGAAAAATGGCTATCCCATTCTCACTTAAAGAAACAATCAAAATAAACTCAAGATTTATTTCTTTAGTTTATTTTTTTATATTTTTATTTGTGACATGTTTTTACGATGATGATAATAATAATAATAATAATAATAATAATAGCAATCCTACAGAATTAAGTGTCAGATGAGCTTCTTAAGCCACAAATCAGTCTTATTTAAATCAATCTAAATGTACCTTTACTATTTATTTTAATGTATGACAGAATACATTGGAAATATAAATCGGATGACAGTTGAAAACATTAACAGTTGCACTTCGACCTGCATTGTTAAATTTTAAAAGGTGGTCAGAGTTGATGAGATCTGAGGTAGAAAAACAATTTGTTTGGTCAATGCTTCTGTTTTATATAAAATAAATTACAAAGGAATTGTTTTTTCTTTCTGAAAAAAAGAAGAATTAGCACATTTCCTTGCTGGCTTATTCTAGTTGTGTTCCTGTGCGCCCTTGTTTGTTGGGCTCATGATTTAAAAAAAAAAAAAACGTGTTCATGAAACACAGTGGAAATGAACACAATGGCTAAGCAAAGATGAAATAACGGATTCCCCTGTGTCAGCCCCAGTTCAAGTCTAACAAAGATTCCCACACAAACTAAATCAGGTTCGTTTATTTGGGAAAAGCACTCTTAGAAGCATCTTTAAAGTGTATACAATATTAAATTTGTGTTTAGGGCATGGAACACAAACTAAATGGAATGCATTTGTTGTTGCTTCAGTATTTTTTAGCACATTTTTTATATCTCATTTAAAATCATTACTCGAAAAGAATGTTTTTATCTTTTTATCCATTTGGAAGCTGTATGGACCACCTCTGATTTCCTTCATGCATCATTATACCCCAGCAATCACTGCCAAGGAGAGAGCAGAGGCATGCTGGGATGCAGTTGCACCCAGATACATGTAATCAGGAGACGAGCATGGCAGTACCTGCATGCGCAGCGAGGTCATAACCATTGTGAATCCTGAATGCTCCTCTCAGACTTGTTATCATTATGGATTTTTTGTAAAGAGACAGAAAAAAAGCGGGAAAACAGTTCGGAATGTGAGTGTAGGAATCTTGGAAAGGTGGGGGTGTGAGGGGAGGAGTGTTCGGAGTCAGATCTCTTTTCAAAATCACTTCTTCTCTTTCTCTCCAGCCTTTGTTTTAAAACCGGGCAGCTTTTAGCTTTTGAAAAGTGTCCTCTTCCTATCTGTTGCACGCCGGCCCCAGTCGTCATCACCTATCTCCCCCCCCCCCGCGCCTCCACCTCAGCCCTATTGGAGCTCTGGTAAATAGCTGGCATTCCTGCCCCACAGACCTGATGATGTGGACTGTGAGCCTCCCCAAATTAATGAAAGTCTTTTTTTTTTCTCTCTTTGGCTTTGTCTTAAGCCTCGGTACTGAATCTAAAGACAAAATGAACCCTCTACTGTAGAGATCTGCCCATTCTGCCTGATCCTAAAAAGGCTTCAGTGTAGCAGAGCCCCAGTCGCGCTCTTTGCCTCCCCCTTATCTGCTGCCTCTCCCTGCTCCCCACTGGTTTGGTATTTATTTGAATATGAGACGGCCTGCTTGTTGTTTCTGGCAGAGGGGTCTTGAGGGCTGTGACACCCCCACCCTCCCTCCACCGCAGCCACCATCTCATGCCCATCATTCCCCAAGCATCTTCTATTCCCTGGTCTTCATCTGTTCTCCCTCAGCCACCATGATTTTTCATGAAACGGAGCCACAAACGTCTCTGCCAAACACCATTACAGATAGCTCCTTTGTGCCCAAGCACAGGTGCGTGTTTGTTAGAGCGCAAACACCATTAGCTGCCCTCCCTGTCCGACTCAGATTAATAACTGTGTTAAAGAGTTAATTTCAAGGCCAGCGGGGTGGCCAGAGTCTGCTCCTTCTTCTCTGAAATCCCATCTGAGTGAATGTTTCCTTTAAATTCTCTCTGGTTTCTGGTCAGTAAATGCATCGATTTGGCTTGATTCCTTTTTCTTGCTCGTTTCCTCTTAAACATTTCTGCTGCCTTCCACAAGGCCACATTAGAAAGGGCCCCATTCGTGAGAGGGAAGTAAGGAATTTTTCTGTGTTTAAAAACGCTCGAAGACTTTTAAAGAATTTAATTTGAGAGTTTGTTCAGTGACAGCAGGAGTAGGACCACCACTCACCAGCGACAGGAAGTGCAGAACATGTCCAGCAGATAAGCCTAAATGCAAACCAACAATTAGGGCATGGGAAGCCTGTGGAGATCTGACCTCATGGAAGACCAGTACCACGGGTGAAATCATTTACTTTTCTTTTGGTGGTAAAACTATTCACTGTATATGAGAACTGGACTGAATAATCCCTCCCCCCTCACGTTCCAAACCGGAATGACCCATTGGCTCCAGGAAGCCAAAATCCATAGGCTTCTATTGAGAAATACCCAGGTTTTAATCAGTCATTCTGTTAGTCAGAATAACTGTTCTTGCTCTGATATCATATTTTTCGCACTGTGGGGCACACCGCACTATAAGGCGCACCATCAATGAATGGTTTATTTTTTAAATTAGGTTGCACTGTACTATAAGGCGCATTAAACGAGGCAAAGGAGTCAGAGATAAGCCCAGCAGTTAGTCAAACTTTATTTACTGCATTTACAGCAATTCTAGAACTTGTTTCTAACATGATGCACATTTGAAGAGTTAGCCACATTAGTGAATTCACAATACAGCAAACTCCCAACTTGTTTGCAAAATGCTAAAAAAAAAACAACAGATTAATGTCGCTAACATACATGTTACTGTGACTACGTTAACTCCCAACTTTGGTAGTAACACATTAAAAAGAATACAGTCTGATACTGCTACACATTAGCTGCGTTAGCATTTTTACAATAACTCCAAACCCTGTTTGCAACACAGAAAATTTGTCTGATACTGCTGAAACAAAGATTTCTACACTTCGCTAACTCCCAACCTTGTTAGTAACATGTAAAAAAAAAAAAAACAGTCTGACACCGCTACACGTTAGCCATGTTAGCATATTTAAAATAACACATAACCTTGATGGCATCAGCATCAGTAAACCCAACCAGAATTGCTCCATAAGTGCTCTGGATTATAAGGCATACTGTTGATTAAAAAAAAAAAAGGCTTTTAAATGTGCATTATAGTGCAAAAATATGATACTTTTTTTTAAAATGTGTTCCTGATAGTCCTTTTTTTTCCACGATATTTTTTTATAATGCAAGTTATTTAAGTCATAAACTGACCAACCAGATACCTCAAAAGTCAAACATTCAAAATGATGTATTAACAGATTCTTCCGAGCCCGTGTTCAAGTGGTAGGGGTGTGGACTTCCAACAAGAACACTCCTGATTGAACAGAGTGGTGGTCATAGATATAATGACTCAGACCGACTCGGACAAACTACTGCCTACTGATGTTGTTTGGCTCCAACATGGCGACATTCGTCTCACAAAAAAAATGGCGAGTGAATTGACTTTCTTTCATTGGAGCTGGAAGTAAACCATTTTCTGTGGGTGACATCACACTCACTCGGTCAGGTTCTCCTAGGGTAAAACTGTTCAGACATCCTGTTGCTCAGCAACGAGGGAACCTGCAGAACATGCTCAGCTGTGGTTCTGCTCGGATCAGCCGGGTTTCTGTTTTCAGGTCACGAACGGGACTCGGTGCATCTTGTCACACAGTCCCTCAAAGATCTGCCACAACAGCCTTCACCTATCACGGCAAATGCTCGGCAGTTGGATGCTAATTACTGCGATTCATCATGTCAGGCACTCCCTGCCACCACATGTTTGTTTTGATCTCTTCCTCTCCAGCTCGATGACAGTGAAAGATGAGGGCCCATGTGGCTGGGCTGACACTTCGCCATGAAAACCAGGAGCAAACACGGATGCTCCGAATCCCAGCTCTGCCCTCAGAGTGTTGGCCGCGGCCCTGCCGTGGAACTCCATATTAGTATTGGGAAAAGCTAGCTCAGAAGGGTGTGGGGGAGATTTGGCCGGTTTACTAATTGCAGACCCGAAAGTGTAACTTTAGGTGATGGGGGGATTAAGGCATGTTGACTTGTGTTCACCAGGGGGCTAAACTGACACTCAGTTTCCCCTGAGCGGACAGTTCCTGGAGCCCCTCCGAGTTGGCTGGGGGGTCTGGGTCACATTAAGGGGGTACTGTGTGGCCTGTTACGGCGGACCACATGACCAGCTCCTCTAAAACAAGCACTGCTGTGTCCGTAATGTCAAACACTTCCTCCATCTGCATCCATTAGGCAGCTCCGGTGGTGGCGAGGAACATTTGAGAGCCGAAAGAAACCAAAAGGTCCAGCGATTATACGGCTCTTGTTTTAATGAAAACTGTCGTTTGCCATTTGTGTTTCAGCAAAAAGGAAATCCTCTTCATTGCACTGCTGTTCTTCCCGCTCTGGTCCAACTTGAATTTTTTATTCTAGTGTGAAATTTAAAAATGAACCACTACGTAACTGTTTTTGTAATTCCCAAACAACCTTCAGTATTTATGTTGGTCTGTGAGCCAACGTTTCTAAGGTTTCAAGCTAGGTTCATAATTTACACTGTAAAGGATTTAAAAAAAAACTGATCATAGAAAATATTTGAAATGAAAATAATATTTATCAAACTGCCCTTATTTTCCTTTTTTATTTTGAAAAACAGTTTTTAAAATTTAAGCCAGTTTTGTTGTTGTCACCCTTTTTTTGTTAAAAAATACTTTTATTACAGCAAGAAATTTAATTAACTTAAATATAAAGATAAGCAAAACCTGTATTCAAACTTAAAATTATAAAGGCAACTTACAAATAAACAAAGATTCATACCCCTTTGGCAGATTTTGTTTCAATAAGCAAAAACAAACAAACAAAAAAAAAACTGTCAATGGGGAACGAAAAATGGTCTTACCAAGAACATTTATGTTAAGAAAAAAATTGTAGTTACTAAAATTTCTCAAGCTAAGATTATTTTGCTTTTGAGAAACTTTACTGATATGATTATTTTAGTTTTACAAATTATAAAATCTTTTTTTCTCGAAACAAGGGTATTTTATTTTCTCAACATTCCGTTTTTTGCTGAGTAAAAAACTCTTTGTATTTTTAGGAGTCAGTCAATAACTAAATTGCTAAATGATAATTATAAAATTATGAATTAAAATAATAATTGAAATAATGTTTTAATGTAATTTAAAAAGCAACATTTTGTGTTTTTAAATACTTATTGTCCAATGTTTTTGTGCAAACTTTAGTGCAAAGGTTTGATTTTAGCCTAGCATGGCATGTCATGCCTCCATTGTGTTGTCCTGCTTTGTAAAATGTGGGTCAACCATGCGACAGATGAACATGGTGGCACGGGAAGCAAGAATCGCTCTCATCATACGTGTTGAAGCAGCCTCCCATGTGTCTCGTCTGCGCGTCAGCCCTTCAGTCAACTGACTGACAAAAAAAGACACAAATTAGCTCTTTGTTTGGGTCCCAGGTCTGTGCTCGTTAATCTTGACTGCAGTCCTAGAAAAACGTCAGAAAAGCGGCATATTTTCAGCCCGCTTGATTGTGATGATATTTATTTGAACATGTCCTCACTTGCTGGATTTCTCTGACTGTATCTGACATCATGGTCCTCCATCCCGAGCAGCGTTTGCATGTGACGATGGGTCTTGCCGTCTTAAATCCTTTTAAAAAACCTTTAACATCAAAGGATTTTTAAAAATGAAACAAGTTGTATTAGCAACTTCCCTTCTGAGTAAGTATTAATTTGCAAAAGGACAATTTTTTGTCAAGGAGATACAGTATTACATTTAAAAGAGGAATTTAAAAAGACAATAAAATAATAATCAAAAATATATATAATAATACAATAAAATACAATACAATTTAATGATTGGCAACAATTTAAGATATCTGGACACAGAGGATGCTTACTCTAATGTATAAGGCTGTTTTTGATCAAAAGATAAGGAACTTCAGTCTGAAAGTTGCCTGTTCATTGCTAAACTTCCTCAGTTTAAATGTATACCTCGACCTTTCACCTCCTGTGTTCTTCACTGAAGCTCAGTCAGTGTAATATAGATAGATTTTTAAAATTGCATACACATCTCAGAAAACAGTTTTGTCACGTTTTAGCTTATCAGAAGTGGGTTAATTGAAGCACCACAACATTTTCTTTCTTCTTCTAAAAGGGGGCTTTTCACGATCTGAGTGAAATTCAAAATGAATGCTTCTCCAGCTCAGCTGCTGATCTGTTGCGCTGAATCCAAACTGCAGATTGACAGGAATCTGATGAGGGTATGAATGTGTGTGTGCGCGGCATTTTGTGTGCGTTACACAAAGGTGTAGCAAAAAAAGCAGTGGCTCCCCTGTGTGGCTTGCAGTTGAAAGAGCACCTCAGAACCTGCAATGATGGGCACTGAGGGAACCCGAGTGCTCAAATAGGGGCAACAAAAAGGCCTTCTAGTGGAATAAAAGTGGTAAAAATTACTATTCGCAGAGGTTTCACAGTCTGTTTCAGTGCTTCCGTGATGACTTTGGGTTCGGGTATTGCAAGAAATGCTCTGCCAAGTTGGTTGTGTTGAAGCCCCACCCAGAAAAAGGGAAACTCATCACGTTTTCCCTCCATGTGACCAAGTTAAGACAGAAAAACCCCAATATACCGTCATGCTCCATGCTACCTGAATGGCAAACGTTTGCCAGAGTTGGTGCTACTCTTCACATCCTCAAATTGACCAGCTGCTCATGTTGAATTTTCTGTTGCAAACAGTTTTATGTCCTGAAGCAGCGTAGTTCAAGCTGATGCTTGGGGGACAAACTGGACGTCTCTCAGCTTTTAACATGGCATGTGCCCTTCACTGGACGCTGCCCCCCCTTCCACCAAATATTTACCTGACACATCTCTGTGGGTGGTGGCCCATCTAAAGAAGCATCTATACACATGTTCACGGTGATGGATTTGATTTTTTAGCACGCAAATAAACACAAATGGGTTTTACTGATTTGTGTTTTGAAACTCGATATAAATATTCCAAAAAAGGCTAAATCATTTGCATCAATCGGAAATTAATTAACTATCGAGTCCAACAACTAACACAGATTATAAATAGGTTTTCAGAGAGGTGTTCCTGTGAAAAAACCCCACATCAGCACACTTCTGCACATGCGAGTGCATTCCTGCGTCGGGCCTCATTGGTGTTGACACTTTGAAGTTGTTGGCTGCTTGTTTACTGAAACAAATTAGCAGGTCGGCAGCTTTCAGAGGAGCAGAGAGCGTAGCAGGCTTTGTGGGTGGTGCCCCCTGCTTCCAACATCTAACTCATCTTCCATCCATTCTGCTCTCCCCCTCCTCACAGTGGAGGAATGCTTTCAGGTAGACTCCCCTGGTGGAGGGGCCTCTATCCGACCTGGGGCTGAGGGATCTACAAAGACACGGCATGGTTCAGCCATTTTTTTATCTTTCATAAAACCCATAATTTGTTATGAAACAGGTTACAGAGACACATGTTTAAAATAAATATATCTTTCATATTCTACACACAAACTAAATGAAACATTCAGAAAGTGTGTTTTGTGTTATTTTTATGCAAAAATGTTTTCACAGATTTTCATTAAAAATAGATATAAAAAAAACATCTGCATTTAGCCAATTATTGTCATTTCCAATCAATATCCCATAGCGGTACAAATAATGAAAACTAACTGCTCCTTCACATGTGCAAAAATGTGTTTTTTCATCTAATTTGTGTCAATCAGTTTGATCTTTTAGTCTAGGGGTCTCTTTTAGCCCTCCATTGTGACTCTTTGGCTTTAAAGAAATGTGCTAAAGCTTTGAAAAATAATAGATCATTTCAATTTTGTCATGTGTGTTTAGATTTTTAAACTGAGGTGATCTAATATTACCAAAAATGTCTTTTTTTTGTACCACTGCTGACACTACGTTTATGTTTATATGCAATAGTAAAAGAAGAATAAGGATGAAGGCGCATTAAAGTCGTAATGATAGAAAATGTCATGCTTTATTAGGCTTTCCTGCATTTTTAATTCCAGTAAATCTGCTACAGCAGGAGGATCTTTTTTGAGAAGGGGCGTCTTTTATTTTGAAAGGAACTTTTATGTTCTGATGTCTATTAAGTAAGATAATATATTTAAGTAAGATAATACATTTTTTATACAGAAAATATAACACTAAAATAATTTAATTATAATAAATATTTAAAAGCATCATTTTGTTTTAACAAGATGGTTTAGGTTGGCAGGAAAACATAAAGAGTATTTTCTACACTTTTGCACAAGAAACTGAACCAACTGGATCTTTTTGCATCAAAGGTTGCAGACTCCTGGTTTAAGACTTGACTTAAAAAAAGACATTTTAGCACCACCTATAGGCGTGTTTTCAAAAGTACTTTTGTTAAGTAGACCGAACAAGATAATTTATGTTTCACACATTTAGATGTGTGTCTATAGGCACAAATACAGAGAAAGATGGAGGAAGAGTGACTATTGGTCTTTTTTCCCCCTCACTCAGCCTGTCCACCTCCAATAAGCCACTCCCCCAGACGTTTGTGACTGCCATCAGTGTCATTCACACAGAACTGTGTGTGTGTGTGTGACTGCATGAGCTCGTGTGCATTCAGCTCGACTGGGTAAACAGAATTCATTCCAGTTCAAATGGGGAAAAATATCACATGTCTCTGGATCAAGTTGGTTTTCAGTTGCAAATAAGAGTCAGATCAGGTGTTTAAATGTGATCAAACTTTCCCTATGACTCTCAGCGTGCTCGCTGAGCTCTGATACACACTTTAATCTCACTTCCCATTTTGGAACATGAGAATCCAGGAACATGAGATGTCATCTAGCAAACAAATCAAAGGTTTGCTGTTTGTGCTTTCTCATTTTTAAATTTTAGTTTTATCTACATTAGATATTATTAACAATACATAATTATTATTTAATTTTACTATTCTAATCCTCAGCATAAGGCAGCAGCTGAAGACCCGCTTCGATAAAAATCATGTTTTTGGGGTTTTTAACCATGATCTTGTAGCATTTTTTCTGATGATGGGGAACATATATACAGAAAATTAACCTTAAAATTGCATTTCAGAGTATTTTTTCATTCAAATCGATGTGAATCAGGAGCAGCAAAATGCAGTTGGAAAAATTTGAAGGTAACATAAAAGCTACTACAGCAAGCCACAGACTTCCTGCTCTGCTCCATTCTGATGCATCCACTTGAAGACAAAGAGATCCATGTACGTCTTTGTTTTCCTTGTCTGAGCTGGAATCTGCCTGAAAAATGTCAAAAAGTCCACAACTCAGAGGGGAGTTTCCAATGAACTTCTGCCGCTATGATGAAGCATGTCCTAGACAACACCACCGATTTTTTTTTGTTCTGACTAAAAACGGCATAATCATAATTAAAAAGCCACTGGGAACACTTTGACAATAGATCAAAAGATGTTCAGAGTGGGTTTTAAACTTTTTTTGTAAATTTAGTTTAGTCATGTAGATTGCTTTTTGTCAATAAGTGCAATCTTCCTTCTGATCATCTCTCCTCTTTTTGTCTCTGACTTCCCTGTTTTTTCTACATGATTTCTCCATCTCTCTGCTTCCCACCTTCCTGCCCACCGCCGCGCTCTCCCTGGAGTCTGTTGATTTATCCCCTGTTCTGTTTTCACTGGACCACATGGGCCGGCAGTTTGCCCTGGCTTCACTCATCCAGAACCAATGCCATTCAGATCCAGTTAAATAAATGGCCCTATAAATTTCCACCAATAATAAGTCCAGTTGCTGCCGGAATGTGTGGCGGCTCGTTTAGGACGGGATGGGAGGACGGGAGCCAAGTTCGTGTGGCAGAGAGACCCAGACATTGTTGGACAGTGAGAAAGCAAGGATGCCTAGTGGAAAGGGAAATATTTGTGTATTTCTGTGTGTGTTTGCACTCTGGGAATCACAGTAAGAATGGGGAAGAGGAAAGGACTGCAAAAGTTTGGGAATTCTGGGCCCCTGTCTGTCTCTCTACCTGTAACGAGACCACTGGGACACTTTAAATCAGCCCACCCAGAGTGACAGACACCGCTCTTTGTCCGACCCGGCTAAATCAAGTTATGTCAACTGTGTGTGTATGTGTGAGTGTGTGTGAAAGTGTGTGTTACTTGTGCACAAGACTATGTGTTTTTCTACACATACGTGATCAGTCACAGCCCATTTGTCTGCATTTATATTAGAATTATTTGAAGCATTGTACTACAAAATATAAGCAACAAAGCAAAGGTTAAAGAAGGTCCTGATAAACACTGTGGTATGAAAAAAATGTAAAAATATATTAATATAATGTCATTTACCTCAGTCATTGAAAAACGACAGATGCTATTGCTCTGGATAGAGGCCCACACCACCATTCCCAATGTCTTGGCTCTACAACACAATGTCTTTTTGAGAAATGGAAAACAGAATTCTCATCATAAAGCCCAGAAGAACTATTTTGTAAACAATGGAAGCCCTTAAGTAATTACTTCAAAACACTACCAGCAAATATTAAAATGTTCATATAAAGGAGGGGAAGAAAGAATTTACTCCTGATAAAAACATTTGTTTTTTAAAATTCTAATTTTGCATGTATTTGTATTGATTTATTATTTTATTCATGTATTTATTATTATTATTTATTTATTTATTATTTTTTTATTTGTCTTGTTTTTATTAATTTAAAAAATGTGTTTATTTATTTATCATTTGTATTAATCCTATTTATTTTTGTATTTATTTTTTTAGTATTGACTATTAGTTCTGTTACCACTATAAGAATGACCTTAGTTGTGTGAAAGAAACAAAATGCTCAATTGAATCAACAAAATACATTTCTGATTTCAAACACAAAAACAGAACAGCTTCGTTTCTAACCATTTTTTTCTGAAAAAAAAAGAGCGCCGTTTATCAATAAAATTCTAAATTAATTCTAAACTCAACCAACAGTGAAGAAAAAATATGGTTGATTAGACAATTTATTTGCCACTGTAGGAATTTGCTTTGCCTTTAAAAAAAATGATTCTAAAAGCAAAAAAAGAAAAAAGAAAAAATACTTCAAGTTAGAAGCAGCACTTATCAATTGACCCTATGTATGTACTTATTTTTTGCCACATTTATGATATAAAAAAGTTAAAAACAGGTGACAGTTTACCTTCATGTGCCATGAATGAAGTTAATCACATAGCAAATTGCAGGCATTTATATAATTATATTAATAACATAAAACTGTCTTAAACTTGTGAAAGCACAAACAGCTGAGCTGTAAGTGAACCTACTCTGTCTATAATGCCTGATGCAAATTTTTATGAGAAACTGGTGCCAAGGTGTCTCTATCTAGTCTGGATCTCGTGATGACAAGTGTGAGAAAGAAGGTTGGACAAACTTGTTTTTCTTTTATGATCTCTCCCTTCATAATAAGAAGTTTCACCTTGAGGTTTTTGCTGGATTATGACCTGTATCATATAATTGTGTCTTTTCTTTTGAATGAATGGGGTTTTAAGGAGGACCCACATTCAGATACAATACAAAGGAACAAAAATAAAAAAAATATGGATTTACTGTTGCCTCATCAGGGGTTTTTTGTTGGGAAAGTAACAACTCCTCTTTTTACTTATAAAAATAACAATACAATTTCAAAAACAGAGAGGATTATTCTAAAACTTTCCTTAACTGATTTTAATGTAAGGCCTCATCTCCTATCTGAGCTAACAGGGACTATAAATCACTGTAAATTATGCCTAATCTGAGGATTAGAGAATATAAAGGGGCCTCAGTGTCTTTATCAACCCCTGCATGTAGTGTTGACAACTGAGTGACAAGTAGAAGGTTGAACTTGTTCTTCTATTGTAATCTTTGTCTTTATAAAATTTAATTCTTTGTTACATAATGACACGTATCATATATGATTGTGTTTTTGCTTTTACTGAATGATGGAACCAAAAAAAGGAGTTATAATGGTTAAACAAATACTTCTTCCTGTTCAGGTTTGAAACAGTGTGATTCAGATTTTATCGCATTACGAAAACATCAGGTTCTTTACTTTGAATCATTTGAGTCATTTTGAAATAATGGATTTTGCGTGCAAAAAGAACAACAAATAAGAAGAGGAATGGAAATATCCATTATGTTGTTGTTTGAACCATCTGAAAGGTTTGTCAGAATAAAATGTTTCTCCACTCTGGTGTTTGTGGAATGGCTCTGATAATTGGCAATGGTCGTAGTTGTTCTGATCAGGATAAAGTTGTTCATAAAAATCAACATGATGACATCATGGCGGTGTACTTTTCACATGAACAGAACTGAACCACACGGAACCAGGTTTTATGTTTGTCTTCTCCAAAATAAGAGCTTTATTTGGCAAAACGGTGCGATTGTTGTCAGTTTCTGATCAAGCATAAAAAAGGCAGCGACAAACAAAATGGTGCACAACAACATGAAATTATAGCAAAGATAAAACAAAAGTTTTTTTTAAGCATTTAAAGTAGGACTGGATTGCTGCTATCAAAATTAACTGACACTGAGACACTGAGCTGTCCATGGTGTCTAATATGGGGATTAGAAAACATAATGGAGCCAAAGCGTCTTTACTAATGCTGGAAAAGGTAGTGACAAATGAGTGAAGAGTAGATGGTTAAACTTGTTCTTCCTTTGTTTGTTCATCATAGTATGAAATGCCACTTCAGCATTTTGTCTTGATCATGACTTTTATCATTTACGCTGTTGTTCGAGTTATTTCCAAACTGTAACTCATGACTGTTTTTCAAAGTATTTTCTTGCTTGACTGTTCCATAGTTGTAATGAGTTATAGGACTCCTGTAGTGATATTTTCTTTACAACACCGGCAGAAATGGAATTTCACAATATAAATGACAAATGTATCACAAAGCATTTTGAATTTAGATTTATGATTTCATGATCATCAGTAAACAATTTTATGATCAGTGGAAGAAAATAGGACAAACCCTCAGTTTAAGTCAATTTTTGTTTATTGTGCAAAAGGCTTAAGCCTAGATAACAATTTGCATTATAATTGAGAGACATATTTTTCTTTAAACTTTCTTTAAAAACCCAATGAATAAAACTTGGTCCATATTTTCTGCCCTGTAGTTCATCATCATTCCACTAGGGGCAGTAGAATGGCTTTTCCTGGTCATTTCAAAATGGCTGCCATTATGAAATCTCAAAAACACTTTTGACCGGAAAAAAGTTTTGCTATTAGAAACGTTATGGTGAAAAAAACGAATGTATTCTTAGTCATGTCTTAAATGACTACTTGCTCTATTGAAAGAATGCAAAATTTGTTGAGAATTTCTTTTTTTGTACAGTTGCATCATGTTAGAAATGTGTGGATCAAATTAAGACAACAAGCAGATTTTTTTTCAGTCATGTCAACATGTTTACATCTTAAGCTAACATTACTGTGAGTAGAAACTTACCAATGTGTCATAACTGATACTATCCACATTTCATTTGTGGATTTCACTAAAGAGTTAGAAGCATCTTAATTCCATTCATTCATTCATTTTCCAATCCGCTTTATCCCTTTCGGGGTCACGGGGTTGCCGGAGCCTAACCCGGCTACTCATGGGTGAAGGTAGGATACACCCCTGGACTGGTCGCCAGTCTGTCGCAGGGGCCACAATCACACACCCATGCACACTCACATTCACACCTAGGGACAATTTAGAGTAACCAATTAACCTGTGAAGCATGTTTGTGGACGGTGGGAGGAAGCCGGAGTCCCCGGAGAAAACCCACGCATGCACGGGTGGAACATGCAAACTCCACACAGAAAGGTCCCCCAGCCAGGACTTGAACCGGGAACCTTCTTGCTGTGAGGCAGGAGCGCTAACCACTGCGCCACCGTGCAGCCCATCTTAATTCCAGTAAAGTGAATTTCTATCAATTTTTTTTAATGTAGTGGTCTTTAAGTGGTTAAAAATAAGAAAATTTTCTAAATTTTATGTTTGATCTTTAGATGTTTAAAGTAAAAGTACCTGGGGCACGCGTGCTTCAAAAAGACAACTGATAGCTGATGACAATAATAAAAACAGGTGAAAAGGATGGCATGTTGCCTAAAACAGCAGGACAGACAGCTGTTGGCTTCAGGAAAGAAACACATTTGGCCTTATTTACTAGAAACACAAAAGAGTAACTGAAGTGTTTGTGCATGCGAATCCTAACAGGAAATCTGTCTCAGTTACTGGAGGCAAAATTTCAAAGTATTAGATCAGGAGCATTGATTTCCTTTGTGATATTTTTTCATTTATTAGTGCTCTCTGGGTATAATAAAATAATAAACAAATATATTTTGAACGAAAAGTTGGATGTAATACCCAAGTTATTGAATGTAACAAAGTAATGCCTTACAATACTTTACTTCAAAAGGTAACATAGTTAATGTACTAAATTACTAAATGTGTCTTTCATTTTCATTACTTTTTATTATATATATTTTTTCTCAATCTCAGTGTATTTTCATTTTTCCTTCTACTTTTTTTGGCTGCTGGGTATTGCTGCTACACTAACAAACTAACTAACTAGTTAAAATAACTTTAAATAAAAAAAAATAAAATTAATACACATTTTTTTTTTACAACTAAACAAGCTCTGCTGAAGTTTTTAAAACCGCCTGGGGACTTTTTTTTATTTTTAACAGGATTTTAGCTCGATATGGGTTTTCACGTTGGCATAATTTAGCATTTCTGCTTTTATTTTTATCTGTTTTATTTCTTGTTTTTAAGCACTTTTGCGATTGTTTTTTAAGGAAAGTGCTTAACAAATAAACATGACATGTCCTGTAATTGTAAAATAATAGAAATTATTTCTTAACAGTTTTAAAGAAAGTACAGTAAGTACATTCTGCAATGACCAACTGAGAACACCTGACAGAAGTGGAAAAAACAGCCTTTTCAGGACCATGTTTTTGTACTTATTCACAATTCTAATAATAGATTAAGACTTGATTGTCCGTTCTTTCAATCCACAAACCCTTTGCAGTGGTTGAATTCTGCTGTCATGAGTTGTTTTTTTCTCTCTGTCACAGTCCTTGTGTTTACCTTTATCTCATTCATCAGCGCTGGCTGCAGAAGTTGCCTGGCAGCACGTGAGAAAAATGTCAGACCCCTGTGTTGTCCCACTGTTACAAGTTTCTGTGGGAAACTGGGAAATTCAATATTATTTCTCCCTGCAACAGAGATGTGCTTAGGACGAGGGGGGTGGGAGTACAAGCAGTCATCCTACAGTCTTAAGCTATGTACCCACCAGGCATGTGACGTGGGTTCTAGAACACGCTAAACCCACATTCTTAAAGGCATGTTTAATAATTTTAGCATATTGTGTTCACACTGGACTGTTGCTACCTGATACTAGCCCATGTACGTAAAATTGTAAGAGACTTGTTGCGAAATCTAGTGAATCTTGCTCCAGGCTTTTTTAAAATTAGCTTTATTCCAATTTATAAAAGACTTAGACTGAATCTGAATTCATTCCCTACCCCTACATTTATCCTTCCAAGCAGAGAGATATGGAAAAATAGTATCTTCAAATATGGACAATACTAGCACTCTATGATGTCATCAATAATCGCCAGTCATGTACGTAAATGGGTAGCTGCCAGCGCTGGGAAAATACATAACAACATCGGTTTGATAGCTTTAAAAAGTCACGCTAAAACAAAAATTAATTACTTAACATTTAAATGTAACAAGTACGACAGAAGTCATCCTACAGGAACTATCGTATGCGGAGGGATACCCTGCCCTAACTCTCTACGGCTCCCCCTTAAAGAACATGTATAGACAATGCTCCAAATGCCACTACAATCTGAGCAATAAGGAGGAGCCACAGGGGTAGGGAATGAATTTGCATTCAGCCTTAGGCTATAGATGACCGTCATCAAGCAGTAGTAGCATTCAAATTTGAAGACACTATTTCTTCCATATCACCAGGCATTGAGGTATAAATGTAGGGATAGTAGGTAGGGTTAGGGAAGCAATTCGGATTCAGCTACAGTGTTAATTAATTTTGGCCGGGCATAAAAAACACAATTATTAAGTTCTTGTCCTTGAACAATTTTGAAGTGGTTGGCACCTGAGAATTAAAGGGGACGTCATCCAAACGCTACTACCAAATCAGAGTCCTCTACTGATCAATGTTCAACCTGACTTAACTTTCAACACAGGAATCCGCTTAGCTTGTCGGTCTCAAACTGTCTTGAACGTTGCACGTATCATTACAGTGAGGAAAAAAAGATGTCCGCACTGTCATCTACACATTGGGGGGGGGGTTGATGCCTGCTCCGCCTGCAGTGACTGCCCCTCACCTGGAATGGTGCTACCGGTACTGGTGGTACTGGAGGAACTTAGTCAGGACTGAGCCACTCTGCCCGGTAACCTGGAGGTTCTCAGGAACTGCTTTGGATGTATGACGGATGTGGAGTGGCAAACCCCCCCCAACAGAAACCTCACTTTTTGAATCCCTCCACCGCCTTCAGCTATGGAGCTGAGTGACTGGTCCACTGTGTGATGCCAATGACCCAAAACCCATTTTCTGCCTTAAATCGCCGCCCCTCTGCTGCTCCACCTCCCTCCACAGCTGCACCACGACGCTCCTGCACGTCTCCTTCAGCAGATGACAAATTACCTTTAGCTCCATAAAAGGGGCTGGCCCCCACTCCCCTCCCTACGGCCTGCCCTGCCTGCTTAGAAAGAAGATTCCTCATTCACCAGGGAAGCCGTGGACCACCTCCCTCCTCACCTCCAGCTCATATCTATGTTTGAATCAGACTCACGAGAAGAAAATAAACATTGTTTTAGCATTTTGCTGAAAGATTAACGGGAAAGACCAGCCACCACGGAAGGAAGCGAATATTTATCATTTTCAGATTGGTTGTTTTTTTTTTGTGTGAGCCTGAAACAACAACTGTTGCATTTATGCTGCATGAGATGATCCTTTCTTTGTGTGCTTGTTGCTCGTTGCTTTAGTGCAGTGTGCCGGCTGCATGAATTAGTCCCCTCCACGCTTATGACATAAGTGTCTGGCTCCCAGTCGAAAGTAGTAAATCCATCACTCCTGCTGATTTTTCACCCACAACTTCACAGAGCTGCACGTGCAATGTAAACAACGCTTATCAGTGCATGCAAATGAGCCTGCAAGGTACTTTTCCCACAAAGACTCTATTCACTCTCAGCTTTTACGGGGGCACTGAATCTGATACTGAACATTACAGGCGCAGTTTCTGACCTGGGTTGTCTTGAGAATGGAAAAGTCTGTTGGTCCGGACCGAGTTTGCTTAATTGGATCAAGTCCTGAACCTTGCGTTTGGTCTGTATTCAAACAACTGTCAAATGGACATTTTATTAATGGACATTTTGTTTTGAACCAAAGCTTGAAAACAAAACCATGTGACTAAAGATCTCTTCAGAATACGAGAGAAAGAACAATGGAAGTCCTAAGCTTTGTCATCCATGTTGGGATAGTTCGCTTATTCAAACTTTATATTTTGTTGACCAAATTTGAATGTCTAAATCATCATCAGGTACAGCAAGTTTTACTTGCTACTTTGGGAGGCATGCTGCAAAGTGGTAACTGAAGAGAAGAGGAGACAAGTCCAATTGTTCCACTCTGAGTACAGAGCCTATTCAGACTGAGAGAAGCTCAGAGCGAACTGGAGCTCAGACCTGAGACCACCTTGAATGATGGGTTTGAGAGCAGTTACTGGTCCCAGAGCAGGCTCCACTTGGGTGCATTCAGACTGAAAAATTGTTCCGGATTATCGGAGGAAAGGAACTCTGGTTCCCTTTAAGTGAGCCAAATTTGTGCTGTCTGAATCCACCTTTAATTTCTTAACAAACTTTATGTTGCAATATGTCAATCTGTGTGTGCGTGGGGGTGTCCATGAGCTCAGTAGCAATTATTAGGGTTAGGCTCACAAGCAGTCCTCATAAATGTCATGTTTCAAACTCAACAGGTTTGCTGTCAGAGCAAGAGACAAGATTTATCTCATCTTCTCCTGCTTCCTCTTCTTGACACTCCTCTTTTCCTCCCCCTCTGTGTCTTCCTCCACCCACTTAACTCTTTCAAAGAGGACAAGATTTCATGCAAATCAGTTACATAGTCACCCGCATATGCCACAGTAATTTCATTACACAAACTGGATGTCTTCTGTTTAGCTATAATTCTATTTTGGCTATCAGTAACAGTCAAAAAGTCTCTCTAAGGAGGATCTGCAAAACGTGTGGCTGTAAATTACAACAGAGGGGCCCACTGGGAGGCAGAACAGATTTATAGGACACTAATAAGCACTATCTGTCCTGAGGATCACCTGTCTGTGCTTGTGTGAGAGAAAAGAGCTGTGCAATGGAAAAAAAGAGACGTTTTTTAGTGAAAATGCACAATGAATGGAAGATTATGTGTTATTATAGGAAATTATCTTAATTTACAATGGTAAACTTTGATACGAAGCCGTAAAATGGCAGCACAAGTGAAGAAAATTTCAACACAGACGTCTATTAAGGTATAACATGCTGATTGAAAGTATGTTTTATGAGTGACAAGTCGGAGCAGAAGGTGGCATGACGAATGCTAAAAAAGCAACAGGAGAGGAATGCAGAACATGCAGCAAGGTATGAATTTAAATTTCAGATGTTGGATAACAAATGTAGGAAAACAGTTTATGCAAATTTAGCCTGGGTGTTCTGCAGTGGAGAAGAAAAAAAAAGGAAAAGTTCAGAACTTATGTGGCTAAATGATGATATTGGGGCTCCTTTTTTAAAAAAAAGATTTTTTTACTCAGTGGTACAATTTTCTGGATACTCAAAAATTAGCAGACATTGTAGTAAAGTACCAAAACTAGTGAGGTTTTAAAGGAAAAAAATACGGCAGAAATTTGATAACACTAATAATGAACTGCTTGGTTGCAACTACTGGGAGATCCAGAATAAATAAATAAATAAAATATATGCATTACATAAAGTTGAAGAATAAACATTAGTGAACTACTAACTAATTAATTGTTCCAGATGCAGTTAGGTCAAAGAGTCTAACAAAACATTTCTTATCTAAAGTTTAGCAAAAGATAATGGGAAAGAGAAACTTATGAAAAAAAAATCACAAAGAACCATCAGAGCAGACTGGGTGAAAGCAGCTGATGGACACGACTCTGTCACCTTGTCCTGCCAGCAGACCTCCTAGGAAGGCTTTAGTTACAGTTTTATAGAGCAGCGTTTGCTCCCAGCATGTAATCTTGCAGCTGCTTGAGCGCTTCAGCTCTGACACCAAATGACGTCTCATGCATATCAGACTCACACTTTAACAGAACAAAAGCGTTTGACGCTGAAAACGAGCTGAGTCCTCGTACCGTCAGGGCTACGGCTTTTATATAAGGGCAGCCCAGATAACAAGCTGGAGCTCAACTTCTTTCACATTCAGGGCGAGTGTATGTGTGAGGAATGTGTGTCAAGACATGTTTCCTGTCAGCACTGCTGCTGGTTTGGAATCAGTGCCTCCCTCTGAGAGCTGACTTTGACAAAGCAACAATACCATCAAATCTGTCTGAAGAGACTCGCACACAAAGAGAAAGAGGGCTGATGTGCTCATGTTGTGGTTGTGCGTGTGTTTTGTGTATGCCTGCTTGCCACTGTTTGTTGGATGTGCGTCTGTCTATCTGCGTGTGTGTGCTCACCTGTGACAGGGGCCATTCATTAGTCAGAAATGAGCTCATGAGGGTGGGTCCCGCAGAGGGATTGGTGAGTGGATCTCAAACCCAAGGTTAATCCAGGGATTTCACTTTGGTGAGTGGAGTTAACAGAGATCTTGGTGGGTGGGGAAGGAATGGAGAAACTGAGAGTAAAGTGCTTTAGGATTTGTAAAAACAGAGAAAGTTTGCACAGTGAAAAAAACCTATAAGACTGCTGCAAATGGCAAAAGGAACTTGGTGAAATAAAACATCCTTTTTCAGTTTTGTTTTAGTGTTCAAACTCCCAATTTTCCCCAAAAGTTAAAAAAATTACAATTTCTTGAATCATTTAACTTCAATTTGATTGACAAAGACGTTTATCTAGCACATTCACAGGCTGATTTAGTCAAACAAATTTAGATTGGGGGCTGCACGGTGGCACAGTGGTTAGCGCTCCTGCCTCACAGCAAGAAGGTTCCCGGTTCAAGCCCTGGCTGGGGGACCTTTCTGTGTGGAGTTTGCATGTTCTCTCCGTGCATGCGTGGGTTTTCTCCGGGTACTCCGGCTTCCTCCCACCGTCCAAAAACATGCTTCATAGGTTAATTGGTTACTCTAAATTGTCCGTAGGTGTGACTGTGAGTGTGTATGGGTGTGTGATTGTGGCCCCTGCGACAGACTGGCGACCAGTCCAGGGGTGTACCCTGCCTTCGCCCATGAGTAGCCGGGTTAGGCTCCGGCAACCCCGTGACCCCGAAAGGGATAAAGCGGATTGGAAAATGAATGAATGAAATTTAGATTGAATTTATGACATTTGCTGACCCATTGGTGGGCCAGTCAAACTATGACCTCATGCTTTTGGGAATCTGAGGATCTGGTTGTTTTCAAGTCATGTTAGGTTAATTATATGTTTATATTTTGGTGAATTGTTCATGTTCTTTCACTATTTCTCCATTTTTGAGCCCACTTTGGTTTGGTTTAAAGACCACACCCATCCTTGTTTAATAAAGACCCACTCCAATTGAATTTGTGTTGAATTTTTTTGGTGTTAACTTGTCAGTCAAATTGATATCATGTGACCAGTTCACTCCACATTGTCCATCGCAGTAACATCAGCTGTTGTTGTGTCCATCATATGAACCAACCTGATTTAAACTCCACTGGGTTGGTCTCAACACCTCTAATAAATATGAACAGCTGTGTAATATTGATGCTTTCATCAATAAAGACTGGATTCTGTCCTTCATTTAGCTGTCTCCTGAAAGACCTTGTATCTGCAATCGGAATCCTTAACAGACTTCTGTTGGTAAAGGTTGACTGCTTTTTGGGGCACATGCCTTCTGCAGCCTTTCAGCATGCATTTATTCAGAAGTTCACCATCTGAAAATGGATTGGCTGTTTGCACCAACTTGTTTGCAAAAAGGTCGCTAGATTTCCCTGTTCCATCACTGACGTCACAGCTGCAGTAAATTCTTGCTGTTGTTTTTTTCAGTTCATCTAATAGTTGGTTAATCTTCTCTTTTCTTAACTGCCCTTGCAAATGGTGGCAACTTTTCTTTAGGGTGAGTCTCATGGTGGTGCTGAATGTTAGATTCTTTGAGCACTGAGACTTGTTGATAACATACCAAACACGCAGGTTTTGAATAAATGAAACTCTTTCAATTTTTCCTGGAAAGCTCGACTCTCCACATCAGTCTTTCTTCTCTTTGACAAAACATTTTGGTAATTGTGGTGCCACAGCTGATCATTTTTAGCAACTTAACAGTGGTGAGGCCTGCAGGGAACCAAACCGCATCTTACGCAGCTGCGGCACGCTCCTGCAAAGATATGCTGTGTTTTTCTGGAAATCTTGTCATGCAGGTCTTGCTTTTCCTTTGCTACCCCTGTTACACCTCTGGTGTAAACAGTTGGGAACTAGGGAGTGGGATGGGCTTACTTTCCACTAATAGTCCCTGGCACCAACTTATAATCAGGAGCAATGTGGTGTTTAGACTCTTGCCCAAGGACACTTCGACACATGGGGAGGCAGGACAGGAACTGAATCGATAATCATGGGCCAACCGCTCTACCTCCGTATCATGGCTGCCCCGCCTCCTCACCATTGTTTTAGTCACTTTTGTAAGGGTCTTCTGTCATGTCCTCTGTCTGTTTTAACATTTATTTCTTATTTTTATGTATTCATATTTAGGTTCCTTTTTTTTTTTAAATAAATCAGTATTGAGTTTATATTAATTATTTTCCATCATTCTTTTTCCAGAATCACACTGTTTTTGGGTCACTCCTAAACCCAAAAACAAATTTCAGCTGATACTGACCTGCATGATCCTCATGAGAAAAGACAAAATGTTTTGTTTAGCCTTGATGCGAGTAAACACGTGGAAGTCATTGTGTCTGTGGCATTCCACATGTTCTTAAGTGGCATCACAGAAATTCATGTCTTTTAGATAAAAAAACCTTTTCCTCTTTCTGTCAGAAATGACCTGCTGTGATTAAACATTGAGGGCTTTGTCTGTGAAGTTATATTTCCCAGATATGACCTGAAGCTAACATTTAGCCAAACTTGACTTTTTATTTAAAACTACTCTGTCAAGCTAGGCTTTTCCATCCTGTTTGGACTTGTGCCTTTTGCTTTCCATTGCTCTGGTTTTGTTGTGCAGTATTTGCATCATCCCCATGTTCTGTTTTAGATGACTTGTCTTTCAGTTTTATTTTGAAAGTGTAATCCTTTTTGTGTGTTTTGTTCAGTTCCTGTGTGCATGAAGTACCTGTAATCTGTTTGTCACACATTCTTATTGTTGGTTTCCATCTACTGAAACAATTGATTTGTCTTGTGTGTGCATCTTTTCTGCAACAGTCACACCTTAACTTTACTTTGTTAGAAACAATATCCTAAATTTATTAAAAGAATTTATCTGCCATCATTAGATAAAAATTAGGTCTTTTGTGGGAGCTTTTGCATCAGTCATTTACCTCCAAACGAGGTCCATGAAAGTTTTACCAAACAGCCTTACAAGAGTGTTTTAATACATTTTAATTTGAATTACATTTTTTCCACAGCACATTTTAGACTTATTTCTAACATCTAAATGTTGTTGATCATTGAATACATTCATCATTGTTTTTTACCATCACAAAATGTAAAAAAAACCCCACACAGATAAATGTTTAGTAAACCACAGCTTTAACGTTGTGACGCCTAGTGATCATAACATGCATCAAACCACTTCGGCTCCAAAATTACCCTAATTTAACATCTACTTGAAAACAGAAACAAAAGCAATTTTTTTTCATTGCTGGAAATAAATTCAAGGGGTTAAGAAACTTACCTTTCACTTCAACCACAGTTAATTTGAAATTCATACAAAAAAGTACAGAAAAAAGTGATTTTCCTTCTACTTTTTTTTTTAAGAAAGGCATCTTTATCCACTGTTTGCATGCAAAAATGGAGTGAGTCTCTGCCACTTCTCAAGTCATTTTGTTCCGAAAAGTTTGCAGGATGTGATTTATTGATTCAGTCTTTTCCTTTCTGCTGGCTGCAGCTCACAGAATGTCGAGTAGCGTAAAGCTCCTGGCATTTACTTCTTCCCTAAGTGCCTTTAGATAATCATAATAAAAGTGCAAACACCTAAAAGCAAGGGTAGAAATCAGTAGTGGATTTTTTAAATCCAACCCATGAGCCCGAGTTCCCCCCTTTCCCAGATCCACGCCTTTTCTCTGTTACCTGACTCAGTCAAGGAAGAATTCCACAGGAAAACTAAAGTAATTAAGACATATTGATGCTGGATTCATGTATTTGCTTTTCCAAAATGATCGTTAGCAATATTTAGTTGCAGTCGTTCATCACTGCAAGCAGATCCTGGTATCAGACCCAAATGCTCGCTACAGTTCTATCTCAGCATTTCTTACAGCGATGACTTCATTTCAGATCGCTGCGGTGTCCTGTAAACATGCGTCTCCATGGGAGATGTGATAGAATGGTCAGTCTTTCTATTCATCAATCATCCGTACAAAATAACATCCCTAAACACCTCAGCAAGTGGACAAAATGCTGGGATAACTGTGACATGGGCCTTCATGTTCTGCAGTGAAAAGTTTGTGTTGGCTGTGAAACTGACTCAGTGGGTTGGTCCCAAAGACATATGAGTCAATTAGTAAAGTTCCTATGAGGCATAGCATTCAACACAGCATCAGTCAGACAGGATCAGACAAATGGGACTTTAGATCTAATGCATCTTGGAAAAATCATGCAATCATTAATTCTCTTAAGAAGTTTGGAATTCTGGGAATGTGACCTCTCAACACTACACAGCTTGAATGGATCAAAATACTGCTTTGGAGTTGTTTTCATAAAGAATTAACATTAAAATACACTTGAAAATTTTAATTTTGCATGAGATTGGCCCTTTGAAAAGCACGTTCAAAACTAGCTCTTATCACAGCAAACATGTTTACATTGAATTTTAATATGCCTCCCCCTTGTTTGATCTATGCAAGTATGTCTTATATTCATTTTCATGTTTTGTCATTTATGTATTTTTATCAATAGATATTGTAATTAATTGATTGTCTTATCGGATCATATTTATTCATATCTAAAATGCTGTTTTTTAATTGTTGTTTTTAGCTTTTTAGGTAGACAATTTAAACATTTGTTAAGGGGACACCAGAAAAATAGCTGCTGGACTGATTATGGCTCATCGCATTTGTCACTGAGAAAAACAAACAAACTGAAAACTGAAATGGACTCCATGGCTAAGGAAAAAAAAAGTTTTTAAAATCAAAGGCAAACCCACTTTTTGAAACAAATTTCCTTCTCATGCATTTACATTTTTAAGTCCAACCATTTAACACCAGAGATATTAACAATAACACCTAAATAAAAATGAACTTCCTGAACTACCAATAACTCTTCAACCGTTTACGGAATCAGTGCAAGTCCAACAGATTCTGACATGGAGGCTTCACAACTGTACAGTGTTACAGATCAGCAACATGCTACGTTCACGAGTGATCACTTTTAATGAAAAGTCTATGTCAGGGATGCCCATTACGTCAATCGCAATTGACCAGTCAATATTAAAGGATGTTAGGTAGATCCATCAAAAATAAATAAATAAAAAACGTCCCTCTCACCCTCCGTGGGTGTACCTCACCCCAACCTCGGGTCCTTTATCAGAGGTCTGGGAGCTTGAGGGTCCTAGACAGTATCTTAGCTGTTCCTAGCACTGAGTTTTTCTGGACTGAGATGTCTGATGTCTTTCCAGGGATCTGCTGTAGCCACTCCTCCAGTTTGGGGGTTACAGCCCAGAGTGCTCCAATTACCACGGGCACCACTGTCAACTTCACTTTCCAAGCTTTCCCCATTTCTTCTGAGTCCCTGGTATTTCTCCAGTTTCTCATGTTCCTTCTTCTTGATGTTGCCATCTCTTGGTACTGCTACATCCACCACAACAGCTTTCCTCTGTTCTTTATCCACCACTACAATGTCTGGTTGGTTCACCATTACCATACTGTCCGTCTGTATCTGGAAGTCCCACAGGATCTTCCCTCTCTTGTTCTCTACCACTTTCTGAGGTGACTTTGGGGTTTCCAGTCCATGTTCTGTACACATGTTCCTGTATGCTGTCCCAGCCAGCATCTTATACCCTGTAGTTATGTGCTTATGTGTTCCAGGCGCCTCTTTGCACAGTCTACACCTTCTTGTCTGGTGTGGTAGATCTGAGCCTCTATCACCCTGGTGCTCCGGGCTTGTTGCTGAGTTGCCAGGATGAGTGCTTCTGCGCTGTCCTGTAGGCCAGCCCTTTCTAGCCATTGGTAGGACTTCTTTGTATCAGCCACTTCAGTTATGGTACGGTGGTACATCCCATGCAGGGGCTTGTCCTCCCATGACGATCTGTCCTCCAGCACCGCATCCTCTGCTGTCCATTGTCTGAGACATTCACTGAGCACACTGTCAGGACTTTGAGCTTGATGCCTTCATGCATCTTGGATGTTTCATCCTGGATAGAGGCTTCTATGGTCACTAGTCTTTGGCCCCTTTAACTGCAGCTAACAGTGTCAGGGTGCTGGATTTGGGATGCAATCCTCAATGTATGGTGAGGAGTTTTCCTTTCTTAGCATACGGTCTGTATTTCCTCCTGTGGCCGTTGTGGATGTAGCTACTTTTATATGCATATATATATATATATATATATATTTATAGTTGATAATTATTCTGTCACAAAAACAATAATAAAAACTGAAAGTGTAGTCTTATGTCATGTTGTCTAACATTACAGAAATTTTAATAAAAGACATTTCTGATCTCTGAACCTTTCTTTAAAGCATCAACTTACTTTTTCTACAAACATTACACAGCAAAATGTTGGGGGAAGTAATGAATATTGACAAATATGAACTGTTTATTTTTTTGTGTGTGAGTCAATCCCCACGGCAATATTGGACACAAAGTCCATGAGTGACGTGCTGGGCGCTCACGTTGTGGGTGTGGTTAACTATATTACTTACAGTCTGTTTTTAAAAAATATTTTTTAAATGATTTTTGATTTCATTTTTCATGGAAGCGTATTGCAATCAATAAAAAAGAAGACCACTCTTTTTTCAACGCAATATGCTTCCATAAAAATTAAAACTAGTGATAAACAAAAAAATAATTACTTTAAAGTTTTTTTAATGCTATGTATAATCACAGCTCATTAAAAATTGTTGTAAAATATCCATGCTGTAAAATCACTAACCAAGATTTCCTTAGAATTGCTACATTCATAGCGGTTCCCACCCGGGAGGAGCGGTTACCCTTGCAGCTTCCATGGTCTGCGCAGACGTCCGCTTTGACAGATGATCATGAGCACAAGAGCCGTGACGGAAATCTGACTGGATCTTATGTTATCAAACAGAAAAAAAATGGTCTAACTGCTTACTAGTTAGAATGGTTATTATTTTATACTGCTGAACAGGCTTCTCTCATGAGTCTGTTTACATTTATATACATTAACAATGAACTAGCTACGCTGCACTTGGTCCCCAGAAGCTGTGACGTCACCCAAATGCTCCCTTTTTTTTTAATCTACTTAAAACAAAACTAGTTCTAATCCATCCCTGTGATTTTGAATGACTTATCGCGTGAGCTGCTTTGTGTTTGTTTGCATAATTACGATTCAATGGGAACATTGTGTTTTTTCGTCATTTATAGTGTCGATAAAGTTTTGCACATCTGTGTAACGGAAACGCAGCTATTTACATGTTTGCTGCAAACATTTTCATTCTTCATGTTGACTCCTTCAGTCGTGTTTTGTTTTAGGCTGCGGTGCCTGCTAAGGAGACATGGATAAGTGGTTGTTCATGAACTCCATTGGAGTGTTTTTTTTTTTTTAAATACTTTCAGTACAAGTCTGCTTGGCTACAAGGGCCAACTTTACATGCAAGGTAATCTCAAAGTTATAGACAATTCAAAAACTATCCACCTACACAAACACACATTTTGTGTCTTCACTCCAAAATATTACCCAGATTTTTTTGTATTTCTCAACACAAACAAGATCTGTATTTAAAAATGGCTTTGTGCCGTTAACCAACACTTTGTTAGTTATGTTCCATTTTGGTTTCTTCTTCTTCTCCATATTGGTTACTTTTTTGACATTCTCCGTATCAATAAAGTTTAATTAAGGTGTTGCTGGCAACATCTTCAGGGTTAAAGGGCTAAAAAGTTTTAAATATGCTCTGAAGAAGACATTCTGTCTCTTTTTTCTGTTACTGTCTGTCTGTTACTTTTTTAACCAACTAAAACAGTGGAAGCTGCTCAGTTAATTAAACCAAATTATACTGAAAAGAGCTGATATGTTTTACCTACTGTATGAAGCAGAAAGCTATTTCTTTTTCCTAAAAAAAATCCCACTTTTTTATTCAGTATTTTTTTAAGGCTAACTAAACTGGAAATACACTTAATAATTTTAAAGATGATAAAAGATAATTTTGAAGCCACTGTGTGCTGCATCCTAGAGGCTGAAACGAGGTAGCAACGTTGAATTTTGTGATTGGTCAATGGGTGTAAGTCCACATCATTTTAGAAGTTTCATGTCATCATGCTCTGCAGCTCCAGTTTAGAAGCCCCGCCCATTTTTGAATGTGAAACAGTCAGTCGTTGCGGTGTTAGCTTTGGCACGTCTCATAGGTGTTTTACCTTTGGTCGTCAAAAATATACTGGCTTGCACAACTTTCCATTGGACTTGGAAGTTAGGCAACAGTGGTTGAGTGCAACTGGCACTGAATCCAGCAAACTCTGCCTTGGTGATGGGATTTGTTATGGACATTTCACTTGGGATCCTTCTTGGGACCAGTGGGTACTTCCTGTTTGGAACTTGAGCAGGGAGGCGTCACTCAGTCCAGTTCTTTTAACCAACAATGAGAAATACAGAAGAAGCCTAAATTTACTTTAGAAAGCACAAACAACTATTTCCTTTCTCAAAGATTCTAACATTCAAAGCTGAAATAGGGAATATCTATTTTTACACAAAAAGGATGAGTTTTGTTAAAGCAAAGACAGTTGAAGAACAAGTTTTATAATTAATTTTTTTTAGTAAAATGGAAACAAGAAAAAAGCCGTTTTTTAAATAACATCATTCACCATTAAATCATATGATCACAAAGTAAAATACGTTCTAAAGAAGTTCAAAGTTCTTTCCTGGATATCCCTCCTATTTTTTTGGTCTTGGAAACATCTGTGGTTAGAAATGTGTGCTGTGATCAGAAATCTGATCAGAACCAAAGGACATTTACAATTGTTTGATGACAGCATCTGAGGATAATTTCAATGATGTAAACAAAAGCCATGGCTGAACTTTTGCACAACCCAAGATGTTTTATAACATGAAAAATGTGTAATCTTTGAGTGCCGGTCACGTTTTTAGGAGTAGACTTCACTGTAAAAAACAGTCTTGAGAAGCTTTGAGTATGAGTTTTTGTTTGCTCTTTTTCATTAAGGTTTCTTCTCTGTTTCTTTGTACTTGTACTTGACTTCTTTGTACCTTCCACCAAACCTCAGCTGCTGTTCCGTGCTGAACTTTGACCTGGAAATCCAGGAGAAGGGGATCACTAATCATTTACAGCAGACTTAGCTTGTCTTGTGAGTTAGCGTGTCTGCAGATGTGGCCAAACAAAAAACGGCAAAAAAATGATTTATGACTGTCTGCAGAATAATTTAAGAGTTTAAAAACAGACTTTTGCAACAGTCAGCAGAGCCCAGAGATGCTTGTACAGTCAGAGCTGAGGCTGTAAATCAAGTTCGGCATCAACAAATATCAGTAAGCCATCTTTTAAATGTTGATTTGTAGAAGATTAATGTGGACAAGAAGTGAAAACCAGGAAAGAATGAATTGTCGGCTTTATTATTAACAGCTGTCAGAAATTCCATTTAACTGTTTTAATTTACATTGACAGTCGCGATGTATACCTCAAGCATGCAGAATAAATTCCAACTGCAGTGTTTGCATGAATTACATATCGGATATTCCATTCATATTCCTGTTTACATGAACAGAACATCCTCTGATTAATGAATAACTCCCACATTTTCCCTCCCCCAAGATCTCACTGCACTGTTTGTGTCCATTCAAGCCTTAATTACAAGGTTATTCTTCAAAACATAGCTTTGCTTGAGGTCCTCCTTCACCCTAGAAATCTGTCTTGTGTTTTCCCACAGCCTTCCTGTTCTGCATCGACTCAGCTGCAGCCTCGTTCATGCATTCTGAAGCAGACAAAGCAAACTCTGACAGGACACCACCGCCAGGATAAACTGCACACATATGCACACAATGTGACTCAGATCTAACTCCACATGGATTATTTCTGTGATTGCTCTCCTTGGGATGTTTATCAGAAATATCGGTGACCTGTTTTCAGGGAAGATCTTGGTGTAAACATGCTCAAGTTTGATAAATATAATGTTTGCAACAGCAATAAAAAGTAAATTTAGTGATTGTTCAAACCAGAAGAAAGAATGCGTCTGTGCCTGGACCTCCATTACTTTTTGAAAATGCTCACTTTAAAGTATTGCGTTCAAAACTAGTAGATTATCAGAATCTCAGTCTCTTTTGTTTTGTAATTCGGTGCACCTTATTTATAACATAAGTTCAAATATAGAACATATATTGACCATGCACCATATAGTGGGGAGAAAACAGTTTTTGTCAATTTGGTGTATTTGGTTTCTAAATCAACCACAACATATTTTTGTAAGTGCATTGATGTTTGTGTGAGTTGTTAAAACACAAAACCCTCCAGTAAATCAGGTCCTGTGTGTAGATCCTGATTCACAGCACATTCACATTTATAAATGCATGATATCATAAATCCCATTTAATGAAACTCTGTGCTGTGGCTGGCACTACATTTAGAAAGGAAAGCAATATATGACTGCTTACTCAAAGTATAAAACACACTAACACTTCTCATATTTCTGGTCCTCGCTGACAATTATGGTTTTAAGTCCCACTCTGTTCATCTTTTAAGCTATTTAGAATAAATGCATAATATATAATAGTTCTCAGTCGTATTTTAATTAGGATTATGCTGTTTTTAGCCAAAATAAAAAAGACAAGGAAAGACCTGCATGGATCTACTCATCCATGTAAGGATTCATCAATGCAATTTTAGGCTTAAATTTCTTTATATATATCCATCATCATCAGAAAAATGCAGCGAAAACATGCAAAAAAAACCACCAAGAACACAATTTTCATTGGAGCGACCCTTTACAAAACATCAAAACAACTACACAAGTTTGTCCGTGCCAAAGCTTTTAGAATTATTTAATTTTCAAAACATTGAAGAAAAATACATTTAAGTGAGTGTAGAGTTGCATAATGAATATTTTATTTTGCAGGTTTTGTTGAATCTGTTACTATAAAAACAGTTTCAGCTTCTGTTCTAGGAAAAAAGAAAATAATGTAGATATGGTTTTATTCGCTTGCCATAACTTGTCATTTCATAAGGGAAACAGAATAAACAAATAAATAAACTAGCTTTTTTTATTTTAATTGAAAGAATAGACAAATAAAACAAGCAAAATCCTAAGGGAAATTCAAGAGTAATAAAATAATTGTTTGTTTTTTTTTGTGTGGGCTTACTTATTCAAATAAACCCAGCTAAATGTAAATGTCTAGTGGTCAAGAGGGCCTCATGCAAGTTTTCTGCAGGTAACATGATGTTATAAAAAAGTCTTTTTATAGCATCAGGTTACCTTGACTGTTGGATGGTCATTCCAGCATGCAGTATCTGCATGGTTTCCACAAATCCAAGCCCTACTCATGACTGATTACCAGGTTCAGGTGTGTCCAGCCAATTAGAATATGCCAGAGCAGGATATGTTGCAGGAATGTGGTCCTCGAGACCTGGAGTTGCCTATCTCTGCTCTGGAGGTCCAATCAGGACCAACAACTCCATAAAAATGTCCGTCTTCTGCCTTATGTCTCTCGGGAGCCCAGGTTCCAGCATTTCTTTGCAGCCGACAAAGCCTAATTGTGGGATCAGGTTACAAACTTAAGTCTTCTTGAGCCCATTAACAACTGTAGTTAATTATGTTCGGCTGAGAGCTGTTTAAGTGTGTCAGTGAGAAGAGATGCTTCAGAAAAAGATGCAGGACTATTTCAGGTTACATCCCTGACAGAAAACACACAGGAGCTCATGGGACATTAGGTTTTTCTAGGCAGACCTCCC
The DNA here is from genome assembly GCA_036245035.1 of Adrianichthys oophorus. Lineage (NCBI taxonomy): Eukaryota > Metazoa > Chordata > Actinopteri > Beloniformes > Adrianichthyidae > Adrianichthys > Adrianichthys oophorus. The sequence goes on along the minus strand of BSAI01000189.1, from coordinate 5,008,141 downwards.
AGACTACACTTAATCTCCTCATTGATCTTTGAGGCAGGGATTTGCACTAATGCAAAGAAAGGACCACGATGGTGACTCACAGATTGTCAAAGCCACTATCAGAATTTTCTTGCAGCTTTAGTGAATTATCTTGACATCAGAATGTGGCTCCTATCTCATTACAATCTGGGACAGCTGTTGTAAAAATACGTTCGAGTGGTGGTTAGTAAATGCAATGCACAACACAGACAGTGGTGTGTTTTATGTACATGGAAACTGCAAGAGTAAGTCGTAAAATGACTGCATCTATTCTTGGAAAGTCTAAACATCAGACGTATAATCTGATTTACATTTTGTTATACTTCTGCTCTTTGTGATGTTATCTTCCAATTATGCCTTAAAGACTAACTGAGATTGATTTTGTGCGCACAAAGATGAGTGGCTCGCCAATTTGCCCTCAGCATTTTCCGCTGCTCAGCATGCCCCAGCAGAGAGTCAATCTGTGCAAGCACACTCAATCAGCTGTGAGCAGGGTTTCTGTTTTAATGTTTGCTAGTGGAGAACGACTTGGGCATTGTGTCTCTAAGCCTTCATTATTGAATTCTCTGTTGTCTTTATGAAGACCGTGCTAAGACGAGGCTAACAGGTGCAAGCCTAAAGAGGAATGACCAGAGAGATGTTTCTTTTGACCCCAGAGGGCCACGAGACAGCTGCAGTGTCTAGGCGTGCATGGGGTCAGGATACGCAGGCTGGAGTGAGTGGATTGATGGAGTGCAGTGGGTTACACAGACGGCTTCCAGGTCATGGTCAAAGACAACACCCAGACAGAAAAATAATGAAGAAATTTGGGTTGTGACTTAAACTTTTTGTGATTTTGTGTCCATGAAGGATCTTTTACTGCAATTCTTACTTTCACTACAATTCTTCAATGGAAACGACAGAAACAAAAACTTTCTATGAACAAAACATATGTTCATTGGGATATAATCTCTTAAATGTGAGCTGTAGGCTATATCTCTCCTGTTTTTTTAGATAAAGAACAGTATTTTCAGTTCTATAAGGCACACATTAAAGACGTAATTTTCTACAGAAAACAAAAATGCGCTTTATAATCCAGAGTGCCTTGCATATAGATTAATTCTGGTTGCTTTTACTAATGTCAAATCGATTTTGAGAGAGATCCAGTGCTCTGTCAAAACGTTTGGTTGAGTGTTTTTGTGAATATGCTAACAGCTAACATCTAGCGGTATAGTACTGTTTTTTTCTTTGTGTTATAAACAAGTTTGGGAGTGAGTGTAGCCAGAGTAACATTTGTTTTAGCTGTATCAGCCTGTTTTTCTTTATGTGTTGCAAGCAAGGTTTGGAGTTACAGATTTTGTGAAGATGCTAACGCGGCTAAGGTGTAGAGGTTGTCACTATCCTTTCTGTAAATGGAACTGGGTTTCACTGCTCATCCCACATGCGCAAACCAGCCGTCACTTCCGCTAACACATGTTACTTTATTTATGTTAATGTTACTTTATTGTTTAAAAAAACTGAAAGGATAAAGAAACATTAAGGATCAGGACCACACGATCTTGTGCTGGACAACAAATGTTTTCTTCTTCTATTGTGATGGCAGTTTACTCTTCAAGTTCAGAGGATACAGCGCCACTTATTGACACTATATGATTTCAGTTAACACAGACACGTTTTTAATCAGGTAAAGCGTATAGCTCGTGCATGCGGGGTGAGTGGTGAAACAGATTGAGTTCTGCATACAGAATGGGTAGTGACAGAGGTGTCAGACTCTCATTTTTTCTTACATGTTACTAACAAAGTTGGAAGTTAGCATAGTCACAGTAACTTTTGCTTTAGCTGTATCAGTCTGGTTTTTTAAATCTTGCAAACAAGATTGGGAATTAAGTGTATTGTACATGCTAACATGTAACATATTGCTAACAAGTTCTAGAGTTACTGTTAATGCAGTTAATAAAGTTTGACTGATTGATGGACTTATCGCTGACTCTTATTTTGCTTAATGTGTCGTGCAGTTTGTTGCGCCTTATATACAGTGCGTACAGAAAGTATTCAGACCCCCATAATTTTTTTACTCTTTGTTATGTTGCAGCCATTTGCTAAAATCATTTAAGTTCATTTTTTTCCTCTTTAATGTACACACAGCACCCCATATTGATAAAAAAGCCGATTTTATTTTAACATGTTTGCTGATTTATTTAAAAAAAAAAACTGAAATATCACATGGTCCTAAGGATTCAGACCCGTTGCTCAGTATTTAGTAGCAGCACCCTTTTGATCTAATACAGCCATAAGTCTTTTTGGGAAAGATGCAACAAGTTTTCACACCTGGATTTGGGGATCCTCTGCCATTCCTCCTTGCAGATCCTCTCCAGTTCTGTCAGATTGGATGGTAAACGTTGGTGGACAGCCATTTTCAGGTCTCTCCAGAGATGCTCAATTGGGTTGAAGCCAAAGAAATCCAAAGAAACTTAAACTCCTCCAGTTGCAGCAGGAGCTCTCCACCTACCTTGAGAGTGTAAATCCCCTTTTTCCGGTCAAGAACCATTGCCTTTGACAAATTCTCATCTCACACTGTCCGTGTTGAAATGCAAACGGCCCATTGTGCACATTAAAGTTCTCGTTCAATGAAGCCAAGACAACATTCTCTGCAAAAATCAGAGATGAAATTCTGCCATCCCCAAACCAGACCCCCTTTGGGCTCTGACCACACCAAGAAATGTTGTCCATAAATTACTTAACAGAACTGGGGACACATGGCATGCATGATCTGGGAACAAGTTCAACTTAATGCTGCAATAAAAACCAAGCTCATGCTCTTATTGTAGAGGAACCGAATGATCCTTTGTAGGGGGCACAAGCCCAATTTTCTCAAAGTAACTTTCACAGAAAACTGTATTAGACAAGACTAAATGATTTCTCCAAATCTACAAAGCACATATGGATCGGAAGAGAGAACTGCCATGAATCCTCAAGCTTTCTGTAAGGTGTGGAGCTAGTCCACTCTTTCACTACCAGGACAAAAATTGCACCGTCCTTCTTGAATCAGAGGTTTGAATATCAGCCAAATGAATAACTCTCTGCCCCTGTCTTTCTCATGGTGTCCAAGACATTGCCAAAACTATGACACAACTACAAAATTGATCATTGTCTCTGACCTATGTCTCTTCTGGTGCCACACGCACTGATAAATACTCTTGTGTTCAAACAAAGAGTTTGTCATGGACAAAAGTTATAATTGCAAAGCACCGCTCAAGCTCATATCAGGAAAATTATTTCTCCTGATTGTGACTTTCCAGATTTCGCAGTCATTGTCTATAATAGCGTAGAAGTCTCCCTGTTTCCAGTTGCAGGATTTTTTGTAGTTCCTCTCCTTGGGCCTCCAAAAAGGCCAGGTACTCTGTAGTACTGTTTGGCCAAACAACAGAACAACAGCACATAAGCTGAACCCAGAGAAACAGACCTGTTCCTACAAGATGTATTTGATTAGGACAGCATATAATCAAGGAAGAAGTGTTCCTTTATGTATCATAGAAATTATACAAAGATAATACTGTTTATACAGTACCAATACCCATTGATATAAATGTGGGGAACATGAGTAATACTTCAGTTACCATGAAAGAATCCAATTATCTTTAAGTTAAAAAATAAAATGAATACCTAAACAAAAAACGTGTAAACATTTTAACTAATTTAGAGGTCAGTTACAAATGACACCATTTAAAATGGGAGTTAACACTTTCCAATGTAACAGGATGTATTGCCAAGAAAAAAATTAAAATGGTAAAATAAAAACATAATTATAAATATCAATGATAGTAGATGAATGAGATGTGGACTATTGACCCCTGACCTGTATTTTTTGATACACTTTTTTGCTCCACAATAATTATTAACAAACAGAAAGATGTTTGTTGTTGTAGATCAAATTGATTTTTTTTTTATTTGAACTTAACTGTTTTACATAATTTAATAATGTAATTAATGACTTTATTAAGCTGCAAAGGGAGCAGCCCAAATGTTGCCCTTTCATGTTAAAATGATGGCCATGACATTCTGAACAAAACTGCAAATATATACAAAATCAAATCTATATTCAGAACCATTTACCTCGGTGATGTTTATCATGTAGTAAGAGTAGTAAGATCCATTTAGTCATGTTAGCTATTTTGAAGGAACGTTAAGGTTTTACAGGCAGAAAGGAATTTCTTAAGTTGACCATTAGACTGTTTGCGTTGGCCAGTGGTGCAGTCAGTTTGTGTTTATCTGACATTACTAGCAGGCTCAGCCTTTTTATCCAAATGTACCAACAAGTTCCAGGTCATCTAAATCTTTTACTTACCGTGTTAGCCCATTAAAATGTGTTAGTGAGGCATATGAAAATACAATTTTGTCACCGTCTGCCCATCCTGTCCTGGAGTCAGTAGTTTTCAGAGCTGTTTCTTTAAACAGGCAGACTGACCTTGTCAAACTGATTCTTCCAGAAATGTAGAATTGGATTTTCTTAGAAATCTGAGAAAGCTTTTTTGTTGAGACAGAAATTGTACACTTTTTAGAGTTTCGTTGCCTCTACCCCTCTGCTGTGTCCACCCCATCCAGCACGGAGAGAGAAGAAGGCTTGGAGTTTATAGATGTGTTTATTAAAGCTCCCGTAGCAACACCGGAGCAAATCGCTGAAGCCTTGCTCCTCATTTTGCTACAGCCCCTTTCCTCACTCAGTCGTACTCACTTTACTCTTTGCCTAATTCACCCCACTCCACTACACTCTCTTTCCTCAATGTGGATGAGGAAAGCCCCAGACTAAATGGTCTGACGATCAGGCCAGAGGGCCCTGCCAATCATCATCTGATTCTGCATTCTTTTTTAACTCCACAACTGCTGCAGTTAAACAGATGATAGTATAAGAAACTCAGGCCTTAGTGGACAAATGCAGCAGAAAGTTAGATTGGCCTTTTGCATGTTTCTTCTTTTTGGCAAAACCTTTGGCTTTTTTTGTAGCAGGCAGAGACTTTATGGTGACATCCACAACATCCAAACATGGAGTTAGTAATAAACTCATTTTAAAAGTAAGATGTTATTCATCATGTCAAATATTCAGAATATTTTCCAACAAAGTTATAACAAAAAATGTTTGTCAGAAGAATGAGTAATTTTTGATTATTGTCTTCTCTAAATCAAACTTTAAAAATAGCATGTTTGCACCCATCCATTTATCAACAGCACATCTGAGAACTGCTTTTACTAGCTCTGATTTATAAAAACAGGCTTGTCATTTGAATTTCAGTTTCTATGCACATGTGAGTCAGAATTACTGACCAAAAAAAACAGTATTTGTAAGGGAGTTGGGGTGGAGGACCCAAAATGAAGGAGACCAGGCTTGGTGGCAAAAAAGTGACATTTAATAAATACACTGAAATAAACTGAAACATGAATAAAAAAACCATGGAGAAACAAAAAGGTGATAAAGAGCAAATGACCTGACAAGGATTAACTGAAAACCAGACACTTCAATGAGGCTGAGGGTAATTAACAGAAATGAAGAGCTGTGGATCAAGAACCTGAAACTGGTGACTGAGGGACAATTCAAAACCAGAACATGATCAAAAAGCACAACAAAATCCAAACCAAAGTGCACAATCCTGACAGTATAAACATTTGTATTAATATATTATAGGTGGTGAATTATGCCTGAAGTCAAAAACAAAAACTTGTTTCAAACATTTATGTCTTCCATATTATATTTGTTGATATTTGTTCTTTTGTAATATTTGTCATTTTGCCCTTCTCATCAAGCTGCTTGCTCGCAGTAGATTGGCTCATCCAGTTTTGTTCAAATTTACAATATTTGTCCCTGGTGTCCTTTGACAGCTCGTTGGTCTTGATCTTGGTGGAGAGGTTTCAGTCTGTAAGTTTAAGGATGTTGACAAGTATCTTTTATACAGATAACCAGTTCAAACAGATGACATAAATGCAGGTGACCAGTGGAGGACAGGAGAACTTCTTAAAGAAGAAGTACCAGGTCTGTGAGGGACACAATTCTTGCTTGTTGTTTGCTTGCAATTGAAGATATAAGGCAACATGTGCAAGCTCACACACAGTGATACAATATTTATTTATGAGATTGCATGAACACTGGAGTGAATCAGTTTCATCAGCTTTTCTGTAACACAGATGACGTTTTAGTCTGAACGGGTAGTTAAACAGAAAAATAAACAATTACTAACTCCTTTGCTGCAGTGACAGTTCGACTTGCTTCACAAGCAGTGAAGGTGCTGACTGACTGACACATCTTTTCCCTCAGGTTCTATGCAGCTACATGCAGTGCAAAATACAGTTTACGTAGCTCGCCTGCTGGAAATTTGATTCCTAAAAACTTGCTTTTTTTCCACAAACGAATACTGACAGGAGGACACTTGGTGACTTTCATGAGTTTTAAGTCAAATCTAAGAGATGGAGGTGCTATTAGTGTGTGAATGTGTGTGTATGAGTAATGGGATTATGACTGAAAAGTACTTTGGGCCTTCAAGGAAGGTAGTGAAGCACTATATAAGTACACACTATTTACTATTGATTATTGCAAATAAGCTTATAAATGCGACGGATCATGATGTTTTTTTTATTTGCAATCAGCTTGCATCATTTTTGCTTATCTGCACATTTAAAGTATGATTTCAAACTGGTGCTCCATTGAAATGATAAAAATAATGAAAACTATGTATTACCTAAGTATTTAACCAGGTTTACCCTGACTCAAATAACTAAGCAAAAGATAAACAACATCATGTGAAGGAACAGAGCAAAACTGTAATACTTTAATCATCTGTCAGTCTTTCCATGCACCTATGTATCTCTTAAGCCTAAGGTGTGCTGTGGCATGCATGCTGTGCAAAATCAGGTCCTGGAGATCTGCCAGCTTTGTCGTCAAACAAAGAACTGGCGCTTTATCCTCTGAGCTTTTCCTGCATGTCTAAAATCAAGCTCCGCTGCCAGGAAAGATTACACGTCTTCTTAAAATCTTTTCTGCTTCTGCCAGCTGCTACAAAAACACCAGTTATGAGGGGGAGGACAGGGAAGCGGGAGGTGTAAATGTGGGTGGGGTTTACCCTCATAAAACATCTTGCAACAATACAGACGCAAGTTTCCTTCTCTGCTGGACAAAAGTTCAGAGAGAATGTACTTTATGAGGGTGACAAATTGGAGATGTCTGTTGTGGCTTTGGGCGAACATTTCCGAGGGGTTTGCCAACTTGCCAGAGCTTTGACTGACTGCTGCACCTGACCGTGCACAATCCCCGGGATCCACTGCCATTACCAACAGGCGGAGCTATCCACCAATCAAGTGAATGCTAGGCCCAAGGTCCCACCCTCTTTGTAATCTAGTTAAATGACTAGAACCTTTCTCAATGTCCATTTTCTTCCCTCTTGGTAAGCTTTTTTTCTATTTAAGAAATGATGAATGATGTGGTGTCTGCTAGGGGTGACCACACACCTCCTACTATGTCACTATATTTATTCAACCCCCACAAAAGATAGCAGGCAGGACCTTTTTTTCATGCTGCTGTTTCGTTTTTGTTTGTTTTCTGTCTTTGTCTTCTTTTGTTTCAAGTGCAATGGCTCCTTTTATACTTGTCTTGCATTGTGAAGATTGTACAGCTGGTACTATTTATACAAGTATTATATATTCATGATTCATTCATTATACATTCACTACATTTATGATTGGTATTATGTTTAAAATCAGCGATGCATTAAACAAAAAGAGCTTGTATCTTGTTTACTGTTGATTAGTTGTTCCGTATCTTTCATATTGCAGATGTGCACAGATTTGGGGAAATGCAGGAAAAACTATCAATAAATACTTGGTTAAATTACAAAAAAAAAAAAAAAAAATCTATTATAATAGTTAAAAGTGCAGGGTGTTGTGATCTAACAAATTCTTTATTTGTTTTAACTAAAAGTTTAAAATTAAAGGACATTGTTTAGAAATTATTAGAGATTATTAGAAATGGTTCTTTAGAAATGGAGTTAAACATAATTTAGTTCCACAAAATATACAGGGACTGTTTACTAGTTAGTCAGTATAATTTAAGAGGTCTTTTTTTCTTTGAGCAGGTTAAAGTTCGGCCCAGGCAAAAAGCGGTTAAGAAACCTTTATAAGAAGAGAAAACACAGATCAATTGACTTCGCCAGGATTGGTGTCACCAGGGCCCCACCGTGGAGCCAGGCCCAGGGTTGGGGCTTGCAGGTGAGCGCCTGGTGACCAGGGCTCTTCCAACGGGCCCTATTTGTGTCCAGCCCGAAGAAATGCCGTGGGATCACTTTCCCATGGGCCCACCACCAAGACAGCTCAGATGAGGCCGGTGCAATGTGGTTTAGGTGGCAGTCAAAGGCGGGTGCCACGGCGGCCCAAACCCCTATTCCTTCTTATATTGGTTGTTTGTTTGTATTGAATATCATGTTAACAACATAAATAGAAAACTAAACTAAACCATTAAACATGAAACAACAACATATATCAGAATAGGGCTGTGAAAGAAAAAGCCTGGAGCAAGATTCATGAGATTTGCACTGCTGCAACGTTTTGCATCAAGCCTCTTCCAACTGTAGGTGGGGGACATGCATGAGTAAACAGTAGAAAGGAAATCTGTGTGGTGTAACTGTAGCTTTATACTTAATGTTTTGGTACAATTTGATACTATAAACACAAGTCATTTTTGTATTTATGTCATCCACTACTTTTGCAATGATGGTTGGTGATTTATACCTAAATTTGACCTCAAAAAGACTATACTTAGAATAAAGCCCTGCAAAACACGTTCTTTTTGGTTAGCGGGACCCAGATATGGAATATTCAAGCATGAATACCTCATTTGCTATGATAAAGTGGATCGTAGGTTCAAAATGTAAAATCATGCAGAAATTCCTTCTCCCATTTGCATTTTTAATTCAGCACTTTTATCCACACTCTCCTGGGTTAATCATGGATGGATAGTAAAGAAATAACAGTTACGAAAAACAAATACTTCTTGTGAATTTTCATTACACATTTTTTTTTTTTGCAATGTCCTCTGTGATTTACTATTAGGAATATTCTCATAAACAAAACTATTCATGTTGCTTTAACATAGGTAAAAGTATTCAGAATTTTACTAAACTATGTTTTTTTTTTCAGATGACAGTCTTTATGTCATGAACACAACACGTGTACCTTACCAGACACCCTGCAGTATTTGTACTTGAATGATATCTTGAGCCCTGTCTTAATGAATAAAGCAGGGATGTTCAGTTTGGCTCAAAGCTTCTTGCCTGTGGGACTCTGCACCCATGCTGTCTGGACCACCCACTGTGTGGAAAGGGTGCATTTGTCTCTATGCCAGTGAAGCTTAGCATTATCTCCTTGCCTGTGATGTACCACCCCACCACGAAAACATACATGTTTTTATTGCCAAAATGATTGGAGTTGTTAGATCATTGTGTATTATAAGACATTATTAAGGTAGTCAGAGTGTTTAGAATAGACCTTTTACCGACTGAATCTAATCTTGCTAGTTTTGAAGGTGCATGAAGGATTTTCAGGCCATGCATGATTGGAAATAGTTGGTGCTTGATCCTGGAAAAGCTGCTGCAGAGGCTGAGCTCCCTCTTCCACCACAGGCTCCCTATTGTGCCAAGACCTGCAGAGAAGGCCTTGAGTAAAACCAACAACTGGGCTGCTTGATGAAAAGGATGAGCAGCAGGGGAGCACATCATTGACTCCAGGTCATCACTCAGTCCTGACGTCTCTATCCCGGTTCCACTTTCACTGAAGAAATGCTGCTGTACCATGTTGATTTTCCTCTTATTTCACTTTGTTCTGCTGGCATGGCTGCACTGCACTCACTGTTCCACCACCATTTTGTAGTGTTGTAAAACCATGCACAAATCGGACATGTGCGGTGCTTTCAAGAATGCGCTGAACGTTGTTTTTGATGGTGTTTATACTGAACTGGGCTGCGCGGTGGCGCAGTGGTTAGCGCTCCTGCCTCACAGCAAGAAGGTTCCCGGTTCAAGTCCTGGCTGGGGGACCTTTCTGTGTGGAGTTTGCATGTTCTCTCCGTGTATGCGTGGGTTTTCTCCGGGGACTCCGGCTTCCTCCCACCGTCCAAAAACATGCTTAATTGGTCACTCTAAATTGTCCCTAGGTGTGGATGTGAGTGTGTGGGTGTGTGATTGTGGCCCCTGCGACAGACTGGCGACCAGTCCAGGGGTGTACCCTGCCTTCGCCCATGAGTAGCCGGGTTAGGCTCCGGCAACCCCGTGACCCCGAAAGGGATAAAGCGGATTGGAAAATGAATGAATGAATGAATGAATGAATGAATTATACTGAACTGTCGTACCCCGATACTAGCACACGTACTCAAAATTGGAAGAGACTTGCTGCGAAATGTAGAAGCGATGCGAATTTTAAAAATCTTAGTCCAGGCTGAACGCATTTACATCGACTGTTGACTGGAAGTGATCGCTTGCACTCGCTCTTCTTTTTTGAGCAGGGTAAATGTATCACAATGATGTTGAAGTTTGGACGCTTAAAATGATGTGTGGTGCAAGTAGTGATGAAATTCAGACAAAACCTAAATAATTTTGTGTAAAAGAAAAATGTTTTCCTGCATTTGTGTGCAGGGACTTCTGCGTGCAAAAAAACCATTCTTTCACTTGTGTGAAAATCTTGTTTGTCGGGTTTTTCATTTGTTGTATTTGTCAGTAGAGAGGCGGAAGTCAACTCGCCAGTTTTACTGATCCAGAACGTGACATGCAAATTTCAAAACAAAGGTGGGGTTGTGTAATGGGAAGAATTTTTTTTGGTGCTTGTTGATGTTGAATGCATTTGTTTTTTATGCACACACCTCATTTCTCTGTGAGCAAAGACATTGATGAATGCAAAATGGCCTGACACATTATTACATAAAGCAGCACTTATCACTGCCGTGTTGAAAAATGTCAAACTTGGGAGTGGAAAGAAAGCAATTTAAAGTGACCACCCAAGGTTGAGAAATATAGCTGCAAGGAACAAACCATGCAATGAATTATGCGAATAATGGTGATTTTGGCCCATGACATGTTGCTGCTGGAGGGTGAAGAACTTCATGAAGGGAAGACAAAGCTCTCCTGCAAGTCAGCGCAGGAAATGAATCATCTAACACCAAATTTTATCTGCACGTTCACTTTAAAAGGTGCACAATTCCAAATAAATCTCCAGAGAAGCCACGCACCAGGATGTTTTGTTTGCTTTCTGTTAAGCACACCACATTTTGCACAGCTCCACCTGATGTGAGGCATGACAAAATACACACATATTATTTCCCCGATGACCGTTTCTCATTTCTTCCTCATCATATGTTTAATGTACAAGGAGCTGATCAAAAAAAATTGAAGAATGAGTTGTTAATGTGTGGATTTCTCAGCTGGAAAGTTATTTTCAATTCTCAGGCCACCAAAGCAACAGAATGTAATGAAACACCAACCAAAGCCACTTCTTTTAGCTTCAGAGCTTTTCCCCTCCACAAAGGAGTCAATCCTTAAAAAGCTTTTGCATGTGGAGCGGAGCACAGTAAAGCTCCTTAAAGCAGTTCTGCATCATTTTTGCTCAGATTAGGATCAGGAGTCACGATTGTACGTTGAGCTTCTCAGTGTTAGCATTGACGACCTGATGGCCCTCGAGCCCATTAAAGAAGGTCCACACAGGCGTCTCGTAATGTTCCCGTACATACAGTATTTTGACACTGGGAACATGCAAAGACAGCGTGACGGGGTCAGCTTCACAGGGAGACACGGGTTCCTCCAAAACATCGTCATGGGTTATCTCCAACTTCAGAGCATCCAGTGTTAAAGAGTTATAATGAATAGCAATACACACTCACACACACATATTTTATAAACTAGGATGCACTTGATTATGTAAAAATAGACTACACTGCATTGCATCTTAAAGATTTTTATGTGAAAAAAAGTCAAATCTATTATTCATAAATCATCAGATTTGTCATATTTGGAACAGAATCTATTCATAAATAGTCTTCATCCAATGTTAATATTTATTAGGTTTTCACTTCTAGTAATCGTTGAAGTCATATTTGGTGTTTAAAAAAAGTTGTGAACAAGGTGTGCGAATTGCTTTTAAATCTATGAAACTAGATAGTACGCACTGAAGTTTTTAGTAGCTAGTGTGGGGAGAGGGCTTTGGGACAAGGCCTGGGTGTTTGTGGTCGATTCTACCAACAATTCTGAACTTCACGTAAAGCTTTTAAACTGACAGAGGTATGAAAAATGTCGCAATTCTGTCAATCTTCTCAATTTGAATGTTATTTCACTTTTGCCAGTTTTCTCCTGCAGGTTGTACAGCTACAAACTTGTTCCTGTATAGACCTATAACCTGTCTATTCTAGTTTACATCTTCTATTTCATTTCTAATCCTATCTATATATTGCATTCTTCTATCTTACTGCCATAACCTGTAATTCATTTAATATTTTTTTATATATATAAAGCACACTTTTTTGGGTTATCTCATATAGTCCTTCGTTCTCCATCGTAGCTACCTTAAAAACTCATTCCTGAAATGTTTACTTTGTCAGACAAACATTCCACTGCATGTTGTACTGTATGTGTCTATGTATGTGACAAAGCATGGAGCAAGAATTTACACTTTAATTTTGTACTTGTAACTATTGTTTTGTACCTCCAGCCAGTAGTGGTTCTAGGTGCGGGCAGTACGGGCGGCTGCCCGGGGTAGCAATTCAAAGAAAAACAAACAAAAAAAAACAGTGTCACTATGTTTTTTTTTTTTTTTTTGCTATGCCTTTACTTGCATTGACAGCTGAATGTAAAAATAGTGAGAACCCTAGGCATGTCATGACTCATGTGTGTGTTCTAACACTAAGGCTTTATTGTATAATTAGTTAAGAAGTGTTGAATGAGCGAGGGTAGTTATGCAGCACGCTGCTGTTGCCATAGGATAAATGACTGTATCAGTCATTTCTTTAATAATCATTTGTGACAGCCTTAACATTTTGAAAATCTTTAACCAGTTAACCGGGGATTCTAAGTTAAAGTGAGCCTACATGTGAAAAGTTTTTTTTTTTTTTTCAGTTCCATCATGTTTGGCTCTATAATGAGGTAATCTGAATGTGGTTTTAAAGTTGAATATTTACCATTTACTATAACTCTATGGAGGCAAAACATGATTTAACCAGTCATAACTTGAAATGTGACAATCAGAGAATTGAAGACAGCAATATAATGTAAGCAAGACACACACCCCCTTAGATTTGTCATGATCAATAATTAAAGGACCTATTTCAGGCTATACTAAGTCTTTCAGAGGGAACTACATTCATACAAGTTTGACACACTAAAGAACAAATTATTTATGACATATGAGTTATTTTTGCAAGCTCCTTTTCCTATACTGAAAGTAAAATGCCTCAATCTCTGAGGCGACAAGTTTTGCTCATTGTGGGTGCCGCCCATTTTATGACGTCAACCTAGAGCCGGCATTGGTAGCGTGTCTGCATTTCACCAACCAAAAAAGTTAACATGAAAATGGAAGGGCAGATTATCGTTAGCTCAGTGGAGAAAGTGGGTGTGTGTGTTAGCCTTGGTCCAGTTCTGGCAGTGCACACTCTTTCTGGAAGGGGTTGTTCCTCCATGTTCATACAAATGAATATGAGGACCCAATCATTTTTGTGGATTGGGAGGGGCTGGTGCTCAGAAAGAAGGGTTTTAGAGGAATGCTCAGAGATGCGTGAATGGATCAAAATAACGCTTTGGGAGCGTTTTTGTGAGAAATTAGCACTTTAATACACTCAAAAAAGGTGATTTTGCATGATAGAGGCAAAAAAAGTAGTAAAACAATCTTCAGAAACCAGAATGTAAATTGAAATTGTTTTGTATTAGTTAAAAAAATGGAGAATTGCTTCCTTCTGCTTTCCCTTCAAAGAGCACTTCTAGTGGTCTTAAGAGGAACTTCAACATGCTGCACTTTCTGGTTGGCTTCAAATTTGGGACTAGTGAGTGAAGCTTACTTTCACCCTCCCTAACTAAAAGGTTTATATTTACTTCGGCACGGGACTGACACATGGAAAAACTGGAACGCGCCTCCATGTGGTCACAGTGACT
>BSAI01000189.1:4943834-4993978 GCA_036245035.1 Adrianichthys oophorus | reverse complement strand
AACAAGCCCAACCCTAGTTGGCTTTTGAGATTAGACGAGATCAGGCATTAGAGTCTGTGCAAAGCTGTCAGTCTGGACGCGTCCGATCTCGTCAGCTCTTAAAAGCCAAGTGGGGTTGGTTAGTCCGTTGATTTTGTAATCCTAGAGGGAACTTTTGCTTTTGAGTGTAACTGCTCTACCGATGAAGTAATTTCAAGACCCAAAACAATTAAATATTAACTCAATGACACTTACGGTGTATCTGTATTACAGTATGCTTAATAAATTACCAAGAAACTGCTTAAATCAGAAGGAAAACTACATTTCAATGGCCTAATTGTAATTGTATATCAAAACGCAAAACAAAACAAAAACAAAAGTTATAATGTGTACGGAAATATTACTTTTGCACAAGCAGTAATACAAATGTTCTTTTTGGTTTTGTTGTCCACATCCATGCAGGGAATTGGTTTTAGGCTTTGCAACACTTCTTACAGATCTGCAAGTCAGAAAAATGTTCCTCTGTGCAGAGAAATGTTTTGGTTACGTGCTTTGAAACGTTGACAAAGAAAGGTCAATGTTAGCTGTGTGTGTTTTGCCATTTTAAACCCATTATTACACGTCAGTCGCACATTCAAGTTGCCCTGAAGTTTACTCTCACACATGCACAGAAAAGACACTGACATCATTATGATACAATCTTTTCCTGGGAAATTGCATTCACTCATCACCGATTCAGCATATCTGCTCCTCTGACACGTCGAGTTGCACTTCTGCTTTGCTGAGCAGATAAAGCTACAGTTTTGCCCTGAGGCAGCTAAATGCTTTCTTCCTTTCTCTGGGTCTCGAAACCCTCGTTTGACTATTAGGTGGCTGACTTATGACACTAGCTCTCGTCCATGCTCATTCACAACTACTTGATCGTGCATATCACCTGTTTGGATGCCAGACGGTTCCTTGAAGCAAAGGTGTAATTAATCAGAACACAGTTGCGCTGACAGCTATGAAAGATTGTGGAAGCTGCACAAGCTGACTTGGTTTGTCAGGTCAAAGTTATGACTGTCATTTGGTACAGATGAAAAGAGCCATTGACAGTGCTCTGCGCCGATGTGATTGATGACACAGCGACTAATAGCTGTTTGTCGCCTTCTGTGGAATGTGTCGGTATGAGGTAAAGCAGAGATTTACACGTTGAACCTTTTTGCAGGTGAGGGTTAAACTGATGAGGTGTCTGTCAGAGCTGTGTGCTTTTAGTCCTCTTTTCTGTTGTTTATTTACTAATTAATCCAACCAGTTAGGGCCATGCAAAGATCAAATCGAGATGTGGACACATTTCAGACAATTTGAAAAGTTTTTCCTTCTCATTTTGAAAGGCTATTAATGTTTAAATCTTATTTTTGCACAATTTCACATGTCTGACACATTTTTCCTGAGCTATGACTGTTTTATGGCATGCACTTAAGAGGTTGTTTGCAGCAGCCGGATGAATGAGATCAATTTCAGTCAAGCGCTCTGTAGTCCTTTGCCAAAGTTAACACAGAAGTGATCTACGGTATCAAACCATCTGTTGTCTCTGACATGACTCACTGCTTTTGGATGTCAGCAAGCCTTACCTGCTTTGTCCAATATCTGCTTGACAAAAACTATCACGATTGTCAAGATCTGGGCTTTTGTTTGTAAAAAACTAGAAAAAATTTGAATGCGGCAAAAGGGGATGCAGTGGACTGTCACCACCTGTAGGTTTAATGAAGGCTGTTTGGGTGTAGCTAGCACATGGATGAGTCTTTTCTCGACAGCTATAACAGATTGCAGTCTAACTTGACAAAACATTTAAAAGCTTCCTCGGATTTATCGAAAAAAATTTTTGCTCTTGGAGGAGGTGGTTTTGGGCCGTGTCGAAATTGACGTTTTTCGCAAAACTGCAATGTAAACACTTTTTTCAAAAATAAATCAGTCACTTGACCAACATGTCATGCGAAAATGTTGGATCCACAACTCCTCTGTAAATTCGCCAACCACGATTTCCCAAAATGGCTTCATCCGAAGCCACTCCCACATGTAAGGAGCTTGCCGCGTCATGGCCTGAATAAGACTTAGACAGCTCTTTTGACAGCCGATGAAGAGCGCCAGTGTGGTGGCAGAAATTTGAATTTTATATCCCTTATGCTGGTCGCACAAGCCACAGGGGAATTGCAAGAGACACCTGTGCTCCCTTTGAGATGTGGCCGAAACTCTCTATAACCCCACGTGGGCCCAGACAACTCAAACACATGTAGCACTCATATGGATCAACCCCTGTACAGGTGCACAAGCCGATATGCAAAGCTGCTTTTCTTTGCATCAGCTGATTCACGTTGATGGTGTAAACATTTGAAGAGTTACGATAAGTCAAAGAGTGTGTGTTATTTAGTTGTCAGGTTAGGTTAAGCTAGTTGCTCATGAAGTAATTTATTACTGTCTGCTCTAAGTTTGTGCTGCTCATGGTCTGTGGCATTTAATGATAGGCATTAGATTATTTCCAGCATTGGGTGAACACTTGCCTTTTAGATATTGATTTGCTTTTAGATCTACAAGTTTCTTAATTCTTTACGTTGCAGGAGTTTGCAGGAGCTGGGTTGCAGGAGATTTTTCAGAAAACCTTTATAATAACTAAATTTCTTTTCAGTAAATTGTGTTTTTGGTACTACAAATCTCTTTCAAAACAAAAAAGCAATGTGTAAAATCGGGTGACTAAAGCTAAACTGGAATGGCAGCTGCAGCATATGTTGCTAGCATGTCTGCTTTGTTCTGCGTCATCTTTCTCCATATCCCTCACACCACTGCCTGGGTCACTGGGTGTGACCTTGCTCTTAAGCCACAGGCTTTATAAATGGACATGCTGGATGAAGAGATTCTGTCAGTATGGAAGTGCACGCTTCACAGATAAACTCAGCTAAAATTCAGAGAATGATCAAGGACAACGGTATAGATAATTAATGATTTCTCTTTTTTCCATCCCCCCCCCCATCCGCTGTCGAGCAGCTGACCAACATTAGTAATAGATTCCTCATGGTTGACCTACTCAGTTTGGTATAGTCAGTCAATGCTCCATTGGTTTTACTTTACAGTTTGGATTAAGTAAATTGCAGAGAGATTGAAACTCCACAGTCTCCTCCCCCAACACACGTTCTTTCCCCAACCATTTTTTCTGCCACTTTTTTTTTACAGCCACAAAAAAACCCCCCACTTTTTGGATTGCTTCCCATGCTGCTGAGTTCAAATGCTGATCTACAAATGCACAGTGTTACAAGAAACACAAGCTGTTGTTGAGTTTGTGCTGCAATTATGTTGGTGTTGTGATGACAGGTCAGCGCACGTCCGCTCCAATAAGTACAGGTATTCTGGGTTCACTGCCTCTGCTGTCTAAAAAGACCCACTCCATTGAAAATTGTATTTTTGGTGTTTTTAACATGTTCTTGTAGCACTTTTTTAATGATACAGGACATATGTAAAAGAATTTATGATGAAAACTGTGTTTCTCAGTTCTTCTTCATTCAAATCATGATTGATCAGGAGCAGATGAGCGGTTTGAAAAGCTCAGGGTTGTGATGTAGCAACTGCAATGGGCCAAACTTCTCCGCTCCAATTCTCATGCATCCACTTGGCGACCAATAGATCCATTAACGTAATAATTTTCCTTGTCTGAGCTGCCATCTGGCTCAAAACTGTATGGCTGCATACCTCCGATATTGCTCTTTTTTTTTTGCTACGCTACTGTTAGCTTCGAGTTTTGAGGTGTGTGAACTGTGTAAACAAAGAAATTGTGGGATATGAATGTATGGGATACATCCACGCCAACAGTCAAATGTCTGATGAACTCTTGCTGCTCTGCAGAAACTATGTTTTTTTTTTTTAAATGACAGGTTTTTTTTTATTTTTGCTAAAAGCAGCATAATCATAATTAAAAAAACAATGAGAATGATTTTAATAGATCCCAATATAATGGAAGTGTAAATTTCAGAGCTGTGAAATAGCATGATCTCTAAAGGAGGATGCCTGGAGACTTCTTACAAGGTTTTTGTAATTTCTGAGTATATATACAGAAGTCAACAAAGTAAAAGGTAAAGGTAAAGCCAGAAAAGGACCAATAAATCTGCTGTGACACTTCCCTTTGTGTTATTTATGGTTACCGGTATATCTTAGAAGTACATTTTTGCAGTTTAATGCTAACAATAACATTATACCATATTATCTGCACTTTAGGGGACACAGAATTTTAAGGCGCACCATCAATAAATTGTGCTTTTCAAACTTATGTCATACATAAGATGCATCCAACCACATGCAAGATAAGGGTCAGAGATAAGTCCGTCAGTCAGACTTTATTAACAACGTTCAAAGTTTTTTAGAACTTGTTTGGAGCACATTAGGAATGTTGGCATATTCACAATAATAATCAACCTTGCTTGCAACACGTGCAAAACAAACTGATACCGCTAAAACAAATGTTACCTTGACTACACTAACATACAACACTGTTAGTAAAACGTTATAAAAACACAGTTTGACACTGCTACACATTATCACCATTAGCATCATATCACACCCAACCAACGCCCAACCTCGATTGCAGCAGAATAATTCACATATTAGGTGCTCCAGATTACAAAGGCACACTGTTGTTTTGTTTTAAAAAAAGTTAGAGCTTTTAAATGGACAATGTAGTGCTGAAATTATGTTATTGTTTCTATGTACCTTTGTCATGGTATCTGGCATGAATGCTTCAGTTTGAACAATCTGTTTACAATTGGTTAGAACTTTTCCTTTTTTATGTCATAATACTGTACAGACAGATTTGACAAGCTGTTTTACAGATCAACAGCAACAAAATTCCAGTTAAAAAAATAAAATAAATAACTTAAATGGGACCAAGAAATGTTATTTCAGATTTGATTTTCTGACTGCAAAGTGCATAAATTGGAGTGTCTTTTTTGGAGCATTTCTTTCTTCTTTTACAAAACTATTTAATGTACATCAAGAGTAGACACTGAGATAAGAAAACACAAAAGCAAGATAAAAATGTTGCTTCCTTAAAAATGACAAATGGAATGTAGTCTACTTCATGGTGTTTGGTCACATTTTCTGACACATTTTCCTGTTTCTCAATAGATGGATGTAGAACAGTCTTGTAATTACAAAAATAAATAGATCATAAAGAATTAATTGTTTTTTTTCATGCGGTAAATTGATAACATCACAATAACTTTCCTGTATCCTTGTAACTGTATAATGTTGCTTAAAATTAAAATAATTGAAAATAGGCTACGATCAGTTTATCTTGTTGCATGATACAGCAGTTTGACATTAGATGCATTAATTTATCAAGTGATCAGAAGATAATCTACCAAAGTCAGTCAATTTTTTGAAAGTAATTGATTAATTTTTTTGTAATTACTAGGCTGTTCAACATTTATCTATTGAGGAACAGGGAAAATAACATGGAAATGTTGTAATTTGATTTATATCAAAAACTAAAATTAATAAATTAACATTATGCTGGCCAATTTACAAGCTGAAAAAAAAGCAGTTAAATTATGTACTGAATGTTGCTTCTATTACATGAAAATGTTGACATGGCTGGGAGTTTAATCCTACTATGTTCAGGCCTGCTGGCAGTGGACTGTATTGGAGTCATGGCTGGTGTGAGGAGCTCCTGCAATAATGAAACATGCTGCAGCTTGAACTTCCCATTACATCTGTTTGAGCCTCATCTTGAAGTTTCAGAAGAGTTCTACACACATGACTGGGGTTTGATAACTGAGTGAATTTAGTATTGTAATCTGGACAAAATACACTAAACAGAGAAAATAAAAGAAAGTGATTTTCTTTGTTGGGAAAAACGGCAGAAAAATGCTGTGCAGGACTTGTAAGAGAAAGCTGGAGTTTGCTCAACTCATATTAAAAATGATTATCCACCAAAACGCAGCAAACTGATGTTTGCTCATATCCATTACCTCCAATAAATAGTCAAAGGAGCAGCTAATTATTTTTTTTTCTTTTTTGGAGCCATGTAAAGGAATCCAAATAAACATTTTGTTTGTTAGAGATCCTCTTAAAACAAGAGTCAACTAAAAAAACATTTTATTGTTGTTTTTCTTTTAAATTGTTGTTTATGCCTAAAATTGTTGTATTCAGTTGATTCTTCCTCATTGTCCTTTGGCTTGGGGTCACCATAAAGAATCATCCGTCTCTGTCTTTGTCCATGCTTTGCTTTCTGCTCAGTCATGCCATCTTTCACTACATCCATAAACCTCCTATTTGGCCTTCCTCTAGAGCTTTTTTCTGGTAGCTTTAGCCTCAGCAATCTTTTACCAACATTATCACTGGTCCTCCTCTTGCTCCAACTCTGTATTTTTTCTAGTCGAGGGCCCCACATTCAGAAGTCCTTCTCCTAAGACTTACACTGTTGCCCTTCCTTTTCTTCTGTAAAAAGACTGTCCTGCCTTTGACTAGCCTATCAACGCTTTGTTGTCATCAATGGATTTATTCTGACGTAAATGGAAAATAACAAATCCATGATTGCAGGTCCCCAGAACACTGTTGCCTAAAGTCACAAAAACGTCAATTTCACCATCCAAAAGTACAAAAGAAATAAAATTAAATACACCAGGAGAAGACAATCACTCATACCTCTTACAAAAGAAGGATGACTCAAACAGAGGGTAGGATGTAAATCACGTCCTAGTCTAGTAAATCACGACTTTGAGAAGGGGTGGTGAACCCCATACAAACAAAAACAAAAAGGATGGTAATATAAACCTTGTCATAAATTGGAACTCAGGTTTTTGGTAGAATTTCATCAACAAAAAACATAAACTTCTCAGCTCAGGAACATGGCTTCCTACTCTCACACTTCCACCAACAGTTTCCTCCAACACCCTGTAGGTCATCAGGAATGGTGGCGGTTGTTGTCAATCTGGACTACAAATTATCTGAAAGTTTTGTTCGTGGTTTGCATGACTAATTTGTCTTTGGTTATATGTCAGATGCTCTTCCTGACACAACCCTCTGCAATTGTTGCCACATTTATTTCAACTGATTATTAAAAACATTAAAAAAAACTTCAATAATCACTTTTTGACTTCCCATTTTATGCACATGTGCAGATCATCCTGTAAAATAAGTTTCCTTTTCTTGAGATTATTTTTGAAACTTTACAGTCCATTGAAGAACTCACTGATTCTGAATATTTCATTGTAAAAGCCCAAGAAGAAGAAGTCAAGTAACATCCAGCTGTGTGTGTTATTCCAAGTGTAAGTAATCCTTAAAGTGAAGGAAAGCTTTTATTTATAGGTTTGCCTTCATACCTGTGCAACGCACAACAGGTTAGAAAAATAACAGCTTTCAGGTTGAATTGATTGATTGTCAAGACGAGCTTCTGCTGTTTCATTACAAACAGCCTTAAATCATACTTGTCACAAATTTCCGGATTTAACAAGGCAACTGCTACTCCAGAAGACAAAACTCTACTATGAGCAACCTCTGCTAAGGGTTATTTTCCCCAAAGCTGCAATAAAATCAAAAATAAACCTCGCCTAATGCACCAAAAAAAAAAAAAAAAAGAAAGAAAAACTAAGGACTGTTTTTTTTAAAAACACATTTACGTTGTAAAAATTTTACAAAGAGCATTTTAAAAAGAGAAGTGCAGAGGAAAATTCAATTCCTTTTTTTTTGGTTCCAATAAACCTCTTCATAAAGTTATTCATGGGAACCTAAGTGGTTAGAAATGAGAATTTTAGATTTGAGAAAATTGATTTTTCTATCACAGACTCACAAATGATCATGTCGATGCTTCTTTGGGCCCATGCTACATTTATGCTGGGAGGTGCTGTGCACTAAAGAATGGGCTAAACGCACATTCTTAAACACATATTAAGCATATTGTGTTCACACTGGACTGTTGCTTGCTGATTCTAGCGCATGTACGAAGCTAAGGCTTGGTGCCAAATGTCGAAGCATTGCAAATCTCACAAATCTTTACTCCAGGCTCTTTTTTTCCACAGCTCTGTTCGAGTATATGTATTTATTTTATTTACACATTTGAACTGAAATGGAAGGATGAGCCTCTTGAGATGCAACCTCTCATTTTCAAGAGGCTTATCCTCCCATAAAAACAAAATCATAAACACAGATGACACAAATGAGAAATCAAGCAAAAGCGGTATAAATTAGAGTTAAGGACACATAGCACACACATACACACACACACGCATACACACATGCACAGGCTCTTAGTATCAACCCCTAACTAGCAGAACAGAAAAAAGAAAGAAAATTCAAGCGAACACAATTATAAGAAAACAAGACTGAGAAAACAAGCAAACAGAAAAACCACAAAGAAAAATAAATAAATGCTGGAATAAAGGCACTGGGCAATTAACTAAATATTCTGAATTTAAAAAACAAAGACAAGTGTTTTTAAAATGACTTCACCTTCAAAGACCTTTTAAACAATGACAAAAATGTAATGGATCGTAGAGATAAACAAAGATTGTTACAGTCATAAGGAACTTTAACACTAAAATAATTTTTCCTGGATCATTTTTTATGTCACGGAACAAAGAAAAAAACCTGGTTATAATGGCGCAACTTATGTTGTGAACTACAAGGCACTAGGTACTGTTTCAAATAGAGAGGAAAGTCAAAATAGATGCAAATAAAAAAGGAATTGAAACCAATGAAATTGTCCTCTAGCTGATGGTGAAAGTCAACCAAGATGTCCAAACAGTATGCAGTGGTGAGTGGTATAAGGACAGCAAAGCACAAATCAGCACAGGGAATTGTAAATAACATCTAAAGAGCGTCAGCAGGAAGAGGAAGCATTAAAGTAAATAATATCTGCATAATCTAAAATAGGAAGTGACAGTTGGGAGATTTGTCTATTCCTGATACGAAAGTTAAAACAGTGAACTGATTGATCAAGTGTTTTAAGACGGAAGCTTAGTTTACTAGTGATTGATTGAATAAGAGTTTGAAAAGACTAATTAGGTTCGAGCCAAACACATTTGAAGAACTTTGTTTCCTCTGAAGAATTTCTTCTAAAAATTGCAAATTAAGTTTGAAACCATCAGGGTTAATAGTGTTTGTTTGAAAGAGCATAGTATAAGATTTGATTTTATTCAAAATAAGCTTAGTCAAAGTCAGCCAATGTTGAACTGAGTCGAAGTCATGCTACAAGCAATCATTAATGTCTGTGATGTTTGGCTTGGAGTAATAGATTTTTGTATTTGTATTTTTTGCAAACAATTTTTCTAAAAGAAGATAATGATCAATTAAATGTCTTAGAGAGATCAAGGTAAATAGCACCAGTACACATATTATTATCAAAATTAAACATTAAAATAAATAAAAATAAAATAAATTAGAATACATGTCATTGGTGAGTTTCGTAAGAGCAGTAGTTATGGAGAAGTACTTTCTGAATCCTGACTGGGACTGAGAAAGGATGTTGTTTGAGGCAGGAAAATTAGAGAATTTATTAAAAATAAGTGTTTCAAAAATGTTGACAAATGGGTTGATGACTATTAAAATTTTGGCAATCACCACTTTTATGTAATGGAATTACTGTGGGACATTTCCATGTGAGAGGAACAGTACAAGTTAAAAATGACAAATTCAAGAGTTCAGCAAGTTTAAGGATAACACAGAAACCATCAGTACCAGGTCCGCTCCAAAAGGAAAGCTTGCTAATGGCCAGGTATGCATCAGCAGGACTCACCAAACTAAACACAAAAGCATTGGAAGGTAGGCAGTTGTGGTTTAACTCAGAGGGATAGAGAGAGGATTGAACCTCAGGTGTTTGGGAGAAATGTTTGAAATTTCTGGTGGATCATTAATATTTTCATTATTGATTTTCATTATCAGGGATGCTAGTATATTAACTAATTAAGGTATTCATTTAATTTTCATTTCATTAAGGTATTCATTTTTTAATATAAAAGACTTGGGGTCAAGTCGGCTGGGCGCAAACCACAAAAATACATTTTTCCTCCATGATCAATTTTTTTTTTTAACGGTTAGCACTTCCGCCAAGTAAAAAGGAAGCTAACCATGCTCACTACCAATTCTGAGTCCCTGATTGGTCAAAGTTCGACTAGTATAATGTCAGCCACGTTCAATGCCCGTGTGTTTGTACGAACAGCTCAAGAACTGACTTAAAAACTTGCGGACCAACACGTAAACACAAGACTTTTGAACGTGGAAGCCGCACTTTTATCTAGACTTTTCATTGGAAGTGGTCGCTTGAACAAGTGTTTCCAAGCCCAGTGTGAACTTAGCATTAGGTATCAAGCATTTTTCTTTATTTGTGGTTTGCTGTATAAAAAAAGAAACTATTAAATTATTGTAAGAATGTTTAACTTCACACAAACATAAATTTGTTTTAAATAACAGTCTCATTTTCAAGTATAAGATGATGAGAAAAAAGTCAAAAATATAGACACAATATGCTGGAGCATTTCTAAAGTTATGTAAAGGATGGAAGAGTAAAATGCTTGTATGTGTGATTATGTGAAGCGGGTATGCACATATGTGCATGTCCACCTGGAGCCCATCATGGCTGCCAGTGCAAGCGTGGCAGCTGCACCACTGCACTACTCTGGGATACCCGACACCCAGAGATGACGCCCCTGATGAATCAGTCTGCTTCTTGCCCCGTGGCCCCCAACAGATCCATCCTGGTGAGAAACAAGTGTGTCTGGGTGACCCAGACCAAACACACTCACACACAGATTCAAACATCAGCTTCCTTTGGCTTCCACCACTTGCCACATCATTAATACCAATTGGCCTTTTTCATGACCACCAGTGTCTTTCTCATGCTTCAAGAGCACCCTGAGTCTCTGCAGCCACAATAAACATGTGCAACTCTTTTTAACCCTGCAGTGAAAAGGCACTATCCTCTTAGCCTCCATGGGGCAGTTAACACAATTTGTCAGATTGTAGAAAATTGCGGTACCCTGTGTGAGTGGAAAAGTGAGATTGTCTTCTGCAACAATTGATGATCCCTTTGTTATGCTTACTGTGTTTATAAGACACAGCAGGGAAGTTTTTGTTCTTGACATGTCAACTGACAGAACTGAGAAGATGTCCCCGGGCACTCACCTTATGTGTTCAATAAAAATAATTAAGCTCATTGCCTTCAAATGTGAATTATCTTATTTAGTTGGTGCTTGTTGATGTGAAGGATGCCAGTGCTATGGCCAGAGACTTTTTGCTTCACAGCCCCACCCCAGTCAAAGCTCCAAAACCTTTTGTTCCAGTCTTGTTTTGAGTTAGGTAGCTTTGCTGTAAGTGGGAAGCCCCGATGCAACGATTCCATGTTTACGTTTCACTCAGCGTATTGGATATGGCTGCGCTCTACCCTGATGCTGGTATCAGCTGTGTGTAAGAGTACGTCTGTGCCTTTTGTTGGCGTCTGATGGAGCACAATGACCACCGTTTGGTACGTGTGTTCCCTTTCCTGTTCCAACTGTCTGCCAAGACTTGCACAGCAGAAGCTGTTTGCTTTGAATTTATCAGATTAGATTTTCTTTGCCAGCACCTTGAATCCCATCACACTTCTTCATCTCTCAAAACAATGTCTTGATGTTTACATTGCAAGTTAGAAAAGCCAGAGATCTAAGACTCAAGTGAATCCTCTCTTTTGGACTTACAACAATACAAAGTTCCTATGAATACGTGTGGAGTTTAAAGCAAACTGCCAGAACAGGAATTTAATAACATTTGGATGGTTGTGTGAAAAGACCAAAAAGGAAAAGCGGGTTAGGGGGTTAAATCTGGATCAAAGTTCACAGCAGGAGGCTTGATGGGTGAGTATGAGATGTGGTCGGGAGACGAGATGGGTTTGGGGTAAGCAGAGGGTGTTCTGCGAGGTTTTTCCTGTAATGATAGGGTGTCCGGCAGCTGGATCCTGTTTTCCAGTGTGATTGGAAAGCATAACGGGCATGGACTTCTGTGTCTATGGGCCCTATGTTCATTAGTGGAGGAGCATTGTAGCACTGGGGGTGATTCACAAGCATATCAAGTTAAAAAGAAAGGCCTGGCCGCAGAGGGATTTTCCTGCTGGGCTGGAGTACATGTGTGTTTGAGTTTGTGGGGTGGTAGTACAAGAGTGAAGTGGGATCAAGGAGAATCAGATGAAAAGTTAGAAACTTCCCCCACTCAAAGCAACAATTAAAATTCACCTTTGATAAAGTTTTCAATGTGTCCTCTGTGCTTTACCTGTTGCCAAAGTTTCCTCCTTTTGAGTGAATTTCAGTAGCATTTTTCATGTTGCATCTGAGGTTATGATTTTTCAGAGTTGTGGATTGAGTGCCGTTGTGTTTGTAGATGTTTTTCCCCTGACGCTGCATTGCGTCTCTGCTGGTCCAGGAACTGTGCCAGTCGATCAGGTTTCACTCCGCTCGTGTTTTCTTCTCCGACTGGCTTGGCAGAAACCAATAAACACCATACTCTGCCTTCTATACCTCCTTCTAACAATACACTCCCTTCAAAAACTGCTCTGCTAAAATACTCAAGGCAGTCCAGCTTGTTTCGAACTCTTTTTTTTTCTTGAAATTCCATTCGAGCCTAAATGCAAGCATCATTAAAGTTAAAACTGCCAGACGGAGTGAAGCTGAGTTATGTTACACATTGTACTGTGGAGCTTTTTTTCTTCTTTTTCTTTGATACCATGAAGCCATTTGTCTTCGAGACCACAGGATGACTTTGGGGTGGTCGAAGCACCCAAACTAATACTGAATGTTTGACTTCACACATATCTGAAGTGGACTGTTGCCCCTGTTCTTCCTCCCATCCCCCAGTGCTTCTTGTTTCATGTGGTTTGTTTCTACAGCAAAGCACATGTGGATTGTATTGTTCATCTCACTTTTTGACCCCCCATAAAACTGATAACCACAATCTTGCAGGCTTAAATTGCAAGTACAACACACAGACATTTGTCTTGCTGGCAAAGTTGAGTGTCCAAATTTTCAGCAGTTTAAAGGGACTTTGTCAGAAAGGTTATACGAATGAATAAAAGATACTGTATTTTGTGGAATGTCATTTTAGAGAATAAGTTACAGTAGGCAAAAAATGAATAGTAAAGAAGAAAAAAATTCATATATAAGTCGTTGGAGAATAGGTCACACTTTTGGGAGAATTTATTTTTAGCAAAGTACAAAATCGAGAATGAAAATTTCATCTTAAAAGGCTAATCATAATAATAAAATAGACGATAGACAAAATATATGCACGCTGCACTTCTGTAGCACATTGATGCTTATTGAGGTTTATGAAATCTAGGAGAAATTTAGTGTACTAGCGGAACTCATGAACAATTATTTAGGTAATCACAGCACAAAGAACATGCTAACAAGACAACTAAACTCGATTTCACTTCCAATCACTAAATCTATAGAATTCTTCTGAGCAACAGTTTCTTCTTCGGCGTTACAGTCAGTAGTACAAGCACTCATACTTAAAGTGCCCTCTAGTGGTTGTTAGAGGGACAATAACAAACATATGAGCTGATATGATTCTAAAAAAAAAAAAAAAAAGAAATCACATATAAGTCGCACCTAAATACAAGTTGCACTCTTGGCCAAACTGCAAAAAAAAAAAAAAAAAAAAACACTAAACACTTGTACTCTGAAAAAAGAAGGTGATTGTTAGCCTAATCTTAATCAACAAATCTATAGATTAAAAAGAAAAATTACAACTGTGCACTAAGACAAATAGAGAAGAAGAAGAGAAATAGACACTGCCCTCAATAACCTACCTTCAAGTGGCCAATTTAAATTAAAAATCTATGTAAACGCAAAGATGCACAGTTTTGGCTTAAGCACTTGAAACCCTGCCGTTTACAAGTTGCTTCGAAGTTTCGACCATTGTTTTTGGACTCTTTGTACACGCGGAATGGTCACGTGTTTTGCTAACCGTTTTAAAACTGATCATGGAGGAAAAATTGATAATTGCATTTTGTGCCCACCAGAATCATATAATACTGGAATACACCTTTAAAAAAAATAAAAAAGGCTGGAGAAAGCTTCACAAGATTAGCATAGTTTGATATTTTGTACCAAGCCTCTTCCAACTGTAGGTGATTGACACACGCTAGTATCGGATATTGACAATTCAGTGTTAAATGCTCATCACATGCCTGGTGTGAATGTAGCATTACATGTACTCTTTCTCTTATTTTCATGGCATAAACGGATCTGCTGTCAACCATAATTTGTATTTTGATATAAGCCCAGTAAAGCAGTTACACGTGCTTAAAACAGTTATGCGGTAAATAGTTATGTACTGCTCTATGCTAGTTAGGCAAACACAATAAACTTACTTTGTACTTTACATCTGATTCCAATTATTCATTGCGAATGTTATCAGAATGTCACTTTGATCTTTTTCTTTTATTGAGAAGTCCTCCCATTTTGTTTACAGTCCATGTACAAAACTAGGAAAATTCGAATTTCATTTGAACTTCAAAAACAATAGACCCAAAGCGGATGTTTTGGCTCCGTCAGTTTGGTTTATCTTTCTTGAACATCAATGAAGACACAAATCACCAGTTTTGCCAGCACTGTAGCTGCACCAGAATAAGTGAAAAATGTAAACTTTGGGTTTTTTGTGTGTGTCATTGCTTTGTCTTTATCATGTCACCACGGTGAGAACCAAATTTGTCCTTTCTACATGTGTGAGGCTGTGTGCTGAGGATTTTCTTTTCTTTCTGCCTTTACAGGGGTTTTTTATCTGCTTAATCTTCAGCATCAGTGTGCCACCATGCCTCCATTGCTGCAAAAAGTCCAAAGATTTTTGTGTTTTGACAACATGCTGGTGTTTCTGCAGCTTGAAATGACTCTTTTTCTGCAAGACTGCTACATTACACCACACACAGTTGGCTCAAATAAGACTAAAGAATACAGTACTAGTATGCATAGTTGTGCTGATGGAGTTCAGTACAAATGGTTTGTCATATAAAACAGCACAGAAAAAAAGCATATGCCTTCCAAAGTCTAGTGTGTCTGCTTTATTTAACAAAATGCAAACTATGTTTATTTTACGCCAATGCAGTTATGTCTGGCATTTGCACAACCATTATGCAAGGGTTAAATATTTAAGGCACATTCACAAGAATAAACAGCAGGAGCTAATGTTTCTTTGGTTTTATGTGAAATAAAAATTATAAAAAAATATGAAAGGTCAAAAGGTTTTGTCTTAGGTAAATAATTGACCACTAATGCATTTTCTGGTGATTATTTAATGGTCTCAGTAGCACAAGCTCCTCTCACTATTTTCCCGAAAGTCATTCAAAGCAAATCAATGCTCTCTCCTCTCCCCCAAAAGCCCCATAAATCATTTTCCTGTAAACAGTAGTGACACACAGCCTGATGTGTACTTCGATATATATTTTGGAGACTGCAAGGCTTGAAATCCGAGCCTGCTTATGTTTAGGACGCAAACTGTAGAGAGCCCGCGCGCTCACATGTGTTGTATGGGCGCAACCTTGTCCTCCACTTGAGTAATTTTGGTCACATAGCTTTAGGTACAAGTTGGGCACACATGGCACTGAGCTAATTTGTTCTTATTCTTACAAATTATGTTGTTGCACTTAAGAATGGTAATGCTAGCAGTAACAATAACACAGATCCGGATTGAGCTGTGACTCCAGCAGCTGCATGACACCACCGCTGGCCTGGATGGATGCTGTGAGTTACAAACTGGGAACAGTTCCTGGTGTAAACACACTCTTGGCAGGACATATGGCATTGGCCTGCAGACAAACTCACCAGAATGGCAGTTAAATAACATTCACCTCATAGCACAAATAACTGAGTTGTTATGCCTCACAATAAACATGTACAACACAGCCACATTTGTGGGGCTTCCTTTTATCTAGACATAAAATGCAGTTATACAAGTATCAGGTAACACTGCAAACTCAACGGCAATCAATAATGAGCACTGGCCCGCGAACAACAATTTCAACAAATGCTTGTATGAACCCAATGTCAAAGGGAGCAAGAGCTCTCATGTATGCCAGTTTAAGAACTAGCGTGGAGCATATGGTGTTCACACTGGACAAGCAGAGAGGGGCTTCTTATTTTTCTTTATCTACTGTTTACTAGCGCATGTTCACCACCACAGCTGAAAGAGGCTTGGTACAAAATGTCAAAGCTGGAATGCAAATCTGGTAAATCTTGTTCCAGGCTTTTTCAGTCACAGCTCTACTCCGGAAAATGGAAGACTTGGTGTCATATAATTTCGGGTGCAAACCAAGGTTGCTGCTTTCAAAAGTATGGCATCCATGCGTCACTACTAAATCCGAGTTCCTAAGTGGTCATAGTTCAACCTGGTTAAACTTTCAATGTGTCCATTGAATATGTGTTAATTCATATGCGTTTTATAGACTTTTCATCGGGTGTGGTTGCTTAAACATGCATTTCTGAGGGCAATCAGAACATAGCTTAACAGTTTGGAGAGAAAGCTGGAATTTTTTCCTTACATTTATCCAGCGTGGCACAGTTCAACTGATAATTAAATATTTAAAACGAGGCGAACACATTTGACCACTTACCTTTTGAAATCTTCATTCATAATTTTTTTTTTTTTTTTTTTTATTCTATAAACTGGATTTGTTTTTCTATGAAGGTTTGAACTTTGAGAGGTTAGACAAGAGATAAATGTGGAAAATGTTCATGTCCGTCTGAGAAAAGTATTTAAAGTGTAAAGTGAGGAGTTTTACAGCCTCAAAACATCTGTAATTCTACTTTGCGGATTTGACAAATTGCGGGTTATTTTTTTAACGTAATAAATGAGGGACTCCGTATAACTAAAGAAGGCGTTAATTTGTCAATTCCATTTTTCAAGTGACAAAATTGTCCTCAACAAAACCTTTTCAGTAGCTCATGCCAAACCCGTCTAATTCTCTCAACACCTGATAACAACCGGAACATTTAATGACAGTAAAACAAAATCTGATGAGTTATAGATATGTGATCAATAAAGAATGCTGTTTTTCTATTATCTCCTAAATTGTGCCTTTCCTGTCTGTATTTGTTTAGTGTTGAGGTTTTATGCTTGACTTATAACAAAAGAAAGTGTAAAATCAGAGAGGAAGGAGGGATCAGTTGTGGGAGTATAAAGAGCTGGGGACAGATTTAGGGTCTTGGCCGGTGGTGACCATTAGGGGTTTTTCCATGGATCAACCTCAGGCCCAGCTGCAGCATTTTAATGAAGCTGGTGAAGCTGGAGACAGAGGAATACACTATGAATACCCCATCCCATGTGAAGTCTCACTCAACACAGTGGCCCTCTTTGACCTGGGATTAGTTTCCTCTTCCAGGTTTAGAAGCAGGATGCTGACCTCTCCACATATTACCCCCTTTGCTACCTGAACACCAAGAGATAGCCATGTTCCCCTGGGGAATGGTATTGCAGTTGCGCCTGTTTATCCGGACGTTTGAGCTTCCAAAACAGCAAATGGATGCATCTGGCTCAGCAAGCAGGAAGCTTTTTTTTTTTTTAATCTAGTCATTCACGAAACATGTTTTCATGGTGCATGTTGCATTTTCTTGTCTCACATGTTTTGTTGCCTTTTTCAGGAGCACATACTTTAATAATTCATCAAAGAACCGTACAAACATCTTCATCATAGATGTCTTTTTTTCTGTCTCTCAAACTTCATGAATAAGAGAAGTTTTCTAAAGCAGTTTGAGGTTTATACCCTGTTTTCATGTACAAAACCAAAACACAAAACATTTTTAACATTTAAAACTGGCCCACATGCTGCAGACACTTTGCATACATTTATATGATTTGGTCGATGATTAGATTTAATACAGAAAGAGTTACATTAAGACTGGGTTGTATGGAGGTGATTACAGTTATGTGGTCTAAAAATCTGCTTGTTTGTTTTAGGACCCAGTGTGCCCTGGTGAGCCGAAGCAACAACTGTTTTCCTCTAATTACGCTGAGGTTGATAATGTGTGGATCCATTGAACATCTGCCAGCTTTAGATTCAGCCAAGATATGTTGCTGTTGGAGGGGGACTAAAAGTGGTGAAAGCGGGTTTGCAGCCTGAGAATGTGGCTGTTGTTGTGCACACACCTCGTTAGTGTTTCTTTTTTTTTCTTATCACATCTTTTTTTTTCTCGTGCGCTCGCTTCCTGGGTCGTTTGTGCCGACAGCCGCTGCTATCTGTCCTCATATCTTCATTGACTTCTTAACACTTGTTGATGAAAGGCATCCTCTCCTGTCAGCAGCCACCCACTTACTTGTGGTTAGCTGAAGTCAAGCATTCTTCAAATCTGTTTTGCTCACTATTTTTGGCAACCATTCTGCTTTTTTTGTGATTGCTTTTTTTTTTTCTTTTTTGTGGTTGCTCATTGAAGGAACATACGCACCTTACATCATGTATACAGGTATGTGTCGGGTGTAGTCTTAAAAGTAACCATGCTTAACCCTGTAAAGCCACTGTATCAAAGAACTGAAAGAAACTTCCAATTATTTGGAATGACGATGCTTTTTAAACCCTTTGATGAAATCCAACAAAAAAATGCACCATCATTATTTTTATTAGTATCAATTATTATACGTTGGGTTATTTGGTAAGTTTTTGCTCATAACAATACTTGTTTAGGATGTAAAAATAATAAAATGAGCACCTCATTTACCCACTGTCTCAAATTTGATCCACACATTTTAACATGTTGTAACTGAGTTATAATGAATTAATTATTAATACATTATTAATATCAATACAGCAAGTAGACAATGAAACATGAAAAAGAAGATAAGTTTTTCTAACTATAAAGTTTTGAAAATTAGTAAAACTTTTATCCCAAACCATTTTTGAGATTTCATGGTGGCAGACATTTTTAAATGAGCAGGAAAAGCTTTTCCTTCTGCTTCTAAAGGAATAATGATGACCTACAGGACAGAAAACTTGCAAAAAAAGTTATTTGCAAGAGATTTCTAAAGAAAGTTTTGATCAAGCAAATGAGATAGGGGTCTCAGAAATGCACGTTCAAATATGATGTCAATGGTTATGCTGGGTTCAAGAAGCAAAGAGATCCTGTTGGGAACAAAAACATTTAACGAAACAGAAATAACACACCATGTGGATGCAAGTGTGCATGGGTGTGTGATTGTAGCCCCTGTGACAGACTGGTGATCTGTCCAGGGGTGTCCTCTGCCTTCGCCCATGAGTGGTCGGGTTAGGCATTGGCAGCCTCATGACCCCAAAAGGGGCAAAACGGGTTTAGAAAATGGATGGAAATAACACAGAAGTTTCACGTTTGGTCAAACTCAAGTGAAATATTTTTGTTCAGGGAGTTTTTGTATTGTTCTTTTGTGTTGCTTGATTTTGCTTTGAATAGCAGTAGAACAACCAGAAGTGTGGACCTCACAATTAAGCATAAATCAGTCAGGCCTCTTAAAAGAAAGTTATGGGAATGTATGCGTACTTGAGCATTTTCTTCAGACTGCACATTTAGCTAATAAAACATGCAATCTGTAAATATATGTGGGCAATATTGACAAAGTGACAGAAAAAAAACATGCTTAGTTTAACAAACATACATGTTTTAGCTGTGGTTGACGGATGCCTTTTTACGAAATGTTTATTCATTAGGAGTGTTCGTGGTGCTAAGGCTTGTGGGCTACCTCTGACCACAAGATTGCAGGTTCAGTTCCTGCCTTGCCCACACATGTATTGAAGTGTTCTTGGGCAAGACACTAAAGCCCACATTGCTCCTGGTGGCTACAGATTGGTGCCAGTGTTAGACTGTGGAGCCATTAGTGTGGGAATGTGTATGCTTATGGGTGAATGGAACAAAATCAACTATAATTGATAACCCCTCAAAGTGCTTTATAAGTATACGTCATTTACCATTAGGCAATTCCAGACTCTCAATGACTAATTCCACCTAGTCTAAGTAATTAACAGACATTTAGGCAGTGATAGTTGGAAAGAAAAAATAGGATAGTTGCTCTTGATGCTCAGGGTTTGAGACTCCTGTTCTAAAACTTCTACAGTCAAAACAAAATGATTCATACCCATGGCAAATTTTGGTTAATTCCCTTTTTTCAAATGTAAATAAAGAAGAGCAATACATTTACATATTGATGTCTTTTGTAGCATTCATTGTCTTACTACTCCTGGAAAATATTTCTGTTTTTAATCAAAAAAATAAAAAATTATGCGGATTGAAAAAAAAGTAACTGTATGTCAAAATTTGCCAGTTAGGCAAAACGTTATATCTTCTTCCAATGAATTAGTCTAGCACATTCCTTTATGCCACGTTACCTTCTGCCACCTCCAGGTAAAAGCATCCAGTGGAGCATTAAGTAGAAAAAAAGATAAAAAAAATACTTTATCAGATCTACAAAGTCTTTTTCAATGAAGTAGTTTTGGATTTGTGAATGTGTTCAGAAGGACAGTGTGTTAAAGATGTGCACCACAAGGGGTAAATAAAGGTGGAAAGGTGCAAACAGCTGGAAGCAGGTCCCAAGATTTTGTTGGTATTTCAAGTTGCTATTGTTACAAATGGATTTCCTCCTCTGGAGTAGATTTCAGCTGGAATCAAAACGGCACAATTTACTTTAGTGACGTCTTTACGCGCTTTGATCTGTGTCAAGTCAAAATAATTGGATGCATTTAGGTTGGTTTGTTGCGTGTTTCTAAATTCTCAGACCAACATTAAAATGCAATATGAATAGTATAATTATCTTGACGTGCGTTAAGTCTGTGAATTGTTTTCTTGTTGTTTAGGTATTGTTCCAAAGGACTGAACAGACAAAACCCAAATGCTCTACAGATGAATGAATTTCTTTCCTCTCCAATATCTGTAAAACAAGCTGTGAGTTACAGCTCCCATAGTATAAATCTGTGGCTCCACTGATCATCGTTTGCTGCAGGATCTTGTTAGGAGTAGCCAGACTAACTCTCTCTCTGCAGGCCTGCACAACTGACACCCAGCGGCTTGCAGGGGTTGAAAAATGGGAAAAGTCTTGAAGATGAATGAAGCACAATTACCCAAGGTAACAAATGTTCCTTATGATTTATGCCCAGCTTGGGTTGCTTTATTTTCACCTGGGTACAATTCACCAGGAGGACAGTGATGGTGCAGACCCTGGGGCTGCTCCACAGTGATGCTCAGTCCACAGTCTGCAGACAGTGACTAATGAGTTATGTGAGACCACCGCCATTGACATTTACCTCATTTCTCCTCACTCAAACAGCGTCTCAACAATGTCAAGGCCAGCCGTCATTCTTTGAATTTTCCCTTCATTCTTTCTCCTGGACGTCCAGGCGATGCCAGGGGGAGCCCTTTCGCTCACCTCTCCTTTAAGGCCCACCCATTGGTGCCCTAGGGCAGAGGAGTTGAGGGCAGAAGGTGAGAGGGACATGGAGAGGGGACAAGGTCAGACCTGACGCTTCAGGCACTATAAAGAAACACACACTTTTCTGTGTTTTCCCTTGTCTGCTTGATAAAGTATCATGGTGGTTGAGTTTCCCTTTGTAGGAAATTAGTCTCAGTAATGATAGAAAAATAATTGAGCCTTTAAAAAAATTCTAAACTGTGCTTTACTTTGTTTTATTTTAATATCTGATATCCAAACTGACTGGAGGACACAATGCATGAATTGTTGTAATTATGGTCAGTTACCACTTAACAGGATGAATGTGGTGTCAACAGTTGATGCTTAATTGCTAAGAATACTGTATTTTCTGCATTATTTTATTTTGATACCAATACTGAGTCAGTCTAAAACATTTTTAAAAACAGAAAAATCCAGGTTGGTCCCTATTTTGATTTTATTTACCTTAGTTTATCTTTTAATGCTTAAACAGAGCTCTTCGGTCAAGTAGCTTGAACGATTAAATAAAAAGAAGTGCAACTTGAGAAAGTTTGGAAACTACAGTGATTGTTCCTTTAGAGCTAGCTTTCCTATCCCTTGCTTTAGGATCTTCAGAATATTTTTATCACATGTAATTCAGATCTCCATAAACAGTTAATAACAAGGAGTTTCTTCCATAATCATTGGAGCATGTATGTTATGAAGAGCTTTCATGACTAGCTCATATCAATTTAACTATTTATTAGTTTTGGTTGTTTTTTTAAAAGATTTATTTATTTATTTTTTAAACCCCTTTTTCCAGAACCTGCACTCTGCAGCCGTCTCACTGCCGTCTTTCTGTCAGCAGAGCACCGTTTTCATGAAAAGAAACCAAAACCCAATATTTTTCTGCAAAAATGCCTTTGTAGGTCGTTGTTTACTAAGACAACATGAAAGAGACACTTCCTGTCAGTTTTAAATGTATATGAAGAGTTTTTGATCCCCGAACTCCGAGTCTACACATATCTTGCTAACTTTACCGAACTGTTTTTGTTATCCTCCTGCTAAAGTTGCTGCAGTATTCCTCTGCGCTTTACAGCAGTGAAATGTCGTGATCCGTTCGTGACATGCAGACTTGTTCTTGGACATTCATTTAAAACAGCAAGCTTTATAACAAGCTTGAAATACACAGGGTTGAGCAAAATAATAAAAAGAAGTATCCAATCCTGATTGGGAGACAACATCACATTTTGATGGAATCAGACACTACGTGATCAGGCATGATTTTCAATTATATGATTGGATCGGGACATCCCTAGTTTTTTTACGTCTTACTAACGTAATGGGAGTTGGGAGCCAGAGTAGTCACAGTAACGTTTGTTTTAGAGGTATCAGTCTTTTTTTTTTTTTTTTTACATGTTGCAAAAAGGTTAGGAGTTACAGCTATTTTGAATATGCTTAGGCGGTTCTACCATGGCTAACATGTATTGTGTTACAAACAAGTTCTAGAGTTACTGTGAACGCAGTTAATAAAGTTTTACTAACTGACTTATCTCTGACTCTTTTGTCTTGCTGAAAGTGTTTTATTGTTCGGTGCGTCTTATATGGCATCGTTTTTAAAATAGACCATTCATTGATGGTGCACCTTACAATCCGGTGTGCCATATGGTGTAGAAAATATGCTCCTTAATATTTAAGACTAAAACTGTAATGTCCATTTATGGTGTAATCACCACAGTATCAAAAACCCATAGAAGTCAGAAAAACGGATGAGCAACCACAAAGCAGTTTTAAATATTGACAAAACTGGTCTTGAAACACTTGTAAAATGACTGTTTGTTTTTCTCTTTTCTTTTCTCACATTTGTTCTGTACTAGCTAGTAAGGAAAGCTTCAGTTATAATGTTGTAATCACTTTTTTGTGTTTTTTTTCCATCAGGTTACTCCATCGATACTCTAGCACAGTGCGCATCATTGTTGTAAAAATGCCTTTGCACTGAGGTAAAAAAAAAAAAAAAAGACTGTTCTCTGGTTACAGATTTCTGGCCCAGGTGGTCTCTGTCAGACTTAAACTCTGAGATATCAGTGTCCTGAAATATAAGACACACATTCCATATTTATTGTAAAAAAAACTCTCACCTTTTTGCCCAGTCACTTAATAACAAACAGCCAAAGGACGTTCTCTGTCTCGTTCTGTTGAGTATTATTGGCACTTTTGAATCAGCTTTGGAAGTTTGGGAATAGTCAATCACCATATTGAAAAATGGCTCCATTGAGACTTGCATGTCAACATAGGTGTAGCAAAATGCTGTAACTAATTATTCTAATGAAACCATTAACCAAAACAGCTGTTGCTCTGATAAATCACGTAGAAAATCTAAACAAGCACACCACCATGGTTCACTATTAATGAGTATAACCCAGATTTCACCCTGCATGATTAATGTGTTGTTTGCTGATCATCTAGTAAATACAGACTGCTGGTCTGTGGCAGTCTGAAGGTAAAGCCAAAAGTGATGTTTCCATAACAACTCCCTGGTTTGACCCATGTGCGATTTTAACATCTTGTTTACTCCCTTTGTTCTACAGGTTAAAAATGACCCACCTTATTAGAGCCCCAACACAAAGCAGCTTACTTGAATTTTAAATCTAAATCTATTGTGCATTATAAAACAAGCTGTTACTTGTGAACTCCATTTATAGTTCTTTTTTTGTCATATTGTGTTGTTACACAATACAAAAGAAAATCACCGGTGAACATTAGAAATCTTTTTCTTCTTCTTGCTTCCATTTTGGCAAATCTACATACAAATCTTTGATTGTGAACAAATCTGTTTTTATTCTACAAGACTTTGATTGAGAACTGAAACAAGGGAAACATGTTAAAATGTTTCTTTTTGGTTGAAAAAAGTGTAGGAAGTGTGACGTGAGGAGTTTTACAGCCTTCTATGCAGATTTCACCTATTGCGGGTTATTTTTAGAATGTAACTCCTGCGATAAACAGGGAAACTCTATTTGATAAAAACTACCATGTGTTATAGTGATTCTCTGAAGAATGCAGGAAAGAGTAAGTATTGACTAATCATGAATGCTGCTCGACTTTGATCCAGTATAAGGAAACTTTAGGGTTGCCCTGATGAGAATGTACATCAGTGCACATGTAAAGCATTCCCTCTGAAAAACAACAGAATACCTGTCATTTTGCTATTCCCCAAAGTGAAGAAAAAATGTAGGAACATTAAAATCATGAAAGGTGAAATGGCAATTGTTAAAGTTCTGCAGACTTTTGATAGATTGGCTTCCTTAAATATTACAAAACAACCTAAATTCTCCCTCCTGTTCTTACCAGTGTATATCAACAGCGGTAATGAACCTGAGGAATTTTTGTTGGATACATCCGCAAAAAAACTTCCACTGATAGTCATGAGTCCCACATGCTCACGTACATGTACAAACACATTCCACAACATTACACACTGTCCTCTGGCAAACACTTTGACTAATGTTTCCCAGTGAAATGTTGCATTTACAGACATTGTGAACAGCTGGGCTTCAGGCGGCGACCTTTTTTTTCCATCTAAAGGTCTTACCCTCTTCTCCTCCCAGCAATCTGTCCAGGGATATGCTTGTCATAAGCTCTTGGCCCGCATGTCAGAGACACCCGTTTCCCTTTTGTTTTGGTTAGCCTAAAAACACAATTCACTTGTAAGGGTTAAAAGAGATGGCTGGACTGCACGGAATAAGCCGAAACATGGAGGAACCTTGATATGCCACATTAGAAGACTCATTTCTTGTTGAGCTCATTCTGCTGTGACAGCAATTGGAGTTTGGAAGATTAAATAAAAAGGGGCCTTTTTTCAATCGGTCATCAATTTAATCAACAAGATGCAGATAAGAACAGTAAATTTCATTCAGTTTCCATTCGTACACACTTGGTGTTTTTAGCTGGCATATTTACAATTGCTGAAAAAAGTGTATTCTAACTAATAAAAGACCAAAGTGAAAGAATGAAAACACTATGTAAACGTGTGTAAATGTGTGTTTTGGGCTCATGCGTTCAAAACTCGTGTTCACTATGCAAGTTTGTATGACCATTTTTGGGATCTACCTAAAAAAAACATGCGGCCATTGAATGCAAATTAAAAATTAAACCAGGTTGAACTTTAACCAATCAGGGGCTCGGATTTGGTAGTGATATATGGATGACATCCCTTTGAATTCACAGCAGTGCCAACCATTTATGCGTTTCAGAACTGGGCCTTCAGTTTCCCCTCGCCAAAAACATTGTTGTTAATTATAACTATTTTATGAGTCTTACACAAATTTAAAAAATTGAACTCTTGTATAATTTTTTTTCCACTTCACTAGTGTGTGCCACTTTGTGTTGGTTTTTCATGCAAAATTCCAATAAAATATATTTATGTTTGTGGTCATAATGTAAGAAAATGTGGAGAAGTTCAAGGGGTATGAATACTTTTGCAAGTCACTTTATGTAAAAAACACACATTTCATTTTCAGTATGACTAGTAGTCATAGTGACTTTTTAAAGATATAAAACTGATGATGTTATGTATTTTCAAGGCACTGGCAGCTATGTACAAACAAAGGTGACCAGCAACTGGTGATGACATCATCAAATGGTAGTAATGTTCAAATATGAAGACACTATTTATCTCTCCACTTGGAGGGATAAATGTAGGCATAAGGAGGAGCCATAAGGGTATGGAAGCAACTCAGATTCAGCCAAAGTCCTTAATATATCGGAATAGAGCTGTGAAAGAAAAAGCCGGGAAAAAGATTTGCGACATTTGCATCACTTTCTCATTTGGCACCAAGCCTCTTCCAGCTGTTGTTGGCGGACATGCTCTAGTATAGGGTAAAAATACTCCAGTGTGAACACCATATGCTAAACATGTGTTAAAAACAAGGTAAAGCGCATTCTTGAACGCGTGTCACTTCCCAGAGTGATTGTAACATAATGCTTGCATGGAGCAGTTTCCATGGTTTACGACTGTCTGAATTATAGATACCAGCTGACTTTGAAACCCGTTTGTATTTGCTTGACTTTTGGAAGGGGGTGGATCATTCTTAGTTTGGTGAGCCATCCCATTGACACAAAGTAGCATGATGCTACAGGAAATAATACAGCTGTCTGCCGTGTTTTTTTCCCTCTTTTACAACTTTGAAAATGCTTGAAAGAAAAAAAACATCTTTCGCCCTGAGGAAACCTGAGTTCCTGTGCAAATAAATAGCAGCACAAGTGGTGAAGACAAAACAGCAATTACCCTGGAGAGAGCCAACACACTTGATGTTCACCACAGTTCTGCCTTTACATGTTCCCTTCCTCTTGTTATGAGGAACACAACTTCCTTTTTTTGCCCTCTGCTGATTATTAAACATAAATTCCAGCAGAAATATCTCTGGGGTTTGCACAAATAGTGATTTGAACTTGGATGATTATTGGTTATAAGCAATAATAAGGTGACTGTTATCCATAGCGATGAGGACATTTTTTGCTGTCGACTGGAGTACTTGAATTGAGAATCCCACCTTTGTGGTTTTCTTTAGGTTATGTCCTCATAAACATGTCAGAGTACAAATGCAGGCATGCTTCTTTGGGTGTATAAACTAACTCTTAAGCCCATCTGACAGCTAGATCAGTTTTTTAAAAGCTCTTCTACATGAGATCCTCTCCGCCCTGTTCTAAGGAACGCTGGGATTCTTCTGTAGCTCTGAGGCACTGTCGGAGATGTTGTTTTTGACCTAAAAGCCCTCTAATCTTTTTTCAACGTTTTAATTGCATTACTGATAAGCACAGAAAATACCTTCACCAACATGTATGAATGACGAAGTCCACATTTCTGGTTTGTCGGCATGTAATTACACGTGGATATGTGTGGGGGCACGTGCATTTGTTTGCAATGAAATGTATTTTGCTGCAGGCATGTGGACACATAAAGAAACGCATAAACTTGTGTCAATAGCAAACAATAGATGTAGGTCCCGTAGGTTTATGGCACATTAGTGCATTGCACGAAAGAAAGATTTAATTCTTTATCATTTAATCCTTTAAAAAAGCTTTTTCGTGTTTTGAATAGCATGAGTGAGACTTGTTTTGCAAGTGTACCATGCAACGTTTGCAATTTTTCATTGTTTAATTTTTTTTTTCCTACAAATTTTTTATGGCCTGTGACTTTGCAAATGTCTGTTTTTCTGTGTAAAAGTCTGTGTTCTCTAATCCATCATTTTAAACCCTTTTACACTAGAGCTTCAGCCCCAGTGTTTACAGTCTTTCACCTACCGTAACTCTTCAACCATTTACACAATAATGTAATTCTAGCGGGTTCTGAAATGGAGAAAAGCGACTATGCATCGTTACACAACACTTTACGCTAGTAATGTGTTGCATACCGGTGCAAAGCCAATATGATTCACGTTTGTCACGTAAACAGTCAAGGAGTCGCGGGATGTTAAAGGGTTGAATCCTTGAATCAAAAAGTAGTTTATCAAAGCAAATTCATCTCAGAAACCGTAAATATAATTATTAGTATTGCATTTATTATTAGTATTGATTTATCATAAAAAGTATCTAAAAATGAAAATAATTTAATTGATTTATCTGGAGCATGAACTCTGTCTCCCTCTCTGGTCACCGGCGGGAGCCATCTCCTGAATAGTGACACTACATCTCCCAGCTTCCCTAGTGCACAGATCCCGGATACTGCACACCTGGAGCTCATCTACAATCATCAACAGAACACATAAGCAACACACAGAGCCTGGCTCAGTGCGAAGTACTGCTTGTGCCATTCAGCCTGCATACATAGCGTTTTATCCTGATCTGATCACCTGTTTACCTGGCCCTGCTTTGTGTTTGACTCTGCCTCTCTGCCGCCTGCCCCAACCTTTGTCTGGACTCTGACCCTTGTAACGCTTAATGGCTAGGCGCACTGACCTAACAGAAGATCCTTCCATCTCAGGGACACAAAACGCAACACAGGAGTAAAATAATCAATTGATTGCATTGAAAACAAAACAACCAAAAAAAAAACAACAACCAAGACATTCATTGATCATTCATCAATTTCAATTCAGCAATGCTGTAGTTCTTAAAGGAATGTCCGAATTCCGATTACTGTTGAAAGTTCTTCTCCAGACCTTTTCTATTCTTCTCAGGGTTCAATGTCAGACCTTCCCAGAGTTCTTTCCGATTTGAAGTCCAA
Organism: Adrianichthys oophorus; assembly: GCA_036245035.1. Classification (NCBI taxonomy): domain Eukaryota; kingdom Metazoa; phylum Chordata; class Actinopteri; order Beloniformes; family Adrianichthyidae; genus Adrianichthys; species Adrianichthys oophorus. The sequence continues at coordinate 4,965,414 of BSAI01000189.1, read as the reverse complement.
TGTTGGGTAGCTTGCCATGCACCATTTAATGGGCGAATCGTAAACAGTTCCAGAAACAGGAAAAGGGAGAAAAAAAAACTTGACCGGAGAGGAATTCATGCAGTTCTCTGCCGGTCCTGTGAGGTACATGCTGTACAGGCGTTTGGTTTGGGTTGTCGGAGGCAGATAACCGGAAAAAGAGCAGCCAGCCATGGCAGATCAGCTTAGCCAGAGAAGGATGCAGAAACAGGAAGGGGCTTTGAGATGTTTTTAAGGAAAACGGCCCCTGGAACAATTAGAGCGAACAGGTGTTCCAAGTTTGCTAATTCATAAGAAGGGACATGGGTATTTTATTATATTATTGATTGCATCTTGTGGCTACCAGTAATTTAAAAAGTGACAGCATACTGATGGAAATGTATTAGGAAAAATGTCAAATTCGGTAAAGCACAGGAATAACTACTTTCAGAGGATTGAAAATAAAAGCCATTTGGGAATATGGGGGAGATTCACATGGAGTGTACCACTGCTGATGTCAGAGCTTCAAGAGGTACCAACATGGACAAATCCAGGCCATGGACTTCGTCATATTTCTTGTGTGAAACTACTCACCTCAACTTTTGTAATAAAGGTAATAATTCCTATGTTTTCTTCATGGACTTTTGTCCGAGGTGTTTGGGACCACATGTCATCACATCAAACAAGATTAAAAGGACAAATATAAAATTATAATGTAGGAGGTTTGTTTATTTTAATTTTTTTTTCTGGAGCCTTAATATAATTGTTTTCAAACCTAGGCAAACTGACTGTTCAACTACTTGAATTTGATGTAACTTCACACTTAATTTAACAAGACCCTAATGGAAATCATGCTGAACAAAATGAAAGGATTTTACTTTTTCAGCATTTTGCAGCAAAAATTTGAGTACTGAGGTACTTGACTATGATCAAAATAAACATGGAAATAATTCAAAATGTGAACGTAATTAGTAAAACAAAAAAAAAAATCAATAGATATGGCAGTAAAGAGTAAAACAAATACAGTATATACAAACCAATGAAAGAAATACAACGGCACCAAAAAGTTATATTTTAAAAGTAATGATATTTTGATCCAAATACCAGCTCAGACGAGGAAAACGAAGATGTACATGAATCTAGTTGTGTACAAGTGGTTGCATCAAAATGGAGCTTGTTGCCCACCAAATGTATTTTCTACAAAACAACTACAAACTTTTTCCAACAGATCTTTTTTATTCTAGATGTTCTTTTGGTGCATCAGGCTCAAAGGCGAAATGACTTTAACAAAAATCAAGACCATCCATTACAAACAGTAAGCTGTTTTTTTCCCTCTGACTGCTCTGTAATTTCTACTTCCTGTAACAGGTGGGTGACAGGTCCGTAAAGTCCCACATAGTGATTTCTTCTTGAAGGCACATTGCTTAAAAAGACAGCCAAATATAACCCCTTCTTTACGTTGTGTTTATCCCCAGGTTTAATGCCTTGTGCTGTTTTCTCAAACAATTCTTAAAGACTTTTTTTTATTATTATTGCGTACTATATTGGCTATGTAAAACAATCTGTAGACTGAGCATTAGTCATTTAAGTCATATAAGTCATTTTAGTTTCAATGTGGCTGTGTTCACTTGTTTTATTGTGCTGCTTGTTCAGTCATCTTAACTGACTTTAAAAAGCTTAAACACAACAATCCACCCAGCCAGATACATGCCTATGTCTACTGGATGCAATAAAAGAGGAAAAATGAAACTAAAGTAGCTAAACTGGACTGTCAATTATTGTTTTAAGAAAATTAAACAGATTTTCATATGGCCTACAGAACTGTTGTTCAAAACATTGTAAAAAGCGAAGTACTTACTTTATTTTCCACACTGTAGGGCTTGCTGTTAATAAAGGGTCTATTTTTGAACTTATGCAGGACATAAGGCGCATCAAAATATAAGGCGTATTAAGCACAGTGTCAGTCAAACAGACTTTATCAACTGACTTCAAAACTTTTTTTAAATCCTACACAGCATTAGCAGTGTTAGCGTATTCATAGTACCAGTAACTCCCAATCTCGTTTGTGACACGTAAAAAACAGACTAAAAATGCAAAAAAAGGAAGATGTTACTGTGACCACACAAACTCCCAACCTTGTAAGTAACATGTAAAAAAAAACACTCTGACACCGCTACACATTAGCCATTTTAGCATATTTACAATGACAACCAACCAAACATTTTGACAGAGCTCCTTTACAAACTTAAACAATTTTGTAGTGATTAGTAAAGTACAGTAGGTGCTTAAGTGAGTCTACTGGAATCTTCAAACCTTTACAGAGAGGCTGTTATGTAACACAACGTCACAGTGAAGATCTTGTCAAAAGGAAATGAAGAAAATTAGCTTTTCTTTTTACTCCATTTGTGATGGACTTACAGGAATTTTGATGAGAAAATGTATTCTTGAGCTGGTGTAAACTCCTGGCAGTCAAGGCAGATGTATTTTCCAATTATACCAAATCTGTCAAAACTTTCTTAAGTAAACTTGAAAATGAAATTTGGGAAGTTTTTTTTTAATGTATTTTTTCAAAACGCTTGGTGTCAATGTAGTGGACTTTATTTTTTAAAGACCCACTCTGAGGAAAATTGTGCTTTCAGCAAGTTCCTTTGGCATCTTTCTGATGATGGAGAAAAGAAAATTAAACTTAAAATTGCATTTCTATTAACATCATTTAAACTGGGACTTTAAAGCTTTGGGAAAATAACTAAGTTGTCACTAAGAAACAGTTTTTTTTCTTAATTTCTTTAGTGAAACGTTCCAGAAACACAACTGAAGACAGTTTCTATTTTCTACTCCAGAAGTCTTGGTGGGATTGCTTCTAAAGATCATAATGCAGCATGTCTAGCCATCACTCAGCCTTGTGCTGACTGGTGGGATGCCTGCTCTGCATTGTTGGCAGCTTAGACAAAAAAATAGGCCTGTACTAATTTGCTGTTTGAACAAGATTTAACCACATACACACTCGTGCACACACAGATGCTTATAGCCATGTTTAAGGCAGTGGGGATTATAGGAGTGAAGTGAAAATTCCTGTTTGCTAAGGCTTAAATTTCCTTCACTACTCTTGTCACAGTGAAAATCTTCCCAAGAAGAGGTGGGGATCCGAGCGCCAGGCCCACAGTAAAAACAGAGGTACTCAGTGACCCAAAACGCTCTCTGTAGGTTTCTTGCAGTTCATCTTGTATTTCTGGTTTGAGAAGCTCTGAATTGCAGCATTGCCAAGAAACTGTGTGGGCAGCACTTGCAGCAACAACACACCTGAGAAGGTCCTTGTGAACACATAAACCTTAAGCTCACAGGCACACACATCTGAGGTGGCTGGGAGGGAGCACAAGTACTTGTAGCAACCATAAAAATCAGTCCGATGTAGATTAAATAATTGAAGTTTCACAAAGAATTCCTCCAGTTTTCAAAATATAAAGATAAAGAGTTATAAGGGTTGCAAAATCTGATGCAAATGAGGACTTTAATAGACAGTGATAGAAAAAAAATAGGAGAAAAATAAGAGGGTGAAAGCACGAAGACTTGAATTCCAAAGAAGTATTGTAATGACCATGATCATTCTGTGATGTAAAGAGGGAATGTTGGGATTTGTAACAATGTTGGGAGTGAGTCTCGACTGTCACCACATCAACTGAAATGGTTGCATGTGTCAACACTACCAGGAATCTCTGTTCTTACTTTAATGGGTATGTCATTACTAGGATGCACCCGAACAGTCTTGACATTCATCACATCTTATTTTGTTGCTCTTTTTTAAGATAAGAAATTATTTCAATCTTGAAAAAAGGTTGTTTTTTAAAATTAAAATTGTTCTTTTTTGTGTGTTGATGAACAGAAATCAGTTTAGCCCGTTGTGTTCACACTGGACACGCAGGGAAGAGTTTCTTCTTCTTTATGTACTGTTTACTAGTGTCCACCACCTACATTTGGAAGAGGCTTGGTGTGAAGTGTTTAAGCGGTGCAAATCTCACCAATCTTGTTCCAGGCTTTTTCTTTCACAGCTCTATTCTGATATATGGAAGGCTTGGTGTCAAAAACCCCAATAATAAATTTCTATTCCATGATCAGTTTTCAAATGGTTGGCTTTTCCGTGAAGGAAAAGGGACGCCGTCCATTCATCCCTGTCCCTGACTGGTCAAAGTTCAACTTGGTTTAACTTGTGGCTCACATTCAATGGTCAGGCGTTTTGTACAATACGCAGAACCTGAAAACAGTTCTAGAGGCCTGTGTAGCGATGCGTGAATGCAAGAATTTTGAACGAGGACATTTACAAAGACATTTCATTGGAAGTGGCTGTTTGAACGTGCGGTGCTGAGGGCGGTTTGATTGTAGTTTAAACCATCTCATGTTTCACAAAATTAAATGTACAAGCCTGAAAAAAAAAGTATAAAAATACATCCTTACAAAAACTTAAAAACATTTAACCACCAAGAGAAAAGTGGATTTTGAAGCTTCAGCAGTGCAAGCTGAGATCAGAGTCTGGCTTAGTGTTTGTCTCCAGTTTAGCCAGAGTTTAACCCAGCAACATGTGACCAGAACAAGCCAAGGATTTGCAAACTCTGCATCTACATGGGTTTTTTTTTTTCCAGGTGAAGCGAGGGCATGGACGTTCTCCATCCCCAGAACCTGGCATTACTTGCAGCTGGAGCATTGGGAGCTCGAACTCTTAGAGTGAGGTCATGGTGCGCTCCTCTTCTGCTCATTTGGGCCTGAGTTTCTTTGCATCTGTTCAGTCTGGCTCATCGTCATGCAGCTGCTGCTCTCTCACTATACCCTCTTAATGGATGGATTAATTTCTTACTGACATCATTCTCTTTTCACAAGAACATCCCTCCATCACTGCTTCCTCGCCACTCAATACAATTACAAACAAACTTTTTTTTTCCATGTTTGGATCTGTGAGAAGGCGAGACTGGGCTCATAGAGATATGCTGTACAGTTGTTAGATTACTTGATCTTTGATTTTAAAAAATAGTTTTTACACCACAAGTACCATTGGTCAAGGTAAAATTGATCATACTTTATCTTGAAAAAAAAAAGAGATAATATTTCTCCAGTGCAGGAAACTTTTCCTGTCAAACAAGAGGAGAATTGATAAAATCCTGATTGTTTTGTTAACTCGTGTCACAAGAAAGAAAAGTTTAGAGATAGGGACAAAAGTGAGGCAAATTCAATTGCTTTAGATAGCTTTTGATATTTTTGTGCTTTTTTTCATGACACAAGTGGATTTGGGGCCTGTGATGCAAAGTTTTTTTGAAATACAGGTAGAAAAAACTAAATTATCAAATATTCATGGATTTTTGACTCATGCACGTTCATTCTGAGCTTAATTCAAGGCAGAAAAGTCATTTTCGAATGACATGCATGCAACTTGACATCTTAAGGTCTGGGGAGAAGGGCCGCACGGCGGTTTAGTTTGCACCCTTGCCTTGCAGCGGGAAACCCCTGGTTCAAATCCCAGCTTGGTCCTTTTCTTGTGGAGTTTGCATATTCTAACCTTGTATCCATGGATTGTCTCCAGGGCCTCTGGATTCCTCGCACAGGAAGTTTAAAAACATGCTTCAAAGGTTAATTGGCATCTCTAAATTTCCCCCAGGTGTGCGTGTGGTAGTTTCTTCAAACATTTGTCTTAAAGGTAAAACATAATGTCATTGTAGATTGAAAGGTAGATTTTAGGTGATACTTTGAAGTAAACTAATTCCATAAAAATATAGATGCATACAGTTGCTGGTGGAAAGTTTAATTTTAACAACGATTCGATTCATTTCATAATTTGTGGGTAGCGATATGATTTATAGTGTAAATGATTTGATCTGATTCACTGACCTAACATTGATCCAGAACACATGCCTCAACCCATATGGTATTTTCCAATGTCGACTTAATCAATGCATTTATTTTTGAAATGATATTTTAATGATAGGTCGATTTGATAAACAACTTGCCTCAGACAGTTCCATCTGGTTGAATTGTAGGATTAGAAATCAATTCATCGATTGGGTCAATTTATGGTTACACCCCTACTAAATAGTCGATACAACATATAGTCAGCTATATTAACTACATCTTCTCCACCTCTTTATCTACTTTAAAACAACATTTCTGACTCACATCATTTCCCTCAAGAATACCCAGCATGCACCTAAAGCAGCTGCCTGAGTGTGTCTGCACATATCTGAGTTAGTCCTTAGTTTACTGAGGGGAGAAAGAAAACGAGTCAGCTCTCCACCTGCATTTGCTGCTGAACAAACAGGAGCTGTTGTCACAAGTAGAAGGCAGCCTGCAGTTTGTTCTTTTAAAATGAATTTCAACTTCTCTGCTCTTTTGATTTTGCTGCAGATGGTAAAGCAAACTTTTAGCAGACCGCCACCCCTTAATTTATTCTGAGGCTTGATGAATGGAATCAATAAATCCATGCTCTGCCCAGGACATTTGTCTTTATTATTGAATCAGGCACATTGTGTTTGAAGAGCTGTCTGAGCTGTAACCTCAGGCTTTTTATAGCAGAAAGTCTTATTTGAGCAAACCCGTGTCCTATCACATCTTCTCTGTTAATCTCAGGGTTGTTGAGAGGCACTCTGAGGAGCTGCTCTTTCATTTCACAGTTTCTGTGTCAACTAAGCTAGCTCTAATCCATTGTTCCCACTGGTTAGCCACAGCTCAGAGACCTGTCAACCAATGAAGGCGCCTATGCTGATGAATGGCATAAGATGAAAATGTGTGGGATGTGCAGGAGGACAGTAAGGCCAGCTATAATCCATTAAAGATCAAAGAAAAATGGAAGTTGAGAAAATCGAGGCATTACTGGTCTTGTGTTCAGCAAAAGCACAACATAGATGCATTTGCAATCCTAGTGTGTGACTGTCTGTGGGTTATACAATGGCGCAAATTCCCAAAAAGTGTAGCACAAAACATTTGGTTGCTAAACAACGGTTTTTCAAGCTAGGCTAGAACTGAGTTATGAAGAATGGTGGTGCATGACTTAACTCCTCCGGTCAGGTTTCAGAACGGTGTTGGGGAAGGGGGGGGGGGTAGGTCTAGAGAATTGTCTCCACCTGTCTGTGTTTGTCATGAGGAGAGAACAATGACTGACTAAAACCGACTGCTGGGACTAACGAGGGACAACTCAGACCAGTTTGGGACCGTTTGTTTCATTTCTCATTCACCGAAGTTGTGTAGACGTTATGGAATCAAGACTTCTGAATGTTGGCTTAGAGGTTTTTGGATATTCCTTTAAGTTTAGATAACAAGAATGGAAAGAAAAAAAATGACACATAGGAGAAAGTATCAATGTTGATGTGCTATAAAATAGAAGGTTAGGAGAGTAACTACAGAAAAGGGTATTAAGGGGTATTAAGCTATGTATACACCAGGTCTTTGGTGTGCATTCAAGACCATGCCAAAAGTGGGTTTTTGAACATCTATTTAGTCCATGGCGTTCACACTGGAGAAACAAGGAGGGGCTTCTTCGTCTTTTTCTACTGTTTACTAGCGCATGTACGTAAGAGTTTTGAACGCTGGAGCCCAAAACGCACGTTTACATAAACTTTTCATTGGAATTGGCTGCTTGAGCCTGCGTTTCCAAGGGTGATGTGAACGTAGCTTTACAAAAAGAAATGCAAAATACTTGGTATGTTAATAAAGTCAAGAAAAAGTTTCACTTTTACGTACAAATTGATACACAACTTTTTAGCGGTTGAACAAAAACCCCTGCAGTACTTTGTGCTTCATTATTTCCTCTGTGTGTGAATGTGTTACAGTCAGTTGATTCCAGGCATTTTTCTCAGCACTGTTTAAAGCAAAGACCAGTTCATCCTGATGGCTTTGACAGCTCGTCTCTTTTAAAACTGTCTGTGTTCTCCTTCCACTCAGCCCTCATCCCCTCATTTTCCCCAGTTACACTGAACCATGAAGATATTTGTACAACGAAACCTTGTTCACTTAAGAACAGCTGTTTGGAGCGAACACAACTGAACCTACTTTCTTCTTAAGAAAGTAGGCTAGTTATTGAGCTGCTACTACTTTAGGCTATTACAACTATAAACCAGTCAAAATCAACATTTTATAAAGTTTTAAATCGGCCACTGAGTTTGAATTACTTTAATTTCTAATTCTATTTAATTTTACATTTGTTACATTCATTCTGAATATTGTGTTTGTGATCATCATAAAATGAATTTGTCATGCTGTAGTGAACATTTTGCACTAATTTGTCTTTCTGTGTGTTGCATCCATTGACTGTATATGAGAACTGGACTGAGTGAGAGTGATGTCATCCATAGAAAATGACTTACTCATTACTCCAGTAAAATTAAGTCAATTCAGTTGCAGTTTTTTTGCAACACTGACATCAGCATGTTGGAGCCAGACAGTAGTAAATATCAGTGGGAGCTCCACTTTAGGTTGTGGAAGGACTGTTACGATGCATGGTGTTTGCAGCTTAAAAACATCTGTTTTAAAGCAGGTTCTGCTGTAATGCAACAGGCAGGGTTTGATGTAAAACTGGGAATGACTTCCTTAGATTGCCAACCAAATAAGAGGTTGAGTCCTTGAAAACACAGTGTAAGCTCGTCTGCTGATTACAGTGAACACCATATGGGATGTACACAAAACTCTGGACTGTGCAATGCTCTGCTTGATATTTGCAAACATCCTGAATGAAACGATCTGGCTTTCAATTTGTCTTCCGCTAAGACCCTCCAAATAATAACGTTTGAGAAAACAGAGACTACAAATGTTTGTGGTTTAATGAACGGCAGAGTTATTAAAATGGCAGAGTGTTGCATTCTATCACTGTGGAGTGATAGCGTTTACCTTCATGGTAAACCGAGGGTGAAAGCTTTAAATCTGCATAAGTCTTTAAATGCATTGTTCATTACAGACACATTTACAAAGGTGCATGCACGTTTTGACAAACTATGTACATCATTGTGCAAATATTAATCTGATGTTGTAGTTAGGTAATGTTTAAAAACTGCATAGCTCAGCAGACTCTGCTGACAGAGATTGATGGGAAGCGAGTTCAATACTAACAACCTTAACTTTAGTATATTTGAAAACAAATCAATAAAAATGTATTTATTAGATCATCAATTGACCCTAATAGTTTATTAGAAAGGTAGGAACTGTGATGAGTTTCTCTGACAGCAAAGTCCAGCTTGCTTATGTATCTGTCTGGATCCTGAACATTCCGTTTTTTTGTTTTCAGGAAGTGGGTAAAATGTTTTCAGTAGCTCAAACATGTCTGTTTTACATGTCATTTATTTTTTGGACAATAAAGTAATTTTGACAGCACAGGTGGTCACAGGCGCAGCTGATAAACTTCTTTAAATTTCTTGATTTTTTTCATTCTGAAAAAAAAAAGGTGTATACTTGTTTAACGCTTTACTACCTTCTTAGAAAGCAGTCACAGTCACAGTCCCATTCACGCACAGCAGCTCTGCTGTGTAAGATTGGCGCCAAACTATAACCACCAGGTGTAATGTGGGGTTCAGCTACTTAACCAAGGACACTTCAACATGTGGAGATGGAAGTCGGGAATCAAACTTGTAGTCTTCTGATCAGAGGTCAACCATTTCACGTCTGCACCACAACACCATGACAATATTCTATGGAGTACTGTAGAAGTAAAGGGTACTGACGAAGTATTTACACACTATAGTCTATTTTTTATACTAGTACATTTTCCCATGGATAGTCTTGATCTGTCTGTAAACAGAGCAAGTTTATTTTTTACCCTATTGCTTTAAAATACAAAAAAAGTTAGAATTATTTTTGGTCTAAATGAACTTTTTCTTATAAATTTGAACAATTAGAACGTTAGAATGAAATAAAAATGCTGTGTGATGAGGAATTTTGGTAAACTGTAAACACCATTGTACAACATAAACAGAGTTTGCTAATAATTTCATCTTATCTGTAAGTCAGACATTGAAAAACATCACAATGTTTTACTGTGATTTTAAAAATTGTGACATTACCATTAAGTATGTGTTTTTAGATGTCATCTTTGAGGAATTAGCCTTCAAATAATTTTCCATTTCTGCCAAATTCTTAGTTAAAATACCCTCAACTAAATGCTTTACAAATATTGATACATATTTTTGTGACTTTTAATCTCTTAACTCCTATTTATTGTTACATAAATCGTAATAACTGTTAAAGTTATTTTTTCCTTTTTATTTTGTATTTGGTTTTTGAGCTGACCCAAAAATTTCCCTTTGGGATTATTAAAGTATATCTAAATTTTAGTTGTTTTATGAGGCTATACATTTTCTTTTTTCAGGATTATATCCATCAATCCATCTTCTATACCCGTCTCGTCCCTTTCGGGGCCACGGGGCTGCCGGAACCTAACCTGGCCACTTGTGGGCAAAGGCAGGGTCCCAGGATTATATTCACCAGTAATTTTGTTAAGTATGAACTACTAGGTCTCAGAAAAGGATTTGTTCTTAAAATTCCAGTTAAATGAAAGCTTAAAAAAAGTTACGTTTCAAAGACAATTCTGTGATAGTCTCTGTTCAAATGTTTGCATCCTTTAGTTTGTAATACTATATGGAACTGTTCCACTGTGTGTGAAGGAAAAAACACAATTTTATAAAACTATTCCATTTCACCCTTTTCCCGGCTTCAATTTTTGTCAAGAAAATAATCTATATTTTTACAAGTGCTCCAAAGGTTGGACACTAGTGATTAGCATTATTAAGAGTTTTGTTTTCTTTTCTTTTTTTCATATATTTCACCTGCTTCTTGAAACCAGACGATCAGGTCCTTCGACGAATGTTTTTGTTTTATCCTTGGCATCGAATCCAGCAGTGTGAGCTAATGCTAGATGAAATGTGCAGGTGACAGGAGAAAGCACAGACTCACTGACTTTCTATTGACAAAGAACAGTTATAACCAAACAGTTGACAAGTACAGACAGCAATCTTTTTGATCAGGATAACTCAATTCATGTGGGTTTTATCAGGCCAAATCCACGAGGCTGTGAGTTCTTCAGAGCAGGGCTGTTTGTGTGTCGGCTAATCATTTAAAACAAGATAAGATTTTCAAGATAAAATTGACCAAGGTTTGGAAGAGTAGTTATACAGAAGCATGCCGATCACTTTTCTTTACCACTTCATTGCAAGTAAGGCTTGAATTCCTATGAGGAACTCTGCCGAAAATATCACCTGGTTAATCGTGCGTTTTTTGGTGAAAGCGCCAAATTTGGCATGGATGTGCCTTAGGATCTCCTCTTTAAGAAAAGCATGATAGCCACAAGACAATTCCAAGATGGCTGCCATTTGTAAAGCTGGTGGCCATACATTCAATTTTTACAAATGTATTTAATGTCTATTTGCTCCAATCTAAAAAATATGGACTGTTCAAGCACAAAACGCGGTCTTTTAACTTGAGGGTATCTTTAATACTACTATACAGAATACTATTTTCAGTTTATTAAGAACATTACAGTATATATATTTTTAAAATTTAGATTTTCTTGTGGTAAATGTGTTTTTATGTGAAAACATTGACTGAGAGTTGTTTTGTGTAACTCTCAAAATCACCTCAACATCAGTAAAGCACAACTGGAATTATTCAATGTATAAGGCGCTTCGGATTATGAGGCGCACTGTCATTTTTAGAAAAAAAAAATTAAGACTGTAAAAAGTGCGCCTTTTTATAGGGTACATGAAGCATTACAACAATGGTAAAGCAGCAGGAGCAGCGGAGTGTAGACACCATCATCCAGCAGCAGCAAATAGAGGAGCAAACAGGGTGTGTCCAGGCCGTCATCTAGTATTTGACAGTTTACACCTCTGTTAAGGCCCAAAGCGCTTTGTCACACACTGATAGCGGCAGAGCTACCATACAAGGCACTAATCAGACTGCAAGAAGATATTGTTCAGTTGCATGGGCACTTCCATGCATGGGCAAGCAAAGCAGGGATTGGACCTGCAACCTTCCAATCACAGGTTGAACGCGTTGCGTCTGCAGTGCATAGACCAGTTGAAATATGTGTTTCTTCCTGTTCTGCTGCAGTTTTGGCTTCCATCTGGCTTTGCTGCTCTTCTTTACCATTAAGAGCTGCATCTTTTTCCTCCTAAAGGATCATCTTGAACCAATTCCATTTCAAAAGTTCTAAAAAAAATAGTTTTTATGTTTTACAATACATAGAATTAACAAAATTCATTCAATTTTGTTTGGCTTAGCATTATTTTCGATCTTCCTGTTCCATTTGTCACGATTGTGTGACTTTGACCCTTGACCTGTTTGGCTGCTAGTATTGTTGCTGAACAAGGCGCTGATGTTTCTACAAGCAGCTCTTGTTATTCTTGATGATGGAAGAGGCAAACAAAGGCTCTTGACAACTTAGTTTCGGTGTGACATTTCTAGTATTTAAAGCAAAAGGATCTAATAACTTCCTCATGAGAAAAAGAGAGATTGTCCCGGCATGCTAAATAAATAACAGATTTAATCTGTCTTCTTACACGAGCTGACAAAGTCGGTCAAGGATGAAATCAAGGCTTTTAGGAGGTTACCTAATATGAGGCAGTGATAATTTAATACAGGGACCGGCAAATGAAGCTTTTGTTAAGGAGACAAAAACAAATGCTAAATTTAAGGGAGTAACTAATTACACTTTTTTTTCCTAATCTGTAATTTCAGATTATAGTTCTGGGTGGGTCATTGTGTATCGACTATAGTGAAATTAGGAAATGCTTAAAGAGAATAAATACTTGTCAGGGTTTTGATGACCCTGCCTGAGAGCTGCATCAGGTGTTGGGGGCGGTCCACAGAACCACCAAGGCGAGCGAGGAGCAGCCTCGTCTTATCGAATACGGCCGATGCTGTCAGCACAGTAAGTGCTGAGTTCATTTCATTTGCAATGACGTTGTCCAGATGCTCGTAAAGTCTAACAAAGGAAGGAAGAAACTGAAGTGCTCAAAGCCCTTTTGTGAGTGAAAAAATGGTCTCCTGTGTTTCTTAGAGTTTGCTGTCAATGAACATCAAATTTAAAGGCAGGAAGAGGAAGAAAGTCTATTGAACAACAAATGCAGAAAGATGTTTCTGACTGTGTGGGTTCTACTGACAAAGTGACTGAATGTTTGTAAAATTTATCCACTGACAGCGTCTTTACTTGCTTTTGCTTGCCTCAGTTCAAAACTGTTGTGTTTTTTTGTCAGAAAATATGAGATAGCACTCAAATAATTCTGTTGAGATAGCAAAGTACCATAAAGGAAAAGGCAACTAACATGTTTTCTAAAAAAATTAATATGAATCACAACCATTATCTTTTTTTTGCGACTTTTAACCATGTGGAATTTACAGGCCAATGTGATTTTAAAAAATAGTAACAACCTCTAGAGGGCACTGTAGGTTGCATCAATACTTGCTACTAACAGAACACAGAAGAAGAAGCGATGCTCAGTCTTGGACCGGCCTCTGCAACACAGACTACGAAGAAAACGACAGATTTATTGATTTGAAGTGATAGAAACTTGAATTGCATTTTCTTTTTGCTCTGGTTATCTGAATAATTGTTCACATGTGGTGCTATTTTACTAGATTCCTCCAATGTTTCCTGAAACCAAAAAAGCATCTGTTTGTTACGGTAGTAAAGCATGCATTTATTCAGCCACTGTTATGTATTTGATTTGTCTTACAAAATAAAATGTCCGTTCTTGTATTTGTGACGTATTTAGTTAAATACATTTCTCTAAAAATTGTGTCTTGTACATGTTTTTTTTTTCATTTTTTTCATTTTTTCATTTCAACTGCTGCAACTTATACTTCAGAGCAACATATTATCCAAAAAAATTTAGTATAATGCAACATGGTGCTGTTGTGGAACGGGGACCATCACAGGGGGCTTTTCATTGGATAATTGCATTCATTTGCATTGATTTAAACCCAGTAGGTGAGACAAATTTCCAATAGTGAGAAAGAAAGAGGCTCATTTACTATTTACATGGATTGTGTTTCATTTAGTTGTTTCTTTTTTTTTTTTTTTTTTTTTCAACCGGTGCCTTGGTAGACTGCCAGTTACCATAGATCCGTGTTAGCTTACTTGTTTGTGTTCTTGTTTTGTTGTTCTCTTGTTGATGGTCTGTTTTTGATGAAAGTGGACCTTTTTCATGTATAATGAGTGCAGTGGCATGTCATCTACTCCTCTTTGGACCATTGGACTCCACCACTTCTGGGTCTGGGACGGTCTCGAAGCTAACCAACTGTACAGTTTTGAGACAGATTCCAGCTCAGATAGGGAAAACAAAGACGTACATGCATCTATTTGTCTGCAAGTGCATGCATCAGAATGGCAGAGCAGGGAGCTTGTGGCTTGCTGTAGTAGCTACAAGCTTTTTCTAACAATGTTTTTTCATCTGCTCCTGATTCACAACAATATGAATGAAAAAATACTCATAAAAGCATTTTTAATGCTTATTTTTCTTTAAATCTGTCCTGCATTGTCAGAAAAATAGTACAAGAACATATGAAAAACACCAAAAACATGATTGGAATGGGTCTTTAAGTCTGTGGGACAAACCATGACAACCAAAACGACCTCCTTAGTTAAATGGTGACAATGGCTTTAAGGCAGCCTGGAAACCAGCATGCAGAGGTAGAGGCTGCATACTGCTCTTCTAATAGATGAAGCTGGTATATCTGGTGCTTAGGGGTCCAATCCACCATACAACACTAACAACCATGAAAGTCTGCATTAGCAGTAAACATGTCATGGCATGAACACACTATCAGCTCTGGTGTTCATCTTTCGTGTTCTTTATAAACATAAAAACATTTAGAAGAAGCATAAACAGGGTTTCTAACAGATAACCATAGGAAACAATCTACCAACAAAAAAATGTCCTCATTTTTTTCAAACTTAGGTTAAAATGACACCTTAACCAAAGCACGGTCAATACTTGGCTACCTTAATACATCTGAGGCTGCCAACAACATGTGCAGAGATTATCTTTTGATGGAAAAATCCTCACCTGCCAACCTTAACAAAGACCTACACCATGTTCATTGATGTTAGCCAAGCTCTACCTTTCACTCTACCGCACAGAGCTGTCAGAGTAGGAGAGGCTCACAGTGCTGTCACTTTGAATGACTCCATGAAAAGCCTGGTACCTTGTAGAGCACACTATTTGGCTGTACGCTGTTTTGACATGGGTCTTAATACCATTTCTCACACTTGGCTGAAGGTTCTGGGTTTACAGTGTCGTTCATAGCGAGCAAAACTGCAGCTCTTGGCAGCTCTCAGCCTGCAGAGACAAGAGAGGTGCTTCTCTGCGTGACTGGAAAGGAGTGACTGGCATGTGGGGCTCACACAGGGCTGGGTGAATGTCAGCCGCTGCTGCTCATCTTAGTACCCTTGGACCATAAGTCTGTCTGTCTGTCTGCTGTCAGTCTGGTGATTTTCCTTCTCTAACAAGTGATCCTTTCATGACGTTGGTTTTTACAATTAAAACATATCAAATTTCTTTAAAATTAAAGGGACTGCTAAATACCACACAGTCATATCTGGTTAAGAAGAGATGAAAGTATGTAGAAACACTTTTGAATGAATTCCTGGATGACATCCCAAGTGATGTGTAATGGGTGTCTTTTCAACTGATTTATTGCATAAATAACTTCAAAAAAACAAAGAAAAACATTTTTAGACTTTCAGAAAATACATTTTTAAAATGCCAATTGATTCTTATGGACACATGAGAGTTTAAAACAATTTTCCACACAATTTTATTGTTTCATATTTTAATTCACTAATACATTTACTATCAAAAAGGAAAGGCTTGGATTTTTTCTATCTATCCATCCATCCATCCATTTTTTTAAGCAATATTTATCTTTCGAGGTCACAGGGTTGCCAAAGCCCATCCCGGCTACTGTTGGGCAAAGGCGGGGTACACCCAGTAATCATCGCATGCATGGTTCTGCTTACAAGTGTTTGTCCACTTGCAAAATGTGCAATGATAGTAAAACCCAAATACAAGAAAATGAAGTCTGCACTTGATACAAACCATAGAAGAGGAAGAACACAGAAAATGCACAAGTCACAAAAAAGTTGGAAAATGAGTTGTCACTAAACTTGGCAAAATGTGCGTGGTAACACACATTCATATGTAAGAGTTAGTAGACTAGCAGGCTGAATTGATTTTGTTCTTCCTCCTCTGAGATTGTTTTGGGAAATCCAGCCTCCAAACAAGACAAAGATGAGAAAAAATCTCAAACCACTTTAAACAATGCTTTCTGAGAGCAGGGCCATCTTTCACCCTCCTCCAGCTGAATCTGTGCACCAAAAATAGTTTTACTGTTAAGCACTAACACTGCACCTGTTACATCTAGAATCAAATGCCATCAGCTGCAAAGTACCAATGGATCCTAAACTAAAAAGACATTTACCATAATGGAACAATGTATTAGGGCTCAGCTTTAAATAAATAAATCGTGCAATCATACAAAAGCTTTTTGCAGTTATATGTGGTGGATGCCCTTCTGTAATGGAAAAGTTTCTATTGAAATTGATATTTTAACAGAAACGCTTGTCACTGATAAATCACTACCGTATTTTCTTCACTAAAGGTTTAGAAGGATTATACGGTTCTGCTTTCAAAATTGTGTCATATTCAGTATGAGGTGGACCACACTATAAGGCGCATAAGCAAGACAAAATAGTCAGAGAAAAGTCCATCAGCCAGATTTATCAACTGCATTCACAGTAACTCTAGAACATGTTTAACAAGCTGCACGTTAGCGAAGCATTAGCTGTATTAGCGTATTTACAATACATGTAACTACAATCCTTGTTTGCGAAACCTAAAAAAACAGACTTATTTTGTAACATAACTATAACATAACTTTGGGTCTTTAAAGGGTGAAAAAAATGTATGGATATTTTCTTACTATAAAACATTAAATTCACCTGCAGTTCTACAAGAAGATTAGAATGTAATAATATAAGGATAAACAAAAGATAAAAAAGAAGAAAGTCAACCCTGGATGTCAATGTTTATGAGCACTTCTGTAAGAATAAGCATGATGCTCCTGGAGTTACAGTGGCAACCATGGAAACAGCATCCTTTTGGCTGCAGAACAAAGAAACCTTGGAGGCTCGTTCTCAGCATTCATGTTCAATCCCTGAAAAGAAAAGAAAATAATAGGTGCAAAGTTTGGGATGACAGCTTCTTTTCCTCTATCCAGACATGTCTTTTTAAGAAAAAAAAATTCTAAGAAGGAACTTCTAAGCCCAACCCATAAAAACAGTTTTTTTGTGTTAAAATTCTCCAGGTGCTTAACTGGCCTGTCTGCAGTTGAAGTCTCTTCCCATTTGAAATATTTACTCAAATGTACATATAAAAATATGCATCTGCATGGTGCTTTATTTCATGAAACCAGACATATGGCAAAAAGCTGCAACTATCGTTATTAACTTTTTAAAAGGAATATTTGCTGTATTAAAAGAATGCAAAAATATGTTGATGATTAAGTCTCTATATCAAAGTTACACATGTTCAAATGAGTGGATCAAGTTTAATACAATAGATAACTACGTTTCTTCTTTTCTGTACACTCATTAATATTTTTGTATCCTAAACCAACATTGCTGTGAGCAAAAATCTGTCAAATTACCAAATGTATCATAATTTATTCTTTCTATTTATAAAATAAAATGATATTGGATTTTATTTTTTCTGGATTTCTTTAAAGGGTTAAAAAAAAATTTAATTCCTAAAAATGTGAAATTCTTTAATGTAGTGGGCTTTACGGGTTAACAGAATTCAACACTGAAGTTATGTCTTAATGCATTTACATTTAAGGAAGCAGTTCAGAGAAGCAAAACCACAATGAGAAGTAGAAATAAACAACTTTAAAAAAGTGTCATTCTAAATTTAAAAACACAACTATAGCTGTTTTATTCTATTTTTCTTTCCTTTACTATGATGTAGTATTAGAGTCACCATTAAAAAATAATTTAAGTTAATTTTAGTCATGAATCTAAGAGAAAAAAGTCATAATTTAATTAGTATAAACCTTTAAAATTATGAGGATAAAGTCATTATTTTACAAGGAAAAAGCCATGCTTTTTTGGAAATATAGTTAGTTGTGTAACCCTCTTGCATGTTGTTGTTTACATTTCTCTTTGTAAACAGATGTTTGCTTCATAAATATATTCATTGAATCTTGTAAATTCTCAGTTTATAAGTTATGAAATTTTAACTTTATTTTTGTAAAATATTGACACTTTTACTCAGAAAGGTCTGACTGAGATGGTTCTGTCATGTCTAGAGGAGAGACAGTGAATATATTGGTAGAAGGACGCTGAGTCTAGAGCTGCCAGGACAGAGGTCTAGAGGAAGATCAAAGAGGAGGTTTATGGATGCAGTGAACGAAGACATGAAGGTAGTTGGTGTTAGAGTAGAGGATGCGGATGACAGGGTTAGATGGAGGAAGCTGATTCGCTGTGACAACCCTTGAAGGGAAAATCCCAAAGGAAAAGAAGAAGCTTAACTCATTTTTTCATAAGTTTTCAAGTTTTTTGCCGTAAAATTACGACTTTCTTCTGAAAATTCAACAACTTTATTCTTGTGAATGTTTTTTTTTCTTTTTTTTTTTTTATGGTGCACTACATTACATCCTGCTACCGGATTTAGTTGAAGATGCGAGATTAAATTTAACCCAGAGAAATTCTGAAAACACTTTGAAGCAGCTGCATGTACATCAACACTGCCATCTTTATCTCAATAAATAAAAGGATACGGTTAAAAATGTTTCATAGAAGTGATAAAGTTGATCAGTCTCACTAATGCAGGAAGTTAAGGTAAGACAAACAGTTGTCTGGGCGAGGCCTACAGATAAAGTTTAATCTGCTGCATGCAACGTTGCAGTCCAAAGGCCCTCTGAAGTCTTTTTGTGTTGTCTTACAGATAAAAGCCAGACCATGATACACCTCTTTAGGTCAGCCACGACAGCTGACTTTCTTGTTGACTTTCTTGACTTTATAAAGTCACACACATACAGTAAACCAATGGGGTTTTATCCTTTCCATTACCAACTTGTATTTTATTTTATAGTTTTACAAATAATGGTGCAGAGAAAATGTAATTTAGGAGAATGTTGAAAAACTTTCAGTAAGGACATTTAAGGGGAAACAAGGGTCAAAAAGTTCCTTGTGATATTTGTGCCTATGTGTAGAACCAAGAGTTTTCATCCAAAAGTAAAAACAGTCTGTTTGTGGTATTCACGGTGACACACTGTCAGCTCTCACCCCCAACTGACTCACAAACTAAAAACCAAAACTTTGTCTTTCCCAAAGAAGCTGAACACAAGCTTTCAATACATTGAGAAGGGGGACTTGGCTATGCATTACTGCCATCTAATGGTCAGGAAGCTGTAAAACAATACCAGTGAGCGGTTTAATGAAAAACTAAGAACAAAGAAAAAGAAAAACATTGTGCGTCTTTTGGTTTTGTGCCATTTTTACACACAAACAGCCAGACACCAGCTGTTGAAGGAACGATGAGTGAAATTTCAAACCTATACAACTCAACTCTGTAAGAGAAGTCCTGTCTTCTCTTTCAGGTGTGTGTATTTATGCATTCCGGATCCCTTTTAGCCAAATACACCTGCCTAAATATTGCTTTGCTGCGATCAAAATCACAAACTGATCCCATCATGTGATGCAAACCTGGTTTCTTTTGTGTCTGCCGCTTTAAGCTCTTTTGTGGCTTAGATGCATGTATCAAACAAATAATGCCTGCTGCTGGCGCGTGGCTCTGTGTGCAAGGTAATAATTCATAAGCAGCACAGTGTCACAAAAGCAAAAGCACAATGAGGATGGCAACAAGTATCGGTTTCACCGGCTCTGTTTAAACAGAGCTCTGAATGTAGGAAAACACTGAACTGTGGCTCAAAGCAGCGTGTTGATACACTGTATCTGCTGTTGGGACGATTCACCTGCAGGCGTCTCTCAGCGCCGCCATTCACACGCCCGCCACGGTGAATCGACATGTCATCACTTGACTATATTGATCAAACTTCAGGTGCAAAGGAGGCCTCTGCTGGACACCTCAGGCTCGCCGTTTCTTCACGGCTGCGTTGATCCCAGCCTCTTCGGTGTCGGCAAACACCGGGCTGAAAAGGTGCCGCTGGTCTCTTTAGAAAGCACTACAAGACTGTAGCTTTCAGTGGCGTACAAATACAGGGCTAATGTGTTCTGGGCTAACCCCGGTGCCCACAGTGGTCACACTAGTGTTGTCTGCTGACAGCTCCTGTTAAGGCCCCATTGTGTGGACATGGCCGTGGAAGACAAGGCGGTTAAAAGCACAAAGGCGACGTGGGTACACCCTCTCTCATCACAGCTGCCTTTTCTTCAAGCGGCCGCTCTGTCCGTCATCTTGGATGAATGAGGATCACCAGGCCTCTCCTGAGCTCCTGAGGGTGTAGGGTTGGAGGTGTACGTGTGTGTGTGTGTGTGTGTGTGGGTGTGGGCGGGGGGGGGTGGGGGGGGGGGGTGGGGGGGTGGGGGGTCACTAAAGTCCTGGCCTGCCTATAAGACAGGTGCTGGCCAAAAGAGGTTCGTAATGGTGCTGACAGATAAGCTACTCAGATCGTTTCTGGATGGATCGCGGCGGTTTCCTCAGCTGCTCCGTCCCACTCTTCCTCCACTCATTTGTCTCCAGCTAACTGCTGGAGCAAAGGTGCTGTTGTGCCTTGTCACTTTGGCCATCTTCAAAGCAGAGGAAACTAAATCCTAAAGCTGTGAGGATGTATCTGTTTCCTCAGTGCTGCAGTTCATTTTACTCCAGTTTGGGCCTACAAGGAGGACAACTCACCTCCAACATGTTTCACACGTTTTTCAGCAAAAGATTGAAATCAGGCATTTTCATTCAAATTAATCCAATTCCTTTTTTATTTACAAACTGCTTCCAACTTGTATTTCTCCAAAATACAATTTGAATAAACTAGAGGAATTCTAAAATATTTTATGCTCATTGGTTGATCCTGTTCTTAATGGGAAATATAAAAGAAAACATTACAGAACGCTTACTTTCACTGCTAGAAAGTTATAAACTGGATCTCTGAAAAAAATCCCTCTGGTGGTTAGGTTGACATTTCAGACAAATCATGAATTTTGTGGTACAAGTACGAAATTTGGCAGGACGCACCTTAGGATCCACTCTTTCAGAAAAGTTTGTTAGCCATGAGAAAAATTCAAAATGGCGGCCATTTGCAAAGTTGGCGGCCACACACTCAATTGTAATAAAAAAAACATTCAATGTCTATTTGCCCCAGTCTCAGTAATTTAGGCTGTTCATGCATGGTACACAGGGTCTGAGCTTTTTTTTTTTTTTTCTATCCCTCTTGGGATCATCTCCTGAATACTGACACTACATCTCCCAGCTTCCCCAGTGCACAGATCCTGGATAACGCACACCTGACGGTCATCTGCAATTATCCACAGGAGACATAAGCAGCACAGAGAGCCTGGCTCAGTGCAAAGTATTGCTTATACTGATCAGGTGATCACTTATTTACCTGCCCCTGC